>CM023481.1:48280727-48869801 GCA_013339685.2 Hyalomma asiaticum | reverse complement strand
GTCATAAGATCATGAATGTAGTTGAATAAGAGTGAAAAGTAACACTGTCTATTATGGGGACATTGCAGTTTCTAAGCTACCTTATGGTTATAAGTCTCCCTGTGTTATTATCGTGTTTTATATATAAAATGAATGTTGAAGTAGGAACAAAAAGGTACAAAAACCTGAGTTGGCTTATGATAAAGCACCCGTGTAAATTCTAGGAGTGGGTGGTTGCATGCATGTAGCTGTGAAGGGCTCTGAAAATTATTTGGCCACTGAAATCCAAAACTTGTCTCAGGGGCACTGCAAGTGCTAGATGTGGCCTCAAGAACTGTCTTTTATTCACAAATTACAGGTGGCCACACTGCATGGAGGGATGACAGCTAGAGGACACTACAGAGAGGCCAGCAAAAGTGAACCTTTACAGACCAGTGTTCTCGGTTAAATGCTGCTTGATGAACGGCACATGTGTTCATATGCAGTGAATTGATGACTCGTATATACACTTGTCACCTTGAACCTGATATGTTACGTAATCTATTATAAAAAGGAGCTTCTTGCTCTAAACATTTTTGCTTGCTGTTCTTGTAAATACACTGTTGATGGGCTGTAAGTGCTCTCTACATTTTTTCCATTGAACAAAGGGCCCTGGGAGCACTGTTCTTTCTCCTCATATTGTGTACAAGTAGTGTAAATGGTTGCTGACACTGATGCAATGCCCGTCTGCATGTGCCAGGAATCCATTCGCATGTAATGCTAAGTGTGCAAGTTGTTTACCACATTAAAATTATTGTGTGATGGTTGTGCTGGAATTACTATAATTAATGATAAATGCAAAGCAACATTTATGCTGTAATTGAGTTAAACACTCAAATATTGTAGTTGTGTAGTGTGATGTAATAAATGCACATAATTCTTTATTGTTGTTTCTGAGTGACAATTATTCACTTTCCCACTTCTGGTTGTACGTTTACACAGGAAGCCTATGCCTGTCCAGAGCCATTTCTCGGCTGACACTTTCATCACATCCCCTCCACGGTGGTCTAGTGGCTATGGTACTCGGCGGCTGATCCGAGTGTCGCGGGATCGAATCCCGGCCTCGGCAGCTGCATTTCGATGGAGGCAAAATGTTGAGGCCCCTGTGCTGTGCGATGTCAGTGCATGTTAAAGAACCATGGGTGGTCGAAATTTCCGGAGACCTCCGTCATGGCGTCTCTCATATTCGGAGCTGGTTTTGGGAGTTAAAAACCCCACAAATAAATCAATCAATCGCTTTCATCACAGATTTGTGAAACTAAACTCCTGAGCACGACTGCCACTATCAGCATGGAAACTTTGCCAAAAATACTTGGCAAGTATGTCAGGATCTCTCACGTTCGTTTGTTGATTGGCGTTTTTACCTGTGACCAGCATACTAGTGGTAGCTGAAATTTTAGAAAATGAGGTGCATCATTGTAATACCAATAAATGAAACAATTTCTCAGATTTAATATTCAGGTCGCATAGTATTGTGAACACAAGATAGAAAAGATAGCTTTTGATACACATATGAAAATGCAGCATTTAACATTGCTTCATCATTTATTAAGCAATTATTGATGTACTACCATGAAATCAAGGAGAGTAAAGTTAAAAATTGCTGGGAATGTAAACAGATTTAGCATATAAGGTTTATGCAAGTTGAATGGAAAAGCACAAGGTACCTTTCTTTATTTCCCACCTGTCTGATTTTTCACTTTGCAACATGCGCCAATGTGAAAGGGTAGGTAGGAGGGTTTATTCTGAAATATACACGCCATTACGTCATTTATAGCACCGTTATATTATTGGGGGCATAGTGAAAGATTCTGTACCTCGTGCAGAATTGTATTAGGTATCTTCAAGGATGGAATTATTTATTAATATTTTTGCGCGTCTGCATGAACAGTTCTGACCTCCTGGAGGCTAACAGTTTTGCTGTAAACGTCTGCGTAAAAACAAAAGCGCTTACTGTAGATATGCTCTGAAGTTTCTAGCAAATGCTATGCAGGAGAGAATGCTACTCAATAGGAACAAAAGTTTGGAAAATTGGGCAAGTTAAGATTGATTGTAATGAGCAGTGGAATCATGAAGAAAAGCAACAACTTGTGTGTTTCCACCAGGCCTTGTCATTTCGGCTGCCTGTTAATGGAGAAGGTACTAGTAACTATAATAAAATGGGTGAAGGTTTTGAAACGGCTTTGAAAAATTTTTGAAAATTTTTCTCATAGAGAAAAATCAGCTCCCTTGACTAATAAACAAGGCATAAGTCTAAGGAAGGTTGAGCTGCATCTATGAGAAGGCAACAAGGAAGGGAACATGAGCGGGTCACATAGAATTGTCAAACAGTTCTTGCCTCGGACTGTAGTGTCATAATGTAACGTATGCGTAAACCCATAGCTGCTAAGCAGCAATGGGTTTACGCAGGTATGACGAATAGGTGGCCAGATTCACTTTGGGAAGTACGACTTTTGTCCAAGTTGCATGAATTTACAAGAGATGCTGAAGCAGTTCAGTTAAAATGACATTTTCATGTATGCAAGTGAACTAGTAAGTTCACCATGGTTGAACATAGGGCTAGTTGGTGTAACATCGTAAGTTTTACAGTGCCAATGGCACACGGACAACATATAATGACACAAACAGCGCTGTGTGTCATATGTTGTGTGTTATATGTTGTCCGTGTGCCGGCAGCGCTGTAAAACTTGGAACTAGTAAGGGAGCATGTGTGGTGTCAAGACTAGACAGGCACAAATATGATGAAAGGAGAAGTCAAGGAATGAAACAATGTTGGCAAAGGTCACACATTTCTCAATGGAGCAACATACGAAACCAAATTCTGCTCACAACTTGGGTTCGGAATAAAAAAAAAATTTCTGCTACAAATGTTATGGGTGCCATCTACCTGCTTTGGCCCTGGAAATGGCAGTGGTCATTGAAGCGGTGCCCTCATCGAATAGTGAAAAGAGTAAACAGTACTGGGCTGCACTAAACCACATGCAGCACTGAAAGTACGTCACAAGTCGGAATTAATGCTCCGATGAAAGTGGGAGGTGGCAAACTCCAACACAACCTTGGGCACGCTTTTTGGCACACGTGCACACAGACCTGTCCTGATTGATTTAGAGATGCCAGCGCATCCTGATTTAGAAATGACTTGTGGCCAAAGGGAGGCTATTTCTAAAAATGCACTTTTAACTACCACGAGAACAAAGTTGCAGAAGCACAAGGATGGACATGCACGGTCGTACCACTTGAATAAAGCCAACCTTGCCTCGCCTCTAAACATTTCGCTTCTATTTATCCCCTAGCTACACGGTTACAGGTCTTAAAGGATATTTGTTTTAGAATTGACGAAAGACGTCTTGATCGTTCGAACGTGTCGGCTGTCCTACAAACAGCAACAGAGAAGGACCGCGCTGTCACAGCGGCGAATCCGCATTATGACTACATTACCTTTACTTATCATACGTAACAGCCAAGTGGTTTCGTCCACGCGAATTTCCTGAAGGGATACATTGCATCGCATCACGCGCGTCGCACCCACAAGAACTACTACCTCAATACAGATAATCAAAGCTATCCGTAAGATACTATCGGGGTACTGTTCAGCCCTGAGTGCACATAGCTATCTCGCTCATGAACTGAGCAACAGGGGACGAGACGCAACGTCTTAGCACTTCGAACGTTGCGGGCGTTTGCGACCAGCAGCTGCGTAGAAGACGTAGAAGACTCGCGCTAAGAATCTATGTACTCTTTAAAAATACCTTGGATGAGGCGCATTGAGGAAGTGGGGCAATAAATATAATGTAAATATAATGAAAACTATAAGCAAACTTAATTGGACAACGTAAATATTCCACAACACCTACACACCATTAGTTCGCATAATGACTTTTGCAAAATCAGTCTCAAAACAGCCAAACCGACACTTGCACACCTCAGCCGCTGACCAAGGGCCGTGCTCACACGAAACGCGCGCCGTACGCCATTAACGTACACAAAACTTCGACGTCAACGGCCTCGTATGCCTGATACGACGGTCGACCCGCAGAGAAGTTGGCTCCCCTAGGGATGGAAACCACCTAACGATGCTTTCTAGGTAGTACCCAGACCTAGGGAGACGATCAAGACGAAATCATCGCAAAAGCCCCTAGATCGCACCCTCGCAGCTCACGCATGCGCACACGACATCGATTGTCCCGAAAACGACCGTCTCGTCGTCCCCGGCCGTCCGGCTCATGACGTCACCTGAGGTGCGCGCCTATTGGTGGAGACTCGTGTTCATCCGCCTTTGAGGAGAAAATGCCGCTGCCTTCTTAAGTTGTACCCACCAAAAAACATGGCGCGTGGTTCGTCATTTGATCTGCGCATGCGCAGACTACCCACCCCGAAAAGGCCCATTGCGAGGATCGAGGATATGCCGCCTGCTTCTAAATGAAGGCCGTTGATCCGTGACGTCATCAACTCACGTGACATAATACCTAGGGACAAAATTTTCTGGGGATTTTTCACGCTTGCTCGGCTAGGGAGCCAGCATGACTGCCTGTCATGTAGGCTCCCTAGGTACGGCGAGTTGGAATCGTCGTGGTTCGGAGGTTCGGATGGTGCCAGGCGCGTGATCTTCAGCGTGGTTCGGTTGTTGGATGGCTCGACGGTATCCTTCGACGATCGACGGATCTCTCGCTGGTTGTGCCAGAGTGAATGGACGTTCATCATATCGCTTCCATCAATTTCTGGTTCCTGTGCCCCGCTAAATCCTTCCAAGGACTCACCAAACCGCTCAACGGATCTAGTAGGATGTGACAAGAAACCTACCAACGTAACCGCTACCATCTTTTGGATGTTTCCGATGATCTGCGCTGGTAACTGGCTAGTCGGCACCCGTTCATTATTGTGAAACGGCACCACAAAAGTAAGACGAAACGCCGAACACCTGCGCCTAACTCTCAACTTGGAGTTGAGATCGGCGCTTGTGTTTGTGTCTTTCCGTGTTTGGTCTTACTTTCGTGGCGCCGTTTCACAATAATGAACCCGGTGATCTGTCCAGTACGTGACACCGCCTTTGGCGGCCACGACGCTGCACCAAGCCTCACCTCTTCGCAGCGGGCCTTGCCGACGTGCTGCACTCCCCACTCGCCAGTATACAATGAGCCAGTGGACTGACCGGCGGGACTATCGACCTTGTGCTTCACCTCTCAGCGACCTTGTTCCGGTGCATCCAAATGCTACGCCAGTACGTACGTACGTACGTACGTCGATCGCCCGACGCTACTTCTGCGACCGTTCGAGACGCGTTCGATGAGATGCAGCAAATGCGTGATGCATCATGCGTGCTGCATCATGCGTCCCGCGTTGTGTTCCGCCCGTGAGGCGGGCTTGTCCCCGTTAAGCACCCAGCTCCAAGTATTCGACAAGCACTGAATTCCGCACCGGAGCTGCACAATAATGGCCAAACCGCACATCAACAGCACCCTGTACCTGCGTACATCTCGGCCCTACCGGCGGCGCAGTCAGGATTTCCAGGCCATTCTGGAATGAGGCGCCAGAGGGATTCATAAGCGACCTAAGGTGTTGCAACCCAGAAGCCAAAATCATAGCATCCCAATCCATGGGGAAAGCAGCTTCTATCCAGATAATGTTCACCTCTGGTCCAACCATAAAATACATGTCTGTGGTACAGTGATGCACCAAGTGCAAGGGCAGCCGTCATGCCTGTACTAATTTCCAGAAACCAGCTCACATGTACGATGTGTGCCCTCTCCCAAAAACTGGATTGTTATTGGCAATGTGGTGAGAAGCATAGCATGCAATGGGCCCTTTGCATGCCAACGTGCACTCTTTGTCATGGGGATCATCTTACTGGCACAGGCTCGTGCAAAACTAGGCCACACAAACCTCCACAACAGACATTGCTGAAATCAAGGCCAGCAGTGCCCACGGCCAAGGACTTTCCACCCCTAGTGCCCCATCAAGATCACCAGCGAGCCTGGACCAAAGCCACAAGTGCACCCCAAACGTGGTGTAGATGTGAAAACAGCTGTTTTGTGTCCTGCCTTTCTAAAAAATAAATGGTCATCAAGCTGATCAGATTGAGTGCACACCTGCACATTATGCAGGTTGAAGTTCTGTAGATGCTGCTGTGTACAACAGTGTGTTTGGGTACTTTCATATTTTTCTCTTGGCTCTGTATCCAAAGCTATTACATATGGCTTCCAAAAGTTCCATCTCTGCATTCACGTAGGTGGCATGCCCTTTGTGGGAGCAGAGATTTGCGGCACCCATTGTCATGCCCACCACATTTTCTACTTTGTGACAACATGTTTAGTAAAGGTTCAAAGAATCAACCAACACCTTGTACTGCACTTGCCATTATGTATTTGTCGAACAGGAACCTTGCAGTTCGGTTTTACCATACAGCATGCAGGACTTCAAGGGCCCCTCACCAGGTATGGCCATTTTGAGCTGACAAATGCACTGTGTGCATTGTGTGCTCACGATCATGCCTGCCAAGAACTGCATTGCCATGCACCGCGAAAGGTGCTTGAATTTCAAACTGAGCGTCACTTCCTCTCTTCTCATATGCATCATGCGCCAAGAGGAGAGGATGATGCTCCACACTGCCACGTGTCGCTGCATGACCACAGAACACCTCTGCACTACTAGAAACCATGCTGGCAGCCTGAACCATGAATTTCCCTATCAGGAAGCAGCAGTCCTTGGAGAGGACAAACAGCATCGCGCTTTTCGCCTTATTTTTTTGTCTTTTTCTTCCTTCACCCCACATAATCTGTATGTGGTGAGGGCATTGTACTGGTGGTGACCCTCGCCTCCTGAAATCCCGGTTTCGCACGGTTGAAACATTTGTGTCTGCTAATAATAGACCAATTTCAAATATTCTTGTGGTAGAACACTCCCTACGGGGCACTTAAAAACCTCCAGTTTATAACAAAAATTTGCCATGTAGCCTGGTGAGGAGATCTTTAAGTGGTGGTCACATGGGTAACTGTGAAGAGCTATCAAAAATCGTTCAGCTACACGAATTCAAAACTTCTTGTAGCATGCTTTTGATTGTTAGCCATTTCCTTATGCAAATCGAAGATAGCTTCTTCCTACTCTGCCTGTATCTGAAAACAAGCAACGGCACTTTGCTTGTGGCCTATCGAGATCACTTGCAAGGTATTAACCTTGTTGATGAGACGACATGCTTTTTCACTCACCATCACTTGCAATGTAAGACTGAAAAAGACTACATTTTGTACTAATGAGACTGTCCACCAGCAGTGCTGGCTTCCACTCTCTGTCAGTGCAATTTGCAAGATGGATTTACAAAAAGAATCACATGTAGAGTAGTTCACCGCTGGTGCCCGCACTTCCAAGTTGATGCCTCAACCTTGCGTCATGGCAGCCAGTTTATTGATGTCATGGATAAATATGTTGCCTTATACTGCATCTGAAAGCACAGCATTTCATGAACTTAAGTGTTTCATTAGGTTAAAGTATAACTTTTTATTCTGCAATCAAAATGGTTCGCGTTTTTAACCAACTTGAAATAGCAATTTCTCTGCTATCAACTCGAAGCCATATTTTTGGGTCTAGTCAGAATGGATGTTTTTCAAATTGGTGCATTTCATGTCTTTTTCTAGGGGAGTGGTTTTGATGTCAATGTTTGCGAATTGTCAGGAAGCAGCATTGTTTTTTATATCCGTAATAAAACCCAAAAACGTTTTTATCCCATGTTTTAACATTGGGTAAGGTACAAATAGTTGACACTAGAGAACAGAAGCGGACAACATGAACACGAACTATCAACTGAAGGGGAGCCACTGTATCGTGCTCAGTGACGAAATTCGATACCGGAGCACATGGCTGCCAATGCTTTCTACATCATAGTTTGCGCTGGGGACACTGAACTAATTGTTGCAGTGCTCGGTGAAAGTGGGACACGTTTGAAGTGTTGATTCAGCTAGGTCTTTCTGTGATCATCCAGTGCGCCCCAGTAGCACAAAGTGCACTGGCCACACGTGGTCCGAGTACCGTATTTCATTTGCTAAGCGCTATACCTACAACTGCTCCACATTAGATGTAAAACATTTGTTCACCCTGCTTAGATTTAATTTCCTTGGGAAGCTACACATTACCACCCTGTGACATATGACAGCCTTTAGTCCTCGCAGCACTATATTAAGTTGTCCCATAATGTGTGCATGTATCTAGTGGAATGTAAAAATGATTATACACCCCCCCCCCCAAAAAAAATTCTTCCGCTAAACCAAAATTCTAAATTAACTCTTGAATCACTGTCTGCCATAAATACTTTATTTCAGTTTCAGAAAAGCCAGCTGCCTAATGGATCATTGTGAAAATGCAGGAACTTTATTTCTGTCCGATACTTTGTGATCACTGCAGCAATGCTCTCTCGTGCTGCAGATGAGATGGGTCTTTTTCTTCAATCCTTTTCTGGAGTTTTCCCTCTTGAATAATGTTGATCTCTCTTTGGAAGCGTGTCCCTCTACTGCTTATGGTAAGATAAAACATGAGATAATTAGATGGAAGGGAAATTTAGGGGGGGAGGGGGTGGCACTGTAGGAGGCCTTGCTTGGACGTGTGCCAAAATTCAATATGGTGGCAGAACTCATGACACGAGCAAACATCCCAACTTTTTTTCTCAATGATGAACTGTATTTTACATGAATTCTCTCTTCTGTCTGTGTCATTGCTCTCTAGGGCATTGAATAACATTTTTGAATGGGGCTACAATATCCACACAGGCCAACGCACTTGACTTGAAGAACCCTTGTGGTCTCCTGATGGTATAGCACCAACAATGTAGAACTGGTTGTGCTATACATTGCCCTCTAACCCACAGAGCATGTTAGGGAAACATTACACTCCTTGAAGGAACAAGTGTCTGCCCGTGCTTGGCTGTGGTTATGCCTTTACCGAGCACGGACAGAAGTGCAGCCATTTCATCCTCATAAACATACACTGACATTTTCCAATTTAAGCCACTGACTTTAAGTGTGTCCTTCTCTTTTCAGCTCCAAGGCACCGCAAAGGCCATCACTGCAGCTTCTACCAGCAGGATATACTAAACATCATTCTTTATACATTGAAGTTTGCAGTGAAAACTGTGTGCACTGTAATGTCTGTGCAGTATTTGAATTCTAAACACTGAAGTACTAAAACAAGTATTACTTCAATGTTCTGCACCTACTGCTTTACAACAGTATTTTAAGCAAACTGCTCACCGTAGCTTGCATTTCGTTTCACTGGAACCACAGTCCATTCTTTCTCTGCTCGGGAGAATCTCTGTGAAATCCTCTCTGCACCAGTAGAGTCTGTGAGCATTTCTCTACAGCTGTTCTCATTGTAATGCAGAGCAGCAATTTTCGTTCTGCAACAAATGGAATCACGAAGGATACTGTGCAGGTGTTCTTGCTTTATGGCAGGTTCACATCTGAGAACTAAAATCATTCAAAGCGACAGGCAAATGACAAGAACATTAACTGAGATACCCTCACTGATAGATAAAACATGTCTCATATTGACTGAAGCTAGCAAGCACTATTTTCCTTTTAAACAAGGGTGAATATTCTTGGGCACTGACAGTGGTTAATGGGCCTTCTTTAATTTGATCGCATGTTGCAATGGAATGTTTATTTTGTTTTATCGGAGTAACCAGTAACACAACCAGGAAGCTAAGTGCCAAAGGGAAAGTTTTTCTGACAAACAATAACTTCAGTGACTATGTGTATAGGCATGCATAGGGTACCGCATAATGGCCCTTATCAAGTAGTGTGATGTGTTCACAAGATTGAGCATGCAAGCTGTGCACTAGGAAAAAGCAGGTCATTTGAGAAAAACAGTATCAACACACTCAGCAATCCTGTCATCACAAAACCACAATGAAAATGAGCATGGTGTGTTACCTTGCCATCGTGCCTTCGTAGGTGAATTTGCTGCTCTTAGGGGCGAAGTGGATGAGAAGGCTATGAAAGGCCTCTAGGCCAGATGTCTGGGCCTTCTGTGATGCCCGGGGAATGTCCCGCAGGAGGTGGGGCGTGGCCAGAATTGTCTTCAGGCGTTGGTATGACTCTGATCCTTCAATAATAAAAAAGTTTAGTTACACTTGAGCAAGACAAACACAGTTAATGCTAGATGTGTGGCCACTTGTGAAAAAAGAATAACGCGACCTGTTCACATGACACGTCTAGATGGAAATAGCACAGAATAGCACATCAGCAAAGGAGGATACAGAAAACATCAAGTCAGTGAATTTCGGCAATGCAGTAACAATGATGGGATCATGGCAACAAGTAATGAAATATACAGACATTGTTGCCATGTCTAAGAAGCAAAAAGTAGCCATCATACTTGTGTTTCAATTCTCAAACAGTAGTCAGTCCACTATGGATGCTTGAAAAATGGCAAAAAAAGAAAATATCCCGAAACCTTTTGTGGTAGCACTTGATTCTTACCTTCAATCAGCCAGTCACGTTCTGGTATCTGGCCGTGAATACATGATGGGTGCAGCGGGTCAGGATGGTTGTGCACGTTCGCGACATGGCGGAGGATGGATAGCCATCTTGCTAGAAACAGCTTTTCATAACCGTGACTGTTTGCTGCACACCAATACAGATGCCGTACTATGGTCTTTCGCCACCCAATCACACTTTCGTGTCGCTTCAATCTCCCAAGGGCAATAATCTTCTTCAAGCCTATAAGAGATAAGAATATCCAACTTTTATTAAATTAGCAAAAGAAGCTTGTGCTCACTGCTATGTAGTTGCTCAATTTTTGCAGTAGGGTCTGATTGTGCAATCTATGTTGTTCAAAATGCAACACTTGATACACTCCTTCATCTGGTTATAAAAAAAAAAAGATGATGCCTTCATTTATTGGATTGCAAGTGACTGCTGAGGCAGCACTCGCATAAACTTTTGTCAATGCCTGCTGGCAGCTGCAGAAAAGGAAATTTCAGGAAAAGCTGCAGCACATGGAAACCCCACCTAAATGACCTTCTTTTGCAGCTGCCACTTCAAAAAAGCACTGTCCGATAAAGAAAGCGAACTTCACATTTTTTTTCTTAGTACCATGGCAAGCAACTGCGCCAAGTGTTGCATTGAGTGAATCAGACAAGAAAATAAGATCTTTCAGTAAATCTTGAGCAAAAACTGGGCAGCAGTAGGTACAGTAATAACAATACATATGGCAGTACGTACCCTAAACAATAATGATGCAGATATTAGGAACCTATGTACCCATTGATATTTGGGCCACTTCGAAAAGACATGAATTTACCTTTCGCGATATGCCACACGTCGAACAGGTGGCGGATCGCCGGGTGCTGGTTTCTCATGAAAGCCTTAATTTCAGAATTGCGATCCGTCACCAAGGAATCAATGCAAAGCCCCTGCTCAATGAGATGATTGAGGGCTCTCTCCAGGCCTTCCTTCTCCATCTTATTACTTGAAGAAACTTCGGTTGACTGCAATATTGCATAGGACCTTTTCAGTATTGCTGTTGCAGCCAAATTTTACATACGTATGTATGTAAAGTTAGTGCACACAGTACGATGTACATAGTGAAGTTTTAACATGACACTTATAGCCTGAACAACTATGTTACCCAAAGTATAATTAGATAACGAACCAAAATTGCACAAATTTGTAAGGTATTGATAACTATTGCAATGGCCACTGCATAGAACACACATGGTGCCTCTAGAGGTACATGTGATCGCTTCCAACTGCAGCACTTCTCTGACTGTGACATTAGACACAAAACAAGGTTTGGGGACGAGATTTCCCAGTCAGTGTACGCATTGTGCGGTATACATTATGAGATCGTCACACACATAGGACGCCATAGCTTTTGTAATTTGTGAGCATGCGCTTGCAGAAAGTCTTCATGTTAACACATAAGTGCCAGTAATGTGCTTGACTGGCCACAGCAGCCACCTATCCAAATGATTGTTTACTGGTATGCATGCACGCAAGCCTCAACGATGGTCGTCTACAGCAATAGCATATTTTGTTTGCAATAATACTTAAAGGGGTCCTGAAGCACCTCTCGGACTTCGCGAAAAAACACGTTCTATCCACAGTGTAGGCTGCAATAAACAGCTCACCCAAATTCTACAGTCGTGCGCGAAGCGTAGAGTTAACAGGGCAAGCACAAAGTTGTCCCTTACCTAGGAGCTCTCGCTTCAAAAAAAGGCCGGTTCTCACTCTTTTTTCAATATGCTCTAAGACGAAATAGAGCAGATTACTGCTATTGGCTGGTAGCCGGCATAAATTAAGAGCGATGTTTGAATCATGTTTGAATCAAATGAACTTGGTTATGCTGTCACTGTGTATAATATCTTTTGCAAGTAAATAAACAAGATGAAGTAAACAACAAATCTATCAACTTCGTTTAAAGTTTTGATGCGAAAGACGCATTTCCGGTAGAAGAAAACTGTCGTCTGCACTACTCGGCGCGCTCGCGCGTCTTTTTGGCACTGCGGAGTTGGTGCTGCGTTTCCCGTAAGTTTCGTCAATAATAAAGAAAAATAACGTTCGCGTATGTACCACAAGCACGCGCTCATGCACCTAGGTTGTCGAAGTTGCGGTTCCTTTTCGACGCCGCGCCCTTTGTAACGCCGCGGCACTATCGCGAACTTTCACTCGAAGGCAGCACACAAAGCCAGTTTCCCACGATCAGATGCAGCGGAAGCGACGTTCAACGTTTAAGGAAACGTGTTATCTGTCCTAACCAATTAACCTTTGGTTGCCGCCGGGAGATTCAGCTTGCGTGATAAGATGCACCTGTGCTGTGGACTTTCACCGACGGGATATATCCTCTCGGAGTTGGCGCACTGCCACTGCAGTGGTTTTTCGGCTGCTTCTGTGCGATCCACTCTTCAGTTTCGGCCGCGCTTAAACAGCTATGCCGGAGCTGGCTGTCGATTTTTGCGGATGGGCTCAATCCGGCGAATGTGAAACTCTGCACCGCAGTCGGCGTCATCAAGCGAGCGCGCACTGCGCGCACACCTAACCCAGGGAGTAACGAGCAAGGAAACGGTGCCCTGCGCTGCCATCGGCTGCAAAGTCAGCGACAGGAAAGGCATGAAGTCCTGATATACGCTGGCTCGCGATGACGCCTTGCGGTGTGCATGGCTGCAGCGAGCGTATTGGCCTTCCACCCACGGATCGAGAAGCGAAACAACCTACACTTTTGCGGCAGACACTTCGCCGTGTTGCCTCCCTTCACGATCCCGAACTGGCGCAGGGTTAAGGAATCAGTTGGACAAGTTTTCATCTGGAGCCAAATGCCCTGCCTACGTTGTTTCTTCCTGGCATACAGGCAAGTGAAAAGTGCACACTTAACGTTCTTTATGTGTTGCTAACTTTTGTAGCAGTGCGATGGAACACTCGCCAGTTAGCGCCGGGGAAAGTACTGTATATAATATTTTACGTAGTCGGGGATACAAATTTTGTTGCATGGATGGTGCAATCAGCATTCAAATGTGTAGCATGTATGTATTTATGCTTACAACACAACACTGTACGTAACAGTAGCCCAGTAGAAGTGACTCTTCTAGGTATTCGTTTTCAGAGCTTACCAATCGTTCAGTGAGGCAGAAAGCCAAATTCTGCTTCAGTTTCTTTTATATAAGGCTGCATACTATTCGTATAAACGTACCAATATTTGATTTGTTAATGAGCAATATGAGCCGAGTAAACCTTAGAAAATGTTGCAGCTCTGTGAAAAGGTCAATGCTGGTGCGTGCAAGCACAACAAGCATGAATAGATAGCAAGTACCAAATATGCATTTTTAAAGAAAGTGACAAAAAGCAAAGTGGCATTCAATGCTTTATTTTTGTCAAGCGCTTTCACTAAGAAAACAGAAGTAAAACTGTACCACGTTATTGTGGCCAATTACATGTTTTCAATTAAACTGACTGCAATGTACACTACTGCAGGCTTTATGTTTCAGTGAATGAACTCACTTTTTCTTTACGTGTTGCATAATGTTTTTAATGATTCACTATTTTGAAAAGTGTACTATTGCATTAATCAGCCAGCTGGATTACATGGCAGGCCATAGATCCTGTATGATGTAACACACATAGTGTTGCCATTCAGTTCAGCACAGGGAGCTATAAAATGTCAAACAACATGCTTAGACTAGTTCACAGTCTGTTGTACTGCTTTATATCATGCTAAACATGCTCTGGGTGGTCCAGTACAGGTATGTTGGTCAGTAAGCACAACTGCAGGTGTGTGCATGTGGGTGCTAATATGTGTGCATGTAGTGTACATACAGAGTGTCAAGATTTCGGGGAACAGGGAGCATTTGAAAACCCTGTCTACACATACACGTTCACTTTGTCTAATAATTTGTCATGTAGTAATTAAACAATCAGTCATTGGAGGCAAATACCTGAGTGTAGCAGATTGGCATCTTAAACACACAAGCACTATTTCACATTTAGGCATTTATGGCCACATGAAGTGACATTCAATTTGCACGATCAGTGGTCTAATATGATAGTGATACATATTTTCATATCCCAGTGATCCAGTGCACGAAGAACATAATCGCTACTTCACCAGAACAGCCCCATCTTGCGACACACAGGCTGGAGGTTCACAGGGGGTGAGTAGGTGTACAGAAACTATAATGCCCTTCTACCTAAAACGCTTGATTCACAGTCTCAGCATGGCACTGGGTCCAGCAAAGTGCATTCATCTGCAGCTGGCATGGAAGTGTCATGTCAAGTAAGCACCAGATCTCCTCAAGTTTTGTGTGATCCTGTGCTAAAAATGACTTAAAGCTCCATGCAGCTCTCAGTTCAAAGTGTGTAACCTTGCAGATTCAGATCTCTAGATGCAGCTGTCCTCCTGTTGTGTGCATTGTTGGCACTCAGACAGCCATCATAAACAAGACAGTTGCTACAGAAACCTCATATAAGGAGGCAGCGACACCATACAAAAACATCACTTGAGCAAGCTACAACTTTTGGATGAGACAACCTTTAGCACAGCAAAGTTGAAATTTGGTAGTTTTTAAATCGTACAGGTACAAGCTTTAGCTGTTTTGAGTGACACAAAGACCAGTGCACTCCAACCACAAGGCCTGTACACCTGTGTAAACACTTCAGTTACCAAAATAAGTGAAAAACAGTGGTGTAAACAGCAAAACACAACCAACAATATCGAAGTGTGTTGTTAATCTAATGGCCAATTCTTTGTTCAACAGCAAAAATGGATGCTCTGCAGTTTTTCAAAACATTATGTGGGAAATTTTGCAGCCTCAAAGGCCATCCTCAGTGCCTACGCATGTAAAGAAGGTGTGGAAACTGACACATGTGCACATCTGGACGCATCAAGCCAGTGTGAAGCAGTGGGTGCCCCATCACCAACGTGGAGGTTTCAGCCAGCACGCGGTTCACCACCAGTGCCAGACGCAGAGGAAGACGCAGACGCTGCAGAGCTTCCATCCGTCATTCCTGAGGTAGACACAAGCAGCCAGCGTTCCTTTGATGAGAGCTTTGCAAGGTGAATCACAGGCCATAGTACGAAATTAACATCACCCAGCAGTGTGAATGATACAAACACGGTGAACAACACTGCAGCGTAATGTTAGGCTCCAGTTTGCCACCTGCAAACAAATAACATGGCAAAAAGGGAGGAATTTCTATCATTGTCATTTGCATAGCATTATTCAATTCACCACATAAGCCAGTGCTTTTCAGACAAGTTATTTCACTTTGGCATGGAAATCGAAAAGTGGAATGTGAGGCCTTAAAACTATATAATGAAACACGAGGTGCAGAATTTTACTTCTTACCTAGCAGTTTCCTTAAATGTCTTGAGCATTGAGCACACTGCTTGCTTATCTGATAACTCCATAACCGAGATGTTTGTATCCACCTTTGAGTTTTTGATCAGTTCCAACTATTACAATGTTGACATGTTTTTAAACCATTTTTTTATGCAATTGTTAATGATTGTATACTTATCACATTCGAACCAAGTGTGTAAAGTGCCATCCCAAAAATTCTTGATACATGCGTCAGATTATACACTTTCGTAATTTGTCAATTTGTCGTATCAGGCACCTGCGTGAACAACCGAATGCTTAATTCAATAATTCTTTGCTATCATTCATAAAAACAAGCCATCGAAGTTCTGGAACGTCGTCAGTCCACCAAGTCAGAGCTGTCTTTCTTCTTTTTTTTTGATAAATCATGCTTAGATAATCTCAGTGTTACGCAAGCATTTAATAACCACTTTGAATCTGCATTGATTTCTGATGATGGATGCACTCACTCATTTTCCACTAATTCTTCATCATCACATTTTGCTATTATGCTAATCACTACAGCTGGCATATGTAACCTTATACTCAAAACTGATACAGTGAAAAGTTTAGAGGTGGACAAAACACAATGCGTTTCTGAGACTGCATGCTGAATGCAGCTCAATATTATAATTTTATTTATTGGAAGGCACAGAGGTTGGCCTTAGTGCACTCTGGCCTGCTCAGGTAGAAAATCTGCCCAGGCAGAAAATGAAAAGTGGAGAAGAGGGGGCAAAGAATGATGATAGGGACAGGAAGATGTGATGTGTGTGTACATTCACCACACACAGTGCCTTCAGTGCCTTTTATAAAGTCTATTATTTAGTCTGCTATTCTTGAACAAACCAAGTACTGCCTTTTCATTAGATGGACACAGCACACTGGAAGCCATCAAGTCTAAACCAATTTTTCCAAGAACTGCAACTTTCAAACACAGTTTTCCCATGGACCATTTCTGACTGTAACTTTCTTCCTAAGGCCTCTTTCCAGTCGTCTAGCTTTCTGAAACCTTTAGCATGACATTCCCATGAGTGAATTATGTGTGTGTACATTTTGGTTTCATTTTGGTTTCATTCGTTCAATATTTGTTCACTACTACTTCTTGTGTATCATTGTTCTCTCATGCGTTTCGAAGCCCCTGATGCAAGGGCCAAGAATGTTGCTGTGTACTATCATTAAATAAATAAAGAAACCTTTAAATTGATACTGTAACCTAGTTGTTGACATTCTTTGACGGTGCAATTTCTATACTACTTGCGCCTGTCTCTCGAAACACTTTTTACGCCCTGATGGAATTGAGGGAAATAAACCGAACTGTACGTGGTCGTGTCGTTACAGTCTCATTCTTCACACCAGCACAGTGCTACACAAAATCAGAAAGCATCATAAAAAAAAACACTCCAAGGAGAGACTCCTTGGCACTTCAACAGTGAGTGTTGAAAGCCAACTGCATGCACAAGCCGTAATTACCTTATGAAGTTTTATAATTACTTTTATGAGTTGAGCACACTATTAAAATGCTTTCTTGTGACTTGTGCAAAGGTAGCTGCACTTACTTTTGCATGGGGTACTGGAAGCCTACATAAGTGGCTGACAGGAGCTCGTTCCTAATCCTGGCAACCATGCAAGCAGGCAGTACCTATTGTACCTTCGAAGCCTTTTCCAAATCCACCTCGTGAACATCCTGCATGCCACAAATCAATATGTTCTGTAAGCAATAAGAAAGCATGTGAAGGCCACATTAACTGTATGCTTTGCAAGAGCATGTATACTTGTGCATTTCTCGCTCGATTTTAGTGCCACTTTGTGTCACCTCCCAGTATACTGCTTCCAAGACGGCCGGGTTTAAACACACACTTGCAAAGTGAGTGTGGCGGATTACGCAGTCACGTTGGAGATATCCCGGCAGGATACGTTCTCCAGCGCATTCTCGGTTGCCACGCAGTGCCCATAGGTAAACCTGCATGCGTAATCACGCAGGAAGATATTTCTTGAAGGCAAGAAATTTAGCAAGCTCGCTTTTCTTTTTATGCTGTTACGGTCCCCGCTATCTACTAGCTCTGCGAGGTGGCCGCGCGAATCAGCTAGTACACAGTTAGGAAGCTAGAATGACATGGCTGCTCTGATCAGCTGTGCGCATCACTTTGGAATAACGCTCCGACGGTGCTTGGTTCATTTTAAGTTATCACAGTCACACAACACTGCCGTTCACCGCTGCTGCGCCGTACAATTAAAGTATGGCGATCTCACACAAGTCTTCTTGCAGCTAGCACACGATGAACTTTCGCCGAAACGCATGAAAGCAGGTGGCGATCGAGCCCGCTCTAGATAGAGTCTATGACACAGTATGATTTGGCTCGACCCGCATAGAAGGCATGCCTCTTGGTCGCGATCGGAGGCTTGTTATCATAGTTGCAGGCGTACGTTTACAGCCAATTAGAGAAAAGCTTGAATCACTATTGCACGGAAGAACGCGGTTTAAAAAATGAAAGCTTTATATTTGCAATTCTAACAGCATAACAGACAAATTGAAATGCTCCTTTGGGCCGGTCATGGTGCGGAAGAAATCACCCAAACCAATGTGGATCGTCGGACAACGCAGATTTCAGTCAAGATCGGGCTCTATCGCGATAGATGCTGGCTTTCCGAGTGTGACCTAGAGAAGCGGACATGATTGTAACTGAACGTTCGTGGCAATTATTACAAATGCTGCAATTCACGCGAAAAAATTAGTCATACATGGGAGTTGTGAACAAATATTGATGCGCGGTAAAGGAAATGTGCAGTGCTGTAAGCTTTCACGTACCAATTCATATCATCGCCGCCGCGTTACGAAGGTCCTGGGAGTTCTGGCACGTCCGATGCTCGAGCTTTGCGTTTTCTTGGTGTGTCGCCGTAAGGGTCGAAGCCAAGCGCTTCAGTCACACTTTCGATCCGAGCTCGCAGCGCAGGATTCATCGCTCACTGTGTTGCCCGGTGCGGACGTACGAGCAAGATCGAAAGTAGCGCACGGAGGACGCACGCGCGTGTTTCCGTGCTCGCGCCCGTGTGATGAAGGGAAACAAACAGCGGGTCGGGGCTCAGAAACAATGCAGTAGGCTGTAGAAAGATCGCGCGCGGTCGGGGCGCGCACCGAGCAGGCGACCGGAAATGTGAGTTGCCTACACCACTGGGCAGCCCCGCCAAGTAGGGCGGAAGGAGAACAACACAACATTGAATCTGGGTGACGTAAGGCGGTGGGCAGGACACCTCCTCTGGCGCCGCCCACCACAGACATAATCAGTCGGCTCCGCCGCAGTGTGAAAGGGAGATTTTCCTGTCTCAATATCTTTCCTGCTATCGCATATTTTCGGAAAATTCTTTCGAATGTGTATTTCTGAATAGCCTTCAATACACACCAGCCGTTTTCAAAACCAAGCGCGAGGGGTGCTTCAGGACCCCTTTAAGATGCTTTACATGTTCTTTTTTTTTTTTGAAAAAAGGGTAAAGTGGAGATAACTGGAATATTAAACTGGAGCTGTCCTTAATGCTTCCTTAAGTGATGGTTTGGCGCTAGCTTGCGAGACTTTAGACCACGTCTGAACATAACATGCTACCTGAATCCCGAATGGCTTCTTTCAATCTCTATTTATAGTGGAGCTACAGACACTCCCACGAAACCTCTCGCCTTATTATTTGGGAAGTTTTACAAACTCTTTCAAAACAAACACCACTTTGTGCATGCTCATTAGACGTACATGCACAATCACACATTTCACTACACGCACACCAAGCTGCATGAAATGTAGTAGAACTGCCATGGTTGAGTGGTTATGTCTGGGTCACAAATGGAAAGCCATAAATTTGGGCCTCACTAGGTCCAGAGATTTCCTGCACTCATCAAAGTTGGCAATATGAAAACAAAATTTCATCTATTTAAAATGCCGTGGTATGAAATATTAGTAAAAGAAACAAAATAGGACGCACCTTCACAAGCTCAGTGTGGATTATTTTGTTTAGGTCTGTATCCATCAATGTGTAAGTACCAAAGTCTGCAGAGTGGCCAGGTGTGTCACATCTGCCATCGCCTGCTAATGAGCAGGCCTGCTCTTTGGCTTCTTCAATGACAGACTTCTGCTGGGACTGCCATGCCTTAAAAATATCACAGAAACAGGTTTCATGAAGGAAATAAAATTTTACACAAGAACTGCGTGCAATATGTTGAAATCTGCAAACATATCCTGTATAATTTTTGTTAGCTTTGAAGCCCTTCATCTACAAATGCTTACATAAACACTGCATGCACTTATGTCGACCCCAGCTCAATGTTAAGAAGAATGAGCAATTTTGTGGCACTATTAATGTTGCTACTGTGGTGAACAGTGGGAGCAGCAGGGGTGACAGCAGATAACACATGTGTTTGGCTCCTACGTTTACACACTACACAACTTGACGTGTACTGCTTAATCCCCCATGTACACTTAATGCATGGCCTGTCTCAAAAGACAGGCCATGCATCAGCAGCTGCTTCCTAACAATGGGCCCAGCCGCAGTTAGGCGTGAGCCTGAAGACATGCACATGGCCCATGATAATTTTAGAGGTTAGAAATCTGACACCAGTAAGCATTGTTGCCCATACAAACCTGCTCGACTGCTGCGAGTAGGTAGCACCTTTGGTACTGAAAGTACTCTGTCTTCTGCAGTGATTGAACTCCCATGACAGACAGCAGGCGAATCACTTTTGTTCGGCTGCTCCCAGTGAACAGAATGGCGCAGCACAACAACACGTTACCAAGGGCCTTTCCTTGGACCACTGGCTGGCTGCACCACTTTGTCACATGGTTTTTTGTGCACTTGATGGTCGCAGAAATCATTGTTCCCGTTGTGGCGATGTCAACTGCACTTTCTGGAGCACCGCACACCCGGCAACACTTGAACAATTCCATCAAGCACGTCTCAAAAACAATGTATTTCTTTGTGCAGACTCCTTCCTCAGCACACATTTCCTGTACAGGCGGCCTGCAGAGGTCACACAAAATGCACATTTATTGGCAATTTTCCAATGTGTGCAAGAACACTAACATCTTGAATCAGAGTTTCATGTGTTTGCTTGACTGACCACAGAATGCCAATATTTCCATTTTTTGTAGACTCTATATAATACCCTTGACATCATAAGGACTAAAAGGAATGAAGGATCCAATATCACGGCAGCAAATTGTAACAAAGAAAACAAACCCATTATTGGTCCTTAAAACTGACATACTACAGTTTACTCAAACTTTATCCTGGCCCATAATATTTCATCAAAGTTATCTGTTCCGTAACGAAACACGAAACACCGAATTATTACGTATCCCGACGCCTCACCTATAAAACAGCAGCCCTACCGTGTTTCGGCCAAAGAACGTGAAGCCATAAATGCGCAAGTCGGAGAGATGCTCCACGATAATGTTATACAGCCTTCCAAAAGTCCTTGGTCGTCACCGGTAGTCCTAGTAAAGAAAAAGGACGGAACCCTGCGTTTCTGTGTTGACTACAGGAAACTTAACAGCGTAACTAAAAAAGACGTTTATCCGCTGCCTCGTATCGACGATTCGCTCGATAGACTCCGAAGGGCCAAGTATTTTTCATCAATAGATCTCAAAAGTGGGTACTGGCAGATTGAAGTTGATGAACGGGATCGCGAGAAAACTGCTTTCGTTACACCGGATGGCCTGTACGAATTTAAAGTCCTCCCATTTGGCCTGTGTTCTGCACCTGCGACATTCCAGAGAATGATGGACACTGTTCTTACCGGGCTGAAGTGGCACACGTGCCTAGTATATCTGGATGACGTCGTTGTGTTTTCGGCTACCTTTGACGAGCACCTGAGGCGTCTGAAGACTGTTCTAGAAGCTCTGCGCTCTGCTGACTTAACGCTGAAGCCAGAAAAATGTCACTTCGGTTACACAGAACTCAAGTTCCTTGGCCATGTTGTGAGCGCGGATGGTGTTCGGCCTGACCCTGACAAGACTACTGCTGTAGCCACCTTTCCCGTTCCGCGTGACAAGAAAGCGGTACGTCGCTTTCTGGGGCTGTGTGCGTACTATCGCCGCTTCATCGCCAATTTCTCAAGGATTGCCGAACCTCTTACTCGTCTCACACGTGATGACATCGCATTCGTCTGGAATGAGGAGCAGGACACCGCCTTCTCCGAACTGAGGAATCGATTGCAGACACCCCCAGTTCTGGCTCATTTTGACGAGGACGCTGATACTGAACTGCATACCGACGCCAGCAATGTAGGTCTTGGCGCCGTCCTTGTCCAACACCAAGACGGCACAGAGCGTGTGATAGCATACGCTAGTCGTACTCTATCACGTGCCGAAAAGAACTATTCCACCTCGGAGAAGGAATGCCTCGCAGTGGTATGGGCAACAATGAAATTTCGCCCTTACATCTATGGTCGTCCGTTCAAAGTGGTGACCGACCACCACTCATTGTGCTGGTTAACCAATTTACGCGATCCATCGGGACGACTAGCACGCTGGAGCCTTCGCTTGCAGGAATTCGACCTCACCATCGTGTACAAATCCGGTCGCAAGCACGAGGATGCTGATTCGTTGTCGCGCGCACCAACTGAGGCGTATAATCCTGAGGCTGAGGATGAGGATGATAGCGGCTTCCTTGGGGCCTTAACCGCTACCGACTTGATTGCACGACAACGCGAAGACGCCGAAATCCGCGCAATTATAGAAAATCTAGAAGGACGCAAGTCTCCCCTGCCTCGACGCCTTTCTCGCAGTCTCGTGTCGTTTAGCGTGCGAGGTGGTGTCCTGTACAAGAAAAACTCGAGCACTTACGGTAAACCCTACCTTCTCGTTGTACCAGCAGACATGCGCGATGAAATCCTTCAAGCCTGCCATGACGAACCGACATCTGGCCACTTGGGTTCTTCGCGAACTCTCGCCAGAGTCAAACAAGCGTACTACTGGCCCCGACTTTCTGCAGCTGTGAAGCGTTACGTCAAAAGCTGCCGTGCATGTCAGTGTCGCAAATCCCCACCAATGAAACCTGCGGGACTGTTGCAACCGATCGCACCACCTAGGGCACCATTCGATCAAGTCGGCATGGACCTACTCGGGCCTTTTCCGCTATCATCGACCGGCAACAAGTGGATTATAGTCGCCACAGATTATTTAACAAGGTACGCTGAGACAAAGGCCCTACCAAGCGCTACGGCTGCCGACGTTGCCCAGTTCTTTATAGACCAAATTGTTCTTCGACATGGTGCTCCTACGAGCGTTATTACTGACAGGGGAGCAGCTTTCACATCCAAGCTGATTGATGATGTATTCAAGCTGAGCTACACGAGCCATCGCAAGACAACCGCGTATCACCCGCAGACCAACGGCTTGACGGAACGACTGAACAAAACCATCGCCGACATGTTATCAATGTACGTAGATGTCCAGCACAAAACGTGGGATCAGGTGCTACCGTACGTAACATTTGCGTACAACACTGCCACTCAGGAAACAATGCGATTTACACCGTTTCGTCTTGTTTACGGACGTGAAGTTCAAACCATGTTAGATGCCATGCTCCCACACGACCTAGACGCCTCACTCACCCGTGACGCTGAGGAGCTTACCCAGTTCGCCGAAGAAGCTCGCCAATTAGCACGCCTGCACATCACGCAGCAGCAAGGCACAGACGCACGGCGCTACAATCTTCGCCATCGACATGTGCAATACCACCCGGGCGATCACGTTTGGGTGTGGACTCCGGTTCGCCGCAAAGGGTTGTCCGAGAAGCTCCTTAGTCACTACTTCGGACCCTACAAGGTTTTGCGCCGCGTTAGTGACGTCAATTACGAGGTTGTTCCGGATGGCGTTATGTCGCCACATCGTCGAAAGCACCACTCCGAGATTGTGCACATTGTACGACTGAAGCCTTATTTTACGCGTTAGGATGAGAGAACTTCCGCCTTAGTCATTTTTCATCTTCCGTCCACTTCCTGTTAGTTTTTTAAAAATTTTATTCGGCTGTGCCTGTCAAAACTCTTGTGCATCGGGACGATGCCGTTTTCAAGGGGGGAATAATGCCACCGGGACATGCGCGGCGGGCGCGAGCCAGCATGGACACAAAGAAAGAAAAGGAAGAAGTTGCTTTTGGCCCAGCGCGCGCCCCAGTCGGAGCCATCTTGCTCAGCTAGCAGTTCTTGCCTACCTGACGGTGCGGTCTCTGTTATCACAGTCTCTTGTGTGTCACGTGACAATATAACCCTTACATGGAAGTGTCATGTGACCAGGTGCATTTTCTTCACATACTGTAAGCCACACAGTGTAAAGGAACACACAGCCCAGAAGTGCCCACCAAAGATGAAGGGGTTTAAGAAACTACAAGGTGCTTCAGCTTTCACACAAAGGCCTTGTTCACAAAAAAGTGGCTCAGCAAAGTAAGCTTTTGTATGTTTTAGTACGTGACCAAGGCAACTGGCATATGCAGAGGGAATGTGCGAACTCCACAGACACATGGGAATGCCTGGCTTATATGAACCTCTGTCTCTCTCTCTGCTTTACTTTTTGTTATGCCTCCTCCCGACCAGATGAATTATAACTGAACCACCGATTTCAAGCCGTAAGGTGTCACGAAAGCCACACAGCAGAGTCTGGGTTCGAACTCTATGGCCCGTATTTGTGGAAGCCTCCTACTATGCCCTATGCCAGTGTAAGGAGAAAGAGTCCAGTGACCCAAGCTGGTGAACACTGATTACTCACACTTCATGACTGGGCAATTGTGCTTAGCAAGCTGTTCATGGCACAGTCCTTGTAAGGCAATAATTACTGTTATAATGGCAGCGGACAGATACTGTGCAAGCCTTTGCGCCTTCGTAATACTGAAAATAGAGTCTCGAAAACTTACTCAAGGTCACTGTCGTCATCGTTGAGCTCATCACAGATGTATGATGAGTCATTTGTGCAGTCACTGTAAAGAGTTCAAAGGAACATCAGCCAAAGTAGCTTTTCAGACGAATATGCAAATGATCACAATACTTATCAATGCAGAAAGTGGTAAGAACTTGGGGACGTAGATTATGAAGAGTAGCAAACCTAAAGTACAGCCCTCATTCATGCCTTGAACAAATGTTTTTACACCAGATAAACTGCACTGGCCACTAACAAATAGATGCATATACAGTAAATACAATTTTGAGTATATTAAGAATTAAGTTGTTTCTAAGGAAGGCTGAGCTACACCATAACCTTCAAGTTTGTCAAGGACGACATAACAATTGAAAGTGTCAAAAGCTGTGCTAAAATTAAAGAAATATAAAGCTGACATGACATCCAGAATAAATTGCATTTTAAATAAAATCTGTTCAAAAAAGTAATACATTAAGTTCTGGAGTTTTACATGCCAACACCAAGGTTTGATTATGAGGCATGCTCTAAGGAGGGAATGTGCAATAATTTGTACCACCTGGGGCTCTTTCATGTGCACCAAAATGAAGGCACACAGGTGTTTTCACATTTTGAACTCGTTGAAGTACGGCTACCATGACCGGGATTCAATCCCACAACTCATGCTTAGAAACCCAATACCATAGCCACTAAGCAACCACAGTGGGTTGTGTCCAAATGAGAATTCATTAATATATTGAACCTGTATACATAGCTTTTAGACATACTGCCAAAGCTGTTCTGTAATTTTACTAACTGCAGATAACAGAAATGAGGTAGTACCTGGATATGGAATTTCTATCACCCTTCTTCTTAACAGGAATTCTGCGTGCTTTAATTGTTTAGAAATTCGTGAAAAACACCATTTTTGAAAATTAGGCTTACAATGAACGCTAGTGTGTCAAAGAAAACAATGAGCCACTACTTAAAGATGGTGAGTATTCACGAGGTTATGAATCACGGCGAGCACCTTCTGTGCTGTGCCAAGAAACAGATAAGAAAAACCAACACATTTCAATTTACAATGTGAGGCCATCAGTTATCAATAGTCACATCATGAAAATAATCACTGAAAGCATTTGAAATATCAACTGGATCAGTGTAAGGTGCTCTATTAAAGTTGATCTTCATTAAAATAATGTTGCATGCATCCTTGTTTAGAAAGGGATTAAACAATTTTTATTGTTTTGTAGCATTCTTCTTATAAAGTGAAGGCTCGTAACTTCAAACTTACAGTTAATTTGCACTGATGCCCTCGTCCAGGCACAGCCCTGTGTATCTCAATGAGAGAAAACGCCTGATAAATTGAATTAATACTGGAAGTTTCTTTTTATGTACACTGCTTCTTGCAGAAGTTGGCCCAGGGTGATAGCAATATGTTGCAAAACCAAACCATATTATTGATGCATATTAACAATTAAATTTATTTTGGTAGTGTTGACCCTGCCATGTAAATAAACGTGTTTTAAAGCCTAAATAGCTGCATACATTTTAACATAAGGCTTGCTGCTCACATGAATTCATGGTGGTGCTTGTTGCCAGTGTATAACTGACTAATAAATTACTTTCATTTGCGGTTCGAGCTCCATGGACCCAATTTGTGAAATCAAGGTGTGCGACAGCATTCTAATTGGTATTCCAGACTATACCATTCTAGTTAGTATTCCAGACTATGTGAACAGCGCAGAAAAGACACAACCTCGTCGGTCCCTCGTCGGCCCCATTGTGTTTGTCTCTTTTCCACGCTATTCATGTATTTATGGTTTGTGAAATCACCAGTCACAATTGTGTAGTAGCACCTAATTTGTAATAACAAGTGCAGACATGGCTCCTCTGGGTCCAGGCTGAGCAGTGCGGCACGATGTCCGTTCATTCTACTGCCCACCCACCAATGTGAACTCCAATTAATTAGAACAATTTGGGTTTGAATTTACAACCCTTTACTGTACTATGCGAATTCACAATAATGTTCTATTACACTCATTAGCTGGTTAGTTGAAACAGTGCAGTAGCTTTTGTAGCATAAATGTGAAGACATGTGAAATGGCTGGCATTTCATCATTCTATACATTCTTTGCGTGCTTGCCTCGGCCAACCAAAGATTTTGAGGAGACATGTAGTACTCTTACTTTGCATCTTGCTTGTTTTGTGCCAGACACACAACATTGCTGATCAATGTGCAAGATTTTTTATTAACTAGTTCAGTGTCACACAGAAATTTATTTCACGCTACTGGCTCTCTGAAATAATTTGTAAAGGTTATTTTATACCCCTGTCACACGAGGCAACTAAAGTGCACTTTGAGCAAGTGCACTTCGCCGCTAGTGTCATTCGCACGCTGTCACACGGGAACGTGTAGTGACACTCGCTGTAAAGTGCACTTGCAGGCAAGTGCGTTCGCCGAACTCACTTCGCGGCGACGAAGTGTGTAGCCTCGGTACCAGTGGCTTGTAAACAAATACGCTAATGCACAATGCGGCGCCCGTAGTATGTTTAAAACATTGTTTTCGTTATTAGAAGCACTGCAATGTATTAAAACAAATCATATTTCAACAAAGAAACCTCGCTATTCTTGTCCTCGGGCAGTTTGCAGCCACGTCCGCTAGGAGAATGCACATTCCCAAAGCACACTTCTGTTTCTCGTGTAGCAGCGCGTGAGCGTAAGTGCACTTTGTGAGCGTAAACGCACTCGCTCAAAGTGCACTTTAGTTGCCTCGTGTGACAGGGGTATTAGTTACAACAGTTTGCATGCCTAAAGCGCCCCAAGAAAAAAAAGTGGTGTCAATAATGCACAGCAAGAAACATGAGGCTGATGTAATTACAAAGATATTGCATGTATTTGCAACAGCAGGCATCTATGCCTTTAGTACCATATCAAAATTTTTTAAGCTGCAGTGTTTCCTGAAACAGCCATGTCTCAATTTGCTGGAAATTGCATCAAGTTTATGTTCATGTTCTCGGCAGGGTTATATCAGCTTACTGAGCAGAAGTTGCACGTCAACAAGGTACATTTTGAAGTCCACAAGTGTTGAAGATTGGGCGAGTTGGATCGACGTACTTGGACTGGTATAGCGCATTATGGAAAACGGTGCTCTGCCCTTTTGTTTCGGTCTGGTTGGACCGTTTTGTGTTTTCCATAATGTGCTATACCAGTCCAAGTACATTTTGAAGGCCAAGGTGTGTGGAGTGTGAATTATAAATAAGAACAAACAAGTTATTCTTAGGCTTACATGATGTCTGAGTCCGAGTCACCAGAGCACGACATCTTGTCGCTCAGGAAGTCAGTCCTAAAAAATTGGTAAAGATGCATAAAGCCAACTGTTATCTACAATCACTCGCACCTGTCATAAAAAAATATGAATCGGAAATCGGTTGCATACCTGTATAGATGAAGGTCTGGTGTATCAACATGATGCCTCGGTGTTGAGCACAAAGGCCCCAATTCTATTTCGCCACTGTATACTGGCCCATCTTCTGTTTGAGCAGAGATGTCACAAACAGATAATGGGCTGACCTGGACTCCTACAGAATAAGAACAAGCTTTTAGAACCCATTCACTGGCAGTCAATCCTTTCCTTTTTATAAGGAAAAATAGATAGCAGTTATGCTCTCACCAACAGATGAGTTCTTGATCTTCGTCTGCAGACTTTGACTTCTGTACGCGAGGTACTGTCTGTACATAGACATCACGCACCTGCAGCTCTGCTTCCTGCACATCACTGTACTGTGAGGTGGTAGCTGCTTCGCAACTCAACTCATTTTGGTAGCTCCTCGCATGGTGATCCTCTGGGTCTGCCATGCCAGGTGCGTCTTGGACATCATGCTGGTATGCAAAAAAACTTTATTTAGTCCACAACAGATGCGAGTAAACTCAATGTGTAGATGAAATTCTAGGGAAGTTATCTCTCTTAGCTAGAACATAACAGCACGTATCTATAGAAGTACTTTCACTAATTTCAACCATCCACATATCTAATAAAGTGACTGGAGCAACTTGCTGCAGGTGCACAAGCTATATTTCTTCCAATGGGGCTTCCTGTAAAGACTGCCATTCTGTGTGATGTGGTGGTGAACAACTTCGCTCAAATACAGCTTTCCTTGTTTTATAGCACACTACACTCAAGAACTGTGTTAAAGTTATCATGTGAACATAGTACATTTGCAATAATGTGCACAAAAAGGTAAATAGGCACATTACCATTTCCTTGCTTTTATGAGTTGAGAACACAGAGAAACCCTGTATCATACACACCCCAAGAGATGAACATGAAATATACTGTGAGCTAGAAAGACTGTGTGTGTGTGTGCATGTGTGTGTGTGCACGTGCGCGTGTGTGTGCAGCAATGATACTACTGATTCTGCAGCACGTTATTGACATACTTCCGTACAACGCAAATTGGCTGTTTTTTCGAGTGGCGCTGCGAGTGCTACGGAACTCGCCTTGACAGATTAGTAATTAGACAGATTGGTAAGTAATATGGCCAAACCACAACAGCACTGAATTTCATGGCATCACACGTACAGCATTGCCGTCCACTGGAGGTGGACAAACAGCCTCCATCAAGAAGTGGCTAATAATTCGCTGATCGAGTGTTTCCACACGTGCGCACCTTTGATCGCGATTTCGATCGATCCGCATCCGCTCACCCGCAATCCGTGGCCATCGTGCGCTAAGCTCAACCAACTTGATCAAGATAGTTCCGCTATGTAGCAGCCATAATTTTCGATTTTGCGTGCAGTTCTATTCAGGTCAGGCTTGATGGTAAACGAACGAGCGTGAGTGAGCGATACCAATGTGAGTAACATACTAGTGCGTAACTCATAAGGGCACTTACGGCAGCACTACGCTACCAACTGATATTTACATGATCATTTAAAATGTGCACGTACCTCTGCTCTCCTTTTGACGGCTGTTCCGCGTGGTGCTCACGGCTGGCTCATCGCTGTCTCGTCGAACACTGTCGGCACGGCATCCGCCTTCAAATACCTTCGAAAGTTTGGCTTTGCTAAACCGAAGACTTGCATCAGGCGAACACTATCCTTGTAGGCCTCAGGCGCGAAATGATCCGAACAGACGGTCGCGTGTTTGCTCGGCGTCCAGTTGTCGCGCCGGATAGCACTGATCCACTGCTCGCGAAGTGCATCGTCGCGAGGAAAGTTGTGGTAACTAACTTTCCTTAGCTGCTGCGCGTTGTGAGAGTGGTTTCTGCAGCCAACAACGCAACACCACTTGCCACCCGACATCACTGTACCATCCACACGGCAGCAACTTGTCACGCCAAACTCCAGCTCACGATCGTGCACTCATCCGCGCTCTCGTCGCTGTCGGGCTGTCGTCTGCACAATCCCGGCATGCTCTGCGTTGGACACTTGTAGCGTCATACCCAATGTGGCCTGTAACTGATGGGGTAGTAAGGTAGGGCGTTCGAGTCAATTGATTAAATTCATTTGCAAGGAAAATATGCAACTCTCGAGCCTCATTTTCTGAGGGCGTGATGTAAGTGCGCAGAGTAATGTACCCACTGAATTTCATCAACATCCGTTGATATGAAAAAATCGCCCGAGTTGGCCTTTAAGAACAAGTATGAGGCTCTAGGACAGGAAGAAGATGAGAATATAGAGAAGATGAACGAGGACATTACTAAGCTGATCACCAAAGAAGAAATTGAAGTTGGGGGCAAAGCATTGAGACAAGATGCGAATAAGCTATCTTAATCTACTAAAAATTTAATCAAACAATGCCAACAAATGAGAATAACTAACTTAAGAGACAAGATAGATTTTGCCGAGCTGTCTAAGCTCATCAATAATAGTAAAGTCAGGGACATACGTAACCACAATGTAAAAGAAATAGAAGCAGCCGTCAGAAAAGGAGTCAGCATCAAAACAATTAAAAGGAAGCTTTGTGCGGGAAAGAACATTTGCTAACTTCAGTGATATAGCCAAGGTGGCCGAGGATTTCTGTTCCGAACTATACAGCTAAAATACGAGTCTCCCCACCATAAGAGTATTAAATGTCAAGTAGGACTCCAAAATTCCATGCGTCACTGCGGACGAGGTTAGGAAAGCAATTCAGGGCATGTCCCGCGGAAAAGCTGCTGGAGAAGATGGCATAACCGCTGACTTGATCAGAGGTGGAGGAGACCTCCTAACTAGAAAGCTTGCGACACTATACACACTATGCCTCAAAACTTCAAGTGTGTCAGTCAGCTGGACAAATGCAAACATTTCCTATTACATGAGAAGGGAGATGTTAGACCTGAGAAACTACAGGCCGATCAGTCTACTCTCAGCACTTTGCAAAATATTCACAAAGGTTATCTCAAACAAAATAAGGGCCACACTTGAATTTAATCAACCAAGAGAGCAAGCAGGGTTCAGAAAAGGACACTCCACCATAGGCCACCTACATGCGATCAATCAAGTAATCGAGAAATCCGCTGAATACAACAAACCCTTCTATACGGCTTTCAACTCGGTAGAGATACCAGCACTTCTGGCAGCATTATACCATCAAGGAATGCGTGATAGCTACGTAAACACAACAGCCAACATCTGCAAAGATTCTACAGCCACCCTATTCCTCTTTAGGAAAAGCAGGAAAATCCTAATACAGAAAGGTGTCAGACAAGGAGATAAAATCTCCAGTGCTATTTACTGCATGTTTGGAAGAAATCTTTAAAAGCCTAGACTGGGATGAGAAAGGGCTAAGGATTAATGGTGATTATCTGAGTAACTTACGATTTGCAGACGACATAGCACTCTTTAGCAATGATGGCGACGAACTGCAAAAGATGATTGAAGAATTAAACCAAGAAAGCGCTAAGGTAGGATTAAGGATGAACATGCAGAAAACGAAGATAATGCTAAGTGGCACGGCGAAAAGATGTGTCTTCACGACCAAAAACCAGGCATCAGAAGTCATAGAAGAATACCTATATCTAGAACAGCTACTGACAGGAGCACCTGCCCATGTAAGAGAAATCCACCGTAGAATAAACATGGGATGGTGCACATACGGGCAGACATTCCCAACTCATGAACGGAAACCTACCACCATCACTCAAGCGGAAACTATATAACTACTGCATCTTGCCAGTACTGACTTAAGGGGCAGAATCTTGGAGAATTACAGAGAAGCTAGAGATAACGAAAGGAAAGGGGGTCAAGGGCTCGCTTTATTTGTTACAAACAAGTTAACGAAACAAACATTGAAGCCTAGGAAAACATAGGGGAAGTTATTCCAATTAGTAATTATGATATTGTAATTTTTTACAATATCATAATATGGTGCATGCGAATTTGATGCCTGCGGCCCTTGGCCCCTTTCCTTCTGTTATTTCATAGCTTGGGTCTCGTCGCGGCAGACTTGGTGCCTTAGGTAGCATATGAGGGTTTATTGGGCAGCAGCCACCTCGACATAAGATCACGTTGTACGTGACACCTCCTGGCAGTAAGAGTGTGCTACTCTCGCCACAACGGCTACGAGTGGCGCTGCCTAACGCTCCTATGATTCGATATACATAAAATACCCAATAATGTGGACGGAGGGACGACCGCCTTCGTAGCTCAGTGGGTAGAGCATCGGACGCGATATCTGAAGGTCGTGGGTTCGGTTCCCACCCAAGGCAGGTTTGTCTTTTCGTCCACTTTAATTCCTTTCTACTTACCTTAAAAAAATTACATCATAATTACTAATTGGAATAACTTCCCCTATGTTTTCCTAGGCTTCAATGTTTGTTGTTTTGTTAAATTGTTTGTAAAGAAGCTAGAGAGGAATTTAAGAACCACACAGCAGGCAATGGAACGAAAAATGGTAGGTGTTACTCTAAGAGATAGGAAGACAGCCGAGTGGGTCAGAAAATGGACGGGGGTCGCTGATGTCACGAACGATACTAAGAAGAAAAAATGGACATGGGCAGGGCACGTGATGAGAAGGCTAGATAATCGATGGACAGTTAGAACGACGGAACGGATACCAAGAGAGGGTAAGCGGAGCCGTGGGCGGCAGAGAGTAAGATGGGTGGTGAAATTAAAAAATTCGTACGCATCAAATGGAATCAGCTCACGCAGGACAAGCAAGGATGGCGAGTGTTGGGAGAGGCTTTCATCCTGCAGTGGACATGAGATAGGCTGACGATGATGATGAAATGAAAGGAAGTGCCTGAGGTGGACGAAAAAACATACATGCAGGAACCGAACCTCTGACTTGTACATAATGTGTGCAATGCTCTACCAAATGAGCTACAATGGCGGGAATTCCCTCGTCCCCTATAATGGGTATTTCTGTACATTTATTCATGGGTTCCACGCTTATAGTCGTGGTGCAAGTGTGGAACACCTTTTTGTCAAAAGGTATCACGTAGCACATGACCATCTCAACATAGGTTGGCTGGTGACGAATTTCGTCCATTTTAATTCCTTTATATTTATGTCTCAATTTCTACAGTACAGGCAAAAACTCCAAATAGTTTCCCCTATGCCTTCCTTTGCCTCACTGTCTGTTGGATTCATGAGGTGTACATATACAGGCATGCTCGTTTGCAAGGCCAAAAAGATAGGTTACCTACTATCTCAGCTACAAGGTCATCACATTAATTTCTAAAATTAATTAATTAAATGAGATGAGACTGTGTACAAGATATGCGAGGATTTTCCAATACTCATTTAAAATATGAAGGGAGGAATAGTAAAGTTCTGAACTGCAGTATGCTTTGTCAAACCTGCAGGTGCAGCTTTCACATTGGTGAGATGCCTGTAATCATTTGTGTATGGCCACGAAGTGTAACTAAGCTGTGAATGCATCACATAGTCTACCAGAATTTCTAAAATTTCCAAGCAATTGAAAAGAACAGACTCTTTTCCACACGTAAGAAACCTGTAAAGGTGGTTTCGTAGCAGCATAGCGTCACTACACCGTGAAACAGCCCTTACGTAGGAAATGCACACTGCCGTGAAGGTACACTCAATGTCAAAGTATGCAAATTACCTGTACCCCAAATTAACATTTCTTGAGACTTAGAGCGGTGTGGGTTATATGAGCTTAGATTGGCTACACTATACCGTGAAACACCTCTTGCAGGGGATATGCACACTATTGTGAAGCCACACTTAATGGTGATGTATGTATATTACCTATACCCTGATTTAACAGATTTTTTTTGTTTTAAGGTGGGTTATATAAGCTTATACTGGCTAAGTACAGTTAATATAAAATGTAACATGCTTTTATAACTTACACTCACTACTACACATACCTCATTGAACTATACCCTGATTAACTTAGAACAAAAAAATCCTGCAGATCCCACGCATTGTGGAAATCTGTGTTGTGCGAAGCACTAAGCGAGGAAATTGCTTGTTAGACTCAGCTGGGTCAGCCTAATGCTCCATTACTGTGACTACGATAGAGACAATATAGACACAAATAAAAGCCCATTACTTGCATGATAGTGATGGTTCAGAGGGCAACACAGAGAGAAAGAAAGTAAGGAACAAAGAACCAAAGAAAGAAAGAGCCTCCGTCTGTCTCTTGTCTCAAGGTGCACAGAAAAGAAAAGCAGACACGCTCTTGCCCTTAGCCCACTGCCACGTGTAAGTGACAGTGAGAGTGAACTTGATACCGTTACCAGTTATTCCACAATCAACGATAGCAGCACAGCTTCGCTTTTGCCACAGTTTTCACAGCATGCCTATGTGAAAGCATTACACTGCATCCTACCACCCCAACTATTTCCCATTAAGAGTATCTTGGTGATGCTACCAAGCAATCTGATTTGGAGCAATTTTTGAAGCAGCAGAAATTTAATTTTGGAGCACTTTGGAGCAGGTTATTTGGAATTTGGAAGCACCTTGTAACAGCTAAATTGACATTCTGCAGTGTTTTGGAGAAGAAAAAGATGCACTTTGCGTTCCAACACCTATATAATTAATATGGAGCTCTTATGAAGAGCTAGCTAGGCATTTCCGGCCACTGCATATCTTGTGGAGAAGAAAGCTCTAAGGAGGACTCAACAGCATTTCACTAGGTAATCATAAACTGAACGCAGCCATATGGATAAAGGTTGTGCAAAAACCTCCTCAGCCTGTTCTTTAACACAAGCAAATATAGAATACTGGATCAAGAAGCTTACACATTTAATGGAAAGCACTATAAATAATTTTCTTTTCATGCAACATGGGCGATGTCAACGTCTCGCAGGTCAAAGGAACACGGGAGACCTGAGCAATTTGCAAGTCCATCTCACCAGCTATTGACGGGCTCTCCTATTCACTCATTCATCTGGCTTTGAGCTTGAGTTTGCACTTCAGTTACGCCCCTATTTCCCTGCCTTAAATCAGTGCAGTCCTCCTTTGTCCTCTAGACTGAAGCAGTCAAAGTTTGCAGTTATGCTAGAGCATCATTAAAATCATCATAAATGCAATGTTACAGGAATATGATCTGATGAACTGTCTGTATTTAGGTGTGTATTTTGCACGTGGAATCCTCAATGGCTTGTAAAATGTTGGTAGAATTGTAAAAAAAATGACAATAACACCCAGTCAGCAGTGGCAAATAACACACATAGATGTAAACACCTAGACACGGATGCTTTCACCTGTGAAGCACAAATCAACAGCACGGGCAATGGTTAGTTGCTTGTACAGCGTGACACTTCCAATTGGATGACAGGTCGGCTGGGGTGATCCTTACGTAGCCTCTGGAGCAGGTGATGTAATCACAGTACTTGTGGTCAGCTGCTCTTGTAGGTGCAGATGGCACAATGCGTTTGCGCACACATCTTTGGCAGTAGATTCCTGTTGTAGTATCAGCAGCCCTATGAAGTACAAAACGATATCACAAGAAAAGTTTAGTTGATACCCTAACTCTCCCATTAATTCCACTTGTTTAGTAACAGTTCTCAAAGATAATCACTTGTAAACAACAAATTATTCTTGAATTTTTGTCAACAGTCATGCTTGTAACAGATATTTTAGCTCTAAACGCGGTGCTGTTGGCTGCTATCTGCATTTAATTTGCGGTGGAAACAAGTGAAAGGGACACATGTATTCATGATTTACACTAACTTCCACAAATGCAGAGTGAAAATAACATATACACAATGAAAATGGAAGTGGTATGTTATAGACATTGGCCATTCAAATCAAAACAACACTGCCGTCACAATCTTATTCTTAGAGATTGCATCTGACAAGCAGCAAGTACGATCGACGAATCGCTAACACATGCGTGTGTTTTCTTGCCTCGAGTAGCTCACATGTACTCCATCCTTACGTAGTTTTTCCCAGAAGTGGAAGGCATGCGTTTTTTATCTGCTTTTCGATTTCTCTGCAATACCTTGATATGCGGTAGTATTCATCTACTGAGATCCCGGCAAGCGGAAATCCGTGAGGAGCGATTGTTGCCGCTATAGTTGACGGTCAGAATCGATCTTCGTAGTAAAACGGCAGCATGGATATCCACACGCTATCCGATATGCGTGGAAGCCTAGCATCTCTGACTGTTGCATGCGACATAAATTGTACAGGTCAAAGCTAAAAGTAAGAGAGATCATACTTGCATGTTTTGGAAGGTGGCACACCTGCAAGAACTTCACTCTCGAAGCCTGCGAAGTCGTTACGGGTGACAGATTCACGTACTACGTCGCCGAACGTCGCGCGACTGGAATCGCCGTAAAGACGTAGACAGACAGATGCGCCGGCGACTCACCGCATTCAACATCACGCGCCAAAACGCTGATCACACCGGTCGGTTGCTAACGGTGGCCATCGGTGCCGGCGACGATCGACATGGGAGAACTCTAGAGCCGCAGAGGCACGGAACCACGGCCGCTGGATTAGCAACGCACGTGCGTCTTTATCCAGCGGCCGTGACGGAACACTTTTACGGAAGATTCCCCGTGGCTCTCGCCGCGAAAAAATCCCTATGCAACCCTGTCCCTAGGTTTGGGGGTCACATGACCAGGTGACGTCACGGATCAACAGCCTTCATTTAGAAGCTTCGTCACGCCTGTGCACGGAAACACTAAAGAAAATGGAGGAACAGTCGGTATGTATGAAATGTGAATACTGCCGTAAAGTGAGTTGCAGCTGCGTTCAGACTGCGTACGAAGTGCGCACACATTTCGCTTGAAACGCCCTGTCTAGGTTAACTTTTTTAACATTTCTGTGGACTCCACCTAAAGTGGCAAAGTGAGAAGTGTGAACCTTTTCTGGGAGCAGCGCGTCACGCGTGTTGTCCACTGTGTTTTGTCGAGTATTGCTGCAACACGCGGCGCTTTGTACGACGCTTGCACCGTTTTATCGTTCCCGCGCTGCTGTCCGTTTCCGTGCTTATCAGATTACTCCAGAGGAGGTAACAAGATGCTTTGCTAGGCGAGTTGGTTCTTTGTCTGAAAGGATTTTTGAGTGCGGAAAACACGATCGCAAAAAAAAAGAAAAAAAAATGACAGGACGAGCTCTCTCTGTTTTATGCCGGGAAACGCACGGAAATGTAAAGCTCGGTACACCACAGGAGCGCGTGCGCAGTCGTCAACATGCCTTGGCAAAAGTTGAGCGAAGATTACATTCGATGAGGAGGTACTCACTCCACCGCAAACTCACTGACGTTTGCCTTACACAATCTGCCCTTCTATTTTAATTGTAAAACCTGTAGCAACGTGGTCGCTGTATTACCAAATATGTACAGTCAACCACAAAAGTTTACGGACCACGCGAGTGCTTGGTCAACAGCGTTTTCGCGACACTTCCGCCACATCACCTGCAATCGACAGCAGCGCTACGTTCAAGAAGCATACCTCCTTAAATATAGGGCCTGTCTGTTTTCCAACAACTGTACGCAAACATTTTTCACCTTTCTCTCTTTCATTCTACACGCTCTTTGGCAGCCGTGGCCAGGGGTTTATGTCTTGATATCTCTTCGCGAAACTGATATCTCTTCATCGGCACTCCGGTCGATACAGGCCGTGACGGCTGCGATTCTGCTATCGAGTCAGATATGTGGCGCCCTTACCGCTTGAGGAGTGCAGCGCGTCGAAACAAAAAAGTAACAGTGCGGTTCGCGGCACTGAAAAATTGACATGCTAGCGAGTAGCAAGAAGACGCATTTCCGGCGGACTTGTCAGGTCGCCGATAGGCGGCGTACTGCTAGAGGGCGCGGAAAGTGAGTTTGGCACGCGCTCGCGTGGTCCGCAAACTTTTGTGGTTGACTGTACGCGTCCTTGGGGCGCTTTCGGCATCTCCATGCCGAAAGATTATGCATTTCTGCTAATAACATGGCTGATAACACTTGCTGATGTGCGCTTTTTGTCTGTTCCCAGGTAAGCAGTCATACAAAAATAATGCCAGCAGCGAAGAAAAAAGAAAATGCAGATGTTGATTGTTTGAAACCATCTTTTGCCTGCCTTTGGCACTTATAGATAATGTGTTATTTTATATTTTGGCTCAACGTTATTTAGGACATGATCAGCCATTAGGGAGTTTTCGAACAGGGGCCCCAAAGAAATAGCGTCAACACCACTGTGCATGCGTGAGACCCAAACTGCCTTTGGGTTTTGGGTTGGGCACGCTATTTCTGGAATTTAGCGTGAGCCCCAAAGCTTGCCCCTAACATTTTAGCGTAAACAAACATGGCGGGGCCCATTGAAGCAGCGCCTCTTGCCTAGGACAAATTTGAGCTGATTTCTGGCTAAGTGACGACTTTATCAATCATAAATGGTGGCGTAGGTCATCACTTTCTTCCATCTCGCGCATGCACCAAAAACTGGCTGTGAAATAGCCTGCATTTTTAAGATTGGCTGTCGAAATGAGAGCTCGTAGGCTTTACACGACCGGTGGCTCAAAGCTGGATTACCTTGGCTCATAATACCAAATTCTTGAGACTCGCAGAACGATGGAGATTACAAATTCATTGCCACTGCACGCTTTAAATAGCAGTTTTAAAGGGTACGCTTATGAAAGGCAAATGCATTTATTAATGTTCAATTTTTACTTATCGTAGCCTGCCTTTTTGGCCACCTAGGCGCTGCAAGCGCAACACGCAAGGAGCGAGCACAAAACCCAATTTGAACTCTTACTTCCTACGTGATCCCAAGTTAGTGCACGTTAAGCACTTTGGGGCCCCTATTCTAGAACTCCCTATTGTTGTTGAAGAGGGTCGCACGCATGTGCACTCACGTGCACAAATATTCTCTTGTCATGGTGCGTAGTAAGGCAGTGTCCTTGGTTAATGTGCACAACTGGCAAAACACGTGCTCCTATCAACATTATTTCGGCTTGTGATCAGCGGGCCGGCCCGCACAGGCTTCCGACCCGCACAGGCCGTGCATGTCCCTGCGCACGCCTTGTCAGACCCCGCAACTGCTGCAAGGTGTTGCCCTGCGGGGTAAGGCCGGCTGTTCGTGTGCTCTACACAGGCATGGTCGCGGCTGTACTCAACACCAGCCCCTCCCCGTTGCCATGCCCAGTAGGTCCTTTAGGGTCTCGAAAAAAAAAAATTCACGTGTGTGTCGAGCCTCTTTTCTGTCAGCGTATGTCAGTGCATATACTTTTTAGTGCGGAGAAATTTAAAAGCTCATTATGTCGGGCATCTACTGTGTGGTGCTGTGTCAAGCAACCGGGAAACGCCGACCTGCTACACACACTCTTGCCCTCAGCCCACTGTACACCTTAGAACAGATAATCACAAGAAAAGAAAAAAATAAGCACAAGACAGCAGATAAAGACAAGATAAACCTGGATAACACCATTTACAAGGCGATAGCAACAGGCAGTAAACAAAACATTATCCATTCTGCAACAGGCAAACTGAAGAACAGATACCGCACAAAGGCCCAAAGCATTGAGGGCTCTTCGATAGAAAAATGCGCAGGTGCGATTCCAATAAAATAAGCCTCACAAGGACAGTGGGCGCAGATGCACCAGTGCCTGTTCATGAACGCTAGTGCAGCTGAGTCCCAGGGCTTGTGTGACTCATTATCACGGAGGGTTGTCTTCACCCTGAAGAGTGGCACTGGCACTGAGGCACCCTACATTGCATAGCCCGCCAGTGCCACTGTGACCACTTTTTCATTAGCATCTGGAGTGGGCCGCCAGTTGAGTGCCATTTTGTGGGACATAATAGCAGACTTTTTACTTCAACATGAAATTCAACATGTATTTCGGGAAGGCTAGATGTCCGGCCTTGTTGGTAGAGCATGTGAAAAAATTCGAAGCGCTAGGAAAGGACAAGAAGGTATACTACAAAGACGCGAAGCATGAGTGCTCGTGATATCGTTCTTTTCCAACATTGCTGAACATTTGTAACATTTTCTTGGGCTGGGAGCGGTCGGATCCTGGACCAGGCAGGCTGTGCACATGATGTAAAAGGTGAAATCGAGAAAGCTGGCGCTGAAACCACATGCCACTGTATTCCACAAATGTGGTAAAAACTCCCTCGAAGAATGTGCACTTTGCTGCGATTGGACCTTTTTTTTTGTTAATTTAATGAGAATTTAATGTGGGCTGAGGACATCCCTGTGCTCAGCAATCTGTATATAGCACTTGTGCACTGGGACAGTGCAGGAAGGTGCTAAGTCAATGGGGGGGGGGGTTAGAAAAACAGCTCTAAGCTGAAATAGCTTGCCTTTGAGAACCTCTTCCCCAATTCGATGGTTTGGTCTTGTGTTTGCATGGCTACATTGTTTGTGTTCATTCTCATGTGTTCATGCATTATTCCTGGGGCTTGAAGAAGGAGTTGGTGCCAAATGTGTCCATCAAACCGCCGTCACAGGCACATATGCAGGTGCGAACACATCAGCACAGTTGCTGTGCTTAAAAGTACTGTGAAAAAGTTTGCCTCAAGTATGAGGGGCACGAAAAAAAAATTTGGCAAGCCGAAGCTGCCTCTAGGACCCAAGCGCTCCTGGCTGCCTTCTAAGGGAGGAGAGATAAAACTCCTCTTGACACTTGCCGTTGGCAGTAAAGGTTGTTTCATCATCCGCGTATGTGATGCCTGCAAAAATTGGTAACAGAAAACATGATAAATTAGCTATGGAAGGGAAAGCCCCCTTAGTGTTTTTATAATCTCTTTTATTCACACAGTATGTTTAAATTGATAAAAACTATTTCAAGTGGATGTGATGCTCTAAACAAGTTATTGTTTAAACATCCATGCAATTACTTCATCACCTGCACATTTATTGCACCATACCAACCTACAGATGTGCACATCTGCACCTTAACATTGTTCAGGAAGCCCATAGATTTTCCCCTAATTTACACCACACTACCTTTCTTGCAACTAACATAAAGTTGTGTTTCATAGACAAAGTCAGCCACAATTCATAACTTGTGTATATGTAACATTTACTGGCACGTTGGGAAGCATTAAAGGGACTTACAACCGATTTTTAAATGGGCCCTGTGACACTTTTAGCTGCATTTCTGGAGCGCCAGAGTGTGTGTAGTATTGAATACTGAGATGAACGTTAAAAGAATTATACGAATTGGTGCACGAGAACTGAAGTTATTAGTCCTCGAAGTTCAAAACACGAGTAGATGGCCCCTTCACATTTCGCTCTCCCACTGGCATATGTGGTTACATCCAAGCAGTACTCACCTCTTATACAGAGATAGGGAAGTTTCTTCTCAAGGTGGCCTGTACAAATTACCTTGGCACCGCTCTTTCTGACAAAGTTGTGATCATGGGCACAACACGGACAACGAGCCACATGTGTCAGTCAGGGGAAGCAGTTGGTTTTTAAAATATACTAAAAACAGATTTCATTTTTTTGTGTCGGGAATGCTTGCATTGTGTCCCTGACAAGCCCCCAGCACTTTCAGGTGCACCGGCAAGTCGCTACATAGCACAGCACCACCGCTTCTATTGACTGGTTTCTGGCACCCCTTCGCTGCCGGGCACATACACACAAAAGGAATCCCCCGCGCAGCTGTGTCTCCGTTGAGGGTGGTGGGTAAACAGGTAAATAAGTTTCACATCTTCAGGGCTATGCCTACAGGAGGCGCTAGCTGCGCTTTTTAACTACTGCGAATAAAGCGTGCATTTAGTTTGTGGGCTGTGGACATCCCTGGACATGAGTATTTATATTTTTTGTGCTCAACTGTGCGGTCTAACAGGGACCAATGAATGTGAAATACGGTTTGGCGTCTTAAACCAATCACATTGCCCAACCACAGTTGTCACTTCCTGTAAGAAAATTCGCCGTTGTGTGTCGTGACAGTTCAAGAAAAACCCTGAGGAAGGTGATTTTTTCATTGAAATAGAATTATAACCACTTGTGGTGCTCCCACTCTCGCTGCAGCATCCCTGCATGCGGCAGTTCTAGAATAAGTGATAAAAACGGCATGCTCCGTTGGTGTCGCAGTGCCCCTTTAAAGACCCTCTTTTTTTACGGCGCAATGAAAGGCTCACCCTCTGTGCTGTTTATACCTACAGTGGTTGCCTTCAAAAGTGCGTGAATATTTTGCGAACAAAATTTTTCGGTCCCAGAAGCCTCTAAAAAAGGCAGAGTGCACGCTCTAGCAAGATTGAGAGATGATCGCGATGCTGATAGCTGACCTCGCAAACAACCGTCGTTATGTTTTCACAGGACTGAATGGAGCTTTGACTAGCCATCCACATTTTGACCTTTTCAACTAGCTTTGAAAATAAAATGTTGGCATGACAAGTTTGCATTATTGTCGAGAGCATTTTCATATTACTGTGCTTTCCCAATTGTGTCCTGGGTGGCTTGCTGCCAGCGTTACTGTGCCGACAGCTGAGCCAAGCCAGATCAGCCAAGTCTGAAACCACGCATTTGCAAATGACGGCACGTTTGTGGCAGGCTTATCCGTATGTGGCAAGTTAGAAAAAAAGCCTTTAACATGAAAAGTGTACTACATTTCATCTCTAATAAGAAAGACCAGGAGCCTCGTATACTTGCAGAATGTCACATGACCACTCTTGTGCAGCTTCGTGTGTTTGCCACTTGGGTTACCAAAGGTCAGTTTCGCAACTTTGCATCAATGAATAAAAATACGAAGCCACATTTAATCAGAATAAGAGGAGTTGTTTGAGCCAGTACAATACTCAATCTTTCCCTCAGTGAAGTAATCTCAGTTCGTGTTCTGAGTGGCTGTCTGTTCCTTTAAAACTTTATCCATGGTGAGTCGTAAAAATAAACCGTTGGATTCCACAACGCTACAGTTACTACTTCTACAAGGAACCATTCAGACCCACTTTGCTTGGATTAAAAATGTTTTTGATGCGGCGGGGAGCAATGACGTGGCCGCTTGGCTGCTGCAGTCACCAAGGGCAAGCAGGTGTGACCACTCTCCCGACATTGACAAGCCTGCTGCCGCTGCGGTGCTAGCATCATCGCAAAGAGCTAGATATGCAGCCTGTCTATTGTCATGGAACACATGGGATGCCCGATTGATAATGAGATACGAAAACTGAAGCCATGGAAGTATCCCGCAATTCTGCCTTTTTCCATACGCAACTGCATGTCTAAGAGCGTCACAGTTGAAGTGTTAAGAGGTACCTAGCACTAGACTTTCGGTGTGAGGCCATGTATTGTTGGTGCAATTGGCTCCATGCAATCGAGTTTTTTATGTGCGACAGACAGCAGTGCCACAATGCATAGACTGTCAGGCAGAAGAAGGGCCGACTGTGGCCGGACAATATGGGACCGTGACCCGCACATCTTCACTCTATGGCAGCAAGTCAAGACCGCGCGTCCCACCTTCTTTCGTTTGATTTTCTTTGAGACATGCACACCAAACCTAAAGTAAACTGGATCAGGGGGCGACGTGAGTGTGCATGTGATTTCCTTCGTAGCACACCCGAAAAGCAGTGAAGAAACGCACCCGTCACAATCACTTCTGCTTCCACCATGCATGCACTGTGGGTGAACGTGCGTGTGTCTCTTAATCACATCTCTAGCGGCCAGTGTCGGCGACACTGAACATTGCCTTCTTTGCTAGACGCCTGCTGCATGAGCAAAATTCCAGCTACCAAACCCTTTCCCTTTCCTTCTTTCCACAAGTGCTGCTCACTAGCACCACAAGTGGCTGATGCTACATCCTGGCACTGTGCATAACCTTAGAAATGGTCACGCACTGTTACCAGTCTTGAAGGACGCTTGATTGGCGCACCCCAAAAAGCCACTGCATACACTGTTTCACCAGCACTGCATACTCACTGCATGTTTTAGCAACTTGAGCGAGAGCCCAGTTGCCTTTAAAAGTGTGCCCAAGCAATCATGGAGCAGAGCGCACACTAGGACACCGCCAAGACGTTGATAGTCATGATACCGCTTGCCCGCGATGATAGTGTCGGTGGCGAGCGCTGCCTCGCTTCTTTTGCACAGGACCAAGGCAAGCATATTCTGCTGCGAGCTCGAGTGATCCCTCAGGCATGTAGTAGGGGGGACAGTGCGTTGTACAATGAGAGCTACGTAGCTCCCTGGTCAGTTGATTGAGCCCATAGAGATTACATGCGTACAGCATAGCTGTATTTTAGCACCGGTGAATATAGCGAGCAAGCGGCCGCATGTCTGGTGTTCTGAATTCTTCTGGGGGGGGGGGGGTGGCCTCTACGTGGGGGGGGGTGTATACCATTGCAGTTTGTTCTTGTTTCATTCACATGCTATCTGGCTCAGAAAAGGGAAGACTTGTCCGCAGTGCATGTAGTGACAGTGTTCATGTGGCAAGAGCCAAGGTGCTCGCATTCCAGCTATCGAGAGGCAGGGTTGTTACACGGACGGTGCCATGAAATTTCAGCCAGTTTTCTCATGGTCTGATTGAACATGGAATAAACATGAATTCATTACAGGATCCTACCTCACCTGTGCCTTTCTTTGCTGTTTTCTTGTTCTCAAATTCTTTAATTGCTAGAAATGCATGAAGAGTTTTAATTTTCAAATAGTCCACATATCTGCATAAAGACATGCATTTATTAGTTTGTTTTACAGTCTACGTTTTATACATATTTTGTGTTCATGTTACCTTACATTGTACCTTACTTGCATCTTTATTGGGCATACCAACCCCCATGAACGTTTTAGAGCAGCTGCGTATTCATCGTATCTATATTGAACAGAAATGAAATAGATGCAAATTTTGATAACTTGGAACCTCATTGAATTTTAAAGGTTTACCGTAAGACTTGGTGATGCTGAAAAATGGATTTAGCAGCTCAGCTGTGATGTTGAGTACCATGAATAAAATTTATTGTAGCCAGAGCGGTTTCATTTTCTGAAATTTGTGCATGATGTGCCATGTCATGACGTGTCTGCACTACTGTTTGATTGAATTAGTCCATACAGTTTCAGTGATTCTGCCCTTTGACATATTTTAGCGTCAGCTTTATTGTACGTTTTATAATGGGCTTTTTCATATGTTGGATGCTAAATTCTTTATCTGGTTCTCTCTTCATGACAGGAAAATATGGAGCTTGTTGAAAAAAGGTGAGTTTAAACAGGTCTTTTGGTGATTGAAAAATGGTAACACCATCTGATGTCCTTGCAGCCACATGAGTAAAGATTTACATCTGCTTGAAAAAGGTATGTTTCTTTGAGACGTCTTGCCATTGATTTTTAGCCTGCATGCCTCGTGTCTTGGAAGTGAATTGGATGTATACTATTTATTTCTTCTAACAGTTGGTAACCCTTCCACAATACCAAAACTGCTAAAAGTGCTTGGTAAATTGGAAGCGCACAATGTGGGGATGTTCACATCCCCATATAAGCTGGTTAATTTACTTCATGGCACTCGCGTGTGCTCTAAGCCTGCTTTCCCATGGGAAAGGAGCCAGGAGCCTGTGACATGCACTGTTTCAAGGGTTCCTGCAGGGTGAGGATATGCGGGACCACCAGCAACGCTCTTTGCTCTCTTGGGCTTTAGACGTTGCGATGGGCTGTTGACTCTTGTGTGTGCAATGGCGATGATCTTCGCTGTGATGATTCCATGAATGCTTGTAGGAATTGGGTTGTTGAACTACCTGCAGTCTCCTGTTCGGAGGGGATGGGGTGACAACAGCCCAAACCCATGTGCTTTTTGCGGGGTTCAACCAGCTGACTGGTGGTAAGGTCCATGCATGACCGAACGTGATACTGGAGCAAGAGATGAGTCATTCATGAGCACAAGAAAGAAAAGTGCTTGAATTTAATAAAACAAAATAATCCAATGCAAAGGAATCTGCATACCAAGAAAGCATAAGAAATCCCCTGACATAACGTGACCCACAAAGAATACCGCATGGTAACTAAATACCAAAAAAAAATCTGCATGCAAAATATTGATGACATTAGCACCACGAACTGTATCAACAAAAATATAAACATGTGATGGTTATAAAACAAATGATGTAACACAATTAAATTTAAGTGTCTATCAAAGCAATGAGAGTTGCTCGATTCGAAGCATTGATGTGAATGCTGCCACAATTGCTCCAATCTGCTACATCCATTCTACAAATGAGACCAGCTCCTCCAAGATTGCTCCGGGGCATGGCCTCTAAGATTGCATGGCACAGCTTTTGCTGTGATGCGCAGTCTCGGAGCTCACAGCCAAACGAATTCGTGGTCTGCACCACGTGGCAGTTGTAGTGAAAAGTAACGAACCCTCTAGTGGGGCACCCTCTCCAGTGTCATCCAGTGGGTCGGTCTGGCCCTAATGCGCATTGCTCGTGCTCCCCGCTCGCTATCAGGGCTCGTGCTTTCAGCCATTGACCAAGCTACTGGTTGGTCCTTACGTCAGCCTTCAATAAACACCTTTACAATTGGTGGAGGTACGGAACCCTCAGAACAACTTCGATCTCTTTCTATGCCCCTGGAACTTCACTCCCACACAGTGCCATCTACTATCACGTTAAAGAACCCCAGGTGGTCGAAATTTCCGGAGCCCTCCACTACGGCGTCTCTCATAATCAGAACTGGTTTTGGGACGTTAAACCCCACAAATCATCAGTGCCGTCTACTATGCCTCAAGACGCTGCCCAGCAAACGCCTCCACCCGCACCGACCGCATGTCCTGGTGTCCCTCGTGTCCGTGACCCACCTGTCTTCACTGGCGCGGATGGGACCGACGTGGAGTACTGGCTCACAATTTACAAGCATGTGAGCATGCCCAATAGATGGTACGAGGCAGGAAAGCTGAGGAACTTGATTTTCTACCTCGCGGGTGTGACAAGTCTGTGATAAAACAACCACGCATCAGATTTCGTAACGTGGTCCGATTCAAGACTGCCATGTCGATGTGTTCGGCCGCCCTGCCGTTCTTAAGCTGCAAGCAGAACAGCGCTTACACGAATGATCTCAGCAGGCCGGTGAATCCTTCACGAGTTATATAGAAGATATCCTCAGCTTGTGCAAGAAAGCCAACGCGACCATGTTGGAGTCTGTAAAGATCAGGAACATTATTAAAGGTATCGACGATGACGCCTTCACCATGCTGCTCGCCAAAAACCCTTGCACTGTGGCTGAGGTCATAACACTGCGCCAAAGCTATGAGGAGCTGCGTCGACAGTAGTCCGCAGCTGCGTCGACAGCAGAGCTGCGTCGACATCGTCGACGGCGCCTGCACCACTGAGTTATGCTCCAGTTGTAGCCACGCTGCCCCAACCGATTCCTGCTTCTGTCCTACTTAGTTATACCCAAGTTGTTGCTAGACCTCAGTCTTTCAAAACGGGTGTGCCGCCTCCATACACAGAAGTCATTCCTCGGGTCTGGCTGCAGTCTAGCATGCAGTCATATCAGCAGCCACCCCGTCTATCGTGTCCTGCGACATGGGTGGAACCTGCCCCAGGGAACCAATGGCACACTTCCGACAACCATCCCATCTGCTTTGCGTGTGGTTACGCCGGACACGTCGCACGTCATTGCGATTGCGTGCAGCCACCTCGAGTCGCATCACGCGTCACCAGCCGGTCTAGCCGCCTGTGTTACAATCCACCTCCGCCTGTGTCACCTCCTTTGCGGGCAGCTCCGTCTACCCACCGTTCACCATTTCCACGACGCTGCTCCTTGTCACCTATGCGGCCACGTGCGGTTGCCCGAGACCAGGAAAACTAGTCATCACAGTCCACGAGGCAAGGGCTGCGACGCTATCGAACTGTGAAAGCCCTCAGTGCAGCCGATCGAATGTAATAGACGTGCTTGTCGACTGTGTTTGTGCATCTACCCTTGTAGACACTGGAGCCGCACTATCAGTCACAGATGCAAAACTTAGCCGTTTACTACGAAAAGTGATGATGCCACTTTCTGGGCTATCCCTCCGTACAGCTAGTGCCCAAAGTATTCACACAACAGCAGTATGCACAGCCCGCGTCATCATTCAGGCCACTCTGTACGCTATCGAATTCATAATTTCTGCATGCGCTCACGACGTCATCCTGGGATGCCATTATTCATTGCACACCTGCCAAGCTAGAACTCTTGCCGTTCTCAGACTTGACGCCGGCAAGCGAACCATCGGCTTCGTACAAGCTACTCGTCCGAGACGACACCAGAGTGCCTCCAAACTCGACAATGGCTGTGTCGGTCTACTGCGCCGATCTCGCTGGCACCGTTGCACTCCTTTCGCCATCTGACCACGTTTCCACTAAGAAAGGCTAGCTGGTGCCTTTTGCGAGCGTGCAGGTCACTCAGGGCAACGTTGCAATTTTTCATAACCAACCCATCCCCTTACGTAGTTGTGTTGATACGAGGGGAATGTCTCGGCAGGGTGAAACTCCTGGAAGACGCACAAGTTATTGATGTGCCCGATGACACGCACTGTTCCAGTTCTAGCGCGCTCAGTGCTGTTTCGACTTCTGATTTGTCACCTGTTGATGTATTTGGGTCTTCCATTGCTGACGATCTTATGCCGGCCCAATGTTCCCAGCTTCTGGGCCTACTAGAAGAATTTCGTTCTTCTTTCGATGTCGCACAAGTTTCTCTTGGCCTCACGTCCACTGTTATGCACCGCATCGACACTGGCCGCCAACCGTCACTGCGGCAACGTCCATACCGCGTATCTCCCGCAGAACGTCGAGTAATCAATGAGCAAGTCGACGACATGCTTTGACGTGATGTTATTCGACCTTCGAACCACCCCTGGGCATCTCCTGTCGTTCTTGTTGTGAAGAAGGATGGTTCTATACGGTTCTGTGTGGACTACCGACGGCTTAACAAGATCACTCGTAAGGACGTCTATCTACTACCGCGAATTGACGACGCGATTGACAGCCTGCAAGGAGCAGAATTCTTTTCATCTCTCGATTTGCGGTCAGGATACTGGCAAGTCCCTATGGCTGATGACGCTTGACCAAAGACAGGCTTTGTCATGCCCGACAGCTTGTACGAATTAAACGTCATGCCGTTTGGACTGTGTAATGCGCCTGCTACTTTTGAGCGCATGATGGATACCGTTCTGCGCAACTTGAAATGGCACACATGCTTGTGCTACCTCGACGACATCGTCGTTTTCGCTCCGGAGTTCTCCACACATCTCCAACGCTTGCGACATATTTTGACGCGTTTGAGGGACGCCGACCTACAACTTAATTTAAAGAAATGCCGATTTGCAGCATGGCAGCTAACAATACTAGGCTACATCTTGTCCAAGGACGGAATTCTCCCCGATCCAGCCAAGCTTCGGGCCGTGGCCGAGTTCCCCAAACGACGTCTGTCAAAGAACTGTGCAGCTTCGTAGGACTGTGCTCCTACTTCTGATGCTTCATTCGGGATTTTGCCACCATCATATTGCCACTAACGAAGCTCTTGGAAGTAATGAGCCCCTCGACTCGAGGTCATCAGAGTGTGACGGCGCATTCCTAAAGCTCTGTCGTTTGTTGACATCTCCTTCCATACTGCGTCACTACGATCCCACGGCCCCTACAGGGGTACACACGGACACCAGCGGTGTGGGCCTTGGCGCTGTCCTTGCACAGTGCAAACCAGGGTTCCTGGAGTATGTTGTGGCATACGCAAGTTGTATGCTTACTAAAGCTGACACCAATTAGACCGTCATGGAAAAAGCATGTCTGGCGATCATCTGGGCTCTTGCGAAGTTTCGACCCTACTTGTACGGTTGCCCAGTTGACGTCGTCACGGACCACCACGCCCTTTGTTGGCTGTCGTCATTAAAGGATCCCTCCGGCCGTCTTGCACGTTGGGAACTTCGCCTGCAGGACTACGATATCCATGTGTTGTACCACAGTGGATGACAACATTTGGACGCCGATGCCCTCTCACGCTCTCTCTTGGCAGACGACAATGCTCGCTGCTCAGTATCTGAGGCTACTGTTTCTTCTATTGACCTTGACACTATTGCCTCCGAGCAGCGCAAGGACCCGTGTATTGCATCGATAATAGGCTTGCTGTCTAATCCATCGACACCAACCACTCGTGCAAAGCGCCGTCAAGCTCAAGATTTCGCCATTCGCAACGACCTCCTCCACCGCCGCAATTACAGCTCCGACGACCGCCAGTGGTTGTTAGTAGTACCCCGCAGCCTGCGTTCCGAAATATGTACAGCTTTCCACACCAATCCACAGTGTACACACCCTGGAATATTCAAGACCTACCAGCGCCTTCAACAGTGGTACTACTGGCGCATAATGTACCGCTACATTCAGAAGTTTGTGCGCTCTTGCCCCGATTGCCAGCGTCAGAAATCTCCACCTCGCCTTTCGCCGGCAGGTCTGCAGCCTTTACCTTGTCCTAGCAGGCCCTTTGGGTGGGTCGGCATTGATTTGCATAAGCCGCTTCGCATGACATCTTCTGAAAAGTGCTGGGTTATTGTGGCAGTTGACCACCTCACGCGATACACTGAGACTGCTGTGCTTCCGGCAGCTACAGCACGCGACGTTGCCTCCTTCTTGCTTCATCGATTCATCCTACGTCATGGGCCACCCCAGGAGCTACTCAGTGATCGCGGTCGTGTCTTCCTTTCTGAAGTTGTTGAAGCTATTCTTAGAAAGTGCCACGTCGTTCATCGCACGGCTACGGCGTACCACCCTCAAACTAGTGGGCTTACTGAGTGTTTCAACTGCACGCTTGGCGACATGCTTTCAATGTACGTCGCCTCGGACCACACAAATTGGGACATCATTCTACCATTTGTAACCTACGCGTACAACACCGCTACGCAGAGCACCACTGGCTGTTCACCCTATTTTCTACTGTACGGTCGGCACCCGTCGCACACTATGGACGCAGTTCTACCGTATCGCCCGAATACTTCTGAGTATGTGCCCATATCTGACACAGTGAGGTATCCAGAAGAGTGCCGCGACCTCACACGGGCTTTTAAGTCCAACGACAAAGCGCAACAGAAAAGCATTCGCGGCAACCCTACCTCTGCGCCCACCTTCCTTCCTGGAGTGCCGGTGTCGCTCCCCGTTCCTACCGCTGTGCCTGGCCTCTCCTCAAAGTTAATGCCAAAGTATGAAGGCCCTTATCGAGTCGTTGAATGCGCATCACGTGTCAACTACGTGATTGAACCCGTCGACCCATCTTCGGACATGTGTCGTCATCGACGTGACATTGTCAATGTAGAGCGTCTCAAGCCGTGCTATGATCCACTTATAGTAACGAACTGCTAGGTCACCGCACGGCTCCCTTTGCATCCTGGAGGTAATTTTAGTGAAAAGTAACGAACCCTATAGTGGGGCACACTCTCCAGTGTCATCCAGTGGGTCTGGCCCTAATGCGCATTGCCCGTGCTCACCGCTCGCTCTCAGTGCTCGTGCTTTCAGCCATTGACCAAGCTACCAGTTGGGTCTTATGCCACCCTTCAATAAACGCCTTTACACAGTTGTCATGGTGCATGAAGAGCACTGCTCCATCTCCTGCCTTCCTCAATGCTGAATGGTCAATGAGCAAATCAAGTACAGTGCATACTCGTGAATAATTTAGGGTGGTGTTTTGTTACTGCTGCTGTGCATAGTAGCTGTATCTGTGCACTTTGGAAACATCAAATGTTTGCTAAGTACTGCAGTTGTAAAAGTTACTATGTACGCTGCTAAATGACTTCTTGTGAGTCGTATTTAGTTTTCTGACGCAGCATGTAGTTTTAGTCCAAAGTCCTCAGTTGCCATTTTTATTTCGTTAAGAAGGCTTCACAGAGCACCAAAACGACTTCCAGGAGTGAGTGGTGGCACTGTAAAAAAGGGTTTTGCAAGAAAAATTATTTGGCTGCTCAAATGCAAAAGTTGTTGGAGGGACAACAGGAAGCAGTTTTCTTAGGGTTAAAAACCTAATTACTAGTATTTTATTTTTTATTATTTATTTATTTTTCAATACTGCCAGTCTCTTTCCGAGACCATAGCAGGTGGGCATACAGGTTGGACATGCAAGTGCAACAAATCAAAAGCAGGAATCCAGTGCAGTGATCAAGAGTTATACAATGTAATTTTCTTAATAATAATAATGGACAATCAGTATGCAAATATACATATTGAAATCATATACAGAAATATAAAAGAATCAATATACAAATATACAATATACAATACGCATGTAATATAGATATATTAAGAAAGTATACATGAAATGAAGTGCTACACAGGCAAGTTACAGCAAACCAGAAAACACTCTGTACTGAGCACTTGGCCACTGATATGCTTTCAATGGTGACGAAATGAATGAATCTGGGGCAGGTAACGCTATTGTATTAATCAGGTGATACTTTCTACTTTTGAGACAAAGTCAGATAACGAATTTGCGTTAGTAACCGAGGGATCCAGATAGTTCCATTCCCTGACAGAACGCGGAAAAAAAGAATGCTTGAAAGTGTCATTGTGGTAACAGTACTCTTTTAGTGTGTGCGAATGTTTACGCCGGGTTACGCGAGACTCTGATGGACAGATGTACAATGATGTGTCAATTTTATAATATTTCTGAAGTAGCTGGAAAAGAAATTTCAGGCGCGCTTGCTTTGCTCTAACCACTAGTGTTTGGAGGCCACAGCTTGTTAGCATATTTGTGGGAGAATCAGTGCGTTTATATTTGTTGCAGATGAATCTAGCAGCCTTCCTCTGTACATTTTCTATTTATTTTATGTTAGTGACTGTATAAGGAAACCATACTGTGTTAGCGTATTCTAATACCGGTCTAATGTAGGTAGTATAGGCTAAAACCCCATCTTGCACAAGCCAAAGACAGCTTCATTTAACTCTGAGGTATCTACAAGCACCAACACCTTGCATGTAGACAATGCTTGTAAGGTATAAATGAGCCTTGTCTATGGGGCATTTTGTCTTTTTTTTTGTCTGTGAAATATGAATTTCTTGGAATAACAAATAAATGTTTCCTTATGTCGAGGGAAAAAATTCTTGGTGTTATATGAATGTAATGTTACGAAGGTTAAATACTTTGTTAAAGTGAGGCCTGACTTTTTTTTCCAGCAGTGTAGCTTGTACTGTGATCTTCAAATGTCTTTTGTGTCAATTTGTAATAAATTGGCTGACGACTGGAGGCCCCATTTCTGTCATGTCATTACAGACGTTAATCAGCTTGTCTAGGGTCTTTTCTATTGTTCTCCTGTCTTGCTCTTCACTTCATTCAAGAAGCGTCTTGGTGCACTCGTGTAGTCATTTTATTGGGGCTCTAAGGCCAGATAAGCATTTCCTGATTCTAGTCATTATTTAAATTTGTAGTATATTTGCCATAAAAGGAACAGACAGATTCTATTCCATTTTTCATGTCTTGTCAACATGCTGCTAAATTTGGGAGTGCAAATCAAATTTTTCAGCTGTTAAATCTGCTCCAAAATGCTCTTGGCTATTTGTTGCCCTTACTACACGAAGTCTTATCTGAGGAAGTGTCAAATCGGCAGTCCAAGCAGGGTTACGAGGCTCCTGGATTTGCTGTTGCACGCCGCATGTCATGGCCGAAGGTAGACTCCGAGTCAGAGAGCTGGTACAGTAGAATCTCGATGATACAGTCATGGTTGATGCGAATTTCGCGATGATACAGATTTTAATGTTGTTTTGGGTGGACTACGTTGTATAAAATGCGCCATCATTCGGTGTTATACGAACAGTTTCCCCAGCCATTGCGGATGATAAAAACGTGTAAAATGACCGCTTCGTGCGAGCAACTGACTTAAAGTGGGAGAGTGGCCACCATGGCTGCCGGCGGTTTTTTTTACACCCTGCTTGCCTTCACCTCTTTGCCCTCGCAGCTCAAAGAAGCAGCGAAATCTCTCCTCCCCATGAGCAGCAAACCCGCCCACAGCCACGCTGCACCCCACTGACGAGAAAGAGAAAACCTCTCCAGCACGCTGGCTTGGGAAACGAGCGTGCGAGTAGAGTGGGGACGAGGAATGTAGGGTCTCCCATTCAGCATTTCTTGTTTCCAGCCCGGGTCACTTGCCTGACAAGTTTTGTACGTCAGCCCTTTCCTGGCAGCTCATTGGGGTATTGCAGTGTTTATTTTTTTTCCTTTTTTCTTTTCCCTTTTTTTCACTGCTACGTCGCGCGCGCCATGCATTTTCACGTGGTCATGGTGCGGGCAGTGCAGGCTGGTGTTCTCTGATGCGCCTGCGCATAAGGACGTCTGTTTTGCTGCTGCAACTGCCGTGTGCGTAATCTTTGAGAGTTGCTGCACGAACTGGAAGACCGAAGCATTCGTTGACATGTCACGGAAATGGACGGCCCTTTCTTTTAAGGAGAAAATTGAAATTTTGAGGAAGGTCGACGAAAACCCCAAGAAAGAACACACTGACTTGGCGAAAGAGTTAGGCATAGTGCCGTCAATGCTCTGTACCATTGTTGGGCAGCAAGACGTCGTCTTGAGGAATGCCCAGTTATTCGGCGCTAATGTCAAGCAAGCAAAGATGGCCAAACACGTGAAGCTGGAAGAGGTCCTGCGGACATGGTTTTGTGAAGTGACAGCAGCTGGCGTCAACGTGGATGGCTACGCGAAAAAGCGGACAACATTGTGCTTTCCCCCATGGTATCGACGATTTCCGAGCTTCCGGCGGATAGTTGCACCGTTTTAAAGAGAGGCACAGACTAGTGAACAATGTTGTCAGCGGTGAAGCAAAGAAAGTGGACGAGTCTCAGGTCAGCGACTGGCTGAGCACGCTGCCGGCGCTGATTTCGGACTACGCACCCCGCGACGTGTTTAATGCTGACGAGGCCAGACTCTTCAACCTGCAGCCGGAGAGAAGCTTGTGTGTGAAAGGGCAGGCTTGATAGGGTGGCCAGAAAAGTAAGGAATGTGTCACCGTGCTATTTTGCGCAAATGCCGACGGCTCTGAAAAAATTCAGCTTACCATCATAGGCAAATCAGAACAACGAAGGTGCTTCCGATCGGCACAACGTTAGCCTTGCTTTTACAAGGGAAACAAAAAAGCATGGATGACTGCAGATTTTTCTGCGAGTTCCTTATGACTTTGGACCAGAAAATGGCAGCGAAAAACAAAAAATTTTGCTTTTCGTCGATCAGCATAACCACCAACCCTTTGTGCAGCACGCAGTACCGCATCCACGCTCACTTGGAGTGTGAAGATCAACAGCCCCGATATTGATGATTGTGGGTCGGTTAACGAAAGGATGTTGATTTCTGCAGCCCATGTTGGCGGCATGGCTAAGTGTCTGTGAGGGCAGGGGGAAATTCAGAATGAAAGATAAAAAGGAGAGAAAAGCCGTTGTGGAGGGCTCCAGAAATTTTGACCTCCTGGAGTTCTGTAACTTGCACTGACAATGCACAGTACTTGGGCGTCTGGCATTTTCGCCTCCATCAAAAATGCAACTGCTGTGGCTGGGATAAAACTCGCATTTTTTGGGTGGCAGCTGAGTACTATAACCACTACACCACTGTACTTGTGCAGCAGTTGGTACGAGGGGTTGCACAATGTTTGTTTATGGCTTCTTGATAAACGCTTCAAAACGCTATGCCTAACCAGGATTTTCTGTATTTGCTCAAATGTGATGAACAAATTTTTTTCCCCTGCAGAATGTGTAAAAAGAAATTGCATGCATGTATGCATCGAGTATGGAAGCAATCATCCACTAGCATGTATGATTACTTCTCGTGTACCTTTTCGTTCCGTCTGTTTTTTCCTATGCACACGCTGCTGCCGTCACTCTAAGGAGGCTGCCACCCCATTAAGCTACTCATTGCAGTAGCCTTTATGTGACTGCTCCTTTTCTTTCTTTGAAAGATAAATAAACATTGAAGTGAACTGACTGATTAACGGCTTCCCGTTACAGCTAAAGGGACAGTTTACTGCACAAAATATATGTTTCAATTGTGATGAAAATGATTAGATTGTTACTTAAATTTATGGAAATGGGCATGCTTGTACCCCTTAAAAGAGGAATAATATCTTTAAAGGGGTCATGAAAAGAATACCGAGCTGCATGACTGCGATTTTCACTGCTTCAGTATGCATTCGACATGCTCATTCCAAAATATTTCAGCAGAATATTCAGTGTACTGTTGCGAAGAAGAGTGGCACGCCTTATCAACACACTATCATCACCATCTCACCGACGAAGAGGGGCTCATGCTCTCGGTGTCTGATGCTTGCCTGAGACAGTCGCTTTACTGCTTTGGCAGTAAACTGCCTTACATATTGCCTTATGTAAGGCAACAACTGCCTTTCGACCACTTGCGACGAAAACTTCGCCGCCGCCGACTCAATGGCAGAAGTGCAAGCCGTGTCATGTGGTCTAGGTGACAGAGAGGGCATCTGCATCGTTGTGTCTATGGCCACACTGGTAAATGACGCGTATGTTGATGTGTAACCGAAGAGCTCATCGTGCAAGGCGGCCAGACGGGTCTATTAAAGTCGATAACCAACATAGAGCGTGGTGATCTGTAATGACATCGGAGGGGTGACCGTACAGGTAGGGTTTGAATTTCGCAAGGGCCTAGATGATAGCCAAGCACTCCTTTTTGGTAACGAAGTAGTTAGCTTCCACTTTTATTAGCATTCGACTTGCGTAAGCGAGACATATTCGTCATGCCCACTTTTTCGCTGGGCCAACACTGCACCAAGACCTGCACCACTGGCGTCGGTGTGTACTTTCGTGAGGGCCGATGGGTCAAATGGCGCAGTATGGGAGGTGAAGTGAGCAAACGGCGCATTGTTTAAAGGCTTCGTCACAAGCAGGGGACCAAGTAGAAAGGTGTGCATCGCCCCGGAGTAGCAAAGTCGAGGGAGCAATGATGGTTTGCGAAATTCCAGATGAAATGACGAAAGTAAGAACAAAGCCCAATAAAGCTTCGGAGTTCTTTCAGGGACGTGGCTTTTGGGAACTCGGTGATGGCATGAAGTTTGGAAGCGCCTGGTAGAGTGCCATCTTTTGATACCATGTGTCTGAGAATTGTGAGCTGCTTGTCTCCAAAGCGACATTTCTTCAAGTTGAGCTGCAGGTCTGCGTCAGTGATGCACTGCAGGCCTTGTTCGAGATGGCACAGATGAGTGGAAAAATCTGGAGCAAATATGACAACATCATCAAGGTAACATAAGCATGTCTTCCATTTTAGCCCACGAAGAAGATTGTCCATCATTCGTTCGAAAGTAGCAGGGGCATTGCAAACCCAAACGGCATAACGTTAAATCCATATAGGCCGTCTGATGTGATCAAAGCTGTCTTTGAGCGATTGGCTGAAGCTATAGGTACTTGCCAGTAGCCTGAGCATAAATCAAGCGAAGAAAAAATGCTCGGCACCTTGCAGACAATTGAGAGCGTCATCGATATATGGTAAGGGGTAGATGTCCTTACGAGTTATCTTATTAAGATGTCAGTAGTCGACACAAAATTGGAAGGGGTCTTTTTTTTACCAGGACTACAGGTGATGCCGAGAGACTGTAGGAAGGTTGCACCACACCGCGCTCAAGCATTTCGCAAACTTGGTTTTCATTAACACTGCGCTCCACAGAGGACACATGATAGGGCATTTGGCGCAATGGTGTGTGGCTGCCGGTGATGCACAGTCATCGTGCGACCTTGCGACCTAGTGGTTTCTATTCACAGTCGAGCGTGGAGAGGTATTTTTGTAGCAGGTTGGGTAGCTCTGAGCATTGAGTAGGACTCAGGAGGGCATCTAGTGATTGATCAAAGATGCTGTGGTTACAGATGCTGTCAAATGGTGCGTCGAAGATAATCACAGACTCGGCACACTGGAGACTTCCAAGGCACTCGCCATGACGTAACGTGAGGGGCACTTCCTCAACACTGGAGACAGAGTTGAGTGCAGCCACCACTGACAGTTAGGACAGCAAAGGGAAGTGAACATCGTCGGTGAACAAAAATGGGTGATGGTACAGAGAGGGCAGTAGTATCAATGACGCAATTAGTGCAAGCTGTTGCAATCACCGAAGAGTGCGGCGGAATCGTGGTGTCCTCGGTCATGGCCACTTTGTCATCAAGATCATCAAATGCATATAAACGGGTATCAGAAATTGGAGAAAATTCAACTTCAGCACTAGAACACTCAATGACGGCCTGATGATCAGAAAGGAAGTCCCAGCCTAAACTGATGTCGTATGAGCAAGGTGAGAGGACAACGAACTTGACTGTGTCGATACATCATCCCTCCGATGCACATATCTCACCGCACGACTCATCCTTCTTCAGTTGCACACACACGCGCTCACACTACTGCTTTTGCGGCCTCATTCTTTCTTCGCACAGCAGTGGACTGGAATGCCTCCCCCATGACATTGCAGCCATCACGTGCTCATCAACTTTTGCGGACAACTTGTCTGTGTATTGTTCTTCATGAAGATCACTCTCTGTAACCCTCATATGTAAATCCACCACTTATGTAATACCACCAACCGGGGTCTTTAAGGTATTAAAGTATATTGAATATATCCTTGAATCACAATGCGGATGGTACATGCAGCAACAGGGGTAACGTGCTGTGATCTTTCTGTCTGTAGTGACAATGCTGACAAGGACGTCGTTACTTTTCGAAGCCTGTGGCAAAGACATTGTGCAATCACTGAAATGGCGGTGCCTGTGTCAACTAATGCAAGTGCAGTGACTCCTTCCACAGATACATCAATTACATTTGTCGGGGATGATGAGCGAGACCCTGTGTTGTTCTACTGGAAGTCTTGAACCGCAGGTGCTAGTTTTCCTGCTCTACAGAGGCAGGATGACGACGTGTGGGGGACAGCAAACGACTTTGTGGAGATAGCAAGCCACGATCATGGGCAGCAGGAATAACGTTTTATGTAGACGGCAAACGCAAGTCATTCGGCGGCAAGAAGGGTGAAGATGGAGCACTGTAGGGCTGGACAGGTTGGTGATTACCGTGAAGCCCTAAGCAATGGTGGCAAAGCCATGCCACGTGACCAGGGATACCACAGAAGTAGCAGACTGGGCGATTGTCGGGTGTATGCCAGGATCTCGTGTTAGGTACTGATGTGGTGGTGTACGTAGGATGTACTGGATGGACGTGATGGTACAACAAATGGTGGAGGTGAAACGGTCAGTTGAAGTCGCCGTATGGCAACCTCGGCGTAGCTCAGCGGCGCTGGCACTCGTGGCACTGCACGAGGTGACTGGATTGCTTCCGATACTTGATCTTGAAGCATTTGAAGGAAACATAGCGCTAGAAGACACGGATGAGGAAGACAACGACACGTGCACTAACTTTCAACTGATGTTTTATTTCCGGAAAGCACGATATTTTTGACCACGCACACAAAAATCCCCCGTCATTGCGCGTGGAAACGAGCATTTTCCAAGCACGTGCACTTTCTGTCAAAGCAACAGAAGGGCTGCTGGTGCAACTACCATATTTACCCGCATAATTTGCACCCTCGCATAATTTGCGCACCTCTAATATTTAGCCAGCTTGCAAAAAAAAAATTCCTCGCATATTTTGCGCTCCCCGTTCCCAGCTCCCTGGCATGCACAGCCGCGCGGCCGTGCCCCTCGCTGCGCAGGCGAGCACAGTCATACGCTAAAGGAGCTGTGAGTGTGATGTCGCTTTTTCCGATTCTTTTCTCCGGAAGCCCCCGAAGCCCAAAGTTCGGTTGCTAGAATAAAAGCATGCAAGTGGGGGCGACGAAAACGGCTGAAGCAGAGATCAAATGAGCCCGGCCTATCTCTGTCGCTCGGAGGGTGGCTGTGATAACATCACCGCAATCGAGACATCTGCCATCGATGCGGGGAGGAAAGGCCCCGCCCATCTTTAATGAGCATGAAAAGATGCGAGGCGGAGGGGGAAGGGGGGAGTGTCGCTCGGCTGCTGAGCGATCTCATGGCTGCCGAGATAGCGCTGGCGCGCGCACTGTCTCGGCAACCATCAGCGGGCAGCTCGTGAACACTTCTACGTGCTGCGCTCTCAACGCGAAGGGATTGCGAAAAGTGACCCTGGAGCAGCCGTATTCTCTTACAGCAGCATTTTGCAGCATTACGTGAGATCGTATTTATATTACATGTTATTTCGAATGTGTTTGCGAAATATCCGCTTAATTTGCGCACCCTCTTTTCCGGAGCTCTAAAATCGCGAAAAAAAGTGCGCAAATTACGCGAGTAAATACGGTACCACCTGCTTTTCCTATCAGGATTGCTTCGACAATTTCTGTAGTATTATTATCAGCACTTCTGTACAGAGCCACACAGTCATAAAGAAGAGGCTGACAACCACAATCATTGCAATAAATAAAGACATGTCTATCTCGATAGTGACCCAGTTTTTGCTCATGTTTCTTTAATCTCTCGTTCAGGCATCTTCCAGTCTTTCCGATGTAAACCTTTCCACATGAAAACGGAAACCGATAAAAAACCTTCTTTGTACATGATACAAAATGGGACTGATGATTCTTTGTGCGTCAGCAGCTCTTCTGTTGCTTTGACGGAAAGTGAACTGGATTTTCTAGATGCTGCTCGTTCATGCTTTCCGGAAATAAACCATCAGTTGAAAGTTAAAACTCATGTCGTTGTTTTCCTGGTCCGTGTCTTCTAGCGCTATGTTTCTTTCAAATGTATCTAACCAACTAACTCAAAAAGCCGTACTTTTTGTTCTTGAAACACCTGGTGGAAACTATGAACCAACGATGGTGTGGGCCCTGGGATGGCAGTCAGCAGAGATAGCTGGTGGGCGACTTCAGCGTGTATGAAATCCTTGTTTTCGCTGAGACTATATTCGTTGCTGGTTGCAGCTGCTAAACTTGAGACAGAGGCCTCATGCGTGGAAGGATGTCGAGTAAGGAAACACTGCCTCCTGAGTTCGTCATAGCTCTGGCAAAGCTAAGTGACTTCAAAGATGGTCTGCTGGCTTTTAGAGAGGAGCACTTGAAATGCGTCGTTTTCAATGCCCTTCATGACATGGCGGATCTTGTCGGACTCTACCATAGATGGATCAACGCGCTTACATAGGTCCATGATGTCTTCAGTGTAAGTCATGAAGCTTTCTCCTGGTGGCTGCGAACAGCTGCGCAAGTGCTCTTCGGCAGAGAACTGCACCGCGGCGCGACCAAAGACTTGCGTAATGCACGCCTTCAAATCTGACCAGGTGCTAAGCTCAGATTCGTGGTTGTTATACCACATGCTAGCGACACCGTGAGGTAGAAGTTCATGTACCTGAGCTTCTGAGGATCGTCCCATTTATTGTGTGCACTCACCCGGTCATACAATGACAGCCAATCATCGACATCGTATTCGTCAGAGCCACTGAAGATGGGAGGATCTTGCTGATGCATGGAGCCAGGGCAAATCAATGTTGGTGATGCCCGAGGTGTTGTTTGGCTGGCGTCGTCAGGCATGTTGGCCGGCAGCCTCCAAGTGCGTAGTTCCAGATTTAGGAAAAAACCCACCACCTCCACCAACTATGTAAGGCGGTTTATTGCTGAAGCAGTGAAGTGACAGTCTCAGGCGACCGTCAGATACCGAGAGTGCAAGCCCCTCTTTGTCAGTGAGACGGTGATGATAGTGCATCCATAAGGCACACCACTCTTCTTCACTACAGTACATTTAATAATGCCTCTGAAATGCTAGCATTCTTGCGCTCCCAAAACGACTATGACACTATAGGCCAGCATAGGCAATATTCGGTGAAGTTTCAGTGAAGTCAATTTCAGATATTTTAAAGTGGAGGAGAATGCGTGCAGGTGAACTTGAAATTGCACTTTTATTGCTCTAAATCAACCAAGATGATGCAAATGAACAATGCATATTGATTGGAAAGTCAGGATCCCAAGTACACACTTCGTACAGAATCTTCATATGACGTTTCACGACATGTTTAACTTGGCCTTGAATGTCTTGAAGCGATTACTGATGGTGTTATCCTTGGTTTTATGTGTTGAAACTCCCAAGTGTTAAAAAGAAAATTTAGGAAATTCTATGCAGCTCCAAAGTAAAAATTTATTACCTACAGTTATATTATACATTGTGGCTGCCTTATAGGCTGTTCTTCATCTATACATGATCATCACACAGGTTTCTTAATCATCGATTGTGGGTTGTCACCTTGAGTATGATCTGTGCTTTGGGGCACAACCGATTCACTGCATCATCGAGGCCTAATAAATACTCAGTGGTGATTACATCACCACAAGTGGTGGAGAGTGATGTGTCAACCGATTCTTCTACATCCACCCTTTTGGCTGCAGTTTCTGCAGCCTCTCAAAGTTTGATTGTCAGTGGCCACCAGCGCGGACCCCACCTGTTCGCTGGACTTTGCAGAGAGGATGTCGAGGATTGGCTTGACGACTACGATCGTGTAAGCTCAGTCAACCACTGGGATGAGCAGTTCAAGCTATGCCATGTCTTTTTTTTACTTAACTGAATTAGCTAAAGATCAATTGTACAGACTGGTAGAGTTTCGTGCAGAAGCTTCAACATGTTTTTAGTAGACTGGCTGTTTGATCTGCCCTCGCCAAGAAGACTCTTGACACTTGTAGACAGCAACTTGGGGAGTCATACACCTTGTAGTTCGAAGATGTCTTGCCTCTTGTTGATGCTTGAACGTGGCTATGACCAAAACAAAGTTTCTCACATCCTCAAGGGCATAGTGACTGTTGCAGTCTGTGTTGGCCATCAAGAGCCCCACTACCATTGCTGATCATCACTACCTGCTAGTGTCTGGACAAACTTGAGTCCATACGTTTGCATCCACGCATACAACTGAAAAGGTCACTACGCCCAACCCCTCATTACATGTGATGACCTGTGCGATCATATGCGAAAAACTGCAGTTCCTTGGCTTCACATTATGGCCACTTTGTCGGCACACCTCCGGTGCTTTTTGTGAGACATTGTAAAGGAGGAGTTGGCATCTATACCTGGAGCTGGTTACACGGAGCCCCACACCCTAGGCCCCTCTCAACATATGCGCATGTTACTGTAGTCCCACCAGTTATCATACAATTAATGCCTCCGAAACTGACGCCGGCCCACGTGGCTTCCACCTCTGCCATCGCACTTAGCCCACTATCCTACCCGCAGTGATTCAAGACTCATCCGATATGCTCTTACTGTTGCGACGAAAGCCATATTGCACTCTTCTGCTGTAAACGTTAGGAAGACGACGTTTTGGATATGACATATGCAAATGGGGTGACTTTTTTTTTAGAGGCTGTTTCCAATGATCTCCCATGCTCCACCTCCTGCCCGCTCTGCTTTGCCAAGTGCAATGTTTGCCATGCGGATCTTGATGTTAAGCACAGGCAACAGGAACAGTGTAGAGAACAAGATAGTTTTATAGGCGTAAGAAACACTGCACGCTAAGTTAGCTATGAAAACACACCACACTATACAACCCAATGAAAAAAGAATAAGAAAACTATAAAAGTATAAGTATTTACAGTTCATGCGAAGGCATATCCTTTAGGTTGACAAAGTTACGACGCCGATTGGTCGCTTCTCATCGCATCTCGTTGAGCCTCTGTTGAGGCTGTAAGGTGGGACGCACGTCCGAAGCCATACTGTTTCGTCTCGTTGAGGAAGATAGGCGCGCCCTGGTTGAGGCTGTCAGCTGGAACACCACCCTATGCGGAGCCGGCGCTGACGAGACGTCGCCGATGCGGCTGTACCGCGCGTGACCCTGGAACTATGGAGTGCAGCTGTAGGTTGTCTGTTGTGTCTTCTTTGATGCCGAGGTCATCAGACTCGCCAGAGTTGCTCCTGGCAGTGCCAGCACAGTGCGCAGTATGCTGCTGCACCAGCTGGGACATGTTGACCAGGTCCTCTGCCGCCAGCCATTCAGCTGGTCTCCAGCTCCAGCTTGCCTCTAACTGCCACGTCTCTGCCGCCTCATCTGTGACAGGTCAACCCCTACTCTGCTGGCTACATTTCTAGTGTCCCTTGGTCCACGTTGTCACTTGGGTTTCTTTGTGATTTTTCCTTTGTGCTCTATGTACTTTTTCCTGCTCCGTTACCTGCATCACATCACCTTTCTGTTTATCCATGTCCCTTCCTTGCATCTCTTGTTCTTATTTCTTTGTTCTTCCTTCTGCTCATCATGATCACGTAAAGTCTTTTCTGAGTGCCTTGACGTTGTAGCGGTGTCACGTGTCACTTCCATGTTCTCACAATGTGGTTTCCCACACACATGCACTGTTATCCATCACTTAATCTCTTTACTTCAATGCACATTCACACACTTCATTACACATATTAGAGTTCACGTACGAATACAATGTGACATAGTCACTCTGCTTGCCATTATCAGAAATGAACAAAAAGTATTACACTTTTGCAAGCGATTTGTTTTGTGCCCACAAAATCTATGCCTACATTTTCTCCCATTTTCACATACAATACATGAAAGCTGTATCCACATAGCACAACACCCCACTTATCAATCATGAGCTTGTTAGGTTAGCTCTGCTTAGACGCTGGAACGGTTGATGTTCTGTTTGCTCTCTAAAAGTGTCTACCGTAGTGATATACTTGTGAAATCTTTTCAGTGTACTAACTAAAGCTGCACATTCTGCTGCTCTTGAGTACTTCATCTCGGTTTATAATTCTGAAGAAATCTAGAAGGCATTATGACTACGGAAAAAAAAAGCAAAAAACAACGTAAAAACTGCATAACACTATTCTTCTCACTTCTTTTCAAAGGCCACAAAAGAACATCTGCCCCTTCACTCGAAGCTCTCTCCCCTTTGGCATCTCACACAACCCTCTCGTGTGTCTCTACTGCATGCTGTTCTATACTCCTACAACTGCTGCTGTGTTTGCTGTCCTGGTGCGGTATGGCAGTAGAGGCCCCTTGCAAACAGTGTTTCTTGTGTGCCTATATTCTGTGCGCCTTCGCGAATGCTTATTACAGCTAGTGTGCTTACTCATGTCCTCACTTTGGACTTTGAACTTTATTTCCAACGCAAAAAGTTAATGGTTCCACCAGGCAAAAAGCCATCGAAAAGACAGTTTGAGAGGGCCTGGGGACAGTACAGGTAACAGCAACGGTACAGTTATGGAGCAAAACTAAAAGTCACACTTCACATCACTTCGTAATAATAGCAATACCATACAGAGCAATAAATATTCAAAAAAATACGAGACTACAATACAAAGTCAGAACATTTTTGCACTAATATACACAATACAGCAATGCTGGGAAAAATTGTGTAGTCAGATAAATGTGCATCATGACACAACGGTTTTTTTACTCGTCGTGTAGAAAAATTCGTATTCGCAATTTAAATTTAAACTGTGGCACATTAAAAATTACTTTTGAAGCCATTCGATTTATTACTGTGGGTACCTGATAAGTGAGGGCAGACCTTCCATAATTTGTTCGTGTTCGCGGCGTTAGTATCTGCTCATTTTGCAGGGGATAATGTCTTGGTGTTTCGTGTGTAGAGTGCAGAAGGTTTCTTTTTATGTATGTTTACTGGCTTTAAGTACATTGTGTTTGATAAACAATAGATTAGTTGGTAGGTCTTTAGGTTCGCCAAAACAATTCTCAAATATTCTAAGCACTTTCTTTTGCAATAGCTCCAGTTTCGTATAATTCGTAGTAGTTGTATTGCCCCACACCACGGAGGAAGAAATGTTTAGGAGGTGAAACTCCCACTAGAACGGGCGTTGGCGGGAGTCCAGATAACATCACAAAAAATACAAAGAAAACATGCGCCGACGGAGGCACTTCGATTGGTGGCGTCTGGCGGCGCGAACCCGCAGCTGCTAAAAATAGAAAAGGAAGCGCTACCGGCTGGGCGTGTTGGCGCGTTCCCTCTAGCAGCGTTTCTGAGGAGATGCGAGTGGCGTTAGCTTCAGCGGGCGCGTTAAATTTTTTTTATTGCCGTCTCAGTGACAGCCCATGGCCGTGGTAACAGCTACGGTCAGCATCTGTTAGATGGCTGTAATAGCACTGCACTGCACAGCACGCTCTTCTTCGGCATCTGTTAGTGGAAGATGGGGCCCAGGCGTTTTGTTAAGACTTGCAACAGTGGCCGCAAGTCTTGCAGGGAAAAGGTGACCATCTTCAAGGCTCCAAATGATCCAGAACATCTGCAAGCATGGGCTGCGGCGATTCCTCGCGGCGGTCGTCAGCTCACGTCGAAGGACTGCGTCTGCGAAAAGCACTTCACCAGCGACATGATCAGAAGGGATAAATACTACGGTGAACTTCAAGGTGAGGTGACCCTTGACCACCCGAAAAGACCGAGACTGCTGCCAGACACTGTTCCGAACATTTTCGTTCCCTCTCCAACGTCTTTGATACCACCAAAAAAGAAGCACGCACTACAAGAAGCGTCACCGAAAAGCAGTCATGATGCCACTAAAAGATCAAGAATGAGTTTATACGACAAGCCAGGAATGTCACTGGCAGCCACGGAGCCAGCAGCGAACGTCAGTGATGTTGACAACAGTCGTGAAAATACAAGAGAGAGTCAGGTTGGTCGTCTGCATGCCTGCGCAGCTTGTGAAGTCAATGAGCTTGAGGAACATACCGTCTCTGCGTTCACGCTTCGAAGTCATTCCATGCACTGGCACCAGTAGCTCCGACCTGATGTGCGACTCAAAAAACCTGTGCAAAGCCATTACGTCTCCAGCGACTGACGCGCAGTCATGCGTTTCCTCGTCTGATCAATGCTTCCTTTACAAACTAATGAATGGTAAGCATGTCAGCTTGCCGAGCCCAGCATGGAATCACCATGACATTAGTATGGAAGGCTTCGAAAGTGTTTGTTTCACGGAACTCCGGAAAGCTTCGCCAACCATACCATCTATGATGATCAAGAGTTTAGAGCTAGCAACGTGTTCAGAGGGGCCAATATGTTGTAAGCCAATATGTTTTTGAGCGCAAAGTGAGCAGTAAGGTGTTCAACGTCCAATGTGGCCTCGACAGCGTCCCGGACATCACTGAATTGCTTGCCATGTTCCATAAAAGAGTTGTGTGCAGTGGTGGCCCTGCAAAGGATAAGTTCCTTGGCATTCGGTTAGAATGCGCCACAGTTGACAGATTCGGATCCTGGAGGCATAAAAATTGTTCCTTACTACTTGATGAACCCGAAATGCAATGCAGTGCCTGCAAATCTTTAGACAATACGCTGCGCGTTTACAAAGCGCGGAAAGCAAAACTAGCCAAACTGACACGAATACGACTTTTAGCGAGCCCCTCGAAGAAGCCGAAGTTGGATGCATTGCGAAGACAGCGGATTGCTTCTTATCGCTCAAAGTTAAGGCTCCAGAAAACAAAGGAAACCCTGATCAACAAGCTGCTGAAATATAAAGAGCAAGTAAAAGAATTAAAGGACAACAAAGTGAAAGAGCTGGCGAACAAAGCGGGGCTTTCAGAAATGCACCGCATGTTGTTAACGGAGTGCATAGTGGCTGCGAAAACTACATCAAAACAGGGAAGGCGTTACACAGACAACTGTCTGTTACTGTGTCTTCTGCTGCACATTCGTTCGCCATCGACCTACAGATTTCTTTGGGAAAGTGACATATTGCTTTTACCATGTGTGAGAACTGTAAGGAAATACATTGCAACTGCAGGGATTACATGTGGTTTCGATTCAGAATTCTTTGCAGCACTAAAGAAGAAATTGCACTTGAAATCTGACTTCCAAAGGCATGGCATGCTTCTCTTCGACGAGGTACAAGTGAGGGAAAGGAAATATGCGGAATCGAAAACGCTAACCTACGTCGGCCTTGTTGACTACAGTGAAGGTGGCGGTGAGACGTCGGCATTGGCAATCCATGGACTTGTGTTTATGTTTTGCCCCTTCGGAGAAAACTATGCGCAAGCTATTGGGGTGTTTGCATCAAGAGCAGGGCCAACGGGACTAGTCTGAGCCATTTGGTGCTGCAAGCGATTGTGATGTTGGAAAAGGCCGGCGCAATTGTTGACGGCATCGTATGCGATGGAGCCAGTACCAACAGGAAAATGTGGAGTGAGCTTGGTGTCAATGGGAAGCTCGACGAAACAAAACACTTGTTTGAACACCCGATGTGTGAAGACAGAAAGGTGTACGTATTTTCGGACGTGCCGCACCTCTTTAAGTGCATTCGAAATAGGCTACTAAAGCAGCGCCTGCTCAATGTAAAAGGAGAGTGGGTGAAATGGTGGATCTATGTAGCTGTATACAAAGAAGATCTCAAGAATGGCGGAGGCTTGAAGGTTTGTCCGAAAATAACCAGCCGCCACGTACACCCCTCCAACATGGAGCTCATGCGTGTGAAACTTGCAACGCAGGTGTTCAGCCGGTCTATGGCTTCGGCCATTATTTACTACACTGAACGCAATGTCTTCAACTCCCTGGATACGGCGGGTACTGTGGAGTTCTCTGGACGTATGAATGACCTGTTTGATTCAATGAACAGACGACATCCCGGTGAAGCAGTGCACAATCAAAGCCAAGACATTCTTGTGATGAAGGAATCGCTTCAGTGGCTCAACGACTGGGAACGTGATCTCAACTCTGGTGTGATCACCAAGGACATGTTCTTGACTGCATCAACAGCCGAAGGCCTCCGAGTATCCATCTTATCAACTTTAGACCTGGCACAATATTTGCTTACAGAATGCGGCTTCAAGTATGAAGTATGTTCTCACTGCTAAATTCAATCAAGACCCTCTAGAACGATTTTTTGGCAAAGTCCGACAGGCAGCAGGTGAAAATGACCATCCCGACATGCCAACGTTCCTCCAGCTGTACAGAATGCTGCCGTGTACAGTGTGCTAAAACCACCCAACTTTGGCAACTGCGAAGCGCGAGAGGAAGCACCTGCTATTGATTTTGCTGCCTTTAAAGCTGCATTCAAGAACAAGAAGCCCGATGAGTCGAGCCTAGACATGCTCAAGGCAAAACTTGACGGGCTGATTGAAATGGAAGCCTGGGACTGCGACAACATGTGACAACTGACTGCAGCAGTGTTGAAGTTGTTGATGCTATCTTGTACTACGTAACAGGGTTCGTCAGCCGAAGAATGACAAAGTTGCTTCCCTGCGTAAAATGCAGACAGTCTCTTTCAATCGCGACCCCGAGTAGGCAGGAGGCAGAGCTGACGCTCTGCAAGACAAGAGGTGGGCTCACGCACCCAAACTCCCATTTATACGAGATGCTTCGCTGTGCTGAGAATTTTTTTTCGAAGAACATGGACGACTGTGACGTGTTCTGGGGCACGATCGAACACGTTGTTGACAGTTTCCGGCTTACCTTCCCATGTGATGAACATAAGAATGAGGCAATCACAAACATACTGCGGTATTACGTAGCTATGCGTATGAGGCAGCACTGCCTCTGTGAAGCAAGGGACAGCGCGAAAGCATCACAAGAGAAAAGAAAGCTGTCGAGGCTGTGTACCAACTGAGTGCGAGAAGTACTATGGCGGCAGTTCCGTGCGCATGCAGATGTTTCTGTCGTATGCATGAGTGTAGATAAGTGAACGTTTGTTTTGAGCTATGTGTGGACTCTAAGCTCTCTGTGTATAATATATGAATGCATAGCGCATTTATTCAGCCGATATATTACTACCAGTGCTCATTTTTCTAAGGCAGAAATAGAGCCTTATATGTATACAGTAAACTGAAATTGTGCTGGGAGTGGTGAACGACATAAAGCACATTACACTTTTTTTTTTGCAAAATCTTAATTTACCAGCCAAGTGCGTATTGGCTTGTCGCCTGTTGTTCCTTCCTCAAGTTGGTCACATGCTCGATGAAATCTTGAAGGCATGTATGCATTTGGTGCAAGCCAGTAGCGCATAACTAGTCATTAAGTATCATCGCGTGGCTGTGAAACCAAAGAGCACCACGTACAAACAAAAGCAACAGATTATGTTACTGTAGCGATCATTGAAAGCAACGGATTACTTTTATTTTCTTCTTCAACGGTGCTGAAATATTAAAAGCGTCGTACTAAAGTCTCGCGGGCCACGGAGCTTCTTCCTCCGCGTCTAAAAAAGTTGGCGTAACTGCTATCAGTAGGAACAGCCAAGCCCGCGATGACGGAGCGAGAAACTAGTATGGCCGAACGTGCTCCGTGTCCACGCTCCGTGACTGCGGCAGAACAGGAGCGAGCGCGCGCGACCAGTTCCTTCGGAAACAAAAACGGGGGCATTTCGCATTTTTGCCGCCAGACGCCGCCAGCATGAAGTGGCTCTCCGGCAATGCGACGTTATCTGGTTGCCTCAAGGAGCGCAGTTGCACCTCCTAAATGTTTCTTCCTCCGTGCCCCACACTAGAGAACAATAGGACAGACTGGAGTAGAAGTAAGCGTAGTATATTGCCCTCTTTAGGTGTGAAGGAATTATATCCACTAATTTGAATAATAAGCCAACCGCTTTGCTTAGCTGTGGTGCGAGTTTATTAATGCGTGTGTTCCATAACATATTTTCTTCAAACCACACTCCTAAACATTTCTGTCATTTTACTTGTTTTAGAACAGTGTCCTGAAACGTTATCGAAAGTTCAATGTCGCATGGTTTGTTGCTGGGTTTAAATAAAACATAATTCGATTTCTTTACATTCAATGCTAATTTGTTTTTATGAAGCCAACTGTCAAGTTGAATTAGGTAGTCATTTATTGCGTTCTGAAGGTCGAGAAGTCGATGCGCTGAAAAGACATTAGTGTCATCGGCATACATTACCAGCTCTGGTGAGTTAGGAATATGAAACAAGTCATTTACAGAGTATAAATAAAAAGGTCCCCAGAATTGATCCTTGGGGCACTCCTTGTTTTACCATTTTAGGGGGGGGGGAGATGACATCACCAATTTTTAGACATCGATTTCTACTAGAAAGGTAACTTTTTAGGAGATCTAAGGCAACACCACGAATACCATAATCATGAAGTTTCAATAGCAGAATGTCATAGTTGACACAATCAAATGCTTTCCTAAGATCACTAAAAATACCGACACTGTAAAGCTTGGTTTCAGTGCCATGAAGCATTTTTTTTTTAACATGCAGTAAAGCTTGCTCAGGTTGTTTTGTTCTTCTGGAATCCATAGTGCGCATCATTGACTATGTGGTGCTTAGTTATGAAGCTCACGAGCTGTGTGTTAATAACATTTTCAAATACTTTAGATAAAATTGGCAGTACCAAAATAGGCCTGTAATTACCCATATCAGCAACAGCACCTCCTTTATAAATTGGGCATATGTGGGCAAGCTTTAGATTGGAGGGGAAGATTCCAGTTTCAAGCATTCGATTAATGATATGGGTTAGTGGTAAAGATATAATAGCTGCAACATGTTTGATGGGTAAGGCACATAACTCATCAATTCCTGCAGCAACACTATTTCTGATTTTGCCGAGTAACCTTTCTGCCTCTCCTTAACTTGTTGGGAATAAGCTAATAGATTGCATTAAACCTACTTGTTTCAGCACAGAAACAGGACACGTTTCGGAACTAAGATTACTTTGATAATTGCCGATGTTAGTAAAATATTGATTCAATTCTGCGAGTGCTTCAACTTCCATGTTACCATGAGCAAGAGCTGCAATGCTAATGGGGTGTTTCGATTTTGAGTTGTTAGACAGATTATTTACTTCATTCCAAAGTTTCCTAGCATCATTGAGTATTCTAGCGAAACGAGCTTGGCAGTAGCAAGCCCTAGCTTTTTTAAACTCAGCATTTAACTTATTTCGATTATTTTTATATTCGCTAAGCAGGGTAGCACCACGTGTCTGTACAAATGCATGATGCATTTTGCTTTCAAGTTTAATTCTTTGAAACAAGCAACGACTAATCCAGCGTTTGTGACTGCTTTTTTCCCTCCGGCTGCATTTAACATGCAGGAAGCATTTATGATAGCTAGCCTTAAGCACTTGATAGAAAAGGCAGTATGCTTGGTTAGGGTCACTTTTTTTATAAATGAAATGCCAATTTGTAGCTTCAAGAACGTGATAAAACTGACCGAGCAGATCTGGGTTTATTTTCCGATAACATGACTTTTCATCGGGGCCTTGCCTGACACTGTTAAGTTTCAAAAATATAAAGATTGGTAGGTGATCGCTTGTGTCGAGTGATAATATACCACTAGGGTAATTCTGGCTGGGGGCGTTAGTGATACTGATATCGAGCAAAGTAGCACTAGGTCGGTAAGATGGGTTGGTTGTGTAATCATATTAGTGCAGGCGAACGAGTCTAGAACAAGTTCCAGCTGTTTACAAGATGCATCTCCACTGAGCATGTCTATGTTTACGTACCCCATGACGATAAACGGACTATGCATCAAATGGATTTTGTGCAGTAGCATTTCGACGAAATAAAGAAATCCAGGCTTGTACCCTGTGGGAGGTTGATAAACAGCCACAACTATTACATTTTGCACTTTTACTGTAAGACATTCAGTATGAGGCGTAATACACATCATAGCATCGATAACATTATGGGTGAGGGTATCTTTAACATACAAATTCCACCGCCCCGATTTGTAGGACGAACAATTCCATTATAAGCATATCCCACGTAATATGGTGGGTTATCTTTTGGAGTCAATGAAGATTCAGTAAATTATAAAACATCAAACTTACTGTCAAGGTGATCAAGGAACAGACCTATGCTATCAGTTTTATTTTTGATACTACGAACATTTAGATGGAACGCAGCAAACTGATTAGTCCACGTTTTAAACACACAAGAAAATTTATCTTGGTCATAATACTGGTAATCTGAAGTCTCAGCCATCACGGGACAGTACCACAGCAACACCAGCCATAATGTCATGGAGCTAATGACGCATTTTATCTAGATCTTCCCGACAACAGATTCTGAGCTTCTCCGATGCTTCCGATTTCCTCGCAAAGATTTTTCCCCCCTGTGTCCAAACAAATTTCCAGCCAGCTTCTTGCTTCTTTGGCACCGCTGCACCAAGCCGTTGCTTACCCTCCCAAGTTAAGTTTTCATTGACAAAGATTGGTGGTGAGGTCTTGAAGCCTATTGTTCTAGCCGACGGCCTTTCCTTCCTAGCTTTCATGAGAATGGCATTTCGTTTATCCCGTCGTATAAAACACACAACAATGCTTCTACTTCCTTCCTTACTTGTCCCAACCCTATGGCAGGTATCAGTGTCAGCTTCCGTGATTGGTTCTTTGACTGCTGCACATATTTTTTTCACATGTCATATGGCCCTCCCTCATACAGTGCGCCCTTAATTTCGAGGCTATTAGTATGGGTATACTGTTTGAGTTCTACCTTGACCTGTAGCGGCCGATTTTCTGAAATGAGCTCCTCATTAGCTTTCCGAGCTGTCGCTAGTTCTTCCCGCAAAGCCTTGATTTCTTGCGAGAGCAAATAGACATTGTCAGAAGTCTCACTACAGTGATCAACGCTCTGTTTAAGATCACGAAGCTCAGGATGAATTTCTCACTTAAGATCTTCAAGCGCTTTGTTAAAGTCCTTCGCCATATCAAGAGAGACACGCCCAATTGTTTGGCAGCAGTGCAGAGGACAACACCTACACCGTAAGTAAAAAATTCACAGCATATCGACGGAGTGAATGATGATGAGTGGGCGAAGCTCCGGACGTTCATCGTAGATCGTGCCGAGTTCCGGATTAATTTAGTTAATGCGCACGCTACGAATCCTTATGGTTCAACTACGCACAAGTGAAATCTCCCACCGGCACTTCACTGCAAGTCGAAATCCAGTGCATATATATATATATATATATATATATATATATATATATATATATATGGGTGGCCGGTGAACGGTTCTCCAGCGCGAGCAGTCGGTATTTTTCAATCAAGAAACTCGCTAGAAGACGCTGCCTGCACCAACGTTGTCTCTCACGGGTGAGGGCGCGTTCTCCTTCTTTGTGAGCTGGTAGAGCGTTCATCGAAGAAAGAGCGTTTCCGTAGTCAACATGTGCCTTTCTCTCTCTCTTTCTATGTCTCTCTCTCACAAGACAGCAGATGGAAGAGTGAGAGAGCTCGCACGCCGGGAGGCACGCGCTCGCGCTCGCCCTGGGCGCGTGAGCTCTTGAGCGCGAGCCTCCCGGCGGCGCGAGGTGGCTACATACATACTAGTACTACTACTACAGAGGAGGGAACGACCCACATCCTAAGGAGCTTCGCCCAAAAAAAAACGCTCACCTGCGTGAAAACAATATTGGCACATACATTCATGCATGAACCGCCGACACTGGCACATGCGTGGCACATACGTCTGGCAGGACCTCGTAAGTAATGTCACTGAGGCGCCTTACAACCGTGTAAGGGCCAAAGTAGGGACGCAACAGTTTTTCTGAATGGCCACACTGTCGTGCAGGGGTCCACACCCACACCTGGTCACCGGGATTATATGTGACCTCTCGATGGCAAAGATTGTAACGGCACGAGTCCAAGGTTTGGTGACACTGGATACGGCGTCGAGCGAGTTCACGGGCGTCCTCAGCGCACTGGGCGAACATTGCAGCATCGGTATGAAACGGTCCTAGGTTGTTGGGAAGCAGCATGGCGTCAAGCATTGTGGTGACGTCCCGACCGTAAAGTAAGCGGAACGGCGTAAATCCTGTACTTTCTTGAATTGCGGCATTATACGCAAAAGTCACGTAGGGAAGGACGTTATCCCAGTCCTTATGGTCGATGGTGACATACATTCAGAGCATATCCGTGATTGTCTTGTTCAGATGTTCAGTCAGGCCGTTTGTCTGCGGATGATGAGCCGTTGTCCTGCGGGGTTCAGTACCACTCAGCCGCAAGACTTCCTGTAGCATTTCTGCAGTAAAAGCTGCTCCACGATCCGTAATGACTATAGCAGGTGCTCCATGGCGGAGAACGATGTTGTCAATAAAAAAATGGGCGACTTCTGCTGCGGCGGCTCTTGTCAATGCTTTTGTTTCGCAGTACCACGTTGAGTAATCTGGCCACCACAATCCATCGATTTCTAGACAAGGATGTGGGAAATGATCCCAGCAAATCCATGCCGATCTGGTGAAAGGGCACTTTCGGTGTCGCTATTAGGTGCAACAGCCCTGCTGGTCGCATGGGTGGTGTCTTACGTCATTGGCAATCACGACACGTGCGAACGTGTTGCTTGACAGTCTTTGCAAGATGGGGCCAATAAGCGGCGAAGTCTTTCCAGCGTGTGAGTGAAGCCTAGGTGTCCTGACGATGGTTCATTGTGACAGGCACGCAGAATGTCTTTCCGTAACGTGGTTGGCACGACCAACAAGTATGCAGCTTTAGTATGGTCGAAGTTTTTCTTATAAAGAACTGCATTGCGGAAGCAAAATGAGGCTAGTGAATGCGCGAAACTTCGAGGAATGCAGGAGGTGCGCCCCTCCAAGTGTTAGATGAGAGGTCTGAGCTCCAAGTCGTCATGCTGTAGCTGAGCCAGATCAGTCGCTGACATTACATAAAGGAGAATGCCATCCTGGTCAAGGCTGGTATTGGCACTTCTGACTGGTGCTCATGACAGGCAGTCAGTGTTGGTGTGTTTGCGGCCTGACAATCATGAACTAACCAGCCCAAATGCGTGCCCTAAAATAGCACACGCTCTACGCCACCTTGCCATTGCACCAACACAGCTCCAAGACCTACGTTGCTGGCGTCTGTGTGCAACTCCGTGTCAGCGTTTTCGTCGAAGTGGTTGAGTACAGGTGGGGCCTGAAGATGTGTCCGGAGGGTATCGAAAGCATAGCACTGATCCAAGCCCCAAGTGAACGGAGTGTCCTCTTTGATGAGCTCATTTAGGGGTGCAGCGATTTTTGAGAAATTGTTTACAAAGCGTCTGTAGTATGCACAGAGTCCCAAGAAACGGCGTAGATCGTGCTTGTTTGTCGGCATTGGAAATGCCGCAAGGGTGCTGGTCTTCTCCGGGTCCAGGCGGATACCTGCGTGGCTGATGACATGTCCGAGGAACTTCAGTTCCTCATACCCAAAGTGACACTTTTCAGGTTTGAGAGAAAGGCCGGCTTTTCGAATGGCGTGAAGAACTGTCATCAGGAGCTGTATGTGCTTTTCAAGCGTCTCCAAAAAATACAACCACGTCATCTAAGTAAACAAGACAGGATTGCCATTTAAGTCTTGATAGAACCATGTCCGTCATTCTTTGAAAGGTAGCCAGTGCTGAGCATAAGCCAAATGGGAGAACCTTAAATTCGTAGAGACTGTCAGGAGTAATGAATGCCGTTTTTTCGCGATCCCGTGTGTCAACTGCGGTTTGCCAGTGGCCGCTGCGCAAATCCATGGAAGAAAAGTATCGAGTGTGGTGAATGCGATCCAAGGAGTCATCAATGTGGGGCAGTGGATAAATGTCCTTCTAAGTGATCTTATTCAATTTTCGATAGTCTACGCAAGAACGCAGAATACCATCTTTTTTTTCACCAATACAACTGGCGAAGCCCACGGACTGGTTGAAGGCTGGATGATGTTGTCTTTAAGCATCTGCTGAACTTGTTGACGAATAGCGTCGTGTTCCTTTTGGACACCCTATAAGCATGCTGCCGTACAGGTCTTTCGGTAGGGTCCGTGATAATTTGATGCTGTGCCAGCGGCGTTTGGTTAACCTTCGTCGTAGTAGCGAAGCAATCTCGAAACTCATCCAGTAGATGCAGAAGCGTGTCTTGTTGTGTTGGTGATAATGTCTGGTTTATGTCGAGAGTTGTTTTGCAAACTCTTCGGTGGAATGGTCAGACGACGAAACAGCAGCTAATGTTGGCGGGTCCTGTACGTCGGCAATTTCTGCAAGGTACGCTATGGCGGTATGCCTCGTAAGATGACGATATTCATCGCTGAAATTCGTGACGAGTACGCGGGCTTGTCTGTTTTTGGGATGAATAATCCCTCGGGCTGCGCAGATTTGTTGAGCAAGAAGGAGGGACAAATTAGCTTCTGCGATCACAGCATTATTGGTGTCCTGCCTGCATTCCACGGTGACAAAGAGGCTGCTTTGCGGTGGCAGAGTGACTGATTAGTCGGAAACACATAGCGCTGAGTTCAAGACCAGAGTGTTCTCAATTGCAGGGAAAATGGGGTGCTCGAATAATACCAGTAACTCACGGAGGTTGATAACTGCACCATATTCGCGAAGAAAGTCCATTCCCAGAATTACTGACGGGGAGCACACAGGTAGGACGAGGAAAGACCCCGGAAACGTCGAGTCTCGGATTTGAATTCGCGCCGTGCACATTTCAGCTGGCAGCACCAGAAGACCACCGGCTGTTCGAAGCTGGGACCCATGCCAGGGTGTCGTGACTTCTCAATTTAGACGCCAGTGTGCTGCTCATAACGGAATAATCGGCAGCTGTATCGACGAGAGCAGTGACAGCTGATTGTCAACGAATACAGCAATGTTGGCGGAAACAGTTTTGGTGACGTCGGTTGGCAGTGGGTCGGCAGCGGTCGAGGGCGGTTTTTTTAAAGTTCGTTGGACAGCGACTTCACCCGTGAAAGTCGCCGCTTCTAGTTTCCCCTGTAAGGACTCGACGATCTCCTGGAAGGAGCGTTCGAGGACGAAGTCAAGCTAGGCGACCCAGACCGGCGAGGGGGTGGTGATCACGACTGACGGCGCTGAGCGGTCGATGGCATTCCCTGACTCCTTAGATATGCTTCGATGTCATGTGGGCGCTCACCGTATCAGGGACAGTGCGCGTCAGGGTGGAAACCACGCAGACCCAATTGATGGTACGCGCATTCACGGTACACGTGACCAGCTTCACTGCAGTGGTAGCAGAGCAGACGGTTATCTGAGGTACGCCATACGCTTTCCTTACTGGGACTTGGCCTTGAGCTTGACGGCAGATACATCGGTGCGTGCGAGAACCTTGAGACGGGCAGCAGATCCGAAGGTGTGTTCGAGAATCAGTGCATAGCCTGCTGCTCTAACGTCGGCATGATGGGAGCCACAGCAATAGGGGCAGGTGCACGGACTGCCGCCACATATGTTAGGACAGGCAACTCAGGTGACGGCGCCAGTGGCGTGAGTGGCTGCACCGCCTGTCGGATTTCATTCCGGATGACGTCGGTAATGGCTGACACGTGTGGTTGTGGTCGGACCACTTGCAGTTGATGGAGTTCCTCATGCACAATACTTTGTATTGATTCTACAAGGGCATGCCTCTCGCTATCAGAGCCAATAGAACATGCCGCAGCCGTGACGTCAGGATGTTGGTACTGCGACGACCATTGCTGGAGGGTATGCTCCATCGTGGTCGCCTCACTCACAAACTCGGCTACGGTAGATGGTGGATTGCGTACTAGTCCGGCGAAAAGCTGTTCCTTTACCCCGAGCATCAGATGTCGTACCTTCTTGTCCTCTGAAATGGCAGGGTCTGCGCGCCTGAAAAGATGAAGCATGTCCTCGATGAACATCGATACCCTCTCGTTCGGTCGCTGGTTTCTGCAGGAGATGGCCTGTTCAGCCCTTTCCTTCCTTTCGGTGCTGTGGTACTCATCGCGGATCTAGCGGCTAAAACCTGCCCACGTCATGAACGAACCCTCATGGTTCTCGTACCATGCCTTCGCAGAATCTTCCAACGCGAAGTAAATGCTTCGTAGTTTCCGAGCTTCGTCCCATTCATTGATGCTGGTGACTTGGTCGAAGTGGCCGAGCCAGTCTTCAACATCCTCAAAAATGTCGCCGTGGAACGCCCTCAACGCCGTGGAACGGCCCTCAACTGGCTAGCTGGCCGGGACTGGCTGCCGCGGGCCGAGACGTGGCACTCTCCCACATTTGGCGCCCACAACGTGGGGCCCCGGCTGCGTTCCGGGAAGGACCGTGTGTTCGTGGGAGATGCCGCATTGCCCATTCCGTCGCACAGAAGCGATCACCGCCTCATCTGCTTGGTGACCTCTGCGAGCAACGGAGCGCAGCAGACGTAAAAAGGAGAGTGGCTGCGTCGGCTCTCGAGTTCTGCAGACAAGGAGGCTGACGTCGCGACACAGCAGGCCACAATTTCATGTCGGCCAAGGAAAAGAGCGCCGGCGACGCCAGGATGGAGAAGTCGCCGCAGAAGCGGGTTTCAGCTGACGTGTCGGAAGATGGCAAGGTGAAGAAGGTCCGAAAGATGGACCACGGAGGCAAGAAAGAAAATGGGGAGTCCGAGGAGAAGTACGAGGAGGGCGCCGGTGATGACGATGGCGGTGATGACGACGATTATGCAGTTGAGGATGGTGAGGACTACAAGGAAGGGGACGATCCCAAGAGAGATGACGGTCCTGAGGACGATGATGAGGATGCTGCGTAAAGTGCCTAGTAGTAGGAGTCTGCAAGGCAGATGACGGTTCGGAGAGCCTGGCCGGGCCGAAGTCAACGGGTTTTGACTTGTGGGCGGCACCTTCAACGTCCCGATGCGGCTTCTGACATCCTCCCACGTATTCCTCATCTGTAATGGCTGGCCGGCGACCGCAATCGACTCTACGATTGAGCGGCTACACCCACCGGCTGCCTGCTGGGTGCACTCTTCTGAGGGAGGTTGGCGATGACGATCGGTCGTGCTACAGCGCCCGGGTTTGGTTTAAGTCCCGCGTGTTCCTGCGAGACCTTCGGAGGTTTAGGACTGCGGGATCCTGCAAGACCTTATGCCCGGTGCTGCGCTACCTGGCTTCCTTCGCCACCTCACTCGGTGCCCCAGCTTTCGAGGCTCTACTGCTGGTGGGGCGTCGACCATCGTGCGGGCCGTTGTGGACCAGTGCCATCACAACCACGGAGGGGGGGAGAGTGTGGGGATCGCCGCCAAGGGACGCTGCGAGACGACGACGACGAGGTGACTGGGCAGTGCGTGGCACGTGCTGGTGACAGCGTGCTAGGCTGGGCCGGAGCTCGGCGGGACGCTGGCGGACGCGGCTGGGCATGACGGCCCTCAACTGGCTAGCCGGCCGGGACTGGCTGCCGCGGGCCCAGACGCGGCAATCTCCCACAAAGTATACCTTTACATGCAACGTGAAAGCAGAAGCAGGTATACTGATAAGCAAAGAGAAAAACCACTCCAGTCCGATCAATGACCAGGCTCACACACTCCGTTTCTTTCTCTAGTGGGCACCACCTTGTATAGCAGCATTGTTTCCAGGGTAGGCTCAGCTCGTCAAGCAAGCTAATGGTTGTTGATATAGCCAATAAACACTACATTTTTCATAAATCAGTTATGCATATTACTGCAATATAGAGGACAGTTCATGCAAGAGAAGAGTGCCACTCACTGCAGCTGCATGGAATATTATTCCTTCTATAAACGGAAGCTCTCCACAGAAATATTTATTCTACAATACTGCATGTTTTTTTAAAGTAATAGTCACTGCACTGATAAGTTACCAAAGCTACCCTGTAAACATACCTTCAGTGATGCTGCAGACGTGCCAGTCCCTGTGGCTACTCTTCTGCCGCTGGCCTAGTGCGCTGAAGTTTGCTCTGAAGCAGTCTGTGAGAATGACGCACAGATTGCCTGTTGTTAGGCTCTTTAAATCATGGGCCACAATATGTGAGAGTCACTGTATCTGCAGAAAAGAAGCAAAAGAGGCGCCTGAAGCTGACAGTCCTGAACAGAAAAAATGTCAACATGGCGCACAAAAATACAAGAGAGATAAGGACAGAGTGTAGGCTACTGTCTGCCATGAATCACAGAAAGCCACCACATATAGGCAAACTGATCAACACCTGCATTTGCAAGAAATATGGACACTAATTTTGCCATCACTAACAAAAAGTGCACACACCACATGTTTATTTGTAAAAGTTTTTTTTTTCTACAGGGGAAAGTATACAGGAAAGCTAACCTTGACGCCACATGAAAACAACAGACAAAAGAGCATGTAATCAGTAAAAACAAAATCAATGAAAATGTTAACTCGGCCTTTGCGAATTTGCGAATCAATACAAAAGAGCATACGAAAAAAAAGCATGAGTACACAAACCTAAACCTTATGGATCGCTATTGCGAAAAGTAACTTCCCTGTCTCAAAGTGCAATAAAAAATGTGCTGAAGCACTTGTGGTAATGTTGCCTAGTGAACGAAATTCTATCGTGCACTTTAGTCATGACCTCGATTTCATCAAACTCCAGTGTTCACTTTGACACTGGCAAACATTATTACTCCTTACAGCCACTGTTCTCACATGCCATCATTAATACAACACACCTTTTGCAACAGCATACCTGCAACAAGCACGAATTTTAGGCATTTAGCTCTTCAGTGCTCACCAGATTTAGATCAAACCTTTCTCATCAGGCAACATTATGACACAGAGTGGTGCCAATTCACACAAATCCGCTTTGTTTTCACATTGCTTTGCTCCTTTTCATTTGGAAGCTGCATCAAGTGTCTATGTATTCAGTCAAAAGAGATTTGTATACAGCCACACATAGCTGGGGATATATCACAAAATAATTTATTTATTTATTTATTTATTTATTTATTTATTTATACATACTGCAGCCCGTTAGGGCTATGGCAGGAGTGGGCATACATGAAAAAGAAATACATATATATATATACATACAGGAATATGCGAACATTGCAACTGAGAAGTAGAAACAACATATGAACAGGTAAAATGAACTATACATCATAAACGGCATTCACAAATTCAGAAATTGGTAAACAACGAACTTCGGCAGGCAACAAATTCCATTTTTCAATCGTGCGTGGAAAAAAACTGTATTTGAACGTATTAGTACGTGGATGGAATGGTCTAATGTTTGAGACATGATAAGCTCTAGTGGATGTAGGGCAAGCAGGCATCAAAAGGGAGGGATCAGAGAGGGAACAAAGGGAGTTTTGATAGGAGTACAAAAGCTTCAAGGATTCTACAGTGCATCGTTTTGAAAAGAGGCTGAAGGTTTATTTCTAGAAGAGCAGCTGACGGTGAAAAGTGTCGGTCAAAGCGGTGAAATATGAAGCGAATAGCCTTCCGCTGGACCGATTCGACAAGATTAATTTCACAGTGCTTATATGGGTTCCACACCTGGGAAGCATATTCTAGGATTTGGCGAATCAATGTTCTGTACGCCACTAATTTAGTGTCCTTCGGAGCATCAGACAAAGACCCGCGGATGTTACCCAGTTTTTTTAACGCTTTACCACAGATGTAATCTATATGATTCGACCAAGACAATGTGGGTGTAAATATGATGCCCAAATATTTGTACTGAAAAACTCTTGTTAGATGTGCACCATTGCAAGCATAATAAAAAATTATGGGAGATATTTGGTTTGTAAAAGACATTATAACAGTTTTATTGAAATTGATATTCATTTTCCAGGTAGCACACCAATCGCAAAAAGAGACAAAAGCTTCGTGTAGGCACTGATGATCGGTGATGGAGCCAACTGGATGATATATAACACAGTCACCTGCGTAGAGGCGTATCTTAGAAGTAACGTGATCAGGGAGGTCATTAATAAATAACAAGAATAGAAGTGGACCAAGCACGGATCCCTGAGGCACCCCTGAGGAGACGTCAACTACAGATGATTCCACAGAATCATAGCACACAAATTGGGACCGCTCAGATAGAAAACTGGAAATCCAAGACACCAACTGGGGGTTTTTTAAAATAATACGGAGCTTAACAAGTAATTTAGAATGCAGTACAGTGTCGAAAGCCTTGCTAAAGTCAATGAAAATGGCGTCAATCTGATTACCTAGGTCGAACTGAAGCGAAAGGTCATGGGTGAATTCTGAAAGTTGGATTACAGTACTGAAACCTTTCCTGAAGCCGTGTTGGAACCTGGTCAAGAGGTCATTGTTGTCAAGGAACATTATAATGTGCTTATAGATTATATGTTCTAGCATCTTACATGAGGTTGGCGTTAAAGAAATAGGCCTATAATTTGATAAAAGTTGTCTGTCACCTGATTTATACAACGGCAGTACTTTAGCACTTTTCCAGGAAGACGGAACGACGCTGCAATTAAGGGAACATTGAAATATAGTGAACAGGTACCCAGATGTCCACAGCGCAAATCTGACCAGAAAAGAGTTAGGAATTCCATCTGGTCCGGCAGGTTTTTGGTATCTAATTTTAGTACCAGGTTCAAAATACCCTCTAGGCTAATGTTGATATCATCTATTCCATCAGAATTTTTAGTTGTAAATGCTACAACGCTCGAATCTTCCGAAGTGAACACAGACTGAAAATATGTATTAAACGCTTCAGAAATTACCACTGCATTGTTAATTACACTGTTCTTGACTTTAAAAGATGTGGAGGATGAAGATCCAGGAGAGATGAAGGACCAGAACTTACGGGGGTTAGACTTGAGCAGTTGCGGTAGCTGAACCGCATAGAAGAAATTTTTCGCCCGTATAGTTTTTTGGTGAAGTTCTTTTACCTTAGCATACAGAACCTTTGCTTGAGGATTGGTGGAGCGTTTGGAGCGAAGTCTGCTGGCACGGCGCGATAAGTGCAGCAGTTCTCGGTTCATCCAGGGAAGATTATTATTTTTTTCTTGGTTTTTAAAGGAACGAATTGCTCGATGCATGACTTTACGATGCTTTCGAAACGTCACTAAAACAACCAAGTGCGAAAAATTCCTCATAACTGCTAGAGAACTGCTGAATGATACGGACGTCATCAGCTTTCGAAAAATTGCGAAACGTGGACAGCGTGAAGCTTTGATGATGAATCGGCCGGTTTAAAGATAGAAAAACAGCACTATGATCCGAGATACCATCAAGTATTTCTTGTTTATAACCGGTCTTGGCTAAATCAGTGCTCAGAAATATCAAATCCAGCACGGCGTCACCATGGGTGGGACAGTGAACAAAAGCCAAGAGACATTGCAAATTGTACAAGATTCTTGTTTAGTGTAGAGGCATGATTGGAAAACGAAAGTGCGGACCAGTTGATGCCAGGAGCATTAAAATCACCAAGTAGGACGAAGTTTGAGGAAGAAATTCTGCTGCTGTAGAAGCTGGTCCACGTCCTCAAGAATGTCCCATGAGTTGTTAGGGGGCCGGTAGAAAGCACATATGGTTAGGTGTTCTTTACCGCAGTAAAGTCAGCAACAGAGTAATTCTGTCTTCTGGAGACAAGACCACCTTGAACTTAAAATCCGAATGGAAAAGCAATGCAACACCACCACCTCTTTGATTAAGACGGTCATTTGGCACGGTGACGTAGCCTGGTGGTGTAAACTCCGAGTCATGAATATCCCCATGTAACCAAGTTTCGGTAATACCGATAATATCGGGTGAACAGGACAACACAAGGGCAAGAAAAAGAGGAAATTTTTTAACTATACTTCTGGCATTGACGTTCATGATGGTCAGATTTGGGGCTGTAGAAGAGGGTCAATCTGTTGATGAATGTGCTGAGGCTGTTGCTTTAGGAAAGTGGCGAGCATTAGAAACTTTAACAAGAGAACTAGAGGCATCGCACCAGTTGTACCGAGTGTTGTCAATAAAAAGGTGGTCAAATCTAAGCTTAAAGGAAGAGCCGTTGTTCCGATGCACACAGGACGCTTCCCAAAGTTTCTTCCTAACATCACGAACTCTGGGAGAAAAATCTTCAGTAAGTTTAAGTCCCGAATCCTTAAGCTTAATGCTGCTCCTCAACAAAGCAAGTTTGTCATTAAAATCAAGCACTTTCATAAGTACGGGGCGTGGGTGGTTTTCACGAGCTGTTCCAAAACGGTGAAGCCGTTCAACGCGAGGACACCGAATGTCAAGATTCTGCTGGAATACCTCTGACGTTTTGGAAAGAAGAGAATCGCGTGTTTTATCAGAACTTTCTGATAGGCCATGTAAAATGACGTTGTTCCGCCTAGAGCGATTTTCAAGGTCCTCATTCCTTCCAGTCAGCTCAGTGACCGTACGCCTCAATGCACCTATTTTGCTACGTAACTGACAATCATCAAATGACAGTGAACGGCATAGCAGTTCGTGTTTATGCAGTATCAGCATCTGCGGTTCCAAGTGTAACAACCTTATCTTCTGTCTTCGCAGAAAACTATTCCTTTAACCTACATTTGATTATCAAATTTGCACTACATTTTTTTATATTTTTTGTTAGTATTTCTCTTCCACACAAATCTTTTTCAGTTAATGGCCGATCCCCCAGTGTGGGTTGCGCCAAGGTACCCAAGGCCCAACCAACCAACCAACCTTACAATGAACGCATGAGGCTCGCGGCGATGAATCATCCTGCATAAAGAAAATTAACCTGAACTTAAAAGCACATTAAGTTTGTGGCGTGTTCACAAATCCAGATGCGAAGCGAGGAAACCCTGAACCACAGAAATGCACTAATAAGCACGCAAGGCCTTTCAACGCATATGGGCAATGCATTTATTTATCTATTACATACTGTCTCCGGCTTATAGGCTTTGGGCATATGGAGGGGTAGGAATGCTACACAAAACAAGCTCGGCGCTTAAGCAAAGTGAAATCGTGTAACAAAAGACAATGGAAAGCACATGTGTGAATGCGTACACGCAAAGTGCAAAGAAAAAAGAACAGAGTAAGGATCACTGCACCCAAGAAACACATCAGATGCCCAAATGCCCAATATATACAGGGAATTTGTGCATCTGATGCTCATACAGCATAAGCCAAAATTTGTTCATGTTATTTAATACGTCCGTGGAGACTGGACAGAACTCTGTTGAAATTACACAAAAGCACCTTGAAAAGACGTAAATTTTTGATAACTTACCCAAATGTGGCTGTCCTTCAACGCTGACCGGCCAATGTCAGCATGACATGAAGTTCTAATCCCGGGGATGCACGTATGAAGAAAGGCGAAATCAAAACGAGCGACCACAGATATTACACGGCGTGCCACACGGAAAGCGCGGCCATTGTGGAGACTGCCAAGCCGGCCAATCGACAACAGCGTACGGACCTTTCAGCAGATTGCCGCGCCGTGCAAGACTATTTTTAAAAATAAATTCAACAAAGCAACTTATTTCACAATATTCGCACTTTAATAGGTTAAATTTATTATTATTATATTAATAAAGTCTGTAATTCTTTAAAGTACCAAACTATACGGCGTGGCTCAAACAACTTGCGGTTACGCACGCCAGATTTGAATTGGCGGAATAACAGTGCGGGTCTTCGAAAAGGAGTCCGCGCAGATGCCTCAGAGCTTTTGATAAAAAATTGTCATATTCGAACTTTCTACATTTCAATATACTGCGAAGTACTCAAAGGGATATTATTGATTGTCGAGAAATCTATGCAAGTATGTCGGAAAAAAAGTACAGTCGCTTGCAAGTTATGTGTGTGACACTTCGAGACACTTTCTTAATAATGTGAATACCGGCATGTCTCCGGCGGGTCTCGCAGCTGACGTCTTCAAGATGTTTAAGAGAAGCTGTACGCTAGACGTCTAATTCATAGCTCGACTTAGCCCTAGCTGTGTCAAGCTGAGTCAAGCCGAGTCAAGAAGTCTTGTAGCCGACTTTTGCTACCTGGGCACAGACCAAACAACCAAACAGGGAACATTGGAGCTTACGCAACTGTGATAAGAAGCTACCGTATTCGCTCGATTGAAACGCGCACCAGTCTCCCGCGATGAAAAAAAGTGAAACATCAATTGTAAAGCGCACCCATTTTTCGTGACATGAAAAAAAAGTCAGTAATCAACCTTCTCACATTCATAAAACCAAATGCCGTACTCGCGTAATGAAGGCACTCGCATAATGAATGCACCACTAAATTTTAACCACTGCACTCCCGCTTCACTTGATCCGCCGTGTCTCGAAGATGTTCGGCGCACCGATTCATAAGTCCTGCGTTCTGATATAATTGCCGCATGTTGCTGGGCATAGCAGCGTGCAAGCGGCGATAACATCATTTACTCGCAGTGCTGCACTCCTCCGTGCTTTTGCAGTTCCCTCACGCCCGCTTCCGCATGCTGCCGTGCGTAATGTGCGGGGTGGCACAGCTAAGCCTAAGCATGGTCGGGGCATGGTCGCGTGGTTTCTCTGATTGCCGTGATGCAGTCTCGGACGTCAAGCCGCACGCACGTCTGAGAGGCTCGGGCCCAGCACGGATATGAGGGAGAAATGCAATGATGAGCCATTTTGCGTGCGGTGATGGGAAAGATCTATTTTCCCATTATGGCTACCCTCGAACGCTATCGAAAGCTCATGCGGCTGGGCGTCTCGGAGATTGCATCGGCGACGTAGCAACTTCGGTTCGCCTCAAGACGGCCAAGCCGGTGCGGCGAGTATCATCGGCATACGTATCAGGCGTGTCGTGGCGCCATTACGCGGGGGACTAGCGGCGACATAAAAAGTACAGAAACTATGTGCGCCAAAGAGTGCCGTGCTGCTAGCTCGTTTTTTCGGCAGTGACCGTTCGACAGCGCCGAAGTGCTTTGCGTGAGGAGGCGGCCATTTTAACGCCGATGGCAATATGGTAATGGTGTCGTTCGTTCGCACTTGATTCTAATGCACATACAATTTTTAGGTCCGTTTTGTCAGAAAAAAGGTGCGCATTGGATTCATGCAAATACAGTAAGTTCCTTGAGCATCAGAGAAAGAGAGGCATTGCTGATGCAATTTGCACCTTGGGTGCTAATGTGATAAGCCTAGAGAATTTCACGCTCAAGCTTACCCCTTCCTCTACCAAGTATCCTAACGTTGTGAAATAGCGGGACACAACCACACTACCGACACTGACGGGACAGATTAGCCCTATCCGAAGGGTTCAATGAGCAGTCGGGCTTGTGCAGCCTGTCATTAACACATCTGCCAGTCTGGCCAATTGGAACCTTTTCGCAGGTCAGCAGAATCGCATACACAACAAGTGTGGTGCAAGGTGGGTACTCGTTTTCATGTTGCATGGGACACACCATGATGCTAGTGGCGCCGCGAGCAATGTGCAAACAATGCGTTGAAAGTCTGCAAATAGCTGAAAAAACAACATTAACGCCCTGTCTCACAGCAACTTTTTTGTCATCATGGGAAATTTTGTGCTAATGAGGTGTGACTTCAAAGGGATTCTGCTGGCCAATTATTTGTTCTGTACCTTTCTTCATCAGCCCTGTGACCTTTTGCAATAGCGCTTCTGCTGCAGCTATGAGCAACTGTTTCGGAAAGCCGGCGGAAACTAAACGCTCAACCTGACAGTCGAAACTTGTCTTTGTGCTGTGGTGTCAACTCTTTTGCAAAGCATCATGAAAACAATTCATGGTTATCCCTCTTTTTATTTCTTTTATTTACAGGGTTTCTGCTGGCTTCAAAATGAAGCCATAAGCAGGAGTGGGTAACATGAATGTAGCGCACCGAACATTTTAACAATACATTACGCACAGAAAATGCCGCGTGCACGCTGTTTTTAACGTCAAAAAAGTGTTGAACTGTGACAGTGCATACATGTAATTGCACATAGCATAATACATATATAAATACGTATTAACTTCACATCCGTACTAACATCGCATACAAATTTGGTGGAAAACACGCTATAGGTTCTTTAGCTCCGCTAAGAATGAGATCATTGTCGCCGCATCCACAACCGTACCAGGGAGGCGATTCTGTTCGCATACAGTTCGTGGAAAAAAAGAGCCCGTATAAGAGTTGGTTCTGCAAGAAAATCCCTGTAGCTTTCTTTTTAATGAACCACCCGCATGTGTCGTCACACGACTTTTTCTATATACGCGCTAGAATCGATGCCAAGCTTGTCGTGATAGAGCAGGTACACATGTTTTAATCTTTCGCGATATCGCCGCAGATGTAATGCTTCCAAATGTGCTGCCCAAAGCAAAGCACTAACTGATGTGAGGCAATTGTACGAGCAAAAGATAAATTGAGCAGATTTTCTTTCTGTGTGTTCTAGTTTATCAATATTTTTCTTTGTGTATGGGTCTGAAACCATGCAGGCATATTCCAAAAGGGGACGAATAACGAAAGGGAACGGGTCAAGGGCTCGTTCTTTATTTGTTAGAAGCAACTTAATGAGCAAACAGAAAATGAAGCCTAGGAAAGCATAGGGGAAGTTACTTGTAGTATTGTAATTGTGGAGTAAGTAGAAAGGAATTAAAGTGGACGAAAAGACAAACCTGCCTTCGGTGGGACCTGAACCCATGACCTTCGGATGACGCGTCCGATGCTCTACCACTGAGCTATGAAGGCGGTCATCCCCTTATCCAAAAGGGGACGAATGTAGGTTTTATATGCTAATAGTTTTATTTCTTGCATTGACTGCCATAACGATCTCCTAAGGTATGCAAGTTTTTTCACAACTGTGCTTTATTAACAAAAACCATCTTCCATAAAAAACCAGGAGAGCATGTGCAGACCAAACAACCAAACAGGGAACATCGAAGCTTACGCATTTGTGATAAGAAGCCAAGTTCCTTGAGATGTTACAGCACCTTCTTACTCCCAGGTGAAAAGCACCAGCACAAATGGCCACTGTCATGAAAAGTTAGTGACAAATCTAAAAAACTTATGGAACGGTCACTTGGCAGTTCGTGATATGAACAAGATTTGAAGGTCCCTAACACCTCAACAACTTCTGCCAAGCTGTCTTTTGGTGATAACTTTAAAATGTCACAAAGTCAATATATCTAAAGATTGGCAAACACGTGAGTCACAAAGAGAGCCCTGAAGAAGGTTGTCAAACTTTGCTAAAAATAATTGGCACAGAACTGGTGCAGCACTAGCCCCCAATACAGATTCCTTTTTTCTAGATGAACAATGAACCTTTGAAATCCACAACCGTGGACGAAAGGTACATCGTTAATAATTCTAGGAACACATCAAATGACATCTCACATGCATTTTGGAAAGAGACTACGCCATTCTGACTGATCATCTCACGCACAGCTACAAATAGTTCACCATGAGGGATACTATAAAGCAAGTTCTCCACGTCAACAGAAAAAGCACAATTGGCTTCTGGGATTCCCTGGCTGAGCACTTCAACTACAACTGATGGGTTCGCTACACTGTAAGGGTCCTGCACAACCAGAGACTGTAAATGTCGCTGTAGAGACAGGCCCACGAGCTTCTTCCACGAGTCAGCCTCCGTCACAATGACCCTCAATGGGCACTCAATCTTATAAGTTTTCGCTGTTAAAAACACTCGTAAAACTTTGCCTTTGCAATTCTTGACCTTTTGGGACAAGGTAACCAGGTTGGGGTTCTTTAGGAACCTAACAGCCGTGTACTTGAGTTTTGACGGCTTACGTCACGTACAAGAAAACAGGAGAAAACGGCTTTCCAAAACACTTGCTCATAGTTGTAGCAAAATGCATGCGCTAAAAGATAAACAAGGTAACGTTATCAACAGTTTCAACGAAATAGTAAAGGTAGCAGAAGAGTTCTCCTCGGAACTGTACAGCTCTCACACAGACCATACAAACTTAATAGAAATGGAATCAGAGGAGGACACTGAAATTCCATGTATAACCGCTGACGAAGTCAAAAAGGCTGCCAAAGGCATGTGCCGCGGTAAAGCAGCTGGTGAAGATGGTATAACAGCCGACTTGATCAAAGACGGAAGAGATATTGTACTTGAAAAACTTGCATCGCTCTTCACGAATTGTATCAAGGCATGTAGTGTACCGCACAGTTGGAAAAACGCTAATATAGTTGGATCTCATTAATTCGAACACCCTTAATTCGAACTTCCGGTTTATTCGAACTGACGCTGGGGTCCCGGCAAAGTTATGTGTATTTCAATGGCCGAAAACGCCCGGTAATTCGAACGCGCAAGCATCTGCGACGGTTAATTCGAACATGCCACGCTCAGAAAAATCCTCGAATCACGTGGCGGCGCCTACGACGAGGGTATTTCCGTTGGTATTTCTGACCCCGCCGCGGAAAAACAGCGTAAAATCGCCCCCCCTCCCTCCCCTTCGCGCTTCATTCGTCAAGGTGGCACGGACATTGAACACTGGCACGGGAAGAAAGAAAGAAAAACGCGCACAGCAGGCGACGCCAATGTGACGGCACAACTCTCGGGGAGACCGGGGGCCCCTTTGCCTCTCTCCTCTGAGGAAAGAGTCGATTCCGGTTATGGCCTTCGCTGCTTGAGCATCCAGGAAAGAATGAAAGACGCGGTTATCTGCGTTGTCGGGGCATGGCCGCTGACTCTTTCCTCCGTTTTCTCCGAGGAGAGAGCCGCGCGGCAGCTCTTCCCTTTTTGTCTGCCCGTAACCAAAAAAAAACCAACTTACCGAGTGATGACGTGTTGCGTAGCCTCCTCGCCTGGTCAGCCTGGCTGTGAAAAAAAGCAATCGCAGAAAAAAGCCGCGGCAGTGGACAGCTGGAGAGTATTCGTTCGTGGTCGTTCTTTCATGGTCGTTCTACGGCGCTGTATTATAAACTGCTCCCGAACTAGACGATTACTTTTCAAGGCGACGATTGTGCCAATGGCAAGCGAAGCAAGGAGAGGCTGACGGTACTGGTGTGTGCAAATGCGATGGGCACGGAGCGTTGCCGGTTGCTAGTGGTCGGTAAGTCGGCCAAGCCTCGCTGTTTTAAGGGCGTGAAGACCTTGCCAGTCGATTACGTCGCCAACAAGAAATCATGGATAACTATGGACATTTTTTCAGACTGGGTGCGTACTCTGGACGGAAAGTTTAACGCGAAAGGCCAGGACGTACTCTTCGTTCACAACTGCATGGCGCACTGCGACTCGTCTGGTTTCTCTGCCGAAAAACATGACGGCTGTGCTCCAGCCCATGGATATGCGAGTCATTAAAAATTTGAAAACTCTCTACAGGTGCCATACCGGGGAACAGATGCTATTTTGCATGGACAGCGACAAAACGTATGCCGTCGACCTCCTCAGCGCTATCCATATCCTTGCCGCTGCGTGGGCCTCCATTAAGCCAGACACCATCAGCAACTGTTTCCGGCGATATGGGTTTGGCGAACCCGTGGCCAGTGGTGATGTGGATCAGGCCAATGATTCGGTGCAGACTTCATCGGACGATTGCGATAACTGCGTGTCTGAAAGGGGCAGCAGTGTTCTTCCGAACGGCGTGACCTTTGAGGGCTACGTGAATGCAAACGCGGGTGTAGAGATCTGTGGTGTCGTCACCGACGCCGAGATCCTACAAGCCATGTGCCCTGAACAGAGTGTTTCAGGGGACCCTTCTACTCCCAGTGGCGAGGACTGTGATGCCAACGACGAAGTACCCCCTGCCCCTTCGACTCCACCGAACGCAAGTTGCGTCGGCGCTGGACTTAGCCGCGGGCTACTTCTCTTTCCAGCAAAATGCAGATGCTGGTTTAGAACTCGTTAGCAAGCTTCAAGACATCTTCATTGACTCATTGCGGGAAAAACGTGTGCAGATGCGCATAACTGACTACTTTGTATGGTGTAGTTGGAAGTGAAAATACGGGCGAATAAATCTTTGTGTGCTTCCCACTCGTGGTTCGCTCATTGCACATGTGCCGCTGCAGGTGAGTGCTCAATTCAAGGAGCTTTCTTTAATTTGAACTTCTTTTAATTCGAACAAATTTTCGGGCCCCTTCGAGTTCGAATTATCGAGATTCGACTGTATAATCCTTATCCACAAGAAAGGTGACATAAAGGAGTTAAAGAATTACGGACCAATTAGCCTACTCCCAGTAATATACAAGCTATTTACAAAAGTAATTTCTACGAGGATAAGAGAAACACTCGACTTTAACCGACCGAGAGAACAAGCTGGCTTTAGGAAACGTTACTCGACAGTAGACCACAGCCATGCTATCAACCTAGTAATTGAGAAGTACGCGGAATATCACAAACCTCTTTATATGGCGTTTATCGACTACGAGAAATCATTTGACTCCATAGAAATGCAAGCAGCTCTAGAAGCTCTACGTCGACAAGGGGTACCTGGCGTATACGTGAAAGCCATAAACAACATATACAAAGATTACACAGCCACACTAATCATACATGAGAGAAGCAGAGAAATCCCGATCGGGAGAGGTGTGAGACAGGGAGATACAATATCCCCGATGCTATTCACTGCATGTTTAGAGGAAATCTTTAAACATCTAGACTGTGAAGAAAAGGGACTTCGAATAGACGGAGAATAAGCAATTTAAGATTTGCCGACGACATTGTGCTCTTTAGCAATGATGGAGACGAACTACAAAACATGGTTGATGACCTAAACAGGGAAAGTATTAAAATTGGATTAAAAATGAATAGGCAAAAGACCAAAGTTATGCTCAATAGCCTAGCTAAGGAACAGGAATTTAAAATCAACAATGAACCCTTACAATGTGTAAACGAATACGTATACCTGGGACAGTCAATAACTGGACCTCCTACCCATGAAAAGGAAATTCTCCATAGAATAAGAAGGGGCTGGAGCTCATTCGGAAGGCATTAGGAAATCATGACTGGAAATTTACCGCTCTCACTAAAGCGAAAAGTATTCAATCACTGCATTCTCCCAGTACTAACATACAGTGCAGAAACATGGAGGATAACGAAAAAACTAGGGATGAAACTAAGGAGCACGCAACGTGCAATGGAAAGAAATATGATAGGGGTAATGCTAAGAGATAAAAAACGAGTGGAATGGATCAGAGAACAGACAGGAGTAGCCGATATTATTATATCAATTAAAAGAAAGAAGTGGACGTGGGCAGGACATGTCCTGAGGAAGAAAGATAGCAGATGGACAGTAAGAGCGACGGAATGGATACCAAGAGAGGCAAAACGCAACAGAGGTAGGCAAAAGGTTAGATGGAGCGATGAAATTAAAAAGTTTGCGGGCATAAAGTGGAACTAACTCGCTCAGGATAGGGTGGATTGGAAATCGTTGGGAGAGGCCTTCGTCCTGCAGTGGACCTAAACACGCTGATGATGATGATGAGTTGTAGCAGAAACGCTATTGAAAATGGTCAAAGAGCTGATGAAGAAAAGTGTAGAACAAATAAGTGGCCAGCAGAGTACCTTTGAAGTCATTCCTTATTTGCACAATATTTCCTGTGGTGTCAGATAGGTTGCTGAGAGACAAGGCGTTAATGTTGTTTTTTTGGCTCCTTGAAGACCTTCTAGGCTTTGCTCTAATGTTGCTCGAGGCTCCACTAGAGTCATGGTGTGTCCCACACAGCATGAAAACGAGTACACATCTTGTGCCACGTGTGTTGTGTATGAGATTCCGCTGACCGTTGAAAAGGCTTACATTGGACAGACTAGCAGATGTGTTAATGACAGACTGTGCAAACATGACTGCTTGTTGAACCCTTTGGACGGGGCTAATCTGTCCCATCATTGTTGGCAATGTGGCTGTATCCCACTATTTTCTAATGTTAGGATACTTGGTAGAGGCAGGGGTAAGCTTGAGCGCGAAATTCTTGAGGTTTATTACATTAGCATGCAAGGTGCCAATTGCTTCAGCACTGCTTCTCCTTCTTTGATGCACAAGGAACTTAACTTATCACAATTGCATTAGCTTCGATGTTCCCTGTTTGCTTGTTCGGTCTGCGCATGCTCCCATGGCTTTTTATGGAAGGTGGTTTTTGTTAATAAAGTGCAGTTAGTCTAGCCGTTGTGTGTGTTACTCCCTCCGTCGGCCTTTGGCTGGTTTCTATGTTTAATATCATGTACCAACTGACCCAGCTTTCAACACTTCTACAATGCATGTGTATTACAGGTCTGAGCTCTCATTCTCATAATAAAAAAATAGGACATGGCTCACTTGAATAAATAGATAATTAATGAGAATCTCATTCAAATTAATTACTGAAAGTTGCACATGTCATTAGCATCTGGTGTTTCTTACAATATGGCCTTGTGTATCAGGTAGTAAGGTATGGTGGTTTCACACATATATACCGTATTTTCCGGTGTATAAGATGCACCTTTGTATAAGACGCACCCCCAAATTTTGCAAGGTCCCATGGAAAAATTAATATATTAGACGCACCGGTGTATAAGACGCACCTGTATTCACTCACTCATCGCAAAGAAACTTCATAACGTGGGGTTGAGCGAGCATTGTAAAATGCCGTACTTACGTTTCTGAGCGCTAGTCCGTAAGAAAACTTCTACACCAAACTTGCGAGAAAAAAAATAATGCACACCCACTGAAACATTCCACATGACTGCAGGAAAAACATTTTATTCATCAAAGCCCTCAAAGTCATCGTTCTCCGATGCGCTTACCTTTTACAGCTGTGAAGTATGCAGAGGACTACGGGAACCGGGCAGCGGGCCGTCATTTCAACGTCACAGAAGATGATCCGCGCATGGCGACAGTCAACTGCTAAGCTTCAGGCCATGAAGAGTGACAAGAAAGCTGACCGCAGCAAGAAATCACGATGGCCAGTCCTTGAGGGACGTCTGCACTCATGGATACTCGAGCAGCGTGCCCAAGGTAGGGTGATGTCAATGGTGCAGCTGCGTCTCAAAGCGCACACGCTAGCTAAGGAGATGGGCGCCGTTGGTTTTGTTGGCAGGCCGTCCTGGTGCGCCTGATTTATGCGCCGCAAAGCGCTGGCGATGAGGGCCTGCACAATCACGTGCCAGAATCTGCCAGCAGACTTCAAGGACAAGCTTGAGAGATTCCAGGCTTTCGTTAAGAAAGCCATTGAAGACAGTGGCATCAGCAACAGCCATATAATAAATATGGACGAGGTGCCACTTACGTTTGACATTCCAATGGAAAGGAGTGTGGCACCTAAAGGTGACAAGTCTGTCACCATCAAAAGTACCGGCCACGAAAAGCGCGCTTCACGGTTGTGCTCGCATGTTGCGCCGACGGGCAAAAACTTCCGCCAGTGATAATATTCAAGTGGAAGACGATGACGAAAGAGCCCTTCCTGCCTGGCGTCGTCATAGAAATGAACGTGAAAGGCAGGATGGACGAAGAGATGATGGGCAAGTGGCTCGAAAAATGCTTTTCTAAGCGACCGGACAGTTTCTTTCATGCGAAGAAGGGCCTCCTGGTCTTGGATAGCATGTGGGCACATATAACGGAGCTCACTTTGAAGCGCATCAAGGCAAAAAACTACACCGCTGCGGTTATCCCAGGCGGGATGACAAAAATGCTTCAGCCGTTGGACATCTCAGTGAACTGCAGTTTCAAGGCTCTCCGGATATGTTAGGGAAATACGCTTAGTGCAGACCAACCGAACAAATGAAGTTGCAAATGGCGACTAGCCCAACTCGCTGAATGACAGTGTGGCCGGCGTGGCGGCTGAAGCCGAGCCGAACCCGTCGCGCACCTATTGCCATCTTACGCTGGTTTCACTAACTGAGTATAGCTCACTATGGTGCAGCCTCCGAAACTCGCGCAGCTTCAGTGAGCTGAGAACTCGCACGACGACATACTTTTTTTATTTTTCCGTTTTATGAACTTTGGTTTTGTTGTAGAACTGTAGTACCGGCATGTTGAGTCTTCGTTATTATAATTATGATGCATCATTTGTGTCAGTCTGCTCTAGTCATTAAAATAAAAGACTCATCAGCATCAACACGAGTTTCTACCAAAAGAACTACAAAAAGAGTACGTATAAGATGCACCGTTGTATAAGACGCACCTCCGAAAATTTTGGAAAGAAACCACGTCTTATACACCAGAAAATACGGTAGATGGTTTGTCATAATTTAGTCCCGAGGGGGTATATGTGAAGTTGCTAAGCAGAATAGCCCCAAAGAAATTTTCTTACGTGCCTGCTTGGGAAGTCGAGCCACTGACTTATTGCTCCATCGTGTAACACCTTGGACAGTTTGGCCAAAAGATTTTAATTGTCAGCCATTTGTAGGTGTCCTTTAGAGCTGGTAGTACATCAGTGTTTCTGAACTGTTTTAATGTCGTAGAGGCCTGTTTTCAATTTGCCTGCCAGAGGATGTGGGAGCACAAATGAGTGGCAGCACAAACGTCAATTTTCTTGCTGCTGCAAGTGAACGCAGTGTCTGCCACCAATCTGGCACTCACCTAAAAAGATTAATGTTGATATCTTAAAACAGCGTATTATAGAAATTCGCAATATAAGTCTAGGCCGGACTAGCGATGCAAACCAGCAATATAGTTTACTAAGTAATAATTTGAAAAGAATGATTGTGCAGTCCACTGTCAAATGTGCGAAGAGATACCATAAAAAGCATATCTGTCCGTGGATGATTAGTCCTATTTTGGAACTCATAAAAAAGAAAGACCATTGGTACACAAAAGTAAGCAAAATAGGGGTAATTCCTATTACAAAGAAAGGTTCAGGATAGCGCGAAATAAGGTGACTCAAATCACTCATATTCGTAAAAAGAAATACTACTCTCAGCTCATTTCTAGACATTCAAGGCACCCTAAAATTACTTGGCAGATTATCAATTCTATAATAAACTCAACTCCGAGCCACCCTAGTATGTCATACACCTAGGTTTCGGGAATATCGGCAGAGTTGATAATGGCGTCTTTCAACAATTACTTTTGTAGCATCAGCAGGGAAGTTACAAATGCATGTCGTGATGTCACACTTCATATGCTTCCTGATAGAGTTGTCAGATCCTTTGATTACATTGAAATAATGGCAGATGAGATCGTCATGGTTGTCAACAAGATGCCATGCAAACACAGCAGTGGATGTAATGAGATGTCTTCATTCATTTTAAAACAATGCGTTGAGATACTTTGCGTTCCACTGGAAATAATCTTCAATCACACTTTTCACACAGCTACGTATCCTGATCTTCTAAAGCTTGCAAAAGTCGTTCCTGTACACAAAAGTGGAGACCCTAGTCTTACTGAAAATTATCGCCCTATATCTATTCTGAGTGCAATTAATACAGCCTTCGAAAAACTCATTGTAAATCGGGTCATGAATCTCATCGAACGAAAATCGGTGCTAACAGCTAGTCAACATGGCTTCACAAGTAAAAGGTCCACCGCCACCGCTATGCTTTCTCAGAACTTGTCAGCAGCTACTTGAACAGTAATAAAGTCCTACTAGGCTTATTTATCGACATAAAAAAGGCTCTCAACACTGCGCATCATGGGATATTACTAGAAAAGCTGGAACGTTACGGTTTTTGAGGCTCATGTCTAGACTTCTTCAGAAGCTATCTGACTAACAGGCACCAAAAAGTACGTTTTTTAGATGTTGGATCTGATTTTTCTGAGGTTAAAACGGGAGTCCCCCAAGGATCAGTGTTGGGCCCTATACTATTTTCATTATATATGAATGACCTGCCATTGATACTGCATAATTTTCATTTTACTGACACGTGCGGTTGTTGTCGTGAATGCCGTTATCACCTTCCTGTGAATCGTGTGCTTGCTTTGATTGTTTGCGGCGAGTGCAGTTATCACTTTCTGTTATGCCAGCGCAAGCCGCGTTTATCGTGCACGTCACTTCGGGAACCGTGTCGACAATTCCTGAAACTTTGCATGCTGACGCGCACACTTGAGCAACTTCTGGAATTCCAGAGATAATGTGAGAACACGTTAAGCCATGTGTATAAAAGCCGACACACTGAGCCGCTTGTCAGTCTTTCCGTCGACCGACGACTGTCCACGACGCTATCGCTGTGCATTGTCATTGGCTTTTTTTTGCTGGGCACAAGTTCGCCCAATAAACAGTTCGCCTGACATCCCTCGAGTCCTGCATGCTTCGTCTCAAGTGCTGCGTGTGTCTCGACCACGTGACATCTGGTGGAGGTGCTTCTCGGTCCATGTACCGTACGCCCCCGTCCAGCCGTGAGCCAAGTCCAAGCCGCCAAGAGGACGACTCCAACCCGGTCCTATGAGCTAGCCGCAGACAACAAGGACTCCTGCCAGAATACCTGCCGCTTCCCGGCCAGGACAAGACGACAAGGGCTGCAATGACCCGCAAGGGCACCTTGAGTATCAAGGTGATAGTGCTTGGTGCCACCACGGACCCTTAGCCCCCACACTGAAGCTGTCATCCGTACCGTGGCAAAAGGTTTTAAGGTGAAGGGTAGAAACCATGAACGGTGGCGGTCGTGGCCACGGTCAAGCTCCAGCCGACGGGCTGCTCGTCTGTTCACCAGGCAGCAGCCCCGGGACCTTCCTGTGCGTAAGACGGTGAAACACAGATGACAGTCAAGGAACCATCAGAATACGAACGTCGTATGAGTGCTAATTTTTCCAAAAAACCCGATCGGTCCCTGAAAAGGAGCCGCACCGAAGATATCGCTGCCAGAACCCGACAAGAGTGCGAGCACTTCCCACGCTTCTTAGCCATTCACTCACTCTCTAATGATGGATCAGTTACTGCAATGTCTGTCTTTCTAATCGCCAAAACCCTCCAGGAAGCCATAGGGAAAAACTATGAAGCAAAGAAACTATGAAGCAAAGAAGAATTCATTCATTGCAATGTCCGGCCCTATGTTCCAAACCCGAGAAAATGTTTCAACTGTCAGAAAGATGGACACGGTTCAAACACATGCCACAGAAAACTCACTTGTGCAAATTGTGGTGCACATGAGCACCAAACTGAAAGCTGCTCCGCCACTCAAACTGAATGCCCCAACTGTCATGGGCCACATGCTGCGTACTCCCGAACCTGTGAGGTCTTTCAGAATGAGAAGGTGATCCACTTGAAAGTAACAGAAAACATTACATTTCCTGAAGCCCAGAAGAAGCTTTCACTTCTTTCTACGAGATCGTATGCTGCCGCAGCGCGCCGGGGGGGCCGGGCGGCGTCTGGTGTCGGTGGGCACGCAATACAGCTTTGCTGATGCGCGCCCACCCCAGCCCCCCAGGAAGCAGCCTCTGGCTGCACCATCCATTCATGTCCCAGACGTCAATTTCTCAAAGACGTCTGGGACAACACAAACACCTGAGAGGGAGTCTCTCCCTCATAACAAGCCTCCAACTGCTTCCGAGCCTGCACTGGAAGCAATGGAGGTGACCACGAGAACCCCCAGAGTCAGTGACGCTGCGGGATTCCCCGAAAGGGAGGTGGAAATCTGAAGACTGCCTCAAACAGCAGAAGAAACATCCGCCAGTGATGCCGCTGGCCACTGGCGATGATACTTGATCAGTCCCCTACCCCCACAGAAAAAAAAGAAAAGAAAGAGAGAATGCCTGCCGAGAACATTGTCCACTGGAACTGCCGTGGGCTACTCAAAAACCTAGATGACATATGTGAACTACTCGCAGACCACCAACCAAACCTGCTATGCCTACAAGAGACACACTTGTACACACAAACTACACACTACACACAAACTTTCTGAAACAGTATACTCTATACCGAACGGACAGGCAGGGCAATGTTCACTCATCGGGTGGTGTTGCCATTGTGGCACAGAAAAAAATCCTCACGCAAAGTATCACTCTTGTCACGGACTTAGAGGCAGTCGCAGTACGAGCAGTAATCTTTGGCAGAATAATGACTGTGTGCTCCATATACATTCCCCCGGACCATCGCGTATCTGCAGAAGACTTTGAAAACCTTGTGGATCAGCTCCCTGACCCCTTCCTATTGGTCGGCGACTTTAATGCGCACCATCCACTTTGGGGATGTGCAAGGACTGACTTGCATGGTGCCCTAATTGAAAAATTCCTATTGTCTTCTGGTTCCTGCCTATTTAATAGAAAAGAACCCACATACTATAATGTAGCACACAACACTTACATGGCAATAGACCTTGCTATTGGTTCTCCATCACTTCTGGCAGTCATAGAGTGGGCTGTCATTGATAATCCATATGGGAGTGACCACTTTCCCGTCTCTATAAAACATAAAGGATACATAAGTGGGTACCTAAACACTGTTATAAAGTTTAAAGAACAGGTGGCAGACTGGGAATTGTTTCAACTATTGTCACAACTTTCCTGTTCATCAGTGACACACGTGGGCATTGATGAACTGCAATCCTTGATTACACTCCATATTATAGAGGCTACAGAGAAATCCATTCCACAGACAACAAGTAGGATGCAAAACAAACGGAGGCCGTGGTGGAATGCCCAGTGTAAGAATGCCCGCGATCAGCAAAACAAGGCGTGGTCGAAATTCTGTAGGTATCCCACTTGTGAAAACCTTGTAGACCTCAAGCATGCCAAAACAAATAGCTGGTGCATTCGATGGGAATCCAAACGGGAAAGCTGGCGCTCGTTCCTTTCCTCTATCAACTCGTATATCGATACACACAAAGTATACAACAGACTCGGAGCGCTACAAGGGCACAGCACGCATCCTGTACCCTTCGTTAGCACTGCTGGTGACACACTGGAACACCAAGCAGATGCACTGGGTCAGCACTTTGAATATGTCTTCAGCTCAGCATGTACACAGACTCTTTCATGCACCACAAGCTAGTTGAAGAGCGGAAGCCCATCCGTGACAGAAAACAATCCACGGGTGGCTACAACTGTCCAATCACAATGGAGGAACTGAAGTCGGCTCTGAGGACATGCGGCAGTTCAGCAGTTGGCCCTGACGGAATTACATATAGCATGCTGAAGCATTTACGTCAGGACACCTATGAAACACTCCTTTTTTTGTTCAACAAGATATGGTCCTCCGGGCACCTGCTGACAGCTTGGAAAGAGGCAGTTTTAGTACCAATTCTTAAACAAGGGAAAGATTCCACACTCGCGTCTAGTTGCAGGCCTATCGCACTCACCAGCTGCTTGTGCAAGGTTCTTGAAAAAATAGTAAATCGTCGCCTTATCCATTTTCTTGAATTCCGCGGCCTTCTCTACCAGTGCCAAGCCGGATTCAGGTCAGCTCGGTCAATCACGGACCAACTTGTAGCACTTGAGTCCTACGTCAGAGATGCCTTCACCCACAAACAACACTGTCTTGCTGTCTTCTTTGACATTGAGAAGGCCTATGACACGACATGGCACTATGGTATACTCCATGACCTACACTCACTCGGGATTTCAGGAAACATGCTGAATACCATAGAAAGCTACCTCTCTGATTGCACATTTGTGGTTCGTGTAGGAAATGCTCTCTCGAAGCGCTTTACACAAGTGAATGGCGTCCCCCAAGGAGGAGTACTCAGTTGCACACTCTTCATAGTTAAGATGAGTTCACTAAGAACTGCGCTGCCAAAAACTATATCGTATTCTGTTTATGTAGACGACATCCAGATTTGTTACAAATCGTGCAACCTGGCCATCTGTGAGCGGCAAATGCAGCTTGGGGTAAACAGTCTCTCAAGCTGGGCAGTTGAAAATGGTTATAAACTGAATGGCGACAAGACCGTCGGTGTCGTTTTTTCTAAAATGCGTGGGATGAGGCCAGACCCCAACATTACATTGGAAGGGCAAAGTATAACTATTAAAAAGGAACACAAGTTTCTAGGCATTTTGGTGGATCAATAGCTTACTTTTGTTAACCATATCAAAGCGCTAAGACTAAAGTGCCTAAAAGCACTGAATCTACTGAAGATTCTCATCAGTCATGGGGAACCGACCGTGACTGCCTACTTAATCTGCTGAATAGTGTGGTTCTGTCACGCATTGACTACAGGTCGGTCGTGTATGAATCTGCATCCAAGTCCGCGCTAAAAATGCTTGACCCGGTCTACCATCTTGGCCTTCGTCTGGCCACTGGTGCCTTCCGAACCAGTCCAACAGCCAGCCTCTATGTTGAGGCGGACTGATGGTCATTAGATCGGCGACGGCAGTTCATAAGCGTAACATATGCTACCAAGGTTCTTTCACAGGTAGGGCATCCTTCTGGCGAGCTGCTTCGAGACAGCACCAAGACGCAGTTGTTCTCATGCCGACCATCAATTATGCCACCATATCCCATTAGAGTTGCATCTCACCTTGAACACTTGAAAGTACCAGTCTCCTGACTGTCTCCCACAAGGACGCAATCGCCCCGTGGGAAGTGCATGTCGTCCACTGTGACACGTCTTTTCTCGAGGTGGGCAAACGCGGACACCCGCTTGCAGTAAACGAACACTTTATGTACCTGCAGGCTAAGTACAGGAGTGCAGAGTACTATACTGATGCTTCGAAGTCATCCGGAGTTGCATGTGCAGCACTCGGCCCTGATTTCTCCGAATCGAAACACATGAATAATCGCACAAGCATATTTACTGCGGAATGCTACGGCATACTGCTGGCTGTGAGGCACATCCTAAAAATAAAACAACAGACCGCCGTCATATACACAGACTTCCTCAGTGTGGTAAGTGCCCTAGCGTCCAAGAAGTGGCGTAAAAACTCAGTGACCAACTCTCTTCTTGAGTCTCTTATATCAGCCCACAAATGAAAACTCCAAATAACACATGCTGGGTACCGGGACACTGCAACATAACTGGCAATGAAGCCATCGACAGACTTGCAAAGGTAGCTGCTTCACATTATTCTGTTGACATAGAAAAAGTACCATACCAGGACGTCAGGCCGCACATTAAACATAGCATCCGTAAGCAATGGCAAGAAGAATGGGATGCAGCAAGTGAAAACAAACTGCGCATAATCAAACCTAAAATAGGGAGCTATGCTACAGAAAAACACGAGAGATATAAGGAGGCTGCATTGTGCAGGCTCCGGATCGCACACACACACGCAACACACTCACACCTCTTAACAAACTCTCCTGCTCCGCGCTGTCCAAAATGTGGGGAACGCCTTTCTATCATTCATGTCCTGATAATGGGCAAGAATTTAGAACGTGAAAGGAAGCATCATTTTCCTAAGGCATATAAAACCTACACACCACTACAACCAGCTTTTTTCCTAGGTGATGCTCAGATATTTCCACTATGTAGAGTTTTAAAGTTTTTATCCAGTGCTGGCTTTTTACGTGGGATCTCTTATTCACAATGACCTCAGCCTTTCCTCACTCCTGAGGAATTCGCTGAGCTTTTCACCTTACATGTTGGGCACCCCGCACTCCTTGCTTTAACAAGGACTGTTGCAGGGCTGCATGACTATGGCAAAAATGTGTCTTAAGTCCCATTGCACATAACCATCGATCTTAGTTGTTTATGGCCCTATACACCACCATTCGTGTTTTATCCTTGACCCTGAGACCTGCTTACTAACCCAGGCTGACCTTAAACCACGTGTTTGACGCGCTTTGGCCTTAGTAGCCCTTGCGCCAGAAAAATCTACCACTAACTAACTAAGGGCTGCAATGAAACCAGCATCCACGATGACGGAAGCAAGATCTCCGGCAACCGTGGTCGTACACCAGCCCAAAGAGCCACCTACCTTCCGCGGATAATCATACGAGGACCCGGAAAGCTGGCTGGACATCTACGACTGCGTTGCAGCCCTTAACAAGTGGGACCCCGAAGATAAGCTGCGCCATGTATATTTCGATTTGGAGGATGCCGCAAAGACTTGGTTCGAGAACCGCGAGTCAATGCTTCGAACCTGGGACGACTTCCGCGCTGCTTTCCTGCCCACCTTTGCAAGCGTCGCACGGAAGGAAAGAGCCGTATCACTGCTTGAGACTCGTGTGCAGCTCCCCAACGAAAACAGCGCCTCTGCGCTTATTACAGGCGCTTCGTCAAGAACTTTTCGTGGATCGCCGAGCCACTGACATACCTCACGAAGGCCAACGTCGACTTCAAATGGGAAACGCCGCAAGTCGAGGCATTTCAAGAACTAAAGAGATGCCTGCAAATGCCACCAATACTCGCACACTTTGACGAAAAAGGCGACACCGAAATTCACACGGACGCAAGCAGCACAGGGCTCGGCGCCGTGCTCGTGCAGAGGACCGACGGACTTGAAAAGGTCATCATTTACGCTAGCCGGTGACTTTCGAAGGCAGAAGCGAATTATTCCACCACAGGAAAGGAATGCCTTACCATCATCTGGGCTACATCAAAGTTCTGCCCCTACCTGTACGGCAGGCCTTTGAAAGTCATAAGTGACCACCGCACCTTGTGTTGGCTAGCTAACTTGAAAGATCCATCAGGGCACCTGGCACGGTGGAGTCTCAGACTGCAAGAATTTGACATCACTGTCATCTGCAAGAGCGGACGAAAGCACTCCGACGCCGACTGCTTGTCTCGCGCCCCCGTCGATCCGCCTCCCCAGGGTGACCAGGACGAGGACTCTTTCTTGGGACCCATAAGTACCGACGACTTCGCGGAATGCCAACGAGCTGACCCAGAGCTCAAGAGCCTCATGGACTACCTGGAAGGCAAGACCGCCGCCGAGGACTGGCTTTGTTTTTCCTGCGGAACAACGTTCTCCTGAAGAAGAACTTCTCGCCGCTCCGCGCCGACCACCTCCTCGTGGTGCCTTCAGCGTTACGTCCAGAGGTTTTGGAAGCTTCACACGACCCGACAGCCGGACACCTCGGTTTTTCTCGCACACTATCAAGAATACAAGAAGTACTATTGGCCTCGCCTCACTGCCGACATCGCCCATTACGTAAAGACATGCAGAGACTGTCAGCGACGCAAGACACCGACAACTAGGCTAGCCGGACTTCTTCAACCCATCGAACCACCTCGACGGCGGTTCCAGCAAATCGGCATGGACTTACTGGGGCCGTTCCCGACGTCGACTTCTGGCAATAAATGGATCGTCGTAGCGACTGACTACCTCATCCGCTATGCTGAAACAAAGGCCTTTCCCAAGGGCACTGCCGCCGAGACCACCAAGTTCTTCATCGAGAACATCATCCTGCGTCACGGAGCTCCGGAGGTCCTCATCACCGACAGAGGTACAGCCTTTACGGCTGACCTAACTCAGGAGATCTTGAAGTACAGTCACACGAACCACTGCCGAACGACCGCCTACCACCCGCAGACGAATGGCCTCACCGAGCGTCTAAATAAGACCATCGCCGACATGCTAGCCATGTACGTCGACGTCGAACACAAGACATGGGACGCCATACTTCCGTATGTGACCTTCGTGTACAACACGGCCGTGCAAGAAACGACACAGCTTGTTCGATACAGGCTTGTCTACGGACGGAGCTCAACAACGACGCTTGATGCCACGCTACCGGTCGGCACCGACGAAGAAGACCTCGATGTTGCCAGGTACCTGGAGCATGCCGAAGAAGCTCGACAGCTAGCCCGCCTGCGTATCAAGAGCCAGCAGACAGTCAATAGGCGCTACTACAACCTTTGACGACGCCACACCGAATACCAACCCGGCGACCTTGTCTGGGTCTGGACGCCAATACGACGATGGGGATTGTGTGAGAAGCTCTTACGGCGTTACTTTGGACCGTACAAGGTACTCCGACGTTGTGGTGAGGTGGACTATGAGGTCGTGCCTGATGGCTTAACGTCATCCCAGCAGCGCCGTGCACGACCCGAAGTCGTACATGTCGTGCGACTGAAACCTTATTACGCGTGCTGATTAACAGTGGCATATTGTTAATTTATTGCATGTACCCTAACTTGCATGTTCTGTTTTTAGCATCGTGACGATGCTTTTCAGAGCGGGATAGTGACACGTGCAGTTGTTTTCGTGAACGCCGTTATCACCTTCCTGTGAATCGCGCGTTTGCTTTGATTGTTTGTGGCGAGCGCAGTTACCACTTTCTGTTATGCCAATGGAAGCCGCGTTTATCGTGCATGTCACTTCGGGAACTGTGTCGACAATTCCTGAAACTTTGCATGCTGACGCGCACACTTGAGCAACTTCTGGAATTCCAGAGATAATGGAAGAACGCGTTAAGCCATGTGTATAAAAGCTGATGCACTGCACCGCTTGTCAGTCTTTCCATCGACCGACGACTGTCCACGACGCTATTGCTGTGCATTGTCATTGGCTTTGTTTTGCTGGGCACAAGTCTGCCCAATAAACAGTTCGCGTGACATCCCTTGAGTCCTGCGTGCTTCGTCTCGAGTGCTGCGTGTCTCGACCACGTGACACTATCATGTACGCTGCTGACATTGTACTTCTTTGCTTGCATGAGTCTGCAACTGAAGCTTTTCGTTCATCAAACGAAGAGATGAAGCTTATCGGCGACTGGTTTCATGCCAATAAGCTGCTCCTAAATGTAAATGAAACTAAATATATGCTATTTCCTTCTTCACACAAAGTAACATGCCTCGAATTATGTTTGCCAGAAATAGAAGGGGAACCTATTGAATGGGTGAATAGTGTGACATATGTAGGTGTTGTAATAGACCACAACCTAAACTGGAAATTGCATATTCAGCTGCTATGTAAAAGACTCAGCAGTGCTTGGATTGTGATATTTAAATGTGGACAATTTTTTGATGTACCAACATAAATGATGATCTATTTTGCTCTTTTTGGTAGTCAATTATCATACTGCGTAGAATCATGGGGCCACATATGATTCTTACTTAAAACCACTGGTAGTGTTGCAGAAGCGAGCAATTCGATTTTTGTTGAACTCAAGTTATGCAACTCCTTCCAAGCCACTGTTTAACAAACTTCAAATCATGCCTCTTGACTTGCTCATACACTATAAAACTATAGTTATGGTTCACAACTGTATAGAGAGAGAGAGAGAGAGCTCTTTATTGAAAGGCAGAGAATGTAGCCGGCGTTGAAATATCGCTGACATGCTACTCTGCGTGGGGAGGGAGTTTGGGGAGAGAAAGACGACTAGAAAGAAGTACAAGATACAGTGAAAAAGAAAACAGAAAGAAAAATTGGGCTTTGTGTCTCCGACTGTGATGCCTAATTGCGTCCAAAGATATTCAACGTTTGCACCAACCCGCAGTGATGTGATGGGATGCGTTGCATGATGCCTGAGTGATGGTGACGACGGAGATAAAGTTAGTCTATCGAGTTGACCTATACTATTTAAATATGTAAAAAAAAAGTCCATCGCACGTCTCTGTTGTGTGGGGCAAGCTAGAGGGCCTAAAACACATTGAGGTGATACTGCAGCAACTGTGGCTCTACTGAAACCGTAGAGCATATTTTGTTTGAGTGCCGAGCGTACAATGATGAGCATGCGCTCTATGAAGATTGCATGCAGTCACTTACGCAGCTCCCTTTATCACAACTGTATAACTAATAATAGTCCCCTTCATCGTTCATCATTTGTTTCCTCCTGGTTTCGCACACAAGGCTACGAAGCTGGCAACTTTTTACAACCACTTGTAAAAAATGTATATGGCGAAAGACGGCTATCTGGCGTTGGTTGCACTTTGTGGAACAATTTACCTGTCGAAATAAAACAAAGTAAAAATTTTCGTGTATACTTGAAACATTATTATAAGAACCTTTATTAATGTTTTTAATCTATTTCTAGTGTATTGCCTGCTAACTTCAGAATTGCACTTTTGTATATGAATATTTATATTATTTTTTCTATGGATTCAAAACTTGCTTAATGCTAAGGATCCAGATGTTTCATGTATTAGTTCATGTATTTTTCCGGAAAATAAAATCCAATTCAGTTCAATTCAATCTGCTAGGCCGGTCGCACGCTGCTTTCCTCCAACATATCCCTGTGTATTATGAGGATGCTGGCATGAGAGTTCCAGGGAGATGCTAGTTGCTCTAAAGCAAGGTAGACTTGTGCATGTGTCAAGACAGATGCACTGTGCTGCTGCATGTGCAACACATGGTGCAGCTGAATGCTAAAGGCATCAGGACATGGCGTTATGAGAACATGAGACCATGGCGAATGACAGCATAACAAGGCCCTGTAGTTCAGGAGCATGAAGCACAAGCATACTGATATTGCATATAAAGCTGATAGTTTTAATTTGTATAACACTGTCTGGGCTGCTATTCTGTTATTGCTTTACCCTTCCGGTGGAACTATGCCGTGTTTTGTCTCTCTTGTTCTTTCTCATTGTTGTCCAGTATACATGATCAAAGTTAAGAGAAGGTAGTGTATTACACCCATTTGTAATGTTCAGCCATTAAGTATGCATTTCATTTGTAGCTGTGTGCTTCGAAAAGGGTGGACGAAGCTTTTTCTCCTTTATTCACGTTTTGGGATTCTGAAGAACTATTTTGCAATATTTATACACAGTGGTCCTGACAAAGTGTGGCAGCACTCAAATTCCTTCTTCATTTAATTTTACGTTTACTGCGTGGGTACTTATAAGTAACTGTTCACACCACGAATACAAGCTCAAACTTAGCGGATCAAATCTCAAGGCTTGTTGGTGGCATGTCGATTAATGATTGTCAGTCTTAAATGTGAGCATTTGGGGGAAGTCTGTCTGGTTGGTTAGAAGCTTGGAGTTGAAACGGGGACATGAACCAAACTACTTGTTATTTTACGTGTAAAAAAAACCACGTTTCGGGACCAGCTTGATTTCTTCTTGAGTGGCGATAGGAAACACCAAAGAACAGTCGTTATGCGGGCAAGCCCTCTGGTTACCAGGGGTTGCCTAGCCTGCTCACCAAGACGTGCCAAAGTGTCTTGGTGGTGCACCTGCCAACTGTCTGACATTGAATGGCAAGTCCAGCAGTTTTTTCACCATGTTCTCATATCGATGTTTTCCAATGGTACTGATAGTCGTGTAACAGCCAGGGGGGCTCAATTTGCTCTGAAACGCACCAATAGTGTTTAAGTAACCGACTGAATCGTGCGACACCGAAACTGGTAGACACTTCGGGCAGCATGTGCGATGACCTCACAGCCTTCAGAAATATGGAGCTGGTGCCAGAAGAAGGAAAGTGGTAGTGACATCTGATGATGTATTAGTTATGCTAGCTTTTTTGAACTTGACAGTGACGATTTGAGAGCTGATATATAGCCATTTTGCTTTTGACGGCCTGCCTGCTTGGGTAGGCATTGTTGAAGGTAATGACATCGACAACACAGGGTGGCCCATATGGGAATCCGCTAAAAATTCTTAAAATTCATTTTTAGGAAAACTTAACAACTTGCAACCGCCTGGCTTGACACGTATTATTACAGTATCGAGGAGAGTATATACTCAAAATTTCATTGGGATCACTGGACACAGAAAAATCGCCGGAGTTGCCCTTAAGGAACCGCTATTTCAGTGCAAACAGCACAAAGACAAGGGACAAGACAAAAGCTGTGGTGTCAAACAATAAACTTTCCTTCGACGCCTGTAGCATGCACTTATATGCAAAAGAGGGTGTTGCCCGAAGCAAGGAAACAATGAAAAAACAACAAATAAAAGGGTGAAGATGGCTTAACAGAGCACTGTGTTGGGCTACTTGGTACATAGCTTAACTAAACGATGTAGCACAATGTTACAAAATATAAGAGAGTGGAAGAGCGAAAGAAACTGTACCAACTAGCCCAACTGTGTGCTCTGTTATGCTTCATTTCTTCTACAGTGGCCCTTCCCTGTCTTCTCAAGGCCAGGAATACGTACATGTGATATTGCGTCTGCTTCATGCCCTGCTAGATTTATTGGCTTCTGTGTAACTTTGGCGGTTTTTCCACCATATTCTAATATCGCTGTTTTCCAATAGTACCGAGAGAGAGCCCTGAAGCAGCCATGATCATTCAGTTTGCTTAGAAACTTACCAATAATTTTAACTAATGGAATGAATGATGTGTTCAAACCGAAACGAGTAGACACTTCGTGCAGCATATGCGATGACGTCACAGCCTCTCCACCATCAGAAATATGGAGCTGGTGCAAGAAAAATGAAAGTAACGGCCAATATTTGTCAAGAAACATCATTTCGCTAGGAGTGAAGGCTACGGAGGGGTGACTGACGGAGGTATTTCCTAGTTTTCTGATATGATCGGCTTCAATAAGTTCACATGTAAGCTGTGAACTATTTCACGTCAAAACGTGTGCGCTAGTGAAGACAGGCACGCAGCCGCAGTTCCTGCAATGGATACCCAAATGCTTTCGATTTTTTTGGACACCGTTCTGGTGCTCATTTTGGCAAGAAATAGTTTACAGCTCACACATGAACTTATAGAAGCTGATCGTATAAGGAAACTGGGAAGTTCCTGCATCATTCAGCCCTTCGTAGCTTTCACCCATAGCGAAATGGTGTTTCTTGACAAATATCAATAGTTACCTGGTCATATCCTTCCGATTTTTTATAGTTTTTTTCCCACTTGCCTGTTGTACGAATGCTGTCCTCGCACTTTTATTTGTTTTTTAATCGTTTCCTTGTTTCCGGCAACACCCTCTTTTGCATACAAGCACATGCTACAGGCGTGGCAATAAAGACTGTCGTTAAACAGCGCGGTGTTTCATCTTCACTCTTGTCTTTGTGCCGTTTGTGCTGAATTATCCGTATCTTGATGTTCCAAAAAGCCCAAGCCTCAACCCTTGTTTGACATTGTCAAGTGTCAGCAGGTTCTCTGCCAAGCATCTACTTGCTTTGGCAATGTAGGTGCCTAAGAGCAGGTGCGACATCCATCTGCTGATTGAACAAAGGAGCCTGCTTTTGTAAACAGTGCTTCTAAGAAGCACTGTTTACATAAGCAGGGGCCCCAAGAATCTTGGGGCCCCTGCCTCCCTCCCCCTCTTGTCAACCCTGAAGAAGGGACTGAGCAGTCCCCAATTGGCCGCAAGATCGAGCTCTAGGTGGCAGCATGGTCACCGCGTTAGTGTGGATGAGCTGTTGACGGCGCACATTGAAATGTACACAGCGACGCAGCATTGTCAGAGGTTTGAGGCAAAACTGTTAGCTAAATGAAAGCGTTGACTTCAGTAAAATGGTTATATAGATGTGCCCCAGTGTCGCGTTGCTGCTTGAAGCATGCAGAACATTCTTATTACATGTGAAAGAAGTGTAATCTGCCATTCCTGAAAAGAAAGATTTCGACACTGACCAAAACCATTGTGAACAAGGCTCCTGTGGGGGAGCTCAGATGTTAATACATTTTTTCAATCATTTTGGCCAGTGTCCAGATCTTTCTTTTCGAAACTGCTTCCTCCCAACCAGACAGGCTTCTGTCACTCTTGACTTCAATCTGCCATTCCAAGGGCACTGGCATCATCCAGACCCACAGTCTGACTTCCGTGGTGTTTCTGTCTCGTATTTTTCTTTGGCCATACTTGTGTTTTGTCTACACTGTTGACATTGATGTTAGTGTTACATTGGTGAAATATAGTTCAGTATTGGGTTTTTGCCTGTTTTTCACATTCGGTGCAGGCTGTTACTGTGCATTTTGTCGAAGTAGCAGCCTGTGTGCCCTACATGACCACTTACACGCATATACTATTGTCATTTCTCTCTTGCATCTTCCATGGAATGCAAGGCACTTAACCAGCTCAGTTAGTCAAACTATGCGACTGCAACACTGCTTGATCACCATGAGAATGTTTGGCACACGCTTTTATGAAGCCAAATTTTTAATAACAAAAAATGTTGCTTTCTTTGCATGATTACCTGCATGACTGATACGATAAAATTCTGATTAATTTAGCAAGCAAACATGCTTTCTTCAAGCGACCAAAAATTGGCAAAACTTGCACTAAGTCACTCATGGCTTAACACAGCAAAGCTGGTCAATTTGAAATTCGACGTAGTTTTGCCACATCTTGCTTGGCCTTGCTAGGTCTTGCTAGGTTTTGCGACGTCGTGCTTGGAAATCTACTTAATATTAGCTCAAATGGGCTCCCCTCAATTAGTCAACTTAATTAGGCTGGTATTATCAGTACTGCCCTAATTAGATATGTCAGCATAATCATACTTGACTAAATTAAGCACAACTTAAACACAATTGACCTAATTAGACATAACACTATTAGGTTTTTCTCAAGTACTTTTAACTTGGATATGTTTGCCATAACTAGTCCTAGCTTAATTATGCTCGACTTAATCAGTCTTAGCTTAATTATATTCGGCTTAACTTAATTAGCCTCAACCATGCTTAGCTTATTTGGCTGTACTTACCTGGGCATGGTTGCTATGACGACAAGTTTTCTGCAGAGGTAGTCCAGCGCAACAAATAGCTTAAAAAGCTTCACTGTTAAAATGTGTGCTATTTTTCTTCATGCTAACGATGCCAGTATAATGCTAGCTTACATTAAACAACGCGTTACCGGTTCCATTAAACAACGGTTACCGCGTCATGCATGATCTTTGTGTAATGCACTATCTGTTCCTTTTTAGCAAAGTGCCTAAGTGTCGGAGTTCACTTGCAAAGTGGATACCTTCTCAGTAGGGCATGGTTCCGATACTGTACAATAAGAGGACGTCGTAAGCACAATGAAGGCTGATCACAGAACTGCAAAGTGACAGTGAAACTATTATGCGCCAGTGAACAAGTATTATCGTCAGGAATATGAAAGGGAACACAGGAGTGCGTGGTAAACAGCCAGGTATCGGTGATACGTGGCGGCAGCCATCGGAAACATAATGGGGAAGGCAAGTCTGTCCTAACAAATGTTGGCATTTCTGCCATGCCGTATTATCGGTGAAATGGCGTAAGTTGCTGCTTTGTAGAAACACCTGCAAGGTGGGAGTGCCAGCAGTTGGTGGAAGAGTGCCCTCCTTTCCACTTGGTTTTTCGCAGCGCCATCCGCGTATCACTCCGAATCGATTTTGAGGCCGTTTGCCATGCTTTCCTGTGTTCCCTTTCATATTGCTCACTATAGTACGTCGTGACATGAGTGCATATGCCAGATTACTATTTTTGTCTACCACTGGCAGATATTTATGCCATCATTTGTGTTGCAACAAAACAACTATGTATCTCGAGACACATATCTCGAGATGTATCTCGAGACGTATATCGAGACGTATCTCAAGACCGCATAGCATTGACATGTTAACAATTTCAGCGGAATTTGTTCTGAAGAACGGGCAACTGCACTTTATTGTACGCTTCAAAGACATGGCATGCAGCAGCTAAACTGAAATAATTGTGCCATATTGGGCATGTAACAGCATATGACATGCTCTCGACACATTTATTTATTTATTCAAGATTCCTTACAGGCCCATTGAAGGGCATTGAGTAAGGGGGGAAGCTGCATTTACAAAAGAGTAACATACACACAAATTAAACAAATAACACAAAAAAGGGGAAACAATAAAAGAAAAGAGAAAGACAAATATTATGAACAGTAAAGTGAAACAACTTTATACAATGCCATATAACGCGCAACGACATCAGGTTATCACGGAAAGTTTCACGGTTAGCAATTGATACAATGTGATCAGGGAGACCATTCCAATGTGCAATGGCTCTAGGTAGTGGTGATGAGTTAAATGCCTGTGTGTGACCATGAATGCACATGAAACTACGTGCGTTGTGAATGCGTCGAGATGTGCACAGGGGCGTATGAAGCAGCAAACAGTGCAATGTGTTACTATAAATGTACCGGTGAAATAAACATAATAGAGCAATGGCGCAGCGTTGTTCTAGTGAATGAAGTGCAAGATCTTGTTTTATGAGAGTAATGCTTGAATGATAGTCGTAGTTGCCAGGGATGAATCTCGCTGCCCTATTCTGGACGGCTTCCAACATACGGACAAGGTAAACTTGATGTGGTGACCATATGGATGACGCATACTCGAGCTGTGGGCGAACATAAGTGAGATAGGATAAGGCGCATATGTTAGAAGGAGCGTTGCGCAGGTTTCTGCGGAGATAGCCAAGGGATTGAGAGGCTTTCAATGAACTCGCTGCTATATGCGTAGTCCAGGATAAATTGGACGAAATATGAATGCTGAGATATTTGTACGATGGGGTAGCCAAAACAATGGTGTTATTAATCGTATAGTCAAATGCTGAGTTAGTACACTTTCGAGAGAATGAGATAAACTTGCATTTAGAGGTGTTAAGGGACATCTGCCAAGTTTGGCACCACCTGAAGGATCGGTCTAGGTCACTTTGGAGAATGGAATGATCATCAAAACATTTAATATTGCGGTAGATCACGCAATCATCGGCAAACAACCTGACTGAGGATGAAAGGTTAGGAGGTAAATCGTTAATGTATATTAAAAAGAGTAATGGACCTACCACGCTGCCTTGGGGAACACCCGATGTGACGTCACAAACATTTTATGAAATGTCGTTGACCACCATAAATTGCCGACGCGGAGACAGAAAGTTGCGTACCCAAGGCAGGGTTAATGAATCGATACAAAGGGCAGACAATTTAGAAATTAGGCGACAATGAGGGACAGTATAATATCTAATGCCTTGGCAAAATCGAGGAAGAGGCAATCTGTTTGCTCGTTAGTGTTCATGTTAAAGGGAAGGTCAGTCGTGAATTCAAATAACTGAGTGTCACATGAGTAGCCTTTTTTGAAGCCATGCTGATTAGAGAAGACAAAGTTATTGGATTCAAGGTGATCGTAGATATGAGAAGCTATAATATGTTCAAGTAGTTTGCAGGGTATGCATGTTAGTGAAATGGATCGATAATTATGGGGCGAGTGACTGTCACTGGATTTAAATGCGGGAACTACTTTACCAATCTTCCAATAATCAAGCAGCTCACCTGACAACAAAGACTGGTTGAAGAAGAGACACAGAAAGAGACTAGAAGTATCAGTAGTGTTCTTCACTATTTTAGAGTTGATGTTATCAATGCCTGATGAAGTAGAAACTTTAAGATTCGTGATGAGTTTTGCGATACCTTCAGCAGTGACGGTGACTGGAGCCATGAAAGGGAAGGGTTGATCTGGAACAAATGGCACATTGGAGCAATCTTCCTGTGTAAAAACAGAGGCAAAATACGCATTGAAAGCATTCGCGGAAGCTTCATCAGAAAGCGGAGTTTGGTCAGCATCATGTAATGTAATGCGATTACAAGACTTTTGTCGGGAGAAATTATTTGCCAGAATTCTTTTGGATTATTTTTTATAAGTGAGGGCAAGTCCTGTGAATAATATTTTTCTTTGCTGTGCCTAAAGCTTTACAGTAATCTTGTAAGCAGACATTGTATTTATCCCAGTATGACACAGAATCATTGCGTTTCGTGGCATTATAGGAGTGTTTCTTTTTATTTCGTAAAGTTCGAAGCTATGAATAAGTCGGAGGCCGACGCATTCGCTCTTGCCCTGAGTGACATTCGCGATCTGAAAGAAAGTTTTGAAGCTTTACTCTCGAAACATGCCACTGCCGAGATCGAAATTAAGCAGCTGAAACGCAAAGTGGAAATGCTTGAAAAGGCCAATGCTGTTCGTCTTGCTGATGGGGCGGGTGCGGATGCTGATGCCCTCCGGGTCATGTCCGACAAATTGAAAGCGGCAAAAAAGAAATTGAATGTTTAAGTACCAAGGTGAATTCCCTGGAAAAAAGCAATGCTACTTTGTCTGTGACCGCACCTTCTGGCTCGGTTGACGTCTTACGTGACGGGACAAACCAGCTGTCGAAAATTACAAATAGGTGCGATGACACAGAGAATAGGTTGCGTCGGTCTAAGCTTCTCTTTTTTGGCCTTGAAGATAATTCTAATGAGAACTGGGCTCAGAAGATAAGATAGTGAAGTTTTGTTCCGACCATCTAGGCATAGGCTTACAAGTCTGCGGTTAGAGTTGTGCACAGTTTGGGCAGTTTTAACAGGGAGAAACAAAGGCCAATTATTGTCAAGTTTACATTTTTCAAGGACAAACAGTCGATTCTGTCAAATGCGCGGAAGCTTAAGGGAACAAATTTTTACATGCGCGAAGATTTTTCAACAAAAACGTGACAAGCTCGTTGTAAGCTTCTGGAATACGCAAAGGCTCAGAACAAATCCTTTAAGCTATTCTTTGACAAGCTTCGCATTGACACGAACACTTACGTTTACGATAATTCTAACGACTTAGTTGTGCTGTCTACAAGATAGCATGAGGTGCGCACATATAAGCGAAGTCAGTCAAAGTCGCCTTCGTTATCTATGTCTTTTACTAACATTCGAAGCCTACTGCCCAAAAGGGATGAGTTGTGTTCTTACTTACATGATAGTGAGGCAGACATATTAATACTCACGGAGACCTGGCTTTATCCTGATGTGACCATCGAAGAACTGTTCCCAGACAAGGACAATTACAACATGTATCGGTGTGACCGTGTCGATAGAAGAGGAGGTATGCTAATAGCGGTGAAAACGACAGTCTTATCATTTTTCCTTGATACTAATCCTTCCATAGAGATGCGCTCAGTGATCCTAACAAATAGGGAAGACTGCAGCACAAGGCCAAATATTTTCGTATACTTGGATTAGAATACGTGCAAGCATTTAACTCTCCTGCACCAGAAAGAACAAACATGCTGGAGGCTATGTGATGTGTGCGCGCATGTAAACGTGCATTGGCTAGCAGACGATGCGAGGAGCCATTCATACTTGGGGGCTTCGTCCGTCCGCCGCTAGGCGCTGGCTTTATTTGATCTTGAGGCCAGTATGCCAGGTTTTAAAGCGAAAGCTTTACTGGCCCAGATGAGAAAGTTTTGCTGTGTATCTCTGCTTGGCCTTGAAGCGACGAACAGATACCGTGTGACTGGGCACGCTCCGCCGCTGTGTATACGTATGCGCACATGCTTGCGTGTGCATGTGCGTGTGCATGTGTGTGCGCATGTGTGTGCGCTTGACTGGCTGCGTTTCATTGCCGCTGCTGCCCCGGCGGCTGCTGCTGCCGAGTAGCACTTCCTCTTTAGCTGTATCCAGTCCAGGTGTCTCACTACTCTCTGCCACTTCGGTTAGCAGGTCAGCGCTTCAGTCACTTTTGTTCAGCTGTTGGGGCTTGGATCACTTTTGTTCAGCTGTTGTGGCATTAGGACACTCGCTGGTCGATCTGTGCTAAAGTTGTATGCGCATTCACAGCGACGAATATAGCAAGCTGCATGCGGCCACCCTGTGGATGTAAAGCGGTGTTCACACAGGGGATTTCTCCGTGGGGGACAAAGACGGAGCCAAGTGACGTCAGCCGGCGGGGAAAAATCCCCAAATTCCCTCGCTCACACAGGCAAAGCAACCGGAGGGGGAGGCCAGTGTTACCGGACTACTCCTGCGCCTTGTACTCACGGCACCATGAAAGCAACAGCGCCCTTCAAGCGTGCAGAAATCAGTGCGTACTGCGCGGTTAAAAGAAATGGAAGACAACATAAGCACTCGGATTTTGTCTATTGGGCCTAAGAGGTTCAGCCAATCATGCAAATAGGCTTTTAATACGTGCACTGCTGCCTTTCGCAGAATGTCTCATTCACAACTTTTGCGCAGATGCAGACGGCGGCTCTCGCCATCAGATGTTCCTGTGTTTTTCTAGCTTCACAGACGTGGTCAGGCAAAGAAACATTTTTGGCAAAGTTGTTGTCACCTGCTCTTTCCTTTGTTCTCTCTGATGATGAAATTGTACACAGCGTTTTGGAAATTGAATTAAGTATTTTCCTATGTTGGTCCTCTTTTGGTCAACTGCCAGTACAATGCTTTCTGTTTTTTACAGCGTAAGCTGTTATGAGATCACAACACGGGCCATTTCTGCGCCGCCGCCGCCGGTGACCGTAACCGCTATCGCGGCAAATTTTAGAAAATATAACTAGGGCCAAGGAGTATTCCACCTCGTCCTCTGCATGGATTCGAACCCACACTATCTGCGTGGCAGTCGAGCATTCTACCACTGAGCTACGGCTGTGGTTGAAAAATCATCCCTAAAAGACCTAAACAGGTATAACAACTGCCGAGGGATCGCATTAACAAATGTAATGTTACGTGGCAGAATAATAAAACGCCACTATACGTCGGGGAAAGTGGATTGCAAAACGAGTTCGAGGAATAATTTCTAAGGACACAGGGGTGCATGCTTCATAGCTCTGCACCCATTACAGAGGCACTATCTACATCATCATTATGAAACAATCTTCTTCAACTTTACCATCATCATTATTATGAACCGCTGCCCTTTATCGTGTCGTATCGTGCCATGTGACATGCGACAGGTGACATGCGCAGCCCCGACAGCAACTTGACTTGGGTCTTCGATATACCTGATCGCGCCTCCTCGTAAAAGTGCAGACCGCCGCTGAAGAAGCGAATCGCAGAACTACGCGTGCGGCTGCAGCAAGGCAACGTCGGCCACAACAGACAGCTGTGCAGAGAGAAGCCCAAACCGCAGCTCGCTCTCGACGCCGGGCCGAGAGTTCGTTCGTTCTCGGGAAAGCGATGCCAAGAGACTCTCTAAGATGGGCAGTTATACCGATTTGCACGTTACAATGCCGCAGTAATTATGGCGTAGTGGGTACTTCTCTACTTGGCGAAATGATGAGTTATGGCGCAGGGGATAGCTACCACCTCTAGTTGCACTAGTTTCCCCGAGCGTTTAAAATAGCCTCTAAGAACATCGGTCCTCCAGCTTACGCTGCCATTGTCCTGCGGTTCCGCGCAGGCCTGGCTCTTTTTTTTATTTCATGAGTTTCAGCCGAGGAAGGAAGAAACCTGGCCACTTGGTATCAGACAGTGAAACGTACGAGCCTTCTATTAAAATTTTGGAGCACAAAGAATTTACTGCAGATCGCTGCTGTCTTCACTAGGCAGGATCAATCACCAGTTTAGCAATCCCCTGCCTGCCCCACCCCCTTGAACAAAAAGAAGAAAAAGAAATACTCTGTTCTCTCAACCGCAGAGAAAACCAAGTCATCAAGAAAAAATAATAAAAAAGGTTCCGTCAGTCCGTGTAAATACCTATTTAAAGATAAAATGTATGCATAACGTGGGCGTGTCTGCACTGGTGCATATATAGTAAGTTTATGTTCAATGCCTATAATTTTTCTTGCCTTTAGCAGCAAAATTTTTGTTTATCACAATGGTGAAATTGCGTATCACGAGGGGATCTTTCTAAACGAGAGTCATGCAGTCTGCGAGAGAAAACGGCGCTCTAGCAGGCATCTGTCCAATTCGTCCGGAGAGATTGTGTATTGCTTTTTGCCATCAATATGGCATAAAAAGCACGCGGTGCTTCCTTTAAACATTTTTTCAAAGAAAACAGGTGAAGTTCATATGCTTATCGAATTCATCGGTTCGGAATGAATAAATAAATAAATAAATAAAAGGAGCAGTTAAACACCCCCTAGTCATGCTGTGGCTCTGTAATGTGCTTGGAAATTATGTTCGGACCTGGTGTATCCTTCCACAAGTTAAAAAAAAATATGCATCATCAGTCAGCTTTGTCAACGCTGTGCCCGCGAGCTGAACACATTTTTGAAAAGGTCGCCGTGAACATGTCCACGATGCGGCTATGGCCAGCACATGTACGAGCCTATTGTTCAAATTCATATTCAAATTCAAATTTATTCAGCATTTTCTTACAAAACTTGCGGGAAGAAAATGCAAGGATGCGAGCAAAAAGCTGCTATGTTAGCAGCTTGACGAGGCTCCCACCCTTTTTGCTTGGCATCGGAAAAATCTGCAGAGCACAGATATGAAAACATTGTACATTGATCTGCAAAATTACAGTTCAGTACATCAGTGTTTAAGGTTGACATAGAATGAATAAACAACAAAAAAGGAGAAAGAACAAAGAACAAGGAATACAAAACGCAGTGTACAGTCAATCAAGAAAAGTATACACTTGCTAAACAGTTACCAAATACCACAAAAATCTGCCAAGTGCCAGATCAAAATTCCAGCGTCTCCCTCGCCAAGTGGGGACTGTTTGTTCCTCTCAGTCAAAAGGTGCCTGTCTCCCCAGGAATGAGCGAGGAGGCCGCGCTACCTCGCAAAACCGTGACGTTCTAGTCGTGTCATACGCAATCCCCCCTTCCACGGCGGACAGAAATCCCCCGTGTGAGCACCGCTTAACAGTCCTGGTGTAATAGACCTGTTGTTTCAGAGTCGATGGGCTCGACTTACTCTGTGGCCAAGATTGAAAAGGTGGCAAACTACTTTACCGACCACAGAACAAGATTTGCTGCCGTAAAACCAAACCATGAATAAACCATGCAAACAATGCAAAATATGTGGTTGTCTATACGAGCCGAACCCAGCTTAGCAGCACAGCACAAGAAGATTTTGCTTGCACAACTGACCCTAGCTGAGCTAAGCCACAGCCATTTTCTAACATCTAAAGTAAAATGTGCTTTGGTCGGTGTCCCCCTGTTCTAACTCTAATTTTCATTCAGCATACCTCAACTGTGCTCCAATGTTTCCACATTTTTTATGGTACTAAGCATAGCAAAGATCTAAAGCATGTTTCTCCATATTTACTTGGCAGTCTGAGTTTTACAGCTGTTTCTGAGTGTGCCATGTAAATAACATCTCTGTACTGCAAGATGTCTTTCCTATTGAAGTGTCTTGAATATGTTTTTTGCAGAGAATCAGAAGCTGAAGGATGAGCTCAGAGGGATACTTGAGTCAAGAAAGGCCTTGCTTGCCGATTGTCGTGCATACTGTACTCAAGTGTACACCATATCAAAAGAGCTGGATTCATACAAGAAGGTGAGTAGTCCAGGCTTGACACATATATTACTATATTACCCTCACCATGGAGTGGACATTGCAGGCACTGCTTCCTCAAAGCTACAATACTATGTGAGCTGCATATATTAGGTTAAGCAAACCTCTGATTTTTGTTAGGGACATTGTTCTTGTTTAGTCGCCATTTGTAAATGTGACATGCTTTGTCAAGTTTGCTGCACTTGTTTGTTTTGTCAAGTTTGCTGCACTTGTTACTTACTGAAATCAGTCTAACTAGACCCCAGGGCAAGCACACCCTGCAGGAAATAGCTCTTGTCCACTTCCATTGCTGTCTCATCAGCCACGCGCACGGTAAATGCACTCTTGTGTTTCAAGTCCGTCCTCACTGCACATCAATGACAGTAAAGTGAACAGGTTGACCTTCCTAGCAAGCGCTGGGATCCATGAATAAAACTTGCGTTCTGTCTATTTTTATCTTTTGTACTGTATTGCTTTAGCCCGTGCCATTCTTCTACTCTCGTTATGAACAGGGTGAATGTTGCTGGGTATTGGGTTGACTGTGATGGCCTTTCTGTCCTCGACATGGAGTTGTGTTCTGTTTAAGGGCTTGAAGGGGGCCTGCCTTGGCCAGATCTTAGTTCCAGCCTCAGTGCACAAAATAGCCTGTGTGTCTGCGCAGCTTGCTCTGCCTTAACGATCTTATCCACGATGTTGTGAAGTCTGAGTTTCATCAATTTCTCTGTGCTGGCATCGTTATGGAGGCACAGCACTGCTTTGAGGTCCTTTTATAGAAGCGCATCAATTTTGCTTGTTTTCTACCTTTCTCCATTTGCGGTAGGTGGCTGCATATGCTATGTGGCTGACTAGGCAAGCATGGTATGCCTTCATAATGTTGTCTTCTAGTAGCCCTGCTCGTTTGTTGCTGATTCTTGTTATACCCCTATGAAGTTTATCGTGCTTTTTTCTATGCGCTTTAATAAAGCCTCAGTGTTCCAGCTGTTACTAGTGTTTATGGTTAGCCGTAGGACTCTGATGGTGTCGCATTGTGGGATGTGTCTTCCATCTTTGACTTGAAGCTGCACCGTGGTTGTGCTTGTGGTGAAGCTCCAGCGTGTTTTTGGTATGTACAATCGAACACGGATATATCGAACCCACTTATATTGAATTTTCGGCTATATCGAACTCGTAAATTATCCCCTTGAAAATGCTTTGTAAATGTATAGAAATGCGCACGTTTATATCAAATGGTATTTTTACCTGCCATCGGATATATCGAACGCCGTACGAGTTGGAAAGTGTGCTTCAGCACTTGCTGCGCCCCGCGACCTTCTCCACCTTCGCGGCACCACGCCTCCACCGGTACCCTAAACTCTCGAAAAATGGGAGGGCGAGAGGCGTCAGACTGTACTCCTCTTGAGTGCATTCTCAAACTTGCGGAACGGCTTTTTTTCCTTATTTCTCTCTCTCTTTCTCATGCTTTCTCTGCATTACCGTCGGCTCGGAGAGGAGGAACAGAGGAGCCGGCGGCCTCCTCCTTTCGCCTTTTCTTTCTTTTTTTGTTGCTGTTTTGTGAGTTTTCATCAGCCAACAACAGCCCGCACCTTTCGTATTTGCTCAGCCAACCACAGCTGGGGCCTTTCATATATCGCTGCTGCCCCTCGCAGGTAGCCCGGGTAGCCCTTGCCGCCACCACGACTGGTCGCAAGCGCTTTGTTGGTGGAGTTCACTTCCGTGAATTGTCGCATACCACCGCATTCCTCTTTTGCGTGCGTTCTGTGCGTGCTGTGCAAAGGCACTGTGGACTGCTTGAATTTTCGACTTCTCATGTAGCAATGGCCAGCGTTAAGAAGTGCAAGAACTTTGACTTTGCCACGAAGTTGAAAGCCATACAGCGTGTTGAGGCGGGCAAAAGAAGTTCGACGGTGGCGAACGACATTGGGATACCACGGAGCACTCTGAGCACCTTGTTGAAGAACAAGGCAGATATCAAGGCAAAGGCAGCGGAGTAGCAAATGTCAGGAGCCTGTTGTGTGCGCATGCCTGCCCACAGGAAAGTAGAAAAGGCACTCTATGCCTGGTTCTTAGAAGTGCACGCAAAGAACATTCCTGTGGATGGCCCAGTGCTGATGGCTAAGGCCAAATGGTTTGCTGCTGCACTTGGTGATGACAATTTTGTCGACAACACCGGGTGGCTTCACCGATTTACGCGTCACTACAACATCATCGGCAAAACCACTTCTGGCGAAAGCAAAGCCGTAAGCAGCCAGGACATCCATCAGTGGATGATGAAGGAGTGGCCAGAAATTTCGGCGAAGTTTTCACCCTCGAAAATCTTTAGCGCCAACGAGACCGGTCTATTTTGGCAAATGCTGCTGAGCAAGACTCTCGTCGTCCGGGGTAGCGTGTGTCATGCCAGCAAAATGAGTAAGTCCGTGTGAGAATTCTGCTGCCAGCCAACGTGCATGGGTCTTGGAAGCTCCAGCCTTTTGTGATTGGGAAAGCAAGGGGCTCTGCACTGTTTCAAGAACTCTAACCAGCTCCCCATTCGCTACACCTTGAACAAGAAGGCGTGGATGACGCGTCAGCTGTTCACAACATGGCTGCAAGCGTGGGACGTCAAGCTGGGCAGGTCGGGGCGTCGCACTTGCCTTCTTGTGGACAACTGCTAGGCCCACCACACCACCTACGAGCTCAAAAATATCGAGCTGAAGTTTCTGCCGGCCAACACGACAGCGAAGCTGCAACCGCTCGACCAGGACATCAAGTCCTTCAAGGTGGGCTACAAGGCGACTCCTTGATAGGCTGCTGGTCAATTTCCGCCTGCGCACTGAGCTGAAGGTTGACCTGCTTGGTGCCATTCAAATGACGGGCTCCTGGTGAGACGTGAAGACTGACACAGTGACCAGCTGCATCTGGAAGGCAGGCTTCATGATGGTGGAACTTGCAGAAACCGGTGAAGACGGTGACGAAGAGTGCATAGACGACACGTTTCGCGAGTTATCGTCCCTCTTCCCGGCTGCCATTCCACCCGAAGTGTCTGCGGGCGATTTCGTAGAAGCGGACTGCAATGTTCAGGCTATTGCGAGCCTCACTGACGAGGACATTGTAGTTGTGGTCGCAGAGATCCAGGATGACCAGGCTGACAGCTGAGGTGGCGACGAACATCGTACAGACGAGGCGTCCGGACGATTCGCCGTTGTTGCGGCGACATGAGGGAACTGGGCTGTCGCGCCTGGACAGCCTCGATAAGATCGAGGGCAGCGTCTTCAGCTTCATTGCGAAGATCAGGAAGCAGGCCAAGATAAGCAATTTTTTGTTCACGCAAATGAAACATTCTGTTGCATTGTGTGCACGGAATAAGTTGTCACTCTTGAATGCTCTGATTGTAGGTGATCGTCCACCACTGGTAAGGTCTCCGGGCCTGTATTTTTTTATATCGAATTTTTCATGTATCAACCTGATTCGCAATCCCCTTCGAGTTCGATATATCCGTGTTCGACTGTATAATACGAGTTCTGATTTGCTTGGAGGTACTGTATTTGTATACTGTATGTCTACTGTAACGTGTCTACTGTATTTTTCCAGGAATTCTTCAGTGGTGTATAGTGCCTGTTGTGGCTGTTGCTCCAGGTTACCGAGCGGCCCTTTTGCGGACCAGATAGCGATGTCATCCGTGTAGATGGCGTGCCCGGTGTCGGGAATTCTGGACAGCTTGTTTGACAGGTCATGCATGGCGATGCTGAATAGTAAGGGGTGCCTATGTTTCCCAGCTTTATTTGGCCACTTCGTATTTGCCCGGTAATAATGGTGGCTGTTCGTGTAAGAAGGAGCGTACGTATCTGTAGAAATTTTCTCCAAGTCCAAGGGTCGAGATTTCCTTCGGGATGTGCTCGTGCTTGAGGGTGTCAAAGGCTTTGGTGTGGTCAAGAGCTGGCATTCTTTTTGGGTTCCTGGGGCCGTTATCTGTAATTGCCTTACGTATGAGTAGCATGGCACCTTGTGTGCAGAGCGTTGTTGGAAAGCCCTCAAGATTGTTTCTAAAGAGTCCTTGCTCCTCCATGTGCTCTGTAATTCTGTTGTAGATTGCGTGTTCCACTATTTTGCCATTGCATGATGTGAGAGATAGGGCGCAGGTTCTCCAGCCTGAGGGGGGTTTTCTGGCTTGGGGATCCGGATGACCTTAGCTGTGCGCTACTCTGCTGTGATCACTGTGACCATACCTCATTGATTTTGTTGGTGGGAATCTGTATTGCTGTTTCATTGAGATGCCTTAGGGGCTTGTTAGTGACTCCATCCGGCCAGGGGTGGACCATCCATTTAGCTCCTGGAGGACATGTGTGATGTCCACTACCTCAAAGAGTCAGTCCAGTGCCTTGTGTTCAGGTCCCTCATATTGAAGGTCTGCCCTGCCTCGGGGACAGACTTGCACTCTTTTGGCAAGTACATTTTGGCCAGGGTGTTGATTACACTGTCGATGTCTCCCCATTCCGTTGCGTTGGTGAACTAGTCATTCTCTTAGTAGTCGCGAGCAATTTTTTGATGGTTCATCGCTCGTTGCCATTAGATTTTTGAGGAGGCTCCATTTGCTTCCTCTATGCATTTTGCCATCAGCCACGTTGCGTACGTCTGCGGATTGCTGTGCGCTGAGTCTTCTCGAATGTTCCTCCACCTCACGGTTGATGTCGGCGATTTCGCCCCTCAATGGCCTGTTGAGTTTGTTCTTTTTCCATTCTTCCTTGAGTTTGTGTTTTCTCTCTTGTAGGTTTGCCAGTACTTTGGTATCTGGGACTACTGTGTTGGTGGCGTCTCTCATTGCCTCACTGAGTTCTTCAAGCAGTTCTTGAAGCAGTTCTTCGAAGGTAATGTTAGATTGCTCTCTTTCAGTTCTGATCTTCCTAAAGAGGTCCCAATCAGTGTAGTTATATGTCCTCAGTTGTTTGATTGCAACACTAATATTTATCTCGAGTATTGCATCATCGCTAGCCAGGTCTTCCTGCAGGTGGTGCCAGGTCGCGTTGGCGTTCTTGAGGAATGTTAGGTCTGGTGTAGTGTCTCTTCACGGTGAGTTGCCTGGCCTTGTTGGGGAAAGCGTGTCTGTGACAAGCTTCAGCCACAGGGTGCTGGTGCACTCTGCCAGTTTAGTACCCTTTCTTTCATTGGTGGTAGAGCTCCACAGCGTGTTGCGCGCATTGAAGTCCCCAGCTATTACTAGCGGGTCATAGCTTGTTGCGCTGCTGCTGTGAGGAGTCTGCTAAAGTCTCTAGCCCGTTGGGGAGTTGTATACTGTCGTGTGGTTGCGACGCTGAAGCATGCAGAACTCAAGACGTTGTCAGTCCAACTGTTTGTTGGGTGAAGCTATGCCCAGCAAAGTAAAGCAAATCACACTGCAAAATGATAGTGCCATGAACAGCCATCGGTCGACGGGAAGACTGACAAGCGGCGAAATGCGTCGGCTTTTATACACACGTCATAACGCGTTCTTGCATTATCTCTAAAACCCTAGAAGTCACTCAAATGTGCGCGTTAGGCATGCCAAGTTTCAAGAATGGTTGACACGGTTCCCGAGATGACATGCAAGATAAACATGGCCTGTGCTGCTCTTAACAGAAAGTGATAACAGTGCTCCCCAGAAACAACCAAAACAGGCGCGTGTGTCACAGGAAAGTGATAACTGCATTCCCCCTAAACCAACCAAAACAGCCGCACGTGTTAATTCATTGAGTATGAATAGGCTCTACTTAATTAGTCTGCTTGGGATGGCATCTATGAAGCTTGATTCCAGACTTTTCTTGTATGTGGGAACACTCCTCTTGACGAAGCTTATGTCTTTATGGACGAGAATGGCTACACCCCTGGCTTGTGTGTGATCGGGGTCCAGGTTCGGCCTGGATACACTGTATACCGTGAGGCTGAGATTTTCGGCATGTTTGCCCATTCCACTTTCTTGTAAAAATATGATGTATGCCGTTTCTTTACTCAATTTAACTGACTGTGTGAAGCTGGCCTTCCTCTTGTAGGAGTTGCAGTTCCACTGCCAGACTTTTATATGTTGGGTTTTGCTACCTGTTGTGTTGTTTAGATGGCCCTGCACCTCCTGCATCGTTTATGGAGCTTCTCGCTGTTGGGGGTATGTTCATTGGAGTGTCCCCCTAGCCTTGTGCATGAAGGGTCTTGCAGGTTATGGTGTTGGTAACGTGTCTACCTTTGGACAGCGCGACTGGCCTTTCTAGCTTGTCTAGATTGCTGCAGACTTGTCTCAGCACTTCCTTCATTTCAGCTATGATTGTGGCCGTGCTCTCGTTGCTATTAGTTTTGAGCTGCTTGCTCTCTTTGGGTGCGGCATTGTCTACGTTGCCAACCTTGGATATGTTGCCATCTTGATCTGAGCTTTCGCTATTAACTGCTCTGCATTTATGAGAGTTATGCGATGCCGCCGGAGCCTTGGTAGGCTGGGGTGCTGGCACTGGTGCCTTACTAGCTAGCATGTTTCCCTCTGTACTAGCGAATGTGGTCCGGAGCTTGGCCAGCTCCTGCTTGAGGGCCCTATTTTCCTTCTTTAGTGTGTTTATGCACGAGTCTGTGTAGTGCTCTGGCTGTGCCTTACCTTGTTTAGGGCCTTTTACAGTTAGTGGCCTGCAGTCTGCCATCACACCCAGGTAGTCGTCCAGGCTGGTGGTTTCTTGTTCCCGGGTCCCGGTTCCCCATTCTGTTTCTCATTCCCGGTTCTCCTTCCCAGCCAGTGGGCAGCATAGGGTACGCACTCTAGAGCGTGATAGGGAACGGGCTCATGACCTGGATCTTGCCCTGGATCTGGAATGGCTTCAGGCATTGTGCTGTTGTCCTTTGCAGGCCCGGGTGGGGTGTGCCTCCCTGGTCCTAGTTTTGCTCGATACTTGCTGCTTTTTGGAAAGCTAGATGTTGGTTAGGTCTCTTCTGCTCTTCTCTATCTCCATCTTCTGTGTCATACAACGTAGGGGATGCGATATCTTTTCTTACATGTGCAATCTCCCGTGGGGTGATCTTCATTGCACAGTTTGCCCTTAGGTCTGCACTTATGTTCTTCTGCTGCTTCGGTTGGCATCTTCTCTCCGCATTTGTGGCATCTGCTCCTTTCCTTGCTGTTACCGTGGCATACATCTGCTCGGTTCCCTATTTTGCCCCAGTCCCGGCAGACGTCCACTTGCCTGTTATACAGCCAGGAGAGCACCATGGCCATCCTGCAGACAATACTGCTGGGAATGTGGAGCCCATTGAAAAGGATCATCACTACTCTTGTGCTTTTGGTGTGCCTCACTTGGCAGTAGGATTTCTTGTGTGCAGAATGAGTTTGTGGAGTGCCGTTTCATAGAGCCATGGGTCTACATTCTTGATCACTCCCTTGCAGGTATCGTCTGGCACAGCTACGTAGGAAGCTACGTTGAAAACTCCCGTATTCATATGAATGTGTTGAATACTTGCGTTTGCCACTGCATTGCTCATGTGCGGTGTTGATGTGATTATGTTCTGCATTCTCTTCGGGAATATGGTGTCAGTCGCTTGCTGAACGGTAAGGGCTACCACTATGGTTATTACTCTGGCGAGCAGCACTAAATCCGCTCTAGCCATGTCGAGACCTCCTCGTGGTCACATGATGATGTTCACCTGGTCCTTAGGCAGCCGGGAGAGCCGCAAAGACTGTCTGAACAGCTTATCGGGACCGATGATGTGTGTTGGGCTTCTTCATAGTGCTAACTTGGGGGAGCGGCGGTCATTGCTGCCGTTGCCTCTCTCTCCGAGCCTTTGCTGGCTTCCCAGGGCGGTGGTCCAACCCGTGCTATCGAAATCTTGAGGTATAATGTCCATTCCCCATACAACAGCTGTTTTGGGCATGTTTCCCTCCTTGAGTGCGTGCAGCGGGCCTCTTGGGGCCGACGCTGCCTTTTCTGTGCCGTACTTCTGGGCTAGGCCTAACCCATGCTTGTCGCTAACCCTGGGCATGGTTAGGGTTAGCATGTCCGTTGCCACCTTGCATCTTTAACCCATTCGCTTCCAAAGCCAGTGAACCGCCGGTCACCTCTGCCAAGGCTAAAATGCGATAAGCCGGTGATTTGCCGGCCTCCGGGTAAAGCATTCTTCATGGAAGATCCCGGTAGAAGGCTCGTTTCTCAACACTCTTTCTGGATGGTTTCTCCTTTTTTACACCAGACGGGCATAGTTGTCTGCTTTTTTTTGAACAAGGTTGTTTGAAAAAAAATAATGTTGCCACCTCCGCTTTCATTGCAAACTCTGAAGTCGTCCGCTGCACCTGAAGCGTGGCTTCACGAAAGAACGGGCTCGCGTCTGAGGAAATTCTCGACCTCGTCTTTCAAAGTGATCACTATACTGATTAATCTGGAACATATCTCAGACCAAGGAAGTAGTGGGGATGAGAGTGACGGTGAGAGCAGCAGTGATTGTGAAAGTAGGGTGTGTATATACCAAGCCTGCCTGCTTCAAGACCTTCAACATTCACAACACAATCAAGTGCAGTGCTTCCAGGAGACATTCCCAAACAAAACAAAACAAAAAGTGTTAAAATCGGAACACAAAAACTTGAGTTATGCACGTTTCTGTACGACATCGTGCACGCCGGTCCGTGGTGGCAAAAAGGTGTGGCATAGCTTGCGGGAATGGGCACCGAAGCCGTGGAAGCAAATGGGTTAAAGTCCGATATTTTAATAAAAAATCCACTCACCACCTAAAATGTGGTATCCACGAATAGCCTGCGTCAAAAGAGTCCAAGAGCACTTTGTTACACTTGAGAAAAATGACTGAAATTTTTACTGAAGCGGGAGCCAACATTACCATGTTTCTTAACTTATGAGCGGTCTCTGTACTTATGCATCAAGGATAATATGTGTAGTATCCATGGGTGCTGTGTGGTTATTCATGTTGGGCCTAAAGCAAGGTCACTGGTCAGCTAATCTACGTTGCTTTTGCAGCTCTCCAACAGGCACTCTGTAACACTGAAACAGTTAAACCATGAGAGAGACGAGGCATGCAAGGCACGGCAAGAAGCACAGACATCACTTGAGAGTTGCCAGGTAATGCATGCATGCCTTGCTAGAATCATTGGTCAGTCACTCCTAGATTTTAAATGGACTGTCTACGGTATGGAAAATTTTTCTTTGTTGTGATGAAAATGAGAAGATTGTTCCTTACATTTACTCAAATGAGCATGCTTGTATCCCATGAAAAAGGAATATTACTTTTAACTTGGCCCTAAAAGTCCCATACAAATGACCAGTGGCACAATCCTCGGTGATTAGTGTCAATTGCCAAGTGTAACAGAACAACAAGAAATAAAGTACCATGTAGGTTCAATTATCCTGCTTAAAAGCACAGATTTATTACTTCAATTGTGTTAAACACACATCTGGTAGCACTCTTCCACGACAGAGAGTAACCTTGATTTTTAAATTATTATTGCACAAACCCAGTAATCAGTGTTGCCGGCGGAGCTACACGTACAGAAAGGGTGACCATGAAGACCCAAAAATTCCGTTTTAAAAATTTCTGCCGCCTTCCCAGTGAAATCACATCAAGCTTGTGCACTTAGAATGGTGCGCTTTCTATTGCGATAAAAAAGAAGAAATCAATGAAGGACGGTAGACAGACTTTTTAAGCTTTTCATTAAGGGTAGTTTTTTTACTGCAGATTAAAATTCTGTGGAGGTCAATCAGAAGAAAAATGAACAAACATTTCTCAGGTTGCAGTGAAGTGACAAAAGACATGCCTTGCTGAATGAACAGTACAATTGATGCAACTTATTTTTGTCTTTTATATAGGTTTGAAACTACAAGTGTCCATATTTTGTTACATTCGACTTTGTTTTTCATTCTTTTTCATCGTGCACTGTGGCCATCCAGAGCAAAGATGGCATTGTCACTGGGCCAGTGGTGAATGCAGGGAAACTCGAAAGGGATGCTGCTGTGGCCCAGCGTGTAAAAAAGTCACGACTTGTGGGTGCCTGCAGGCAAATTGAGTCATTGTGTACTCATCAGGAAATGCAAGCGAGTGAAAAGTGCTATTGTAGTATTGACTGGAAGCAATGTAGTGCTGAGGATTGCTCTTCAGCTAGCTTAAAAGGGGAAAAGAAGAAAAAAAAAACGTGTAGCGAAATAATTGGGAGCAGAATACACCTGGTTGGCTTGGTTGCGCCATGTGCTGGGCAGTGGCGATGCACGTGGCCCACTGGTATGCTTTAAAAGCGGCAGGTCGCGCACTCTGCAGGGAGTGGTTGGTGGACCGGTGCATTGAGTACCCATATGTGCTGTGACGAGGCCATGAGTAGTGGCCCGGCAGTGTTGTGCATTGTGCGGCCCTAACATCTTCGGAGTGTTTCTTATATGAGGCCTCGGTTTGGACGACGTTTATTTTCCTCAGTAGCTTGGCAGGTACTTACAACAGTGGAATACAATCTTCACAGGAACCGGAAAGCAATTTGTATTGTTCGAAAATTGTGTCAACAGCGTGAGGAAGGTAAGGCAGGGAGGTCAACCAGATATGTGTCCGGTTTGCTACCCTACTCTGGGGGACTGGGATTGAAATAGAGAAAGAAATGGTGGTGCGATTGTCAGAGGGTAGATCACACGTCTGTCCATTGTGGACCTACAAGCCGTGACTCAGTCCGGTCGAGTGTAAAACTTAAGTAACGTCTTTCGATGTGTAGGGCCGTGTTCCGAGAACTTTTTTCTCTGAGAATGGCCTCTGGGTCAAGCGGACTTAAAGCACTGCGTTGGATATTGCATTTGTTCGTAAAGCAACCACAAACACATTATATGTGTTCTAGCATCTCTTCAGAGTTCATACTGTCACATGTGGAAGTGTGTAACATTCCTTAACCTCTTTATTACGCTTTCATTCATTGTCATCTTAACTACAACATCGAATTATGGGGTAATACGTAGAACAGTCACCTGGCATCATTGCAGGTCATTCAAAACCAAGCCATTCGTCTAATAATGCTGTCATCTCGATGTGTTAATGCGAATCAGTTATTGCATTCTCATAATATTTTAAGCGTGTTGGATGTTAATAAATATCTCACCATTATCGTTTATAGGGCACTGCACAATAATCTTCCTGTATCCATAATACCGAAGGCATCCTTGGTGAACACCAATAATACTAGATTTGCTAGCAACAATAATTTCATTCTACCCATCGTTCGCACCAACTACAGCAAGCAATCATTACATTTTTCAGTACTTGCTTTTGGAATTCACTGCCATCTCTTTTAAAACTACTAAATGCTCAAAGGTTCCGATCCAAACTCTAGCGCTTTCTGCTGAATTTGTCTTATTCTGGTGCTTTATTTCTCTGTGTCCCTTTTTTCTCTTTTTTTCCCTTTCGTCACTTTCTTCCCTATCCTACTGTCGTCTCGTCTCTTTCAATCTTTTTTCAATGATTTACCTTACTTGCTTATTATACTTTGTTTATTTGAGTTTTATTTCGTATACTGCATTACTGTTCTTCCCGTTTTGTCTCCCACCCATCCGTGTTACTTTCATTGACCAAGGCACATTCCTTCACTTGTTCCATGCTTTTTGATAACGCAGTTTTCAGGTTAGTTTCTCGCTTGTATCACATTAACTATCGCCATTATTAAGTCCATATATTGCCATTTTAATTGTATTATTCACCATGTTATCAAGCACAGGACGTCTCATTTCAGTTTGCAAACTACGGGACCTCCTTCTGTATATACTCACCATGTATTTTCGTTTTCCTTGATGTCAAATCAAATAATTCTGACAGTGGTTGTGCCGTTGGTGTAAAACCCGATGGAAGGCAGTCTCGATGAGCACTAACAGTCTTCGAGTATGTTGCTTGTCCATAGGGGCAAAGCAGAAATACGATGACCCAGGACTCGGCAGAGGTGTCTGATATGTGCCCTTGGGTTGTCAGCAGTGATGCACATTGGAATAGACCGATCTCACCACGATGTTTCAGTATGCCACCGCTGCTGCACTGCATGCCGGAACTTGTAGTACTCGCAGCACTCGCGGTACGTTGAAATACGTGGCCGCTGCGTAGGTGAATGGCGCTAACAAGCTTTATTGGCTTTAACTGGATGAGTTGTCATGGTTGGTTCACGTGCTTTGTGACAGGATACTATAAGAACAGCCTGAAACACAAACACCTCGGATTTCTTGTGCTCCCAAAAGATGTCAAGCTTGGGCAGGAACGGGTGCATCAAACAGACCGGCTTGCATGGCACACTTGTTCAACAGTGTTTGTGAATTTTGTATCTTTTATGCATGACATTTCAGCAGTGCACTACAGCGTCATAAGAGGTTACCACATCACGGACGGGCCAATCAGTGACTGCAAAGATTCAAAGCGTGCGCATGATCGCTTTGCCAGGTGATCATTGCCAGTGATGTCAGACTGGATACAGCTTATGTTCGGGAGAAAGTCGTGATAGCTAGAAGATGCGTAAATTGACCTCTTACAAAAAGCGATGATGACTGTCAAGCGTATAGCCCATAGGCGGAGACTTTTTCATTTTCCGGAGGGGGCGGGGGCGCCGGGATCTTCGCTGCGGTCTTCTGTCCTCATTCTCCAACTACCCTTTCTCGTCCTTCATTCTCTAAATTTCCTCCTCACCCTCTTCCATATTTTTCAAAAACGGGGGGGGGCGGGAGCCCAGGAAATTGTAAGTTTTTTTCTGGTGATGTAAACAGGCAAACTGCCACACGGCCGGACTGGAGGAGCGATGCGCGCGCATTTGCACGTGTCGCTTCCCCTGTCCGGCCGCGAACGCATCAACATCGCTGTAAATACACATCTGACATTATTTTTTCCAAGAAATATTTATTTTACAATAAATGTAGCGATGTATTCCCAAATGACACAGAAAGCACAAGAGAAGGAAAAACGTCACAGCAAGTCACTTTCGTGCAAATAATTTTGAACTTTACATGATTATTTGCACTTAACATTTGTTACTCACATTGTCATGCAATCATGACCCAGTGAATTAAACACCAGTTAAAGGAGTACTGACATAAAATTTAAGGCGATCGAGATAACTTGCGGGATAGATTTGTGTCGACACACACGCATCATCTACAAGATATCAACGGCTGATATAGCTTAGAACATATTTAATAATAATGTTAACGTGCGTGTTGCACCACTGCATGCGAAACGCGCTTTTCTGTTTCATGTAAACAACCAGTCACCAGCTGCGTGACGAGTTTGTGTTGCTGTCATGATTCTTGGGAGAGCGCTCATCCTAGCAGACGTTTCCGATGGAAAGAGGGGGGCAGAATTGCGCCGGAGTACAAACTGACGTCCTCGCCTCGGCAGCGCATTGTTGAGGGATCACGCATGTTTGAAACTTCCCAGAGGGGATTACAGCAGCACCCAGGGAGCCTTCACTCAAAAGAGTTGTCCGCGCGGTGCTCATGTGAACGCGGTTTTGGGTGCACATGTAGTCAGCTAGGTTTACATGAATACCATCCTGGGTGCCGCCTCACTCATCGCTCTTTGAAACGGAAAGTGCGTCTGGGCTCCACAAAACCGTACACAAAATATTCATAATCGCGCGCTCGAGCCCTCGAGGTTTACAGCCGGAGTAAGTGGGTCATTAGCTACTTATTGCAAAAGAAAAATAAACAAGATGGAGAATTTTTGTGTAAGTATTCATACAACGTATCAACGTAATTGAAAAATGATTTACAAAACACCGACTGCCAAAACAAAGATTCCCTGGGCTAGTGTACGAGGTTCCGCGCGCCGATTGCCACGCCACTTACATCGGCGAGACAAAAAAAAAATGGCCGCGTCGCTGCAAATGTCGTCGAAAGACGATAGTCTTCTACCGGCCGTACTACATGAGTTCCGGTTCATCTGCGGTTCGGCACGAGCTTCGGGCGTTTCCTGGGCACGCTTGAGACGACGGGCATCGGCACGCCGGCGCTTCTCCGCTGCAATCTTCTCCTCGGTCTTTTCCCTGCGTTGTCTGGACATATCTTGTAGAGTCTGTTCTATATCATGAAACGGCCTTTTATGTTTTGCCTTGCCTCAGACAGTGCCCCGTCTATGTTGAATCGGCCGCTATTGGCTGGCATTGATGAAATGGAGGCAGCGCTGCGTAAGATATGGACGCCATCTGGCCATGATATCGGGAAACGCAAGAAGCTTGCGTAGTACGCAGAGCTACTGGTAGGCGGAAGCACCGTGTCGTTTTACCGAAGCATAGGAAACGTCCGCTTTTTCGTTCATACGCGTCGCATTTTTAGCGCATCCGTCTTTAGAATTCGGGTCTTTAGAATCCGGGTCTTTAGAATTACGCGCCCAGTCTATGTATTTTCTACTAAAGGAACACACCATCTAATACTTACGTAATGATGTTGCGCCTCAGATATACGTAATATTTGCTTTTTGGTAGACTGTGTTCACAAGTATGAACGCAGCTACCAGTTCAAGATGGGTGGTCGTTGAGGAAGGGGTTGAACTTTCGCCATTCTACTGAATCGAAAAGCAGGACAGACAGACAGACCAAAATTTCTGCGTTGAAGTATATCAAGAAAGACTATCGTCTTTAAAACGTTCCGGAAAGGATACACAACACCAAAATGACGTACGCAGCTTCAGCGCTACGCGGAACGCGCTCGCAGAACACAGCGAAAAGAAAGACCATCATATCAACTTCGACGACGCCCGGGTCTTTCGACACGGAGGGTAACCGCACCAAAAGGCAGTTCTTAGAGTCGTGGCACGTCCAAACAACACCTCGAAATATCAACGGCTCAAATAGGACCCTGCCGGAACCAATGGAGAAAACAACACCGACACAAGAAAGTCGGAGGAACGACGGTGGAGAGAGGGACAATCACTAAGAAAAGTCGCTAGCTTCGCAGCCGGCCGGACAGTCACCCCATGATGAAGAGACCGAATGGGCTTCGAAACGTTGGGCCAGTTTTTAATTTCAATATTAAAAACTTCGATTAAGAAAAGTGGCTATAGAGTGTTTTTTCGTGTAGGCCAATTATTGGACTTCCGCCGCCGCTGTGGCGAACCGCTTTAACAAGAGGCCTCCCTTGGCGCCGTCATTATCCCCTTAAAAGGCGTAACCCCCAGAAATCTGCTGTCGAGGCTGTGCAGTTGGCCTTTGTACTCCCGTGGTACAGCCCCGAAAGGAGGTGTAACTTCCTTCATCGCCGGTCGTTCACACGCCAGGCACGTGGATCGGCGAGTGTGGCCTCACCGCAAGCTGTGGTTGCTAGCCGGACCTATGCGCAACTCACATGGGGAGGAATGCAATGCATGCTTTCCTACCCATGTGAGTTCATCATTGCGTGCATTGGCGTATCATTTATCAATAACGCTTTGCCGAGAGCGTTCAGCCCGTTACGATTATACTTCTGCACTACACATAACGATCCTCCCCTCCGGGCTCCGGCGGGGGCTATGCCCCCCCTTGGAAAGTTCGGGGGGGGGGCTCGAGCCCCCGAGCCCCCCCGTACTCTCCGCCTATGGTATAGCCTAGCTATACATCTGATACAAATCCAGCTTGACAGCAGTGCTGAGTTCACACCGTGCACGGCAATTCAATTGCTCAGCCACGCCAGCATCGCGACCAACTGCGCCGCCGGTATTTCAGCTTTCAATGTGGGGTATTATTACGAGTGGCATTGCTAGGCACAAAACACATTTTATGAGCGTAAGGAGCTCATAGGATCATACTGTTACTAAGGTGCCATGTGACGCAGTTTTGAAGGAGTGAGGCATAGGGAAGGCATCAGCGCCGAGCCTTCAGGTGCTAGGGCAGCGCACAGAGCAGGCTACCGCTTATTCGTCACTTTGTGCTTGTCTCCAAAGCTACTCACCGACTCATCTATATTTTATGCACCAGGAAATTTTTTTTTGTTTACGGTATTTTCTCGACATTTCACAGCAGCCCATAAGTTTTCGCTAATGTCATGCGGTGAGGCATTGTTTTGCCAAGGTGGACATGCATTTAATTCGTGGTGATTGTTTTCTATCCATCCACATCTCGTGCGTTACTATGACTGAAGCACACCTTGCATGCGAGGTTTTCCTTTGACAAATCAAGCCCAAAATTGTTCCTTCGACTCAGTCTTATACTGGTGTCACACGGGCGTTTCGACGGCCTTCGAACCAACGGTCCATCGACTCTGTTCTATCGAGGCCGAGGAACGACACGAACGCCAGAACCAGACAGGAACGAATGCTACTTTATTGAAGGAAGGCTCTGCTTTTAAAGCGCTTATCATGACTAGGGTGTTACTCACAGCTCGTTTGATAGCCGATATCACACTCTTCCCTTCTTAGTGAAACAACAGTCATTTGGATTTCGACTTGCTCTTTTCGTGAAGTCTTCTGCAGCATACCGCTCGGGAGGCTTTTGTACGTGGGTGCCTCGTCGTGGTAATGCTGACGATGACTCGTTGCCTGTGGGAATAAGTTGCTCAACTGCTGCGGAGCTAGATCTGGTCTTGTTAAGCCCTGCATTCCCTCTTTCTGTAACTGATGACGCGTCTAGCGGTGGTTCTGGTGGTAGAACCTGAGTAGTCTGGTTGTTGTTTGAATGTCTTAGCTCTGATGAGGTTGTCGGAGTTGGATCTTGTCTTCTTGGCCAAGGTTCGCTTGACACGTTGCCTTTGGAAAAGACCTCTCAAGAAGACGAATCCTGCAAAAGGCTTCTTGGCACTTTTGATCCTCCTGGGTGGATTCCTCCATCATTCTGCGAACTAGTTGCGGATTCCGCATTACTAGGGACTTCAGTCCATACGCTAGTTTTCCTCGGTCGCAAGTGATCCACGTGAGTGAACTGTAGTCGCCCTTGAACCCTAATCATGTATGTGACTGGGCTAACAACTTGCTCAACCGTACCTTCTTGCCATGATACCGGCTCTCCACGTGTGGTCTTTACGTACACTCTATCTCCCACGGAGAAAAATTCAGCGGGTCCTCTGTGGCGATTACGTCGCTCCGTGTCTTGTTTCAGGTTCTCCGCTGTCTCCTGCAAAGCTTGGTTTAAGAAGAGACAATGTAATTCAGAGCAGGCGCTTAAGGAAAACTTCAGCAGGGCTCCAGGAAGTCATCGAGTGTGGGGTGTTTCTATAAGAAAAAAAGAAATTTGTTGAGACGTTCGTGTACGGTATTCTTCACTCCCGCATTCTGATCGCTCAGAACCTGCTTCAAGAGAACTTCCTTGGTTGTTCTTACCAGTCTTTCTGCTGCTCCATTAGAAGCGGCATGATAAGGAGGTGTCCTAGTATGCTTGATACCCCTGTGCCTCACGAACTCTCCAAAGTCATCTGAAGTAAACTGTGGACCGTTGTCGGTTACCATTTTCCGTTCCATAGCTCGCTGCGTCGTCCTCAATTTAAGCTGAACCCTCTTAGTTAGCCTCCAAGTTTCTGCCCCGTAGGTGAGTACCGGTAAGATGCAGCTGTTATACACTTTCCTCTTCAGAGACAGCGGTAAGCTACCATTCATTATCTGAGAATGCTTGCCGAATGCACTCCACCCCATTCTATTCCTAATTACCTCAGCCTCATGATTCGGATCAGGGGTCGCTAGCTGGCCTAAGTAGACATATTCACTTACTACTTCCAGTGCCTCGCCAGCTATCTGAAATCGCTGTACTCGCCCAAGGCTATTGAACATTACTTTAGTTTTCTGCATATTAATTTTCAGGCCCACTGTTATACTTCGCCTGTTAAGGTCAGTAATCATGCTTTGTAATTCATCTCCCGAGTTACTTAGCAAGGCAATGTCATCAGCAAATCGGAGGTTACTGAGGTATTCCCCATTAACCCTTACACCCACCTGTTCCCAATCCAGCGTTCTAAATACTTCTTGTAAACATGCTGTGAATAACATTGGAGAGATTGTGTCAGCTTGTCTTACGCCCTTCCTTATAGGTATCTTGCTGCTCTCCTTATGGAGCACTATGGTGGCTGTGGAGCCGTTGTAGATGTCTTCCAGTAGTCTTACGTAGTGCTTGTCTACGCCCTGATTCCGCAATGCCTGCATGACTGCTGAGGTATCGACCGAGTCAAATGCCTTCTCGTAATCTATGAAGGCTATATATAGGGGTTTATTATACTCCGTGCATTTCTCTATCACCTGATTGATAGTGTGAATATGGTCTACTGTTGAGTAGCCTTTACGAAACCCTGCTTGTTCCTTAGGTTGACTAAAATCTAAGGTGGAACTAATTCTGTTAGTGATTACCTTGGTAAATACCTTGTAAACAACTGACAGTAAGCTAATCGGCCTGTAATTTTTCAAGTCCTTTGTGTCGCCTTTCTTATGGATTAGGATGATGTTAGCATTCTTCCAAGATTCCAGTATGCTCGCAGTCATTAGGCATTGCGTATACAGGCTTGCCAGTTTTTCCAGTATAATCTGGCCACCATCCTTTAACAGTTCTGCTGTTATCTGATCCTCACCGGGCGCCTTTCCCGCTTGCATCTCTTTCAAAGCTTTCATTACTTCCTCTGTCAGTACTGGTGGAATGTCAGCCTCTTCTAAACTGCTTCCCCGTTCACTATTCTGGTTATCACGACTACTGTAGAGATCTCTGTAAAACTCCTCGGCTATTATCACTATCTCATCCCTATTTGTGATCACATTTCCTTGCCTGTCTCGTAATGCATACATCTGATTTCTACCTATGCCTAGACGTTTCTTCGCCGCTTTCAGGCTCCTTCCATTCTTCAGAGCATGCTCAATCCGCTCCATACTATACTTTCGTATGTCGGCTGTCTTACGCTTATTGATTAGCTTCGAAAGCTCCGCAAGTTCTATTCTATCAATTGCATTTGATACTGTCGTGCCTTTCCGCTTTCTAATCAATTCTTTCGTCTCCTGGGAAAGTTTGCTAATAATCTCTCTACCGATCTTACCTCCTACTTCTATTGCACATTCCGTGACAATCCGCGTGAGAGTATCGCTGACTTCCTGAACACAATTGTCTGCTTGGTCTGTTAGAGCTGAATATCTGTTCTGCAGCGCTATCTGGAATTCTTTGACTTTCCGTATTACAGTTAGCTCATTGATCGGCGTCTTTCGTACTAGGTTATTGTGGTCCCTCCTCAAGCCTAGCCCAATCCGAGATCTCACCATCCTGTGGTCACTGCACCTAACTCTGCCCAGCACTTCCAAATCCTGCACGACGCCAGGGTTCTCGCATAGTATGAAGTCTATTTCATTTTTATGCTCGCCTTTCGGGCTTTTCCACGTCCACTTCCGGTTCTCCCGTTTACGGAAGAACGTGTTCATGATACGCAGATTATTCCGCTCGGTGAACTCTACTAATAAGTCCCCTCTGTCATTCTTACAAGCCACACCATAGTTCCCGACTGCCTTGTCTCCAGCCTGCCTCTTCCCTACCTTAGCATTGAAGTCTCCCATCACAATAGTGTACTGCGTCTTTACTTTTGCCATTGCCGATTGCACATCTTCATAGAAGCGTTCAACTAGCTGGTCGTCGTGGCTGGATGTAGGTGCATATCCCTGTACCACCTTCAATTTGTACCTCTTATTAGCTTAATGACAAGACCTGCTACCCTCTCGTTAATGCTATAGTATTCTACTATGTTGCCAGCAATGGTTTTGTTGACCAGAAATCCCACTCCTAGTTCTCTTTTGTCTTCTAGGCCACGATAACATAGGATGTGCCCATTTTTCAGCAGTGTATTGTCACAATCTGTGAGTAATTCATAAGTTTCGTCATTCGTCGGAGCACAAGTTTTCTCATGGTGCTCAAAAACGTGGAGGCGTTACGAAGTATTTTATTCATAACTTTGTGTATCATAATGTATCGCCAAGAAAACACTTTCCAGTGTCTGCTACACGTTTTTCTTATGTGCTTAAATTTCACACATTTGCATATTCTTTGCTTCTTCCTGCACAGTTATGTTGTACCTTACTTATGTGCTGCTTGACTGCAGGGTGCCTGAGATTTGTTAAGCTATAGTTATGCGGCTCCTTCTCCACCATCCTTTTATATATTGGGAGGAAATAAAAGTTCATTTCATCGAATAACGCATTAATAATTTCATCGTAGTGTAAGAAAATTAAGAAAAATATTAAATGGGTCCTGATAAAAATTTTTAAGCAATCATAATACGACCTTACTATTGGACTCCCCATTGTCACGATTCTCTTGCCAGCATTTGTTTGCGAACACGTTGTGTATAAGGAGGGTGACAAGTTTTGCAAGAAGGGAGCACTTTCTTCTCCTCTAGTCAGAACAAGCACGTTGGAAGCGACATAGGAGGAGGATGTACGGGGAGGGGGAAGGGGGAATGTTATTGTGCAAGCGCTTTTTTGAAAAGTCATGAGCTCACTTATTAACTTTGAAGAAAGCACATTCTAATAGTTTCAAACCGTGGTGCGTCCTAGGCTGTAGAAACAACTTGCTAACTCTTTCCGTCTTATTTCTCCAGTATCTGTTATAGCGAGTTCAATAATGTGCCGTAGTTCACGCAGAATAGCCGACGGAACGAACTTAAGCAAAAGCTGACAAAAACCATGTATAATAGATCAAGCTGCTGAACTTATCCCATCGAGCGCAGATTGAGTGCAGAACTTATCCTGCAAACATCGTTTTTGGAACATAGCTTGCAGGATAAGTTCTGCACTGTTTACTCAATAGTCCCAGCTTGTCAGCAATTAAGGTAAACTCAGGTATAAAGGTCCACTGTTTTTCCACTTTATGTGGCCGTTGTATGTTGTAGTCATTCTTTGAAATGCAATAAAAACATTGCACAGTTAGCATTGCGTGCATGAGACAGCCAGCTACGCCTCCTCATACATCCCCCTGCAATTCTTGCGCAAGAGTGGTATGGGCGTAATTAACCAAAGGCAAACACAGTACCAGTGGAAATCGTGACACTGTCATAAGTTCTCACAACACTCTCCAGAAACTATCTTGAGTGCGGCTGGTACCTTCACTATAAGCGAAGATTGGACAGTGTTTCGTTTATTCTCAAGGAATAATTGGTTGAATTGGGCCGGGCCGGGCCCAAACCTTTCGAGCCCGGGCCAGGTACACGCCGTGTTTAAAAACACCGGGCCAGGCTCGGGCGGTCGGGAGCATGGTGCCTTCGGGCCGGGCCGGGCCCGGGCCAGAAAAAGTGGGCCCATGCATTGCTCTAGTTCTTACACTTGGAGCCTTTGTAATTTTTGATCATGCTGGTTGTATGTTGTCTTTTTTAGTTGGTTTTCTTCAAAGCATGCCTAACCTTATTGGTAGTTAACGCATGGAACTTCGGTGTCCTGTTCAACTTTGATTGCACTCATGGTAGGGTGAGACGTTTGAGCTGTACAATTGAGAGTAGGAGTTCACGGCCATCTTCACCATGCTGTCCAGATTACTAACAGTATTATCCTGCTTATTTTTTAAACTGTGCGCCTTACAGTGCTTCCCGTGCAGAATGTCCATTTAGTTTTGCTTTGATGCTGCTGCCTTTTGACTGTCACTTCGATGTTGTAGTTTGTTATATTGCTGACTTGTCCTTTTACTTGATGAACTTTGACATTTCAGCACATCCTATTTTAGCTCTTGAGTTAATTATCTTTGTTGTTCTTTATTAAAGGTCTAGCAAATGACCACGAGGTCCAAAATTTTTGAGGAGGTAATTTCACACTTGTACAAGCTCGACATGATGCCACAAGGATTATGTGAATACATGCTTTAACAGGGAAGTTACAAGGGGTATAACAACCTTTTAATGGCCACATCAGACTGGTTCAATTTCTCACTTGCTCTCCCAGACCTTCTCAAACATGGAGAGGTTATGTGTAACCTGTCGTCATGGCTATGCTCACTTCGACACGACAGCAAATCTGCTGGTCACCGGTACACCACGTCACTGCAAGGCCAAGGCACAGTTTTATAGGGCTGGATTTGGCCTTGTTGGTCAGCTCAGTGCTGCCTCAACTTCCCCTATGCAAGAAGTGGCTGTCACTTATTTGGCGAAGAGGACTTGTGAAGTGCTGGAGAACTGGGGGTGGGGAGGGAATTGGTTTTTGAAATTCAGCGTCGGTGAGGTGTGCAGTGTTGGAATATCCACAAAATGTGAGCTCCACTGCCTTCTCTAGGACTGAGTGAGCTTGTTTAGAAGGTGTAAAAGTACAAGTCGGGGTATATTTACTGGCCCTTTTAGTTTTACAGGTTGTCAGTTTCCTGCTGGCGGAGGGGCAGTCACTCCCCCATATGAATGTAGCAGCCCTTGCAATTACCGCTGTGGTCGCTATCCAGTGGTTTGCTTTAAGCCACTACCACACCAGGTTCAGGCCAGGGGGACAGAGACAAGCCAGTTCAAACTGAAGGCATTTATTCACACCAGTGAGTGCCTCTGCACAGACAGCAAGTACAAAATATGCAAATGCCGCAGTGTCGCAGAATAATGTGCACGGCTGCGGCAAAGCAACAACGGATGGGAACGCACGCATCAACAGAGTGACTCAGTTCACCTTGCTTGGCTTGCGCTTCTGCCATGGGGTGGCAGATCACTTGAAGGTTGGCTGTTGGTGTCAATGATAGGCAGCGATCTTGGACCTTCGTCGCTATCAGGTCATTCCAAACTCATCAAGACGAAAGGAAAAACAGTGATGAGAAAGTGGTGCTTGTTTCCCACCTGAGAAGGGAGGCATCGCCCCTGGTTTTTTTTGAGAAGGGATCAGGGGGGGGGCCTCAGTTGCAGCATCCATGGTCACGCTGCAGCAAGGGAGCTGGGAAGGTGCCCTCTCCACTGCCTAGCTGAGGCATGGCTGCTGGGATGGCAAGCCCCCACCCCCTCCCCCTACAGTCTTTCTTGGTTTGAGAGACCTTTCTTAATTTTTTTGTTGGTGCTTTACCTCTGTGAAGAATTAGGGAGAGAAAGCTGCACACTTAAAGCAAGGAAACACAGTTACCTATTATAAATGTGGGTTTCCTTAATTCACCTGGGCGGCTGTGATGATTCGTCGACACACCAAAGGACGGGTGAGACCGTTTTATCACCACAAGACATTTAATGAACTTAAAAAAGCTGACACATTGCATATCCAAATAGCAGCTGGAAGGCACAGTAATCAGAGCAGATACAAATGACAAAGCTAACCACAGGGGTGAGACAGCAGCTCATATTGTACAGTCTTGATGCAATTCCTTTTTCCTGCTCCGAGCTGCTCCAAAAGCATGAAAATTGGGAAAATTGCTCCAAACTGTTCCAAAACAGCCTGAAAAGCAAGTATTTTGGTGCTCACATCAGCTTTAGCGGGGAAAGAAAAGCGGACTTGTGCAACGTGCATCGCGTGATTGAACCTCGAGTGTCTGAGATTTGCTGCAGACACTTCGGTTTTTGTGTAAGCGTGTGTTGACATGAAAATCAAGACATCTGCAACCAAGACATGTGGAAGCCATTATCTACTTGCAATTGGGAGTATCTTTCACAATTAGTTGCCACCACAGTATTGCAGTGTTACAGTAGAGGGCAGTGCGCTGGTGAAAAACTCGGATGAGCTTCTTCATAATGGTGCGAAGCAGGAAAATCTTGATAACATCCAAAGCGGCCAGACTCTCCTGACAAAATAGAACACTAATTAACCTACAAGAAGTGCTAGGGATCCTTCAGTGACTAAAGAAGAAAATCTACAAAAAGTCAAAGCACTGATTGGCGAAATCATGTAAGTGGTCTCGACTGAAAGACTCTTGGGTGTCGACAGTTTTGGTGCAATGAGAATTTCTTTTAGTTTTGAGAAGTGTACTGACCCCTGGTTGTGGAAAAGATACTTGAATGCCTGGGCTGCTCCAAATTCGACTTTTTGAGCGTTTAAGACATCACATGAACTGTAGTGAGCTGCTCCAAATCAAGGTTCTCCTGCTCTAAAATTAACATTTCGCTGCTCCAGAAGCTGCTCCCAAGGTTGTTTCTGCTGTCTCACCCCTGTAACCACCCAAGTGTCTACAACTGGAGCAAGAGTCTTAAACAAGGTAAAGAGGAAGAGATGCTGACCTCACCGATGCTGGCAGGCTGTGGAAGGGAAAGCAAAGCTTTTGGGAATGGCCATCCAGGCAGGAGAGAAGGAGCAGCAATGTGTGTACTCCACACGGCCTACCAAGGCTGCCTTGCTTAGGTGAAACAGTCGTCAATGAGGGGAGAACACATCCCAACTGGGCCCACAAACTGGCACCCTTAGCTTGACTGTTCGCAGGCTGTCATCAGGAACTGAGATTCCATAGAGAATCTGCAGGCAGCCTGATTCCAACTTGGATGGCACTTGGCTGAGTCTCGCGGACCATGGGAGGGGCTTGCAGGCTTTGTGGTTGTCCTTTCAGATTGAGTTCTTCTCTTCGCACTCACTGGTGTGTGATTAATGCCTGGGTCCTCACACGTGAAATCTGTGTTAGTAAAATTTACGGTCACTAACCAAGTCAAAAGAGTTGTTTTGACGTTTCGGAGCCTGTACAAGTTTCTTGTTCACAATGCAGTGGATGTAGTGCCGTTGTCCAGTTGAATATACAGTATGTGACGTCACGTACTGTATATTCAACTGTCACACACTGCATATTCAATTGGACAACGGTGCTACATCCACTGCATTGTGAACAAGAAACTTGTACAGGCTCCGAAACGTCAAAACAACTCTTTTGACTTGGTCAGTGACCGTAAATTTCACTAACACAACATGGTCCCTGACCAGACGAGCTTTTGTTGAATTCTGGACTATGTACATTGTGAAAACTGTGTAATTCTTTGTTTCTCCCTCGCGGCTTTTCTGCATCCACTTCCTGTTTTCAGGTTTTCTGAGAAATGTCATTATACATAGTCTATTTCGTTTTGTGCATTCATTAATGTCTATCCTTTGCTTTTGCTGGAGCCAGTGCCATAGTTGTCGATATTTTTCCTAGTGCTTTTATTTTTGTCTTCCTGCTTTGGCACTAAGTCCTCCATTATTATGGCAGGCTTGGCTTGTACCTTTTGCTTTGCCAATTCTGCAGCCTCATAGAACTATTCTGCTGAACATTGAAGCATAACCTTGTATTACTTTAATATAATATCTCCTATTAAGTTTTATCACAGTTTATACCACCATTTTCTTAATGCTGTACAATTCCTTAGTGTTGGCAATGACATCTTCGCGGATTAGAAGCCCCATGCCAAACTCTCGCTTCCGGAAACCCTTGTGTAGCAGAAGACGACCTCTATTCAGCACTGAATATGCCTCTACAGATCTCCAAACGCTGTTAAGGCCAATAAAATGGCCTCTTAGTCTTCATGTAGTTCTGTTAGTGTCATGGTTACCAGAACCTGTGAAGAAAAAGAGGACGTAAAGAAGTGGCTATAAGCAAGCAGATGATGACCAGAAGGAAGAAGAAGAGAGAAATAAGAACGTGAGGTGCAAGGAAGGGTCATAGATAAAGAGAAAGAAGATGCAATGTCTGCAAAAGAACGGGAAAAAGTAACAGAGTAGAAAGGAAGAAGTGCCAAGAAGCTCGAGAGGTGACACGGCCCAAGAGAGAAGCAATGCAGCCAGAGGAGGAGGGGTTGGCATGTTGCAACAGTGAAGGCAGAGATGTGGCAGTTAGAGGCGAGCTGGAGTTCAAGCTGGGGTCCTGCAAAAGTATGGGAGCAGAGGAACTGGTCGACGTGTCCTGGCCATCGCAGCAGCATACTGCAAGCTGTGCGGGCACTACCAGGACTTGACGCAATGCGACCGTGTTGCTTCAGAAGCACGTGCCAGCTGACAGCCTCAACCAGGACTCGACAAGACGCGATGCGACGTGACTGGATCAGTGTCGGAAGCTTGGTGACTTCAAGGACATGACCCTCATGACAGTTAGGCAAGCGTCACTCAAGAGAGTTTGATTGCTGAACACTACCACATTCAATTTCCATTGGTGCCCTGTCTGGATCCACTGGCTTTTTGCGCCCTTTAGTGCAATATCGGTTTCATCAGTGGATGAGGACTGATGGAGGTCAAAGGTTTGGTTAGCTAGGTAGTTTGAGTGGTGGTGGCAGAAAGACTGCTCCAGAAAGGCGGGTTCCTCTGTCAGAGAAGAGGGCCAGAAAGGATTATCCCGTAGGTGCTTGTCTATCCGAATCGATCATCCAGGAAGAGGTACTTAACAAGAGGGGTGTTGCGCACGTCGAGTGTGGAAGATGGTGAGTGAATGAGAGGGAAAAAAGAGGGATGGGGTAAAAATAACAATAAAAAATAAGAACTATTGGAAACTCCTAGTCTAGTTGAGTGGTTGGTTGTGCCCCAGAGGTGTATGAGAAGGAGACAAATCTTCGTGTTGTCCTCATGAAATAAGCTCTCCAGCTTCAAAATGTCTGCTATGGTGAATTTTTGCTGATTTTGAACATGAGGGAAGTTGACATTGCTTTTAAACCGTAGATTCGAACATTTGTATGTGCTTGTCTGCAAAGTAATCTTTTGTGTCTGCGTAGGGGCTCTCACTCGTGGTATCACTAGAATAGCTTGATAAGTTCATAGAGACCAAGGAAATGTGGAAAGGGCTGGGAGGTCAAAAACACAAGTAGTGTTTGGCAGGCATGAATGACTGCGTGGCACATTGGATGTGGATAAAGCACTGGTTCAAGTGTTAGATCTTAGCTGTTGTGTGGTTTGCTTGGTTTAATGTAAAATAACATAAGAGTGGGTAAATAAAAATGTGTAGCTGCTGAGATTATTTTGAGCATGTGTAAGGGGGGGGAAGGAAAGACAGCAGTAACATTAAATAAAATATTGTGTTATGACATGGTCAAAATATTGGAGAGGTATATACGGAAGTCTTCCAGGAACGTTGCCCGCTGTTATCTAAATTGTGCTTAAGCATTGCTTTGGATTTGTGAGAGAATGTGAAGGACTCGATAGAGTGTACCGAGAGACCGTCTCTCCTTTGCCCCCGGCGTGGCCTAGATGCAGGCCATCAATTTGCCAGATAACTTGAAAAGTTCACTCACTCTGTAAATGAAAAAATGCTTTTGTAACATGGAAGTGATATGTGAGTTTAGCAAGAGGTGGTCAGTAACTATGTTTGTAGATGTCACCTTTTAGGTGTGGTGTGTACTTGCTGTATTCAAGCTAAACAATCAAAAAGAGAACACTGTGTGAGGGACTGCTTGGTGGAAGATTTTCTAATTGTGTAGTAAAGTTTCTCTAGGGTTGTGTGTGAATCAAGCAACCTCTTATGCAGCATTATATATGTCAGGAAATTTTGATTTTGTGAGCATTTTAAGGAGTACTGACACGAATTTTGGCGTTCTCGTATTGTTGCTGTAAGTGAAAGCACTGGTGGGGAGAACCCCAAAAAGAGTATCATGGTGCCTCGCAACGCAATGAATACATTTTTAATACGACTCCCTTAAAAGCCCACTTGCGGTTTTGATTTCGAGGGGGCGGTTTCCTAGTGACGTCTCAACACAGTTGGACGTACGTTTAAGCCACGCAGGGACAGCAATTCATGATAGCATCGCTGCAACTCTGTCGTCTGTGGTCAGTTACACGTGGGGCACGTAAACAACGATGATTCCACGGTCGTCCAGCAACTTTGACAGCGATTTCAGTGATTTTTGAGAGACTGCTCATACGTCATCGTAGTCTCCATTGCGATGGGGTTGGCTTGCAGTGCTGTTCGACGAAAACTTTGAAACCAAACTAAAATATTTTGTGCGTGCTTCCTGGCTTCAGCGTGCGGAGGCCGTTAACAATACATGACTAGAAAATGAAAAATGTATATTTCGTGCCGCCGCAAAATCGTGTCAGTACTCCTTTAAAGCTAAACATGCCATCAACACGGTAAGCTATATTGGTTGTGCGATGTGCCTTCCATTGCTGTTCTTTTGCCTACAGAAGGTCATTCATTGGTCACCAATACACGTGAAAACCTCGGGGGACTGCACAAGGCATGGAATTAATGCATCAAGTTGGTAACAGCTGTTAAAGAAAATACAAAGTGCACCATGAAGACGTTGGAAAAAAAACAGTAATATTAATAATAGAAAATCTTCAAAGCTAGCCTTCCATATAAGTTGCAGTGTTAAAAGATGTGGGCGATATAAGCAAAATCATAGTAGAGAGTATATTGTTTGTCTTGAACAGCTAGTTTCGTGCTGCTTTGGCTGCTGGGAGTCTGCATGGAAATGAAATGTGAAAAGATGCACACAAAAGCCAGTGCCGTTTTCAGGATGTCTTCATCAAAAATTTGCTAAAATAGTCCTCTAGATTTAATATTAGGTTAACCCATAACGTTATAGTTTTGTTTTTGGGGAACACTAGTTTGTTATGCCATGAACTTTGAGGCTGCATAATTTGAAAATCCTAAATACCTGAGGATCATTAGAGGGAAAGTTAGTGTCCACCCATTTTTAGCACAAGGCTATATGAGGAGCTTGGAGCTTGCACAATTCTGCTGAGCTCATTTGACTTATCCTGAAGATTTTTGTTTTGATGTTGAAGTGTTTGGTGAAAAGTTATAAAGGTAATCAACATATTTTTAGGTAACTAGCTATAATTTGCTGACTGTATTGCTTGGCACCTAAGCGAACTGTTCAGATGTGGGATGCTTCCAAATGCAGGCCACCCTGAACCAATACAAGGCCCTTGTTGCAGAACTGCAGGTGAAGGCGAAAGCTCAGGCAAGGTGAGAGCAGGATTTTGTTCACTAGTGCTCAGACATTTGCGTTTCTTTAGGGGGGATGATGGTATTAGTCTTTTATACATCAACATGTCCTCATGAAAATGGACATGCATGTGCCTAGTGAACGGGTATTTGAGACCTCCAAACAGATTTCATTTATAGGAGTGCACGAATATCCAGACAATGTGCTTTCAGTAATATTTCATCTAACATGTAAATACGTCAAATGAGTTCTGCGGAAACATGACTAGAACAATACATGACTCCTTTAATGACTGGTCAATGCTGCCATGGTAGAATGCTCAAGTACCATGCAGAGAGATGTGGGTTCAAATCCTCCTTGGTCCTGGTTATTTTTTTCTAGAAGTAGCGCGATAATAGTTACGGACACCATGTAAATACGTAAATACGTTAGGGAAATGAACTAACAAACTACAAATGTAGCGTTTGTTATTATCAGGGAAGTACTGCCTAGGTAGCTTGCCATATTATAACTTTATTCATAAAATATTGCTGTATAAGGCAAGTGACCATCGTGAAGGAATGCTATAGTTGCTCTGCATGGTCAGGCATGCCATGAAGCATGCATAAGAGATTCTGTGCACAGAGGCGAGTGCATATGACACGGCAGCACATTTTGGTTTCCTGTTAAAAGTGTGCGGTATACTAGCATGTTTACAAGAGCAGTACACCTGCAGTGTGCGCACATAGTTAGCCACCATCATGCCTCCATGCACTATGCTGATGCTTACCCATATAGGCATCGCTGGTCTGTGCATCCTGCATAAACCCGGAGAGACAGAGAGAGAGAACTTCCTGTAGAGGGTCCCTGCAACTTTTCTAACATAGCTAGAAAGTGGTTCGAATCGGTCATATGGGGCTCTTGTGAACAAGTCAGCAACACAGTTTTGCACTGCATGCAGCAGGGAATTTTCTGTTCGGCTTTCAAATACAGCTGGAAATCACCCACTCTCCTTTCAGGAAATGATGTCGTTGGCATCAAAGACTAGGACTTCGGATTTTTCTCAGCTTTCAGATAGACACGTACAGTGTCGTTATTTGTTCCACATTAAAGCAACAAATTAAGCATTGCAGATGATGTTTCCATGATGGTTGGATCAACCAATGCTACTCCTGCCTCAAGTGAGGTGGTTCCTTGCCCGTTTATGATTTGTTTCATTGCAAGAAGACTGGCCATTTTGCAGACTACATTAGGCAGATTCCCTGCTGCACATAGTGCGGTAATATTTGGCTGACATGTTCGCAGGGGCCTCCACAACTGATCGGCACTGTTTTCCATCTAGATCCAAAAAGTGTTACAGGGCCCCTTCAAAATTCGGTGATTTGGGTGGGTGGTCCCCACAAGCACCCCAGCGTAGGTGACAGCTCGTGTCCTTGGACACGGGCAAAATCAAATATCTTTGGCAAGATTACGGGATTACATATGAAATCTTCCCATATATTGAAATGACTTCAGTTATTTAAAAATTTTCAATCCCTCAATGTGAAATTAATATTGAGAAGGTGGTATTCATCTAATATTCTAAACTATACCTATAACAACAGTGTACCTATAACAATGGTGTTTTAACAATATATATTGGTTGTAACAATGATGAGCTGCTGTGACATCAGCTCTACTATGTCTTTTCTGGTAAACTAAGCCTCTTACGACAGTGCCATGCCCCATTATGGTATGGTGGCAACAACACAGGGTGGGCCCTGTCTTGTTGCTGAGAGATAATAGATTGTGAGATATTTAAAAAAGCCCAAGCCTGCACAGAATTGCAGGACAGTGACAGTATAAGCTGTATGAGGAGCCTTCTTGGTGGTCATTGTAAATGCTTGGGGTGTGGCCAAGTGATCAGGCTATCAGGTATATCGAAGAGCCAAGTCAGGTTGCTGTCGGGGCTGCGCACGTCGCCTGTCGCGCGAAGCGTGGCATGATACGATAAAACTGCTTCACGAGCCAGTGCTTTGTAATAATGATGACGGAAAAGTTGAACATCATTTCATAATGATGATGTTTATGATTCCTCTTTAATGGGTACAGACCTACAAAGCATGCACCCCTGTGTTCTTTCAAATAATTTGTGACACTCGTTATGCAGTCCACACTTTGTGACGCGTAGTGGCTTATTACTATTCTGCAACATTACATTTGTTACGCGATTCCTTGGCAGGCTCTATACCTGTATAGGTCTTTTGGCAATGATCTTTCAACCACAAGTGTAGCTCAGTGGTAGAACGCTCAAGTACCATGCAGAGAGATGTGGGTTCGAATCCTCCTTGGTCCTGGTTCTTTTTTTCTAGAAGTAGCGCGATAATAGTTACGGACACCAGTGGCGGCGTACAACTACGGTGCCAAAAATGGCCTCATAACAGCTTATGTTGTAAAAGGAAACGCTCTGGCCACTGCAACCTTGCTGTTTCACTCTACAAAGGCTGCCCACTGTCTAGAGTAGAAACCAGCCTTTCCTTCAGGGTGTCTCTGTCCCTCTTCCATTTTGCCACCCTCCGAAACATGAGCCACACCCTGAAAAGAGAATAGCAAAGGACAGCGGTTTCAGTTTTCCGGTCCTAGAGCTATCCCCTCTGGCCACTGAAGTAAAGGGTTGGGATTAAAATAGCACTGCTGCAGGGAGAGAAGGAGGGAGCTGGTATCCTTTCGGTGTAGCTTTGGGTTGGTTCAGATTGTTATCTTTTGTGGTGGTATTGCTCATTTTCATGCTGTTAACCATGCAAAATGTGGGAAGGGGCATCTATCTATTCCTCACACCCCTCGTGCGCACACACACACACACACACACACACACACACACACACAACAGTTCTAAGGTTCTCATATTTAGCTACTTTAACAATATGGCTTTTATGGCAATTGAATATTGTCTCATGTATTTTGTATATGTGTATTTGGTTGCCCAAAAGGGATGCACGAACATGATCACCCGTGTAAGGTGTGAGCTGGACTGGTCAATGCTGCCATTTTATTAATACTGCAAGCCAATATGCTGGCCCTTGTGGGAGGGACAATGCAATGAAAAAATAATCACAAAAGGCTGACAGTGCAAGAAAATATAAAAAAATACATGAGAAGGTACAAACTATAGCCATAATGTTAAAGACAACATGCTTATTTAGCAGAACAGAGGAAATGACACTTAGGCAAAAAACTCAGTGTAAATAACAGCAGTGAACTGAAATGTCACACACTAAATACAATAAGAAGCGCGCAGATGAAATCGCTCTCCAACAATAGCACTGCACTGTGCACAGCAAGGAATTCATAATAAAATGATAAAAAAATTTGGAGCACTGCTCAAATTTATACTGGATTTTGGGAAAAATGGTTTTCTATCTCTTTTGCAAAGTTCCTCGATGGTATGACATGAGGAGGGAGCAAATTCTATTAGGTTATGGTGCATGGGAAAAACTGTTCATCTGAGGCTTAGCTTTGGCAAATATTGGCGTAAGGGAAAAATTGTGTCTATATCAAGTTGATCATGTTTTCAGGGGTGCTATGAAATGGGGCAACTGAAGCCCAGTTTCCCCTTTTATGATATTATGTAAGAACTGCAGGCCATTCAGTTAACGCCAGTGAACTTATGTTATTGGTAAGCGTTAGTGACGATGGGGAATCTTCTCTTTTATATTTTCACGGTGCAAGAACACGGACGCAAGAACACGGTGCAAGAACATGGACGGATTTGCAAAAATAAATTGAACGGCCTTTCTTTGCACATGCTCCAAATTCATAATGTCTTTCTTGGTGTAAGGGTCCCATCCAACTGCCGCATATTCAAGGTTTGAGTGCACGAGTGTGTTATATGCTAAAATTTTGCTATTTGCCGGTGCTTTTATAAGTCTTCTTTTCAAAACCACAATTTGCACAAGGCTGCAGAATATGTAAGAGATATATGGTTTGACCAAGTAAATCTGTTATTAAATGTGACATCTAAATATTTGTATTTTTCAACATCTGTTATGATCGTGTCATTTAGAATGTAAAAAAAATGCTAGGTTCTTTTTTCCGTGTTACTTGTAGCAAGACTGTTTTTGTGCATTTATTTCCATGCCCAAAAGTTTACACCAACCACTGTTCTAACATAGCCAGTAAATAGATTTTACATAGTGCGTTTGTCTCATGATTCGCGTAGCGCTATGGTGGAGGTGGAACGTTCCCCGTCCTCGTCATGGAGCTCTGCAGCAGCTGCAGTCCAGCACTCAGCCTGACTCCCGAAGCCATGGCTCCCTTGTTGCCATCTACACCTGTGCCACCACCAAAAACGTGTGTTACTGTTTGCAATCCCTGTGATCCCGGGACATTCTCCTCCCAAGATGGCCTTGACATCAATGACTGACTCGCCATGTATGGGCGTGTTAGCCAAAGCCACTGGTGGGACCCTACCATAATGCTCATCAATGTCCTCTCCTATTTTGGCAGGACACCGCGTATGAGGTTCAGTAACCATGAGGATGAGATCTCCAGCTGGGATGTCTTCAAGGAGGGCCTTCATGACCTCTTTGGGAACCTGTCGGGTTGCCAAATGGCCGTGCGGAAAGAGCTCGCTACCTGTGTGCAGGTGTCAATGGAATCGTACGCCCCCTTCCTTGCTTCTGCCTGGATGCATAGAAAATTGAAGATTTCTACTGCCTACCAAGCTCTCTCTTCCGCACTCATGGTACCGGATGTATCCTGTAATGTTTCCTTCATCTTCTGGTGATAGAGTATCGTGAGGTCATTGGGCAGGCACTTCATCAGTATGTGGTTGAGAACGACATTGTAGTCATCAGGGGTGATGCCCAAACCAGTTAGTGCAGAAACACAAAACTTGACCTTGTCGTAGAGCAGCTGCAGTTTGTCAACTTTCACCGAGGAATTAACCGGACATAAAGCAAGTGGGTTGTTGACGTGCTTGTTAATGAGCAAGTCCCATTGGCTGAATCGCTGTCAAAATCTTTATTGCAGTACTACAGTTCTTGTCGCTGAGCTGAATGACTTCAATTGCTCTTTTCGCTATTTTGGTTATGTGCATCAACAGGTACCTAAATTTCTTGATGGGCGAAAGCCCTGTGTTTAGCTCAGTCACAGTGCTGAAATGATCTGAGAACTGCCAGTCGTGAAGTTCATGAGAGAACGTAGGAATTTGCAGCTTCAGCAGGACCACTGTGCAATGACGCAGCATTACTTGACTGGGAATTATTGTCTTTGTCAGTGTGGGGAACGTAGCATCACTGACTTCATTTGCTGCTGAAGTGAACCCTTTACCAGCATCGGCATTTGGCAGAGTTTTGCACGGCCTTGAAGTAGTAGCCGCCATCGCTTTTGCTGCAAGCTCTCGAAGAAAGAACCTGGCTTGGGATACGGCATAGGACCTTTTCTGTTGTATTCTTCCGCTGCCTTGAATCCTTCCTCATCAACGTTGTTTTCAGTAGCGTCAGTGATGTGCTTGTTTCGGTCGACAAATTCCACATTCTTCTGGGTGAGGTAGTTGGCGTGAGATTCCACCTGCGTGCTATCTGAAGTGGAGGCCTGCAGTTCGTTGGTGAGGAGTGTGGTTGTTTTTGTAATGCTGGCTCTGACGACACAATGGTTCTGCCGCAGTCACTCTGTGGATGCCATTGCAGGTTGAAGTCTTGGAAGGCTGATGACCGGGGGTTTTCGGCACCAGAAATAATGCTGTGTAATAAAAACTCATGACCTAGACCAGCCTTTGACTCATTTTGATCTACCACTCGTGCTCCTCCATTGTTCTGGTCATCTTTACTTCTGCTGTCTGCCACAAAATGGTGCCCACTTCGTCGAAAAACCCAGCATCAAGTCAGAGGGAAAGCCAAAAAAAACAAGGAAAGAAAAGCGGCATGTGGAAGAGGTGCCCAAGGTCACGCAGCTGGTGGCCGGAGCCTCAAAAAGGAAAGAAAACCATAGAAACACGGCAGCGAGTGTGCGAGTCAGACGGAGAAAGAGAGACGGAGCTGCATCAAAATTTCAGGAATGACTGCTGAAGGCAATATAAAGAGTCGACCATGGCCCGTCAGTAGCAGTTTTAGTTGTATGTGACTCAGCGAGAAGAAAGAAGACATGAAATGATGATGCTCCGCGAGCAAGCTGGCAGGCCCAGCCTGGAAGCTTCATGTTGAGAAGGCACCTTGAGTAACTTTGGTGAATGGGACTCTTTTCTATTTTATTCTTTTTTACAGTGCATGAGCTTGTATGTTTTCTGTTGGTTTCGTGTAATGTTGTAACCCATCTGTGTTTGTGTTTGGAAGAGCCATGTTTGTGCTTCTTTGATGACAACATATTTGTTTTGTTTGATTTGCCTTGGCTCTGACTCGGTCTTTGAGCCACTGCTGGCATTTTGCTAGTGTGCTGAAGGGAATCAAAACCTAATTGTCCAAGCTTTCGTGCGATTGTTTTTGGGCAACTGACACGTCGATTCTTGGAATTCTTTCCGGTGATTATGTCCCGTACCTTACAGCTCGGGATTGGTGACACTCTAAAAGAGTCCCCGCCCGTGACGTATGTGCTTCATCGCGGAGTCATGCGGACCTGCCCAGAGGCTCGTTTCGTACCAGTGCGGCGGCTCACTTGCCTCTCGCGCTTGTTCGCCCGGAGGAGGCGGGATTTCGCGGGGCTGCTGCCGCGGTTCGCCGCGAGCAGTGTGGCTGTGTCACCGCTGAAGCGTTTCCCCACCGGCGGCGTGCCGCGCGCATTTTTCCGCTAGTGTGCACGGGCCTTAAGATATGCCATTGTGGCCCGTTTGTTTTGTGACACTGACATGTTGTTTTCTGGCAAAGACAAACTAATACGTGAAATTACAGAAGCATTTTATATATAAAAAGGTGTGTGGAAAAATGTATTAGTCAACAACCTGTCTGTGTTAGTAAACGATTTTGTGGAAGGGCCCCATGGATCTTGAGAAATTAATTGCCCTTGGTGAAAAGATGGGTTTGTCTGGAGCTGAGCTACGGAAGTGGGTTAGCCAGAAAGAAAAAGAAGCTGCAGAAAAAGAAAGACTTGCTGCTGAAAGAGCTAAGGAAGAAAGCAAAGCTATGGAGAGACGAATGAAAGAATAAATGGAGGCGAACGAGAGAAAGGCAGGCGAATGAGCACCAGATAAGAGAACAGAGAAAAGTGGAGATGGCTAAGAGGGATAGGCAAAGGCAGCATGAGTTGGTGCTTGAACGTCTCTGATTGCAGCAGCGCGTTGATGAGCCAGTTCGAGTAGACAGCACTGAAAGGGAAGTGTGCACGGTCCGACTGAATCCAAGCAAGTTGCTAGTGGCGTTCGATGAAAGAAATGATTATTTAGATGCCTACTTGCACATATTTGAAACCGTTGCTGAAAGCCAGAATTGGCTGGAGGAACAGTGGGCAATGGCATTGAGCACTTGTTTGAGCAGCGGAGCACTCAGTGTGTACGGCAGACTGACGCCTGCAGATGCATCTAATTATGCAAAAGTTAAAGTTGCTTTGCTGAAGGAATTCAGGTTCACTGTAGAAGGCTTCTGGGACACAGTCTCTGCCTCTCGGCAAAGATCTTCAACAGTGCCTGTGAATGACAAGGTTTTATTCTGTAATTGGTGCCAGCATGTGGTAATAAAACATCCTCCAAAAGCAAGACATGTACGGTTAGTGTTTTTTATTAAGTCATGGTTGATAAGGTCGACAGTTAGCTGGCGATATAGTGTTTTAAAAAAACAGACTGTCACCGATCTCGGGAGCATTTCCAGAGCATAGAAGAAGAGACGTTGGACGACGATAGCATTGTTAGCACAGAAAACCAATTTTCTCCACCACACAGCACGCCAAAAATCAACAAAATATGTACAAACAGGAAAACTAATACCAAAAATGAACAACTAATGAAAACAAACTTCCCCCAGGTGAAAATATTGCAACTGGAAACTACTGGGACCAGTTCAAGTGGTTTATCAGTGTGTCTACCAACCGGGAAAACTGGGAAATCTCAGGGAATATGATTAGTCTGGAAAATCTCAGGGAAAACTCAGGGAATTTGGGCTTCCGTCAGGGAAAATCAGCTGAAGTACGAAAGTCGCGGTAACGCTGGCTCTAACAATGCACCTTGTGATTGAGTTTATAGCGCAACTCGCAGTAACTGAAGAGATGAGTGCCTCCCCTTCCTCATCGCTCTCCGTCGCGCGAATTGGCTGCTTTTATTATTCTTATTATTGGCTTTGCTTGTCACGTCTTGTTCTATGTAAAGTCCGCTGTATGTGTCTGCACGCGCTACGGCGCACACACGGCCCGTGTGTGCGTCGAGTGTTATATTGTGCGTTTGCATGCACGCAGTCTTTTCCAAAAATATTGTGGAAAAGACTGTGCGGAGGTAGAGGACGCGCGGCTACACGAAGCTGCGCGCCCCCTCTTTAGGGAGAGGACGTGGCGCCGATTCTACACGCCACGCGGTGACGCGTTGTACCACGTACGTTTGGTTACGGCAGGGGGTTAGGGCTTTGCTTTCTTGCGGAGATAAACAGAACTTATTTCTCGCTTGGGCGCGTCGTGCGGTCTGCGGCAACGCCGCTGGGCAACGCCATTTCGTGGTTTCGGTTTCTCAGCGTGATTGCAACGGAGGCGCGTGAAACTTGATCTTTATCTTCATCGGCACGGCACCCCTTTTAGAGACGGCGGAAGTTGATTTCCATCTTTATTGGCGTAGCTTTCAGCTTGTTTATTATCGATGCTTATGATTCGAGAGTCGCGGGATCGAATCCCGGTCGCGGCGTCTGCATTTCGATGGAGGCGAAATGTTTGAGGCCCGTGAACTGTGCGATGTCAGTTAAAGAACCCTGGGAGGTCAAAATTTTTGGAGTCCTCCCTCGTAATTATAGCTGGTTTTGTGACGTAAAACCCCACAAATCAATCAATTATCGACGCCTACGAAGGATTCTTGCTGTTCTTGATTACCGAGTTTACTCTGCCCAAGGCAGCCACACGCAGAGAAGATACCGTGTGTGTACCAACACAGCTGGTAGCTCCAAGATGAGAACAGAGATGCGTTTTATGTGCGCAGACTGCGAGAAGACGCTGTGCGTAGACCCGTTTTTCAAGAAATACCATGTTCTAAAATACTATTGAACAATTTGTAGTATTTGCTCGATTCTACCGCGCCCTCGATTGTAACTCGCACCAGTTTTCCGATACAAAAAAAAGAAAAAAAGTGAAACATCGATTGTAGTGCACACTTATTTTTCGGGACACCAAAGAGAGGAAGTCTTTAGTAATCAACGTTGTCACATTAATAAAACCAGATGCTGTACTCGCGTAATGAATGCATTCGCATAATGAAAGCACCGCTAACTAAACCACTGCAGTCCCTCGAATGGCCGCGCTGTGGCTTTCCTGCTACACTTGATCCGCGGCGTCTCGAAGACGTTCGGCGCGCCGATTCATACCTCTTGCGTCTCGATGAAACTTCCGCACGTTGCCGCGGGCGGCATGGGCTGCCGGGCGTAGCCGCGTGCAAGCGGCGGTAACATCAGTTACTCGCAGTGCTGCATTCCTCCGTGCAATCGCAGTTCCCTCACGCTCGCTGCCGCATGCTGCCATGCATGATGCGCAGGGTGGCTCAGCTAAGCCTAAGCATGGTCGGGGTGTAGTCTCCGAGATTGCCGCGATGCAATCTCGGACGTCAAACAGCGCGCACGGCTGAGAGGCTCGGCCTCAGCATGGATATGAGGGAAAAATGCGATGATGAGCCGTTTTGCGTAAGGCGATGGGAAACATCTATTCTCCCGTTACGGCCACCTGCAAACGCTATCGAAAGTTCGTGCGGCTGGGCATCTCGGACTTCGGTTGGCCGCAGAATGGCCAAGCTGGCGCGGCGATTATCATCGGCCTATGCGTCATGTGCGTCGTGGCATCGTTGCACGGGGGACCGGCGGCGACATAGAAACTACAGAAACTATGCGCGCCAAAGACCGCCGCGCCACTAGTTCGTTTTTTCGGCAGCACCCGAAGCGCGTAGGAGGGGGCCATTTTCCTACGCGCCTTGATATGGTAACGGTGTCGTTCGTTCGCACTCGATTGTAACGCGCATACGATTTTTGGACCTGTTCTATCGAAAAAAAAGGTGTGCATTAGATTAGAGTAAATACGGTATAAGTGATGCTGACACCAAAATACAGCTCCTGATTCCTTTTTACAATGTTTTTACGACCTTACGCATTTCGTACATTCAAAATCCCGAATTTCACAAATTGGCCGTCTGGGAAAGCTTATTTCCTTTTGTTTGTTTGTTCTTTCGTTTTTTTTATTTCACCCTCAAAGAGCTCAACATCCTATAGTGACGACATTGGGTGACATGGTGCCTACCCGCATCGACATGAAAGAAAGTTATGCGCAACTCAGGGAATTTCCCCAAAATACTCAGGGATAACCTGGAAATCTCAGGGAATTTAGCAATGTCAACTTGGTAGACACCCTGTTTATGGTCAAATTCCCAGATGGGACCCACTGGCAACTGGTCCCCAATGGGAATTTGACCATAAACCATTTGAACTGGTCCCAACTGGTCCCCATTGCTACTGGTCCCCACTGGGAATTTGACCATAAGTCACTTGAACTGGTCCCAACTGGTCCCCATTGCTACTGGTTCCAATTGGCCCTGCTGCTGCTCACCTAGCCTATGTGAGGCCAGTAGCAGCGGCGTGAAACTTTTACCCCTGTTACACATGCGTAACAGAGATTGTGAATTATACTCAGCTGGAACCATACATCATTATTTAATGAGTGAAAAGATCGCTCGTTGCCATCGCATGTGACAGAGTTGGTAACTGCTGGCCGCGAAATCTGTAGATCAAGTCATACAGCAGAAGAAGCTCTGTGCTGAAACGTGACATTTATTAGAAATGTTGAAGCTTGTGCTCTGGCTCGGAATCTTCCTGTATGCTTTCTTGGAGACGCGGCAAACTCTGGGATATTTCGTGGGTCGTGCACATATTTCATCACCTGAAAGCAATTGTATTTCCACGTCGTTAGCAAAGTTAAAAGAAAATCACTGCTATTGTAATGAAGAAGTGCGCTGTGCACAGCCCCGCACCAGTGAATCGTAAGTGGGGCTTGGGCTGGATGTTGTTACGATCTTGGCCGCGAGGCCTACGCTGTGTCGTCTTACGTTAGCGCCATACGCTGCGTCCATGACTATGTCGGACTTCTTTATTATAATTGGTGGAATCGTAACAATATTCAGCCCAAGCCCCATTTGCGATTCACTGGTACGGGGCTGTGCACAGCGCGTTTCTTCGTTACTATGAACATGCAACCCTACCAAAAACGCCAAACGTCAGCCACTGGCTGATACTAAGAGTTCAACTCAATACAGTAACTGCGAAGCACTTTCAATGTAAAAATTCATACACGGAGGCGTCTCTCACCTTCAAATGCTAGCATCGGCACCAAGGAAAGCAGCGCCAAGTCGTTTTCACACAATCGATCCACAAAGCGTGTTGTCTCGGGCGAAAACAGTTGTAATGCGCTCGTCCGAAGTGTCATCTCTTCCACAGATGCCACGTCTAACAATAACTGAACACAAATTAAGTACACAGGCAACGAATATCCACACGTTCCTCGGCGCAAAACATCACATGTGGCACAGCACAGCGGCCCGCACCTATGCCTCGCCTTGGCTCATCCACTTGTGCTCAACGAAACTTCCGCACAGGCGCTTCTGAATTTTCTGTTATGCAGCTTCTTGTTGTCAATAGATGTTGTGGTAGTTGCGCAAATTAATTTTATTTTTTTAATATCTTTTGCGCATGAATTTGTGAATTGTTTACTCTATTTTCTTCGAACAAATCAGATACGAAACTAATAATGGCCGTCAAGGCAACTGATTCCAGTAGAACTGGTTATGGTTCCTGTTGGTGTCCAGATGGGCCCAACAGAAACCAGTCGCCCCTCACTTTGTTTCTAACTGGTACCATTTGGCCGGCAACTGGGACCACTTGGTCCCCAGTTGAAGTGGTCCCAACTGAAGCCAGTTGCTCCCCAGTTCACCTGTAATTGGGACCACTTGCTTCCCATTTAGTGTCCAAATGGGACCAGTTGGCTTTGAACTGGGACCAGTTGATTCCAGTTACTTCCTGTTGAAACCAGTTAGATTCCCAGCTACACATTGTCACCTGGGCCTTCTTTAATGACACTGCCTCAGCTCTCAGTTCGGCGCAGCTCTTAGTCCTATGTCTGGCCACACTGACTTCGTCGATGCTGTCGCAATCAACAAATGGAATGTTCTTACTGAGGTCGGCGCTGTCCTTGTCGCTGTAGAGTCCGATTCCGGTCTTAAAATTCTGTTGGACGTTTGCAAGTTGTCACTTCCAGCCTCTGTAGCCGTCGTCTCCATAGCCATCGTCCTGTCTGAGTTGCTTACGTGTCGCAGCATCTTTGAGTGTTAGGCCTATGGCCTAAGTACGATCTTAGTCCCCTGCTCGAAGTGGTGACGTGTCATACTGGGGAATTGCTCCTGGCTGACCTTCGAAGGGTAATTGTGGCCGGTGCGTCCGGGACCATCGGCTGTAGCACCTCTGAGGAGCCTCACCCAAACGTCTTCGAGGTCCACGTCCACGCCATGGACTGCCAGCATCATGGGCTCCTGAGCTGAACACCCACTGCTCCCGTCGACAGAGTGAAGCTGGCGGTGCATCCTTCTTTGGCTGTAGCCACGCAGACATTCCTTCGCTCAGCGCTCATGCGCCACGAGCGCTCGTGCTGTTTCAATGGCGGCCGGTCTTCTTCCTCGTCTCCACCGTGCTGCTTGCCTTTGACTCATGACACAGACAGGCAGAAATAAAATGAAATAACTTGCTAATACACAAAGTCATGTATCGTCTGAGTAGTGTGAGAGCATTGGAAAGGCCAGGGCTGAAAGTGATGATACGAATTGCTTGGTTCTGGTTGTGTTGCACTGAAGAAGTGTAGGACTGCTATGTATTCCCCCGGGTAGCTATGCCATAGTTTAAATCACTGTGGATGAAGGAAAAATAGAGGGATAGTAATGCTCGAGTAGAAAATAAGGTCTACTTTTAATTCGTGCATGAATGTGAAAAGCACTCTTTTTCTTGATGTCTGAAATATGCACTGCAAAATTAAGAGTTCAATCTAAATGCACACCAAGAAATGAGACAGATTTGCAAACAGAGATGACATTATGACCGATCGTTAAAGCTGCAAGAGTAAATAGACATTTAGGATGACGTGAAAATCACAAATTGAGCTTTAGAGCGGTTTATAGTTAGGGTCATTATTGTTACACCACTTGACAACCTCAATTTAGCACATAACTCAGTCATGGTGTCAGGCAGGGGACTGTTGTGGCTTTACAGGAAACTGCAATGCCGTCTCCATATAATACGCAGTGTCCAGATTCTATCATGTTTCAATATCGTTGATGTAAATGATGAATAAAAGAGGACCAAGAATGGATCCCTTAGGGATACCTTGATTGGTGAACTTGTAGTTTAGGTACTTAAAGAGTCGCCAGTGAAGACTAAATTTTCGGTTAGGTAAGCAACTTTTCAAACAGGTTAAGGGCAGTCAGGTGACACCGTATGATTGAAGCTTGCTGAATAACATAGAAATTGGTTACTTAAGTCTGAGTAACCATAGTTTTATGCATCTGCATAAATGAAACAATGTATGGCATGCTCATGATATTTGGCATGGCTGAGATTTAGTGAAAACATGTAGAAAATATAAGAGGATGTTTTTACCACCATGGGAGATGTGTAACCCTCTGAAGTTAATTTTCGTGTCGGTGCCGACTGTCTTGTGTCGGTGACTAAACTGCGATTGCAGTGGATCGTATCTGATGCTTTTGGGAAAGTGTACAGTTGCTGCAATAAAACCTTATGCGCGTCTTTAAGATGGTTACCGCCTAACTTGGCGCAATGTTTTTTTTTTCTATATCTATCAGCCATGCCAGGACGTGCGTGCTGGGAGCTGTGTTGCTTTGACTGGAGAGCATGGTATTTGAAAGATTGAGTGTAATCACAATTTAATATCAACAATTGCTCAAATGAAGTTTTGACAGGCCGTGTCCCATCTCTCAATAGCAGCTTTATAACCACAGACCCTTTGCTCAGTGCACAGTGCCACTGCGCCACGTTCACACCGACTCGGACTGCGTAAAGTTCAACAGCTGCAAGAACAATGCCTTAGCGGCATTGGGAATGAAATGGCACATTGAACATTTATGGTTCCTTGCATACGCTCCTACATGCAGGCAGCTAGCCTCGGTGGAATGTTCTCTGTGTACTTGCATCCAAAAGGCACGATCCTTTTATTTATTTTATGATGAAATGAGCCCAAAAAATTATTGCTCATAAGCATTGAGTACAAAACTGGAACCACATTCACGGCATTGACAACAGTCTCCTGCTTGATCCGTTAAATATGGAACTATAGTGGAATTGGCAGAAGTACCGAAACGTCGCGTTCACAAAATGGCTGACCACTTTCGAACGGAGTTTACGTTGGTTCGTTTCATGCTTGCTTCGGTTTGTGTGCATTGTATCCATTCAGAACGTAGTAGAAATAGTGACGCACTACTTTTGTTATCAGGTTAATGTCCAAAGAAAAGTTTCTTGCATGTTGAAGATAGCTGTGTTGCATCTCAGCGTGTCCAAAGCCGGTGGCAGGAGTTCTTCAAACACAGTAAACCTACAGCTGGATGTCGACTGGGAAAAGTTTCTACAAATGAAAATGGGCAAACAACAGGCCTTGAAGACATGCTTGCAGTCTTAATCAACACCGCCTTATTAAAATTTTCAAGGCAACATCACCCAAATGGCACTGGATCAAGCCGCACCATGCACGATCATGGGCCATTCTCATGCTTTGAAGGCCCGTTTAAATTTTTTTCACTTCATATGTGCCATACCTCTATTGCCATTGCGTCTGAGATGTTTGTTGTAAAAGTAGGATGCTTTGAATGATGTTCGTTGTATGGGATGCAGTTCCAATGGTTGGCATAGGAAAATTGTAAGTTCACCGAATTGCGGTCGTTACGGCCAATAGGCCCTCATTTCTGGGGTCTTAAACATGTGTGTAAGCCCCTGCCAACATCTCCTGTTTCTTCTGTCTAGTGCTTTTCTGTAGTTTGCAATACTTGCTCTTACACACTTTTCAGTATTTGTCAAATACTGATGTATCTTAGTCAACGCTTGATTTCATGGCATGCTGCTTTTACCACTGACAGAAATGATTTACGATGACACTTATCTCACCATGCGCTTGGTGTGCAATAAGGACTCTCTTTAAACATGACTGCAGTGGCATATAATAGTGAGAGCAGGTCTTGTGTGTTCCTTTGTGACGTGTTTTCCCAGCAAGGTAAATCACTGTCATGCAAAGCAATCCTATGACACCAATGCTTATGTCCATGAGAAGTAGCATCCTTGATATCAGGCTCTTCTGTTATATCTCGATTTGTGTCACCGAGTTGTACAAGCTCAGCTAGTAACGCTCTGGCCTCATAATTTTGTCTTTTATATGCCATGTATATGATGCTCACAATTGAATTTTCATATTTTCAGTGCAAGTGTAGCCTATTCATTTCATTGACAATTTAGCGAGTTTGTAATATTTGGTTATCTTTTTTTTGTACAATTTGTGTGGGTTTATAGGGCTGTGTGATACTTAGCTGTGATTTAAATCATGCTTCGCTGTGCTAACCTCATGTTATGCTAAGAAAAAGGCATTCTGAAAATTTTTAGTGTTGATTCTGAAAGATTTACTCTGACTTAACCCCCCACAACAAAAATATAACAAAATCACATAGATGTTTCGCCACCTGTGCGGGTGGCATCCTCAGGCATAGACCGTTTTCATGGGGCGAGGAAGAGTGGTCTGGCAACCAGTGTGCCTGCACCTTCCTTCCTCCTCTCCCGGTGTGTGCGAGATGGCTTGAGGCGCATGTGCTGATGCTTGGATCTGCGGAGCTGTTGAACAATTTATGCGTGTTGAAGGCTAAGCTGACCTTCTTTTTTCTCTTTTTACTGTGATGCGAGACATCAGAAAGTCGATACAAAGCCTGTGTGCAGTTTTCATGGGTGTGCTACAGGTGAAAGAAACTTGTCGGAGGAATTATGCTACATGCATGACCAGACACGGAGAGAGTTCGCGGCTGCGTACCCTTCAAGTTGTATCGTTTTCCTCTTGATTAGGACCAGTGGCATTCATAGATTTTAAACAGGAAAAGCTTTGTACGCCCTATCGGAGTTCTCAGAAATATCAAAGCCTTCTATTTCTGGTGAATATAGCACACCGAACTCGACACGGATGCTCAACGTCGACTATTACCGCAAGAAGCATGTGCGACAAGTCTCGCAACGATTGATCAGCTCGGTGAAGGACGAAAAATGGCAAACACATCCCTATCCTTTTACTATCGCATAGTGTTTCTTCAAAAGATAATGTGCAACTTAGCTTTGCCCATTACAAGGTGAATTTTGCAATGACAGTGCATTTAGTAGATGAGAACAGAAAACACACAGATCACTTCCGAGGCTGATTATAGGCTTCAGAACTGGCACGGACTGTATGATATCGGGCGCCGCTATCTTCCTCACAGGTGGCAGAAACTCCAACCATCTTCACAAGTCGGGTATTGTTGAAAAAAAGAAAGGAGGGGGGGGGGTGGAGGGACTATTACGGTCCCTGCAGTGTCTCGCCTGAGGACTCTGCCTAGCTGTTCGCCAGAGCCACTGGCCTTGGCAAGTTGCATTCCTTATCACCCTCCTTCCAGCTCCTCCATTCCTTTCTCAAGACACAAACGTTAGTCCATGCCATGCCTATCAATCGTGCTACTGAGTGAAAGAAAAAAAAGAAATAGATGAAAGGAAATATAAGCAGCCCGAGGGATGCAACTGAAACCAGCCACTGCATGCCCATGCATGACCGATGCAAATGCGCAAATAAAGCGTGACTGCCCCCTCCCTCCCTCCTCGCAAAAATACAACTCGAGGAAAAAAGTTCACCGTATCCCCGAAGGGTGCTCGTGATCAGCCAGAAAGTGTGAAAACATGCGCGCTTTGCAAACAGAAAGACCTTGCTGTAAATATACAGCACTAATACTTCCGCGACGTCCTCTTTTAAAATCAGTTACCATCATAGGCTCAAAACTTGTCACGGCATTGTGTAGACCTATTTACTATATACAGAACCTCAATTTAAGTTAAATTGAGCATGCCAGAACTAAGGGAATGACCAAAACTGCAGCCGCCCCCATACCGGCCATGCAAAAGCGAGGGTTCGCCCAAGCCAGTGGGTTGCCACGTTGAAGACGACTCCGCCCGCTAGGCAGCATGGTGGTGCCCCCCCAGGAAACTATCTATACACTGGCACCAAATGAGCAAAGGTCACGCAGTCCACTGCTAGTCCTGCATGTCCGTGTAAACGTCCAGCAGGGAGCTGCAGTTGTTGCAGGCCGATTTGTTACGCAGATGAACCATTACTCCGGGAGCTTCCTTTTCCCTCACCTTTGCTAACAAGCCAGTGTCGTCACATTGTTAAAATCAAAGGAATGTCCTGTTGTCCAGCAGTGTTCAACGAGCTGCGTCTTGGAACACGTGGCATGGGTGGCTTTAGCGACACCACCTCTGTGTTCTTTTAGTCTCGTTGATCTTTTTTTGCCTGTTTCACTGATGTGTCGTCGCAGTCCCTGCTTTGTACTATGTAAACAACCACGCTTTGATCGTTTGCAGGTGCACAGTCTTTCGTCTGAGTGAACACCTGTCGTAAGGTGTAATGGGGTTTAAAAACGGTTTTTATACCCCATTACACCTTCCTATGTGGTTTTGTTAAATTTTGGTAAAGTCTGTGTAAATATTTTTGAATCTTGAACAAACCTGGCTTTTGGAGCATTTTTCCATCTTGAGTGTTTCTGAAATGTGCTTTATCCTTTTGCATTAGTAAGTTCACTCGTGTATTTTGACGAGTTATAAATAGCGAACATATTTTTTATATATGCAGTTTTAGCACAGTTGCATGCACTCGTATGAGTTGCTGCTCTGAGGCACTCTTTTTTTTTTACTTCAGATGGAAACTTTTTCAGGTTAAAACACAGTTCTTTTTCTGCTCGACATGTCTCCAAAATGCCAAAAACCTCTTCTGTCACTGCACATGTCATGTTGCTAAGTTTGTGCGTACGAACACAAGCTCGTGACAGAGGCTTGCCTAAGGGAAATGTTGCTGTAGCCATTGGTCAACACAGGACATAATTTGTGATACAGTAGAACCTCATTATAACGAACCCGGATATAACGAAGTAATCGTAATTCCCCTTGAAATTCCTATAGATGAAATTGATATTGGTTATAACAAACTAATGGTTATAACGAAGTAATTACAGCTCCCCCTTCAACTTTGTTATAACGAGGTTTTACTGTAGTCATATTGATGTACACATACAATATTTTGGTGAAGCATTGTTATTTTTATGCTAATCTACAAATAGACTATTTTCCTCCATGCAGATTCAAGGCGGCAGAAAAACGAGGCAAGTGGGCCATTCATTCTGCTCATGCCATGGATCATGTGGCAACACTTGGTGAAGCTGTTCCATTGCTTATTTGGCTTACACGAAAGTTCAGTGTGCATATGCACTTGAGTAGGGTCTGTCAGTGTAACATGCTGGTTTTTATCAGTACACAGTGGAAACATTTTGCCCTGCTATATCATTGCTGAAATACAGGAGTGCTTTCACTAAGCTGAGCATAGCATTACTGCACAGGTGACACTGATGTTCTAGGGTACTTGTGGAACGTTTTTTTTTATTTTCAGTGAGAACTTGTTCGATGGAAGGGCACTTGCAGTATATTGAGGCTAAACAATGCATTGTGCAGTGTGATTTGCATGTGTGATTTGCATTCTTTTGCATGTGTGATTTCACAACAACAACACCAATACTAATAACATTGAAACGAGGGAATGGGCACACTATGACTACCTCTTGCCGGAAGCAAGCTGCCCACTACGAGCACCTCTTCCCCAGGCCAAGGATGATGAAGAACACAGTTGTGCGAGCGCTCATCTTGAGGTGTAGGCCATCATTAAATCGGGCTGTTCTGTTTTGCTGAGCCCAGTTGATCATCTTCGTGACAGCACTGGCTATATGCAACCATTGCCGGAGACGCCGTGCACCCCTGAGTCGACTCCGGTGAGTAACCCGGGAGACATTGCCCCTGTGCATGTACACACCAGCTGTCCGTTGTCTCCAAGGGCTGCAGCTGGAACACGGTCTGTTACCTAATAGCATCCACACCATGAACGTGAACCTGCAGTCATCAGCTGTTGCGCATCAGGTCATTGTCAACCAGCCACCGACACCAATTGTGTTTTATGGAGATGCTTCCGAAGATGTGGAAGACCCGCTTGACAGTTTTGACCGGGTCGCCATGTGCAATGGCTGGACTGCAAAGCGTAAACTGCGCTATGTGTACTTCGTGCTCGGAGACTCCGTGAAAACATGGTTCCATAATCACGAAGCGACGCTGACCTCATTAGGTGAATTTCGTCAGCTGCTCTTCGCCGCGCTGCATATTCGAACACGGACAGGAAGGAGAGAGCGGAGCTGGCAATACAGACAAGGTTTCAAGCAGTTAACGAGAGTGTCACCACATATACTGAAGACATGGCTTGACTATTCAGACGTGCTGATGCCTGAATGGCCAAAGACCAGAAGGTCAAACATCTGATGCTGGGGGTGAAGCAATAAATCTTTGCTGGCCTTATTAGAAATCCACCCGTAAGTCTCACTGGCTTCCTTGCTGAAGCAACATCTATGCTATGGGCTCTTCGACAGCCTGCCCGATAGTACAACTGCAATGTCACGGAATTTCTGACCAGCCGACCTCACATGACTTTGGGAAACAACACCGATGACTTGTGCAAATTCATCAGGGCTGTGATACGTTAAGAGTTCCAGAAAATGCAGGTCATTGATACGGCGACAACACGAATTTCTGTTGTGGAGATGGTGTGTGACAAGGTTCGGCAAGCCATTCAAGCTCCGTGCTACGACGTACTCCAGCACTATGAGGTACCACAGCATTATGATACACCACACCAATACGAGGTACCGCAACAGCAGGAGCCAGTTTGAATGACTTATGTGGAGGCCGCACAAAGACCAGCACTGTACGCCGCCTCGAATGTCATGCCTCCCTTTGTCCAAACAGAAGCACCATTCGGGGGTCACAGTCCCCCACACTTCAAGGCATCGAGACCCAGGAAATGCGACATTTGACGGGCTACAGACTTCGTGCCTCTCTGCCACTGTTGCAGAGAAGCTGGCCATATCTACAGAATGTGCTCGTACCAACACGTTGGTCTTTGGGACTCGCTCCAAATGCACATCGCCCATGACCTGGTGAGATGCCGTTCCTCATCACCCTCTCAATATCCATTGCCAAGTCCCATGTTTCCTCGAGACACCCGTAGACATCGTTCGCTCAGCCCTGCAAACCCGGAAAACTGACTTCTGCATCCTCTGGAGGAGGCGCCGCTGACACTGACGCGATCGAATATCCTCCATTACGACGACAGCAACAAGAATACGCCAATGTTCACACACACACAGGTAGTGAAAGACAAATTGTAATGTCGGACATAGTGGTTTCTGTGGATGACGAAGTCACAGCTTTGATTGATACTGGCGCAGACAGCCAAGTTATGAAGTCGAGAGCGTATGGCGAAGTTAAAGAAATGTTCCCTGTGGACTGGATCGCAGGTTTGTATTGCAGGAGGTAACCTGCTCACTCCCGTGGTAAGGTGCACTGCTAGAGTGAATATTCGTGGGTATACGTATATTGGGGCCTTCATTATTCTTCCATTTATTCAAGAGGCCTCATGCTCGGCATGGACTTTGTGCAGGCAAATGGGGCCGTAATTGACTTCGAAAAGCTGAGTGTGATGTTTTCTACTGCAAAATCTACAGCGAGTGATGCCAGCGCCGAGGATAGCACTGAGAACGCCTTGTGCATAGTTGCTGGCAGCGTTACAGTACTGCCAAGAAGCAGCATACTGACCCTCGTAACGTTCAACACATTTGATTGCTATGAAGGCATCGCCGAGGCAAACATTTCATTGCTGCTTGAGCGGAACCTTCGCATCACGCGGGGCCTCATTCAGATTCTGAACAGACTCTTATCAGTAATGAGTGCTCCTGACAAACACTAGCAACGAGTATGAGCATGTACCCCAAGGCACAGTAGTTTCCTTTCTCCATGAACTTGCTGCTTTTGTTGATGTCAGCTCATTAGAAACCGCTGAACCAAACATACCGAAAGAAGTCAGCCTGACTGATCACATACAGATAAAACCCGATTTACTGGAGCAGCAGAAGGAGCAGCTCCTAAACCTCATGAACGACTTTTCCGGCTGCTTCTCCACAGAGTCTAAAGTACAACGCACCCCCATTGCGAAACACTGCATCTTTACCTATGAGACTGCACGTCTGTTCGCCAGCATCCATACTGCATTTCGACTTCGGAAAGAGAGATCAAGCACCAGGTCCAAGACATGATCAATGATGATGTGGTTCAGCTGTGTACAAGTCCATGGGCGTCACCTGTTGTTTTAGCTAAGAAAAAGGGTAATACACTGCACTTCCATGCAGGCTGCAGAAGGCTTAACAGTACAACGAAGCATGACGTTTATCCCCTGCCACAAATCGACAATGCTTTAGACTGCCTATGCAACGCCCAATTTTTTTGCGTCGTTGGATCTCAAGTCATAACACTGTCAGATCGAAGTTGATGAGCGCGACTGCAAAAAGACGGCATTTGCGACCCTTGATGGATTGTATGAATCCATAGTCCTTCCTTTCGACCTGTGTTCCGCACCTGCCACATTTCAGTGTATGATGGACACTGTTCTATATTGGTGGAAACGGCAGACCTGTTTGGTGTACTTAGACGACGTTGTGGTGTTTTCAAGAACGTTTGAAGAACTTCTTGAATGACTCAAGAACATCCTCTTCGCAACCAGCAGAGCAAATCTTATTTTTAAGCCTTAAAAATCTCACTTCGCTTTTCAGGAGCAAAGTTTCTCGGACACATAGTCAGCCCTGAGGGCGTTCGGCCTGACCCTGACCAGCTAGCTGCCGTTGCGGAGTTCCGATGCTCCTCAGACAAGAAGGCTGTCCAGTGGTTCTTGGGTCTTTATGCTTATTATTATTGCTTTATGAAAGTTCAACTTAGCGTGAAATACACAGGACACAAGAAGAAACCAAACAGACAGGACGGGCGCTACTACCAACTGTTTATTGTGAAGGTCACTCACCGACGTATATATGTGTCTTAGTGTTCGTTGCGCATGCATTAAGATGCATGTATACGTCTGTGAGTGACCTTCACAATAAACAGTTGATAGTAGCGCCCATCCTGCCTGTTTCGTTTCTTCTTGTGTCCCTGTGTATTTCGCACTAAGTTGAACTTTCATGATGCATAACTAGCTAGACCAGCAGTCTGTCCTACTAAGAATCATTGCTTTGTCGAGGGCTTTTCAAGGTTCAGTGAACCATTAACACGATTGATGCGTCAAGATGTACCCTTCACGCGGACCCAAGACCAGCAGGAAGCTTTTGAAGAATTGCGACCGCAGCGCCTCCCTATGCTTTTGTCTCTGCTTTTTCTAGTCATCAACATACGGCCATGTCGTGGTTCTGGATCTCTTAACAGTACATTCGAGTTGGTCATTCAATGCTAAGTGTCCCAGATGTGGCGCTCACCCACTGCGGATTTTGCTTTGTGGCTCTTTGCTGCACTGCACCTAGCATCATGGTAGAATATATCACAGCACAAAACCTTTCAATGCCCTGGTGCGTGCCCAAACTTAGCTCCTTGTTATTAAATTGACGGCAGTAAAAAAAATTGATTTAAAGTGTATTCTTGTATGTCGAACCAAAAAACTCTGTATGCGACTCTATGAAGGTTGTGTCATTTTTATTTTTTCCTGTCTGTTACATACTCTGTTACATACTCTCCAAAACAGCAGAAATCTTCAATGTTCATGATTTTTAACGAATGAAATGGCTCTTTCCAAGATCTATATAAATGTTTGTGGTCATTAATAAGGCGCACTTTTGTGTAGAAGTGTTCACAGGCAAAATACGATGTGAGTCCCCGTGGAAAAAATTGTTGAAGCGGTAAAAATGTGCAATATATTGCATTTTTGGAGGCATTTGTTTGTAGAGTCGCAGTCCAGCTAAAATATTATCTATGCGGCGTATGATGGAACACATCATTCATAAGAATTTAGCAAAGTCTTACCGAATAACTTTTCGTTTTAGGGAAAAAAAGTTTTTTGAAGTATTCTCCTTGAATGCACGCGGCATTGCACTGTGTTGCCACTATGACGAGCATATGCAGGAACTCTCATTGGCGCTTCATGCCAGGCTAGCATTTCTGTGATTCTTCTTCCCATGCTTAAGGCTGTAAAATCCTCATGAAATGCTTGCCAAAAGTTCAACAGCACACAAGCTAGAACCTCCTAACCAATCCCAACCGCATGATGCCTTAAAGGGACAAAAGTGAAAAGTGCAATGGTTCAGAACTCGATTGTCGTTAATTTTGCCATTTTATGTTGAATATTAAAAGAGAAAATGAACATCAAAGATTTAGTTTTGAAATACATGCCGGAACTTCAGCTTCATGATGTCAGCAATTTCCTTTTTTCATATTCTCGCCAAGTTTGCTCCATAAAATGTTCTGAAACTCAGTGTGCTAAGTGTCTGACTTCTTTAGAAGACAATGTATGTCGTTCTTGCCGATAAATAATTACGTAGGTCTTAGCAGACACTGTCAAAGATGTGTGATGTCACGTGTATTAGTGCTTGAACTTCAGAGCGTGTCACCACTTGTATTTCTGTTTGCATGTTTTCTAGCTTACTGAGGGTCTTCTGCTTGCAAGCTTGGTGTTGGTACTCTGAAAAGCTAACTCACCGATATGAGAGAAATTGTTTTTCACTTTAGTGTAATGGGCAGTAGGTGGCTGAGGCAACCTCTTACCGTGTTAAGCCACCAGGGGAAAGCTCAGAATGTTCATTGGGCTAACTAGGAGGCCAGCAAATGGCACCCAATATGGCTCATCAGTTCTGTGGAGCCCCGTTGGGTGGATTAAGGGATGTGAAAGGAATGACTGGCATCCACTCATTTGTAGCACAAGGCTGCAAGGAAACCCATACCAATTTCTCAGAAAGATCTGTCTGCCAATTTCACTAACCAGGAGGCTAGCTATCAGCACAGAAACAGGTGGACACAAATTTTCCGAAGTAAGGATGGTGGACTGTGCATGTTGGTTATGCATTGGGAGGGGCAAAGAGGATGATGGACAAAGGGAGCGTCAACACGCACACGAATGGGTGCCACTTCCAACAATGTTTATTCAGAAAAATCACTATTTATGGTATTGGTACAAATATATTTACAACGTATTTACAGAAGGAAAATAGCCAAGCAGCCACTATGGCGGTTGTTGCTCGAAGCACACTTCGTCGACGTCCACCCAGATATCTTCTTCTTCCTTGGAGCTCTAACACCGTAACATCAACCCCTGGCAGTAAAAGTGCCGTCCCAGTGCTTGTCACAGTGAGGTGGGCGAGAGGTATGGCTTCAGGCATGCGACATGGACGACGTCAAAAGATGCGGAGGATGAGGTGGGGTTTATTGGCGCGATTTTATAAGTCACATCTGTTACTTGTCGGAGGACACGGTAAGGACCGGAGTAGTGCGAGAGCAGCTTTGCAGAGAGGTCAACATGCCGAGAAGGAGACCACTGAAGGACAAAATCACCTGTTTGAAAGTGTACATCCCGGTGGCAATTGTCGTAGCGATGCTTATGTGATTCGGAAAGGCGGTGATGGGCTACCTGGCGTGCCGTGCCGCTTTTGCTGTAGTGACAGCGCGACGAGCATACTCAGGGATTGGAAGGAGCGTGTCGAAAGGCAAGATGGGCTCTCTGCCATAGACGAGAGAAAAGGGGAAATAGCCAGCACTGTCAAGGCGAGATGTGTATATGCGAACGTCACAAAGGGCAGTGCAGCGTCCCAGTCACGGTGACTGGTTGAAACATACATAGCAAGCATGTCAGTGATGGTGCGGTTCAAACGTTCAGTGAGATCGTTCGTTTGGGGATGGTAGTCCATAGTAAGCTTGTGTTTTGTGGTGAAAGAGCGGAGTAACTCATAGATTACTTTTGACAAAAAGTAACTACCTTGGTCCGTGAGAAGCTGACGAGGAGCGCCGTTATGTAAGATGATGTCCTGAGTTAAAAAGTCAGCGACGTCAGTAGTGAAATTGGTTGGGAAAAGTCTTGTGATGGCGTAGCAGGTCATATAATCCGTAGCAACGGCAATCCATCTATTTTCTGTGATGGATAGAGGGAAAGGACTGAGCAGGTTGAGACCAACACAGAAAAATGGCTCGGCTGGTATATCTATGGGCTGAAGGAGCCCGGTAGGGTGTACAGCGGGCTTTTTCCGGCATTGGCACGACTCACAGGAAGCGACGCAACGGCACACGCAGCGATAGAGGCCAGGCCAGAAAAAAACGCCGTCGCACACGCTCATAGGTGCTGGCAACACCAAGGTGGCCTGCAGTGGGAACGTCATGGAGTTGCTGGAGCACGGTGAAGCGAAGATGAGTGGGAACTACAAGTAATAGCTCTGGTCCCACGGGGAGCGTGTTCCGGTGATATAAAATGCCGTCTACAATAACGAACCTGCGAAGCCAACTGTCTGGCGAGACACAATGCAGGCGGCTGATGATATCTCACAGAGCCGCATCACGCCGCTGCTTGTCAGCCATGTTGGTGAAAGCGGGGAGTGAGAAAGTGCAAGTCAACACACCGTACGCTGCAGGATTTGGTACGTCGATGGGGTACCGAACAGGGAGTCGGCATCTTGATGTAGTCGGCCGGACTTGTATACTACAGTGTATGTGAATTCCTGAAGACTTAGAGCCCAGCGACCCAGGCGGCCTGTCGGATCCTTGAGCGTGGACAGCCAGCATAGGGCGGGAGGGTCGGTCGTAACGGTGAAAGGCCGTCCACATAACTGAGGACGGAATTAGCTGACGGCCCATGCAACTGCAAGACACTCGCACTCGGTAACAGAGTAATTACGCTCAGGTGGGGAAAGGAGCCTGCTGGCGTAACCAAGAACTCTATTATGACCAGCTTGACGTTGGCTAAAAACAGCGCCAATTCCGTAGCCACTTGCATCGGTGTGGACCTCAGTAAGGGCGGATGCGTTGAGGTGGGTGAGAACTGGCAGAGAAGTGAGCAACGTAATGAGTCGTGAGAAGGCAAAGGCTTGCTCAGATCCTCAGAAAAATGGAACGTCTTTCTTCAGGGGATCATTCAGAGGGTGGGCAATGTCAGCGAAGTTCTTCACAAATCGTCGGAAGTAGGAACAAATTCCTATAAAGCTTCGGATGTCCTTGACGCACGTCAGTACAGGGAAGTCAAGGACAGCACGAACTTTGTCTGGATCAGGGCAGACACCAGAAATGTCAACTAGGTGGCCGAGGATGGTAACTTGGCGGTGTCCAAAGCGGCACTTCGACGAATTAAGTTGTAGACCAGCCGCACGAAACACTGAAAGAATGGACGAAAGTCGTATGAGATGAGTGTGAAAGGTTGCCGAGAATACAATCACGTCGTCCAAGTAACGTAGGCAGATGGACCACTTAAAGCTGTGTAGAAGGATGTCCATCATTCACACAAATGTCGCTGGAGCATTGCACAATCCAAACGGCATCACTTTGAACTGGTAGAGGCCGTCAGGTGTAACAAACGTGGTCTTCTGGCGGTCCAAGTCATCTGCGGCGATTTGGCAATCACCAGGGCGCAGATCTATTCAAGAGAAATAGGTTGCGTCATGGAGGCAGTCTCGAGAGCATCATCAATGCACGGGAGTGGATAGACATCTTTTTTTGTGATTTTGTTTAGGTGCTGATAGTCTACACAGAAACGCCAAGTATTGTCCTAAGGTGAAAAAGGGGAGGACACCAACCAAAATATAATCATCAAACGTAAAAAACTGTTTACATGAAAGATGACAAAAACCCGACATTTCGGGTCCCACTCGGACCCTTCTTCAGGGGTGACTGCAGGCACCAGACAGCCGCAGTGCTTATAAGGCCTTCTTTTTTTGTTTCTTTTTTACTTTCTTTTCTTCTCTCTTCCTTCGTTTCTCATCTTTTTCCAGTTCTTCAAACCGAGGGGGTCATGCTAGTGACGAACCAGGTGCCGGAGTCCACTGAAATAGACACTCGGCATTGCGCCTGCAGACCAGTTCATGTTACCAGGTGTCGCCTGAATGTGCCATGATTCCACAAAAAGCCGCCTGTGAAAACTGGTTTCCAAGTCGAGGACGCGGGAGTTGTCGAAGGTGATGCGATGGTCGTTCACCTCGCTGTGCTCATCTAATGCACTCCTTTGTCTATCGAACTTGCGGACATCGTTCCTGTGCTGTCGTAGCCTCTCTGGAGAGTTCGTCTCACCCACGTATGACGCGCCACAGTCAGAACAAGGAATGGAGTAAATCACACCTTGTGCTCTCTCCCTCAGCAGCCTGTCCTTTGGGCACGGAAAGAAATGGCCAAGCGTGGAAATTGGCTTGTTTGCTGCTCTAATTCCCTGCTCCGACAGCACACGTACGAGTGCTTCGCTGGTACCCTGAACGTAGGGAATGCACACCCATATGGGCTTGGAAGGCGGCGGGTCATTGTCCTTTCGAAGGGGTCAGCGGGGATTAGTCTGGCGGCGAGCTACCTTTCCAACAAAGGCTTTCGAGTAGCCGTTCTTTAGAAGGTTGCTCCTGACCACCTGATCTTCATCTATCCGTGCAGGCGCCAGACAGCACTGCGGCTGTCTGGGGCCTGCAGTCACCCCTGAAGAAGGGTCTGAGTGGGACCCGAAACATCGGGTTTTTGTGATCTTTTATGTAAACAGTTTTTACGTTTGATGATTATATTTTGGTTGGTGTCCTCCCTTTTTTCACCTTTATTTTCGTCCCAGCCAGACGGCTCTCTGTCAAATGTTCACCTTTAAATCAAGTATTGTTTTTCTTCTTAACTAGGACCACAGGTGAAGCCCACGGACTTGAAGAAGGCTCAGTGATGCCTTTTGTGAGCATCTTGTCGACCTCTTGTCAAATAACTTTGCGCTCTGATGGTGACACACAGTAAGGCCGCCTGTGAATTGGAGCCACATCACCGGTATGTATGCGGAGCTTGACGTGCGATGTTTGACCTAAGGGCCGACCGTCAAATTCAAATGTCCGAGTATGTGACAAGCAGAGCACAGAGGTCGTTGACTTGGCAAAAGATCTGAGGCAATCATCTTCGTTATGCAGTGTTCCAGTGGAGATGACTGAAATTTGTTGGCACTATGTGGAACAGAGGCATCGGCAGCAACCACCTCTGGTAAAAACGGTGATATCTCGCAATCATGCGATGGCGACCAATTGGCGAGAGCAATACCTTGAGGTATAACTTGAGGGCTGCGACCGAAGTTCAACAGAGGAAGGCATGTCTTGTTTGCCCTTACGGTGACAACAGTATATGGGAAAGACACGTGCGATAGCAAAACACTACGACAGGGAGAGACCACATAGTCACCATCCGGCACAGTGGGGTGTGGCTCAGCGGTGATACAGACTAATGCTTGTGCTGGCAGGTGAACAGATTCAGCACACGAAAGCTTCCTCTGGACTGTGTCGAGGGCATCGGCAAAATCAGGCAGGTCAAGCTGTATAACACCGGCTCAGCAATCGATGGTGGTTGAATTGTCCCATAAAAAATCCAGACCAAGAATGATGTCATGAGGACATTGTTGAAGAACATGGAACAGGACAACAGTATGGCGATCGGCCACGCACATACGTGCATTGCACATTCCGAGCACGGCCGGAGTTCCTCTGTTAGCTATGCGTACAAATTGGCGTTCAGCTGGCATTAGGACGATGTTTAGCCTTGCACGGAGGTTCGAGCTTATAATAGAAATGTGTGCGCTGGTACCAACAAGGGCAGTAACAGGCAGGCCATCCATTTCCACAGCAAGCAGATTTTGGTCCGTAGTCAGGCTGAGGAGAGAATTTTCAGGTCTGGAGTCGAATGCAGCGTCATCTCTGGGAGCTGCATCGGTCAGTTTTCCGATAGGGAGCGTCCAGATGGGCGAGGGGATGAGTAGCGACGAAGCAGAGGTGAGCGGCAGCGATGGTCATATTCATGCGGGGACGGCAAACGGCTGGAGCATCGGACTGATGTGGTAGCTTTACCAGATGGTCCATTGTCACGAGTTGCAAACTGCATGGGCCGGTTGTTGTCATGCCAATATGTGCCGAACGAGCGAGACGAAAAGCCTTGATTGCGACAGTACCAGGAGATATGCCCAACACCATGACAATGGAAGCAGGTCGGTTTGTTGTCCAGCGTCCTCCATTTGGCGGGGTCACCATAGCGACGAAGAGTTGCCGGTGTTCACGAAGGCTATGGCATAGGACTAACACGCGGCTGCATGAGCGAACACCCAGGTTGCAGTCCCACGTTAGCAAGCTTCTCCCATACAACAGTCCGATTTACCGAAATGGTTGATCGAGGGTCCTCGGAAGGGTGCGTCAGGAAGGATGGCGGGAACGCCGCCTCGATTTTTCGCCGTACAATGCAGACTATGCGGTCGGTAGTAAGTGGCTGACCGGGCGGTGGCTGAACATCTTCGCAAGCTGTTGCGGCAGTGTTCGGAAGCTGGACGGATTGCTGGGCGATGTGGCGACTCTTCAATTCTTCAAAATGCCAACATTCCTTGATGATGTCTGCGCTTGAGCAGTCTTTGGACACCAGCATATTGAGAGCATCATCTGCAACGCGTTTGAGCACATGGCTCACCTTGTCTGCCTCAGTCATGTTGGCATTGACCCCCTATGGCAAAGGGCAAGAACGTCAAGTACGTGCGTCACATACGATTAGGTTGAAGTTTGCACCTGGCAGGAGAGATCTTTCGAAGCGGCGCACTGGCGGCCGGCAGATCTGCCAAACAGGTCAGGAAGTTTCTCCTTGCACGCGTCCCATGTGGTAAGATCTTCCTCGTGAGATTGAAACCAGACGCCTGCTATGCCGCAGAGGTAGAAGGTAACATTGGCAAGCATGAATGTGGGGTCCCACCGATATTGCACTGCAACACTCGTACTTCGAAATCCAGTCATCAACATCAACACCATTGGTACCGCAGAAGTTACCGAGGTTGTGCGGCTGCATCCATACGACAAGGTGTGCCTGGCTTGTTGGACTCGCGGTTGGAGCACAGGAGCCAGCGTCTTCTTCTGTTGACATGACGGAGCTGTTCAGGACACGTCCACTGCGAAGTTCCGTCTTGCGTTGTACCTGGCACTTCCATCAAAATGGTACAAATATATTTCCAAAAGTATTACAGAAAGAGAATAGGCAAGCAGCCAATATGGTGGTTCTTGCTCGAAGCACACTTCGTCGACTTCCACCAGATACCATCTTCTTCTTCCTTGGACCTCTAACACCGTAACAATATTTATACACCGGTCATTATCACAGATTGTCAGTGCAGAGTCTCATTCAGAAACAATTCTTTTGATGCTAATAAAATGGAGGTTACACTAACACATTGTTTTTGAATGAGACTATGAGACTGTGCATGTACAATCTGCGATAGTGCTTGGTGCCTATGTGGTGCTTTTTCTGAATAAATACCGTTGGAAGTGGCATGCGTGTGTGCCAAATTTTCTGTTTTGTAACGCTCCTACTGCCTTGTGAGACTGCTCTGAACTGAATCGTCACATCCAAATACAGTATGCTGATGAGGAGGGAAGTTGGGCTTATGTCACCAAAACATTGAGCGAGTGGTCTCCTTTTGACACAGTTGCATGCCAATGTCATTTGCGGGTGAAGTGTCGCATGTGGAGTCAGGGCACTGTCAAGGAAAGCGGAACATGTCCACAGGCCAATCCTCTTGATTAGGAGAAGCGGCAGTTGGGCAAGTTCTATGTCCTTTTTGTCCCGTCCTTTTGCGCCGTTTTATCATGAATCCATCCCCTTGATAGAGTGTGCAAAGTTGGCTTAGAAGGAGAAGAGCAGCCGCTCTTGCTGGGGGGTTGCCGTGCTGTCAGGCTGTGCCTCTGTTGTGAGTTGCCACAGGTTTTACATACAACTCGGTTTTTCAGTGTTCCTCTAAAGTCAGGAGAGTAGCTGTGCCTGTGTATGTTGTATCACAATGCTTTCTCTGCAGTTTCAATGTTGGAGAAGAAGCTACGGCGGTCCAACGAAGAACTAAAGCAGACACGCTCCCAGCACAACAAAGCGTTGGTATGTTTAATCTTTATTCTTCATTCAGTGATCACTCTGCTTAGCTCAAAGGCACTGCAGCAGGGGGGTTACAATGTAAATCATTGGTACAGCATATTTGCTCACCTGATAAGAGATTCCCTTTGGTGATGGAACGTATAAAGAGTCAATTATCATGCAGATCAGATCTATTGCTGTATTTTAAAATCTTGAAAGAGTGAGCATTTTGCGAGGAGATATAACGAGGACTGTGTCCGTACATTTTCTTTTGAATGCCAGTTTGGTTATGAAATATTTGATAGAAGAGTTTTAAACACTGTTTCCATCAATGGGATGAAAGTAGTTCCCATCCTAATTCATTTTTCATTTTGGTACAGCTGTAATTTCTTGCTCTCTGTTCTGAATGTTTTCAAGTTTGTCACTTCAAAGTGATTGGCCAAGAGTCCCAAAAAGCGAAAGTGTATTCAAGCACAGGGAAACGTTTGTTTACTATGCCATTGATTTCAAACAAGGTGGCGATGTCTCAGGTTTTGCTGTTTAATGTTTAATGACTGGAAGGCCTTAGCAACCACTGAATCAACATGAGCATTCCATGAGAAGTCGGGTGAAAATGTCATACTTAATTGTTTATGCTGTGGTTTTTGTATTACTGTAGTATTGTTGATAACATACTGAGAGGATAACTTGGTTGTTTTTATAACATTATGTTCTACAGATTGGTGCTATGGATTTATGTTTCTTTTGTTATAGCCGACAGCACATGCCGCTCGATGTAGTAATTGTTCAGTCTAGTTAGGGTCCCCTACACACGACATGAGCTGCCTTGTGCTCCGTGACAATGTTTTGGACCCACCTTGCAACACGGAAGCCCAGATAATTGTGGCGCATCATGTAAAAAAAGCATTTAACATGATTTCACACAAAACAATCCTCAAAGGCCTAGAAGACATAGGTTGCGGAAGACAGGTGTTTTGGTACATCCTTAGCTTCCTTCGCGACAGGAAGACAATTTGTTTGCGCAGCCTGTGCTCTGACATCATCGCACTACCCAATTGAGGCACTCCTCAGGACTCAATCTTGTCACTACTTCTTTTCAACGTTGGGATGAGGCGACTGGTTCTAGAACTTGGAACAAGTACGGGACCTCAGATGCGCAATCTACGCCACTGACATCATGCTCTGGACACACCGGGGTTCTTATGGCGAGAAACAAGACACGTTACAGGAGGCCATAGACAAAGTGGCAAATTTCATCAAACACGCGGGTATGACATGTGCACTAGATAAATCAGAGTTCATCACAGTATGCAGTAAGCGTTGCAAGGAAGCCAGTATCCCAAGAATAGACCTCCATCTCGAGGGCCACACTTTTCGTGAAGTCATCCAAATGAGAGAGAAAACACCCTAGATTGAACAGAACGCAAGCATGGGACTGGCGTCGTCTACAAACCAATTCACACCCACACCTCAGCCTTCTCTGCAAGGTGCACCTGGCCCATTACACAAACACCTGTCCGTGATGTGGCGGAAAACCTACGCTGGCTCACATCACGTGGGAATGTGCGGCTAGGCCAGAAAAAATAAAACAGTTCTTCTAAGGGTAGCGGACTTCGTTCAACAGTGGGAGGCACCGCTCGCAAGCGAGGACCGGGACAGCCAACTGGCCCTCCTGGACCAAGCTCAGCAAGCTGCAAGAGCCAGTGGGGCCCTGGACTGAGGGAAATTAAAGACCTTGGAGCCTTGAGAGAAGTGATCCAGGCTGTCATAACAGAAAACAAGGAACCTAAAGTGCAAAATGCTAAGCTGCCACGAAAATTTGATGAGCTTGAAACTTGCCAAGCTCCAATAGCTTAGAAATCAAATGTGTTCCTGTTGACGCCAAGCCAATAGCCATCGTTAAAAAGATAGGCGAACTAGTTTCAGAAGAAGTACAAGAGTCCAAAATCGATGTGTGCCACAAAGTTCCGACAGTTAAGCATAATGAACATAACATAATTGTTCGATTGTGCACCGCATGAAGAGGAACAGCTTCCTTGCTGAAACAAAAAAGAAAAAATTGACACCAGAAGGCTTGGTTTTGATGAAAATCGTCCAGTGTGTTCATCAATGAGCACTTAACAAGCCAAGGCAAGCAATTACTGAGTGCAGCGAAACAAAAGAAAATGAGGCCGGTTGGAAATATGTGTGGACCACTGGAGGGAAAGTAATGGCTAGACGTAATGAAACATCTGTTCGGCATATCTTCAGCATTGACGACATTAACAAGATGCAGTGAAACCCCGATTATGCGACGTTCTCCGGACCGCGAACAAGCATCGTAAAATGCGGGCATCGTAAAATCCGAACACAAGAATTTATGCCCTTGAGTGCACCGCAATCCACTGGTGTGATTCGCAACAGCCGTAGCGAAACATGGCACACACTTGAGGGGGGGGGTTACGGCCTTTGAAAGTCGAAAAATCGTGAAAAACACGCTTTTTCGGAAAACCGCATATTTACACTGTATGTGTCATAAACTACCCCTCCTGTAATATTGAGTGCCTAATTCGTCTTAAACTACTTCATATCAAATATATTACGAGCAGCGGCAGCTGCTGTGCCGCTTAAACACGCTCCGAAAGAGCACAACTTCTAGCTAGTGCCGTTCACGTGCCATTCAACCGACCGGCGCCATTTTGGTTTTTGTATTGCTCGACAAGCGTGGCCTCCGCGATCGGCAGCAGCGGCGCAGGGTTGTGAAGCGTGACCTACGTGATTGGCAGCAGCGGCGCGTGGTTGGTACCCCGCACCGCTGCTGCCGATCGCAGAGGCCACGCGTGAAGTCGTGAACTTTTTTCCACCGCCATCGGCGGGAGCGGCGGTGGCGTGGTGGAAGCATGATTCGCGCACGATTGGGAAGCTCGCAGGGGCATTCGAGTATCCCGCGCTTGGATGCGAAGCTGCGATTGCGTCAAGCGTGCGCTCCTCGAAAGAGTGAGGGAACGTGCGGCCGCTACTGGCTGCTGCGCGTGATGACGCGGTGGCCTTCTCCGGCGGCAGCTCCGTGCATCGTCAGCTACGGTTAGGGTTAGCACCTGCTTCGTGGTTGTCGCCGCGATGTCTGCCTTTGTGTGTGCCGCTTTGCTTTTTGTTATCGCAGAAGGGAGATCGCAGGAGAGCGGGAGAGAGATGGTTGGTCTTAAAGGGTGAAAAGAATGGGCGAAGACAACAACCGGGCGCGACTCTATGCCGCTACTCGCGGCGCCGGCTGCTGATGGGAGGGCCAGGGGAAGACGAACAAATGGCAGCGGAAAGCCATTTCCTATTTATACGAAAGCTATTTATACGAATCCAAGAAAGATTTGGCTAGAAATTAAAAAGCTGTCTGGCAGAAATGCTGCTTTTGAAGACTTGCGAATATCGTCGGTAAATGGTCCTCTTAAAAACGATGAAGCAGTCACTGCTCTAAGTGCTCACTTTGTTCAGTGCTGTAACATTGCTTCCTTTGAAAATCCACAAGATCTAAGACTCACTGTAACGAAACATTCTGTGCCAGATTCTCTCCTATTATTTCCGACGACTCCACGTGAAGTCAACAGTAGTTTAAAGTGCTAATCAACTGCAGGATTCGATGGTGTACTGGCATCTCCCATAAAATATGTGTGGGACCTCATATCTGCAGTCCTAGCCCACACAGTTAATAACATGTTCGAATACGGAATTTTTGCAAGGAAACTTAAGTTAGCCCGAGTCTCACCAATTCACAAAGGGGGTGCAGACCATTCTATAAACAATTTCTGACCTATATCAATGCTGCTTCCCTTTTGAAAACTTTTTGAGGGTGTCATAAACTTGCGATTAGAAGGATTTTTAAATAAATTTGCGATAATTAGTACATCACAATATGGATTTAAAAAGAAATAATTTATGTGAGGATGCACTCCTCAAGGTAAAACAGCAAATACCACAAAATATTGAAAATCGGTTATACACAGTCGGCTTATTCCTTGACTTGCGTAAAGCATTTGATAGTGTGAATCACGAAATACTGTTATCTAAACTTTATAACTATGGGATACGCGGTACGACATTAGACCTTATGCGAAGCTACTTAACTGATCGTTTTCAGTATGTTTCAATCAATCAGGCGACCTCTACACATCTTAAAATAACGACTGGCGTTCCGCAAGGATCTATACTTGGTCCTGTTATTTAATAGATACATTAATGACCTCCCAAGCATTTCACCTATACCGAACATAGTCATGTATGCGGATGACACTAATCTTTTTTTTCTCAAATTCATCCCTACAGCATATTGAAAAAGAAGTGAATTCATATTTAGATTTATTATCTGACTGGCTGAACTTAAACAAACTTCAGTTAAATGTTACCAAAACAAAGTATGTAGTATTTAAGCCTATAAGTAAGCCAATGCCTCTTAATATTACTGTTTTATTCAGAGGAAATCACATAGAACAAGTAACAATGCAAAAGGTTCTAGGCGTTTGGTTTCAAGAAAATCTTTCTTGGGACAATCATGTCAATAAACTATGCGGTGACCTTAGCGAAGCTGTAGGCTCTATGTATAAAATTAGTAATCTGATACCATTACCATTAAAGAAAGCAATGTACTACGCCCTGTTTTATTCCAAACTTAGTTACTGTGCGTTAATCTGGGGAAAAACTGCAAAGAACTTTGAGAAATTAATAAAACTACAAAAAAGGGTAATACGACTTTTCGAAGACTACGTGGTAGACCGCGAGATTTACTCACTCGCAATCTTTTTAAGGTGTGTAACCACCTTTGAAAAGGCGTTTTTTTTTTGTAAAAAATGACATTTTTTCTTTTTTAAATTTCGAGAATCCACAAACATTCAAAAATGTTTTGCAGCAAGAATCATGTTCTTATCTTACTTAGTTTAAAAGTTATTGCCAACTTTATAACAGCTGTTGAACAGTTCTGAAACCGAAACTGATTTCGTTTAGTAACAGAAACTGATAACTCAGCGAAAATCAATACGATATATTGACATTTTCCTGTTATGTTTTAGTTGGATATGTAAAAGGTTATTCAAAGACAATCTGTAAGGCTTCCTTCTTTTCAAACATTGCTTTAAATTTCCGTAAGGAGGATGCGTGACGCTACAAGCGTCTAGGCTGTTTACTTGGCGCGCACTTTATGCTGCCGCTTTGAGTGCTGCCGGGTTCGTCCTTTTTAAAGAAGTATTACTTTTAGAAGAACAGTAATAACATAGGCTGAACGTTTTTGTAAGAATGCATGACCAAGTTCCAGGTAAAACGGCGATTGAAACGGATGTTTCTTGGTAATCTCCACATGATGAATGCCTACCCACTACCTACCACTTGGTTCGTAGTAGGACCACTTGGTGCATTGAGGCCAAAATTCATGAAGCTTTTGACACGAGCAGTTTTTACTCTTGTTATTCCTTGACATTGAAAAGCATCTGATACCACGTGGATATTTGGAATACTGAGAGATCTGTTGCATCTTGGTATAAGTGGTAATATGCTAAACATCATAGAAAATTACTTGTTTAAAAGGACGTCCCATGTCCGAGTGGGTAGCGTCCTGTCACGACCATTTATGCAGGAAACCAGAGTGCTGCAAGGTGCGGTGCTCAGTTGCAATCTCTTTATCGTTAAAATGAATTCCCTTCGTCTGTATATTCCATGAAACGTGTTTTATTCAGTGTAAGTCAATGATGTACAGATAGGTTTTAGATCTTGCAACCTTGCGATACATGAGTGATAAGTCCAGGTTGGTGTGAATAAGATGTGTAAATGGGCAGGCAAGAATGGGTTTCACCTTAACCAAGAAAAGAGTGCATGCTTCCTCTTCTCCAGGAAGAGAGGTGCAGGTGCTCTCCTTTTTTTTCCCAACAGAAAACAGGTATCTGAGCCAGGGGTTTATCCAGAATTTGGATTTGGGGTGGGGGTGTCGAGAGCGGGGAGGGGGGGGGGTATTATCGATGGCATAACCATTAGCGGGGCGTGTGGATATGAAGTCTTTGGTTATCTGGAGAATTTTTAATGGCGTGTGAGGATACAACGATCGAGGGGTGTTAGGGGAGTGTTGGGGTGGGGTGGTGGAGACAGTGAGGGAATATTGATGGCAGGGCATCTATAGTTGGATACAACTCAAGTCTGCAGTGAAGACCCTTCCATGCCCTTATAACAATCAGCCACTGTACCTCAGTTCCTTTTTTGAACTTTCCAAGTTACCAAAATAAAGCTAGGGTAGCAATAAGCATGGGAATCATGGGAAGCACAGGTTTCGGATTGGTTCTCATTGGCTTGCGAACTGTGCACAAGCCATTTACTGCTGCATTTTTGGCTTTGTCCCACATACCCTGTCGTAAGGTTGTTCGAGGCATGCAACGCTCTCAGAAGAAACAAAAGCTAGAAAGATAAGCACCTGCCAAAGGCAGTGCAACACTCACTGGTGAAAAACCAGCATCGCATTGCCACATGACGTGATTCCGCCAGCCTCTTCTGTTATGCTCGCCACTCAGTATTTTCTCATTAATGGTCGTGTGCACTCTCGATAGAACGCCTGTGCAAAAAAGAAAGCTTTCTAATGTGGGTGTTCAAGCTGCATTGATGTGCGTGCCGTGGTGCAGCAGTGTGTTCAAAACGGCGGTCAGTGCATAGAGATGCTTGCATCGACAAATTCGATCCACCCACTGGTGTAAAGAAGCTTGGTTTAATTGTAAACGCAAACTTACGTGTGATGTGAAAGGTTGTTGCATCCAAGCTGCAGCCTGCTGCTGCATAGCGGATACATGCAAATCACGACAAGCGGTGCGTGTGCTTCAGTCAGTGAGCAGTCAGTAACGGAAAAAAAGAAAGAAGAAAACCTATCAGGAGGCCACAGGCATCCAGCTGCTGCCTGAGCCACTAAAACTGACACATTTATTGGTAATATGCAGAAACCGTTATAAAATACAAAACACGTGCACTTCTCAATAGCGTCTGTGAGAGATGCTCACGGTTACCTAGCTTGAGTGGAGCAGATGCCGAAGCAGATGATACATTCAGTGTTTCTCTTAAAAGCTCAACACTTCTGGCCCTATACAACATTCTTTTACAGCGTACACTGTTATGAGGTCGCAACAAGGGCCGTTTTTGGCGCTGTAGTTGTCCGCCGCCGCCGCCGCCACTGTCCGTAACCAGTATCATGCAAATTTTAGAAAAAATAACCAGGACCGAGGAGGATTCAAACCCACATCCTCTGTGTGGATTCGAAGCCACAGCCGCTGCGTGGCAGTCGAGCATTTTACCACTGAGCTACTCCTGTGCTTGAAAAATCTTCGCTAAAAGGCCTAAACAGGCATAACGTCTGCTGAGAAATCGCATTACCAAATGTAATGTTAGGTGACAGAATAAAAATGCGCCAGTACATGTTGCGGAAAGTGGATTGCATAATGAGTTAGAGGAATTATTTGAAAGAACACAGGGCTGCATGCTTTGTAGCTCTGAAACCATTACAGAGGCATCATCAACGTCATCAATATTAAACAACCTTCTTCAATTTTTCCGTCATCATTATTAAGAAGCACGGCCCTTTAAAGCAGTTTTGTAGTATCGTGCAATGCGTCACATGGCAGGCGACCTGCGCAGCCCCGACAGCAACCTGACTTGGCTCTTCGATGTACCTGACGGTGCCCCCTCGTAAGGTGCGGACCGCTGCTGAAGAAGCGAATCGCAGAGCTACACGCACGCTTGCAGCTAGGCAACGTCAGGCTCAACAGACAGCTGTGCAGAGAGAAGCCTGAACCGCAGCTCGACGTAGACGTCGGGCTGAGAGTTTCGTTTGTTTTCGGGAAAACGATGCCAAGGGACTCTCTGAGATGTGCAGTTATAAAGATTTGTACGTTACAATACCGCCGTAATTATGGCGTAGTGGGTACTTCTCTACTTGGCGAAATCATAAGAATTATGGAGCAGGAGATACCTACCACCTCTACTTGCACTAGTTTCCTGAAGTGTTTAAAATGGCCTAAAGAAGGTCACTCCACCATCTTATGCTGTCACTTTCCTGCAGTTTCACGCAGGCCTGGCTCCTTTTATTTGCATAAATGCATGCTGCATATTTTCCAGAGAGAAATGCACAAGTTTGTTTACACTGATGCGAAAAACATAATTAGCTTTTTTGTGGTGCCATATCTAGAGTACAATCATTGAACCAACCCTGCTGGCAAAATTTGTCTTCGCTTTCCTTCAACTTCAAAGTTATGCAAACTTCATTTATCATTTGCTACATGCGGGAGATAAAAGCAAATATTAGGTGCAAACATTTCCTTTTCATTTTGTTTAAAGCTCAAAAAACTGTCACCGCTACTCTCAAGAACGAAATCCATCTGAAGCAGATCCGAGGCCTATACTTCCCGTCATTCCCATGGTGGTTGAAGCGCCACTGAATGAGTTGCCATAGACACTAGTGCCAGATTCCCCTCCAGTGTGCAATAGTAATAGTAAGAAACTCTATGAAAGAAACAATGCAAGTGGTCTGCAACGTGTACGCCTAAGTGAGACTGGCGCAACCAGGACTCTCCGTCGCTTCCACGTTGCATTCGGATAGCCAGCTTACCGGCGTGAGAGAGCGTACCGTTACACGGCTTAAGGAGGAGGTTCTCGGTGGTACCTTGAAGTTCCCGAAGCGTAAAAGGCTTCGTTTCGCTGTGCGCTCGTGCACGTCTGCACGTGCTCCAGCTTTGTTGTTGTCGTCTTTTGCGTCTCATGCACTGAGAACAGCACAGATTCGCGTGCACATGACAGCGATGTAACCACCGGCCCTGACGTGGGGCTACCGAAGCAGCTGAGTTTCAGAACAATGCGCAGGCTTGTCAGTGACATTGGATTTGCTTTTCGGAAGCAAAGACGTGATTGTGTGCTTCTGGAAAGGGACAACATCATCGTTTGGCGGTGGAAATATCTGCGGACCATTCGAGACATGCGAAGGGAAGAAAGGTACGTACAGTTACTGCTTCGATTTGTTAGACAGATAAATATCAATGCTGTCAATTAAAACACAAATGCCAAATGTGAAAAGAGTTGAAATCGTATGGAGGGGAAATCACGGTGGAAGTTCTTGCACAGCTAAATATTTAATTTTTACTCCACTGCTCCTCGTACATGCTGGCATTGGCCTTGATTTGCATTTTTTTTCTGGCCTGCTTCTGCATCTCTGCCACTTATTCATATTTCGCCTGTTATTCTGGTTCAGCAAGTGAAGGGAGGAGTACATACGAACGTGTTCTATTGATGTATGGATAGCTTTCCATCGGTATATTGTTAGTCATGCGGGTGAATACCATGTTTGAACATTTTCTTTTATTTTTGTAGTTTCTATTACCACCAAAAATTACAAATGCCTGCCTGCATGGTAAAATGATATTGTTACGGTTCTCCGTAACAATATTAGATGCACGCCATAAATGCCTTCTCTGTCTTAACCGACCCCTCTTGCAAAAAAACAAAAACTTGACACATATTTCTCTTGCTTTCGCAGGACTATATACTACCTCGATGAGACTTGGGTGAATGCTGGGCATACCAAGGAGAGGGTATGGGAGGACACCACTGTGTCATCACATGAGGATGTCTTTCACGAGGGTCTCACATCTGGGCTTCGTGCACTGAGTGGTAAAAATGGTCGGCTCATTGTATTTCATGCTGGAAGTGAAAATGGCTTTGTGGATAGGGCATGTCTCATTTTCTGGATGAAAAAGAGCGCTATGACCGACTACCACAGTGAAATGGATGTCCCCCGTTTTGCGAGGTGGTTCACAGAACAACTTCTACCAAACATGGAACCACGGAGTACAATTTTAGGGACAGTGCTCCATACCATAGTGTTCAGCTCGAAAAGTTGCCCTCGACGTCCTCACACAAGCCCGATATTCAGTCTTGGTTGACTGAAAAAAAAAAAACATCCTGTAGTCTAATGACCAGCTGACGCCTGAGCTCCTTCAGCTGGTTAACCAAAACAACCACAACTTTTCTGCATACCGGATTCATGCCGTGGCGAAGGTTGCTGGTCATGACATTGTTCGGCTTCCTCCTTACCACTGTGAACTGAACCATATCGAAATGTTATGGAGCCAGGTCAAGGTTTATATTGTCGCCAACAACACATCATTCACTCTCTCTGGAGTCGGAAGAACTTCTGAACCAAGCTGGGCATGGAACTGGGCGCGGAACTGTGCTCATGTGGAGCATCTGGAAGAGGAGGCCTGGGAGCACGATGGTGCAATCGACCCCACGCTCGACAGCATCATAATTCCTCTGGGTTCTGACTCCGGCAGCTGCAGTAACAGTAGTCTCAATGTGCGGTGTAGAGGAACTCTGATGAACTCTGTGCGCATTGGCTCATGTGATTGATTGTTTGCATGATGCTTTGTTTACCTTTCTTATGCCCAGCAGCTTGGAAATGTGCTCTGCCAGCTCATGTCGTTCTGGTTGGATGCAGCACCAAGCAATCATTTAGTGTGTTTGTTGTCAGCATGCGAATTATTCTTTAGATTGTCATTTGTGGATGGCACTTGTGGGCACTTGCTGCACCTTTGTCATGCATAAAACGGAAGCAGAGGACAAAAACAGAGTCAGCAGTGCTGAGTAGTGTATCACATATCTTGTTTCACCCAGAAGAAATGCACATGGAAAATTTGATTACAACCCAAGAGACTGTAAACAGCCTTTCCAAATAGCTGTTACTGGTGGATGAACTGACAAGACTGGAAGAACTATGTGTCAAGAGCTACAAGATAGTAGTGATTGCCAGAAATGCTAGAAATGCATTGCTGTCTCATTATTGGTAACTGTTTCAGTCATATCCCAGGTGAAAATATTGCAACTGAAAACAACTGGGACCAGTTCAAGTGGTTTATGGTGAAATTCCCAGTGGGGACCAGTTGCAATGCGTCCCAGATGGGACCTACTGGCAACTAGTCCCCACTGGAAATTTGACCGTAAACCATTTGAACTAGTCCCAACTGGTCCCCATTGCTACTGGTCCCCACTGGGAATTTGATCATAAACCACTTGAACTGGTCCCAACTGGTCCCCATTGCTACTGGTTCCAAATGACCCCCCTGCTACCCACCTCACCTATATGAGGCTAGTAGCAGGGGGTGAAACCTCTACCCCTGTTACACATGCGTAACAGAGATTGTGAACTATACTCAGCTGAAACCGTACATCATTATTTAATGAGTGAAACGATGTTGCCATCGCATGTGACCGAATTGGTCACTGCTGGCCGCAAAATCTGTAGATCAAGTCATACAGCAAAAGTAGCTCGGTGCTGAAATGTGACATTTATTAGAAATATTGCAGCTTGTGCTCTGGCTCGGAATCTTCTTGAATGCTTTCTTGGAGACACGGCAAACTCTTGGATATTTCGTGAGCCGTGAACATATATCATCACTTGAAAGCAATTGTATTTCCATACTGTAAGCAGAGCTAAAAGAAAATTGCTGCTATTGTCATGAAGAAGCTCGCTGTGCACAGCCCCACACCAGCGAATCGCAAGTGGGGCTTGGGCTGGATGTTGTTATGATCTTGGATATGCGAGGCCTACGCTGTGCCATCTTACGTTAGCGCTGTACGCTGCGTCCACAACTGTGTCGGACTTCATTATTATAATTGGTGGAATCGTAACAACATCAAGCCCTAGCCCCACTTGCGATTCATTGGTGCAAGCCTGTGCACAGTGCGTTTCTTCATTACACTAAAAACATGCAACCCTACCAAAAACGCCAAACGTCAAACAGCCGCTGGCTGATACTAAGAGTTCAACTCAATGCAGTAACTTCGAAGCACTTTTCAGTGTGAAAATTCATAGACGGAGGCATCTCTCACCTTCAAATGTTAGCATCGGCACCAAGAAAAGCAGCGCCAAGTCGTTTGCACACAGTCGATCCACATGCAAGCATGTTGTCACGGGCGAAAAGAGTTGTCATGTGCTGGTCCGAAGTGTCATCTCTTCCACAGATGCCACGTCCAACAATAACTGAGCACAAATTAAGTACACAGGCAACGAATATCCACACATTCCTCGGCGTAAAACATCACATGTGGCACAGCACAGCGGGCCGCACCTATGCCTCGCCTTGGCTCATCCACATGTGCTCTACGAAACTTCCGCACAGGCGCTTCTGAATTTTCTGTTATGCAGCTTCTTGGTGTCAATAGATATTGCGGTATTTGCACAAATTAATTTAATTTTTTTAATATCTTTCGCGCAGGCATTTGTGAATTGTTTACTCTATTTTCTTTGAACAAATCAGATACGAAACTAATAATGGCCGTCAAGGCAACTGGTTCCAGTAGAACTGGTTATGGTTCCTGTTGGTGTCCAGATGGGCCCAACAGAAACCAGTCGCCCCTCACTTTGTTTCTAACTGGTACCATTTGGCCGGCAACTGGGACCACTTGGTCCCCAGTTGATGTTGTCCCAACTGAAGCCAGTTGCTCCCCAGTTCACCTGTAATTGGGACCACTTGCTTCCCATTTAGTGTCCAAATGGGACCAGTTGGCTTTGAATTGGGACCAGTTGATTCCATTTACTTCCTTTTGAAACCAGTTAGATTCCCAGCTGCACATTTTCACCTGGGATGTCTAAAAGACACAACCATCAGTCGCACTTTGTAAATAGATAATCATTTGTACCCACTTGCTCATATTTTCTGTTGTCTCTTTGACTACACCTGTATATTGCTAAACGGGCACGTCAAGCTCAAGTAATTTAAAAGTACGTTTCTACAGGGCTAAATGATGAGGGGTAATGAGAATTGTCAATTTCTCACTGTTGAATTTCGAAACACTGTATTTTTTCCAGCTACCAGCGTTAACCTTTGTAGGAAAAATTAATTCCATCCCTGGAGGCCACCAGGGCGCGCCGACTGGTATGGACATGCAAACATCGGCCTCTGCTTTCGGGAATGTTTTCGGTGAATTTTCTGCCCATTTGTGATCGACTTTTCGTGCTAATCGACACATAAAGGCAAGAAGCTTTCGTCAACAGCAAGTTTTTCACGATGGGTGCACGCTTTGCTCCTCTCTCAAGACTTTTCTGCCGAACTTGTTAGGCGTTGCCTGCCCATCGGTGGGGCCGCCGCCGGCCCTTCCTGCAAGGGTTTTCCCTGCATTCTACGTGCAAGGTGTCTACACAAGTCACTATCGATGGCGAGGATATTGCTCCAGATGATCTCCAAGACCCTGGATGGTCTGTGGACATCGCTAAATGCAAACGTCGTGCGAAGCTTACCCCCATGAACGAGACACACGCAAGTGTCTCGATGCCCGGCGGCGCCGAATTTTCTCATCGCTCGCAAGCTGCGGTGAAGAGACGCATTATCAATGCCTCAAGACTTCCTCACGTTCCAAGAGACCAACATCGAAGCATCGTGAGACCTAGAAACGGCCTCAATATGAGAAATGTTAGTCAAATCAAGTTTGCCCAGTCACTCTCAATGGCTTCAGCGCTCAGTGAAGACGTCACAGAAGATGTGGTGTGCCCGAATATGATGCAGAATATCGCAGTGATCAGCACCCTGGTGGAGAACGCCACAGCATATTCCAAAATCACCACCATTACTCTCGGCGTGGATGAAGTTAGTGCCTACTGAGCTGCCATCGACAACACATGCAAAGGTGTCATCAGGGGTATAGATTCGGACATTGGTCGAGAGCAGCTTTACACACTTATCGTGAACCCAAGGAACCCCTACAGGAATTCATGTCAAGAGAATCGGTGATAGTCCTTTTTGATCAACTGAAAGTCCCAAATTACATCATGTGTGGCACAAGCTTGGTGCGTTGCATCCTGTATCGCAGACAGATGGATAGTATCTGTTATGCCTGTGGAAAACTTGGTCATCGAGCCGATGTTTGTCCGAATCCAGAAGAGGTGGAATGTAGAGGCTGCGGTATGCCATCTCCTCCTGCGGGTCACATATGCACACCAGAATGCAAGTTGTGGAGTGGTCCGCATCACACAGCTGACAAGAGGGGTAAAAGTTTTCAAGTGCCCTGCATAGTCCCACGAAGAAGAAGGGAGCAGCGGCTGATGCAACGTAGTCGGCCTTTATGGAAGACGACGACATTAACTTTACAGCTGGCGACGGAGACTTCCCGACGCTACCAGGTGGCGAAGGTAGCTGCGCTACCGCCCCAGGCCCAAACAGCAGCTGGTGCCTGCCTGATGACAGCTGGCAGCTGCACCCACGCTGAGGGCGCTCCCGTTCCAGAGGTGGAGCAGGTGGCTGTTCGAGATCCAGGGGCCGTTCCCGCTCCAGGGTGCCTGCGGTCCGCGTAGCTGTGCAGCAAGATCAGCACCAGACCGGGGCATCCAAGGTCAAGAGCCCACAACCACAGGTAAAGGGGGGCACTTATCCAGAGCAAAAGACCGATATTTTAGTGCAGATGCAGAGATAAAATGCTAGCCTCAAGGCACTTGTCAAGCAACTTAGAGCTGAAATAGCCAACTTGAGAGAATCACAGTAGATTCCATCACCGTTCCCTCCTATCACACACCCCGGTACAGTGGCCGTATCAGCTACAATCCTCGATGAGATCCCTATGGACGTCCAGCCAGGGGCGAAACCCACAAAAAGGAGAGCTCTAGCCAAACCGTCTAAGGAGGAGGACTCAGATTTTAAAGCGCAGTTCAAGGATAGTTTGGATTAGACCAAAACTGCATTGAAGGTGGTGGTCCAGTCGATTGCGGCGTTCGACAGCAGAGTCACAACGATCGAAGCTCATCAAGCTAAATATCAGCAGTGAGTTGAGGCTACTCCAACCAAAGCAAATCCTAATGTCACGACCACATACGTGGTGGCATCCCATAGAAACTTGCAGGAAAGAACTATTGGTGTGCCCAGCAATGGCGGGACACCTTAGCAATTTTGTAATTTGGAAATGGGACTGTTGGGTCTTCCTATCAAAAGGGGCAGCCCTACAGCACTACATCAAATCCCAGTCAATCGGACCACAAGTTGTTATTCTACAATAAACACTGACGGAAACTGTGAGCCTGTCAGGATACACTCTGCATGTCGCGAAAGGTCCAGATGGCAGAGGTATCTGGACATTGGTGTCTAAGAAGTGCACTACCATCTTGTACAATCTACACATGAGACAAAGCAGAGTTGAACACTCCCTAATAGAGATAATACCAGGCAGCAAGCTGAAAAACAGCATCTTCGTACTCAACATTTATAGCTCTCCAAAGGGCAGGCACCATCGCTTCACCACGTTGCTCTCGAAAGCCCTTACGATTGCTAGCAATGAGGGAGCACCCATAGTGATAGCAGGGGAGTTCAACGCTCCACATCACGTGCGAGGCTATCCTCGCACCACTGTCAAAGGAGCCGAGCTCTGGCAAGCTGCCTCGGACCTTAATTTCACTCTTGTAACGGACCCCACGTTTCCTACCTGCACCGGAAATTCTTGCTACAGGGATACCACCCCAGATCTCACCTTTGTTGTAACTACGGAAGAGGTCTCATGGTCAAACTTGGGCGTGGACTAGGGGAGTGATCACTATTTCCTCAGTACAACATTACAAATTCAAGGAAAACCCTCTAGAACTTTCAAGTTAACAGACTGGGACCTCTTCCGTAAGATCAGATCTAGAAATACACAATGGCAATGACCAACCAGACTTCGACAAGTGGCTGTCTCAGCTTAGTGAAGACGTCATGTCGGCCACCAAAACGATCCAGAGTGATCTAAAGGTCGGTAAAATGGACAGCAGTCTTGCCCATCTTCTGGAAGCAAAAGGCGGCCTTCTTACCAGGTGGAAATCACACCGTCTGAATCGCAGACTGCGGAAGCACGTAGCGAATCTTAATCAGGAAATAGCCGCCCACTGTCAGACACTGGAGAAATAGCACTGGGACGAAATCTGCAGCATGGTGGATGGGCAGATGAGAGGGGGGGAGAAAGTGGAACCTACTCAAACACCTGCTCCAGGAGACTAAATCTAAGTCCACCCAGACGAGTGTTATAGACAGGTTACTACACTTGGAAAGGAAAGCGAGATCGGATGCGCAAATAACGGAGTCTCTAGCCCGGTTAACCTCCCTTTGGTTATAGACCGACCCCCTCGTGCTGCCCGCAATACACGGGATGACCAGCCTCGATTTAGACAAGCCTTTCCAGGAAGCAGAGGTCCGGAACGTGTTAACGAAATTTTACGGGAATTTCGCCCCAGGCCCAGATGGCATCACGAACAAGACGTTTTATAACCTAGACAACGACTCTCTCATCATCCTCACAAAAGAAATCAATTGTATTTGCGAGTCGGGTGTCTTCCCAGAACACTGGAAAATGGCATCTGTGATTCTCATCCTGAAAGCGGGCCCAAGTCCCAGTCTTCACAACTTGCGACCAATATCCCTCATGTCTTGTATAGGCAAGGTCGCTGAGCACGTAACCAACGATCATATTTCGAAGCCATATAGAGGAAACAAACCTATTTCCTTACAACATGATGGTTTCAGACCACACCTATCCACTTGGGACGTGATGAAAATGCTGAAACATCACGTTATTGATGAGGAGACAAAGGACACTAGGGCCATTCTCGGCCTCGACTTTGAGAAGGCCTTTGACAGAGTTTCGCACTTTCACATACTCGAATCCATCTCTGGGTTCAACCTAGGAGAGAACATTCACAAGTTCGCCAGCTCTTTCCTTAGGGATAGAAGCGCCACTATCAGGCTGGGGGATCTCAAGTCTGCGCCCTACTCTCTGGGTTCCTTCGGCACCCCGCAGAGCTCAGTCATCTCCCGGCTGCTGTTTAATATTCCCATGTGCAGCTTAGCCGCCGAGCTCTCAAGCCTGGAAGGCATCAAGTCCGCCATATACACGGACGATATCACCATATGGAGTGTCGGTGGCTCGGAGGGCTACGTAGAGAGCTCCCTTCAGGAGGCTGCCGACTATGTCGAAGTCTCCATCATGGAATGGGCCTCAAGCTGTATCCGTCAAAGTCTGAACTTCTTTTATATCAACCCACCAGAAGGGGTCTTAAGCCCAAAAACTGGAAACCACTAGCTGACATCGACATTAGGCTGCAAACAGCTGTGGGGCACCGGATCCCAAGGGTGGACTTCATCCATGTACTGGGCATGATCATCGAAGCCAAGGGACAGAATGGCCGCACAATCAACCGTCCGAATTCCTAAGCGGAAGGAGTCATCCGAATAATCACTAGGATCTCCAACAGTTGGGGCGGTCTTCGGGAGGACAACCTCCTCAGGCTGTTCCATGCCTTTTACAGCGTAAGCTGTTATGAGATCACAGTAAGGGCCATTTTTGCATCGTAGTTGTCCGCTGCGGCCGCCGGTGTCCGTAACCACTATCGCGTAGATTTTAGAAAAAAATAACCAGGACCGAGGAGGATTCGAACCACGTCCTCTGCGTGGATGCGAACCCACATCCTCTGCGTGGCACTTGAGCATTCTGCCACCACTGAATCATGCCTGTGCTTGAAAAATATTCGCTAGGAGACCTAAACAGCTATAATGTCTACCAAGGAATCACATTAACAAATGTAATGTTACGTGGCAGGATAATAACACGCTACGACACGTCGGGGAAAGTGGATTGCATAATGAGTTCGAGGAATCATTTGAAAGAACACAGGACTGTATGGTTTGTAGCTCTGAACCCATTACAGAGGCATCATCAACATCATCACTATGAAACAATCCTCTTCAACATTTCCGTCATCATTATTATGAAGCGCTATCTTTTGAAGTAGTTTTGTCGTATCGTGCCATGAATCGTGGCAGGCGACGTGCGCAGCCGCGCCAGCAACCTGACTTGGCTCTTCGATATACCTGATGGCGCCTTCTTGCAAGGTGTGGACCGCTACTGAAGAAGCTAATCGCAGAGCTATGCGCGCCGCTTGCAGCAAGGCAACGTCGGGCACAACAGACAGCTGTGCAAAGAGAAGCCCAAACCGCAGCTCGCCGTCGACACCGGGCCGAGAGTTCGGTTCGTTCTCGAGAAAACGACACCAAGAGACTCTCTGAGATGTGCAGTTATACAGATTTGCACGTTACAATACCGCAGTAATTATTGCACAGTGGGTACTTCCCTACTTGGCGAAATGATAACAGTTATGGCTCAGGGGATACCTGTCACCTCTACTTGCACTAATTTCCTCAAGCATTTAAAACGGTGTCTAAGAAGGTCACTCCTCCAGCTTACGCTGTCACTGTCCTGCGGTTCCACACAAGCCTGGCTCTTTTATCTTTCATGACGCACGTAACTTATGTGGAATCTGTGCACAAGTGGCAACTGCACGAGAGGGCTAAATTAAACTCATAAAGAAAAGCATCAAGAGTGTTTTAGGTCTTTCGATGCGCACGAGCACAGAAAAACTGATGGACCTTGGAGTGCACAATACACTTGAAGAAGTAATCGAGGCTCAGCAAACGGCACAGATCACCAGGCTTTCAGTAACATCAACAGGAAGAAAGACCCTGGTGGACACGGGACGCAATCCCCACATGCTCGAAGTGCAAAACTCGCATCTCTCTGACTGCATGAGATCTTACATCAAGGTTTCTCCCCTCCCACGAAATATGCACACACAACACAACATGGGCAGGCGTGTCGCTCGAGCATCATCACTTTTAGCTCACGCTCACTGCCTCTCCTCGCTTGCATGCTTTGTCGATGCTGCCCAGTGCGGCGCTTCCGCTCGCTTTGCAGTGGTATCCACAGATACTAAGGGTCGGATCCTTTCCTCAGCGTCAAATCGAACCTCCTCTTCTCACAAAGCAGAAGAAATGGCCATTGCCATCGCTCTTCTTGATCCTCAAATTACTGATATTTATACTGACTAGATCCGCTGCTAGGGCCTTCGCTTCTGGGTCCGTCTGCAAGGAAGCTTTTAGAACTCTCGCAAGGAATTGACACACCATACTATCACTTGGTTCCCTGCTCAACTTGGCTCGAAGGTAGGAGACCTTTCCAATGTCAATGAGCTAGCCCACTCCCATGTGCGAGGTCTCACTTGCCGCGCCGGGACTTGTGCGGCTCAGCCAGAGGAGTCCGCTCCCAGCCTTCGTTTTAGGGACATTTTGAGTGCATTTACTGAAGTGACAAAACGCTCTCAAATGGGCTGTAGGTGCTTCCCACTCTCCCACATGAAAAGTGGTCTCGATCACAGGCTGTTTCTCTTTGGATGCTTCAGACGGGAACATACCCCAGCCTTTCGAGTTACAGTCACTACACAGACAATTCGCCACTTTGTCCAGACTGTAACAAACGCAGTGACTTTAGACATGCTCTGGAGGTGCCCCTCTTTACAGGAACGACATCATGACTTCTATAAGAACAGTTTTATTCCTTCATCAAGCGTCCGGTCCTACTACCACAAATCAATGCTGTCCAGAACACCCACGATGCAGCGCTGAGGCTAGGCCTCCCCGTCCCTACGTGGGAGCGGCCCGTGATCCTCCCCCTTTAATACGAGGGCAGATTCCTTCAGCACCTGAATAAAGTCTGCCCGCCTGCCCGCCCGCCCACCTACCCACCTATTTATCTATTCATCCATCCGTCCGTCCACCCACCCACCCACCAATCCTTCAATTATCCATCCATGTGCATGCCGCAAGACCCTGGGGGTGTAAAACTGAACACTTGAAAGGCAAAGTTACATGCTCGTGCTTACAGAAACGTTCAGGGACATTTCAATGTGTGGGGATAGACCGTGTCACTTTGTCCTGTTTGTTGTGTAACATTGGTTACGTATATCTTGTTTAACATTTATCATGAATATTTTACTGTACATCGTAGTCAGTTACTTCAAGTAACTGCTAACGGAGCCAGTTGGAAATACATGGCTGTCTGGCTTTCATTGCCAAAGTTGGCTTGAAAGGAGCCACAGTATTAAAGGTTTATTCCTGTGACTGGTGTGTGTGTGTGTGTGTTTGTGTGCTTTACTAATTGAGCGACCTTTAGATTTTAGCTCGCTGATTATGCAGGAAAGATGAAAAAAACATCTTGTTTCGGCTCCTTCAATTTTTCGCGTAGTACAAGTTATTCCTCCTGACACTAACCGTGTCCAGATATGAAACTGTCTGCAACTGGCCGTGGCAGCCCTGCATGTCCAAGGAGTTTTCTTACTGGTTCAGGAATTGTGCATGCGAATCTGTCTACAGCCACAAAAATCCACATTTTAATGTGGAGGGTAGAGGGATGGCGTAACCACCAGGCTGCGTACGGCTCGGAACGTTGGCATTTGGCAAAGTCAGCTATTGAAATGCACTTTACGATGTAAGGAACCAATGATTGCTGGTGAAATGGTAGGTGACCATTTATTTTTAATCTTTACAACTAGCGCTAATTCTGTAGATGTTTAGAAAGCGTGGCATTTTACAGCCATGAAGGGGTGTACATGCCTTCATGCTGTAAATAGGCAACTTATCGAGTGCAGTACGATTGCTATGCTGAGGTATATGACCGGCGCCATGCAGTATCGTGAGAAATTACCGCATGCCTGTATGGTGTTCATCAAAGAGACTAGAACAGGCAGGGGTAGGGATTGAGCATAGGATTCGCGAGTTCTGCAGCGCAAGCTCACGTTTGTTTTTCGAGCTGCGGAGCGTGTGGGCCACTGATACCCTTTGAAGCCAGTGTAACTCTACCTGATCCAAATGGGATTTCACTTTGCACCACAGTGTGTGCGAGCTGCTGTTCGATATGCCACGCCTGCGCTATGTAAGCATGCTACACGTGTCAGTTTTCAGCTCTAGAAGAGTTTACATATCAGTGCATGCCCTAAAAACTGCAGTGCTGAAAATATTCATTTCTGGATGATGCAAAATTGAACTATATTGTCCACACTGCACAGTATAATTTAATATGTCAGTCCGAGTTCTCCAGTAAAACCATTGGCTTAATTGTAGTTATTGTCACGAAGCGCTTAGGACATGAGCGTTCGAGCACGGCAGAGCAGCGAGAGGTAGCACAGCTGATCGAGCACTGGAAGCCAGGTTCTCTAACTCGTCTTGTAAGCCATATGCCCACTGCTCCTTCATTTACGGTACAGTTACCTCCCCCGCAGAAAAGGAAGCCATCCCGGCGACCTACGGGTAAGAGTACAGGTGGATCGTAATAGGGTTTCAGATGCTGAACGTGCACAATTTCGCACCCTTGACGGCGCTTATCCGAGGGTGGGTCGAGGGGCCTCACGATATAGTTAACCGGAGAAGCTTGGTTAATCATGCGATAGGGGCCCTGGTACTTTGAGTCGAGCTTTGGTGACGGTCCAGGGCTTGTGATTGGAACCGAGAGCCACACTAGCGAGCCAGGAGCATAGGATAGCTTGCAACACTCTTCGGTGTGTGCAGCAGCTTTGGAGAGGGTGGTGGTTTCCGTGGTGTCATGCCGATATGGAAAAATGGTATCCATTGTGCAGAAAGGCTCACGTCCATAAATGAGAAAGAAGGGCGAAAATTCTGTGGTAGTCTGCGTGGCTGTGTTATAAGCGTACGTGAGAAACGGTAAAACATGGTCCCATTTGCTCTGGTCAGATGTGATGTACATGGCAAGCATGTCATCAAGATAGCGGGTGAAGCGCTCCGTCATCCCATTAGTCTGTGGGTGTTATTCAGTAGTGGTGCGGTGAATTATCCGGCATTCTTTGAGACTTCTGATAGGAAGACACTGCCTCGGCCACTGAGTAATTCTCTGGGAGCTCCATGGTGAAGGATGATGGTACGCATTAGGAACCAGGTAACGTCACGTGCGGTAGCGCTGGGCAAAGCGGATGTTTCTGCATAGCGTGTCAGATGATCGATCGCGACGATTACTCAGCGGTTGCCGTCTGACTATTTTGGGAGAGTGCCATAAATGTGATCGAAAGCACGTGCTTGAAAGCATGTGCTGGACAAGGCAATGGTTGCAATGGGGCGGTTGAATGACGAGGGAAATCCTTGTGGCATTAGCAAGCGAAGCAGGAGCGTACATAACGACAGACAAATTGATACATTCCTCGCCAGTAGTATCAAAGTCGTAGGCGCGCACACGTTTTCATTACGCCTGCGTGTGCACACTGGGCTGCACACAGTGGGGCGATGAACACGTGACAAGGCCTGATCAGAATCTTCAAAAATGTTGCTGCCAAATGGAGACAGCGCAAGTTCACCACGGGCACAATCAATAACTGCGTGATGAGATGAGAGAAAGTCCTATCCCGAAATCATGGCGTGGGAGCAGCGGGGAAGAACAACGAATTCAACGTGGTATAATGTGCACTTATAATAATACAAACGGTGCACTTTCCCAAGGGTTCGAACGACTCAGCGCTGGCCGTACGTAATGAAACGGCACTAAACAGCATCGCGACTTTTCGAAGTTTAAGGCACAGCACGTCGAAAATCTCTGATATTGCTGCTGCCGTGTCAACAAGTGCGTGAACAGCGACATCTTTGGCATAAACTTCAATGACATGCACAGGAAACAAATGAGGTCTTGAAGAGTTTGTCGGGGTCGCAGTTCTTGCCTCCGGAACTGCGCCCTTTAGTTTTTCTCATGGATAGCTTCAGGGTGGCGGATAAGGCATGAGAGAGAACGCTGACAGGAAGGAGACCTACGGCTGTTGAAGGCTCAGGGAGCATGAGGCAATGGGTCAGTGTCGAAGTACTGAATGGTAGCTGAAGAGTGGTAGGTGGAAGCGAGACCAGTGCTTCACCATTGTTTCATGGCCTCACCGTGTCAGAAGGATACCAACCGCGTTGTTGGCAAAATCGAGCTACATGCCCAGGAAAGCCACATGAATAACAGATAGGCCGGTTGGCTTGCGTACGCCAGGGGTTGAGAACTGGAGGTGGAGACTGGGGAAGATATTGCCGATCTGGGCGCACGGGCTGCTGTGATGGCCAGTAGCTGCCTGTGTGTGCATAGCGAGCAGCTGCGTGTGGAGGGGAGGTGAACGCACTTTGACGCCTGCATAGCGTAGCAGCAGACGGAGGCCTTGGCGTCGCGACCACGGCAGCGTGTGTGAGTGGAACTGGTGTAGGAGGCGGCTGGTGAGCAGGAGGCACAACTTCTGCCACTTCTTCATGTATGACTTGCCGAAGCTCGGGAGGCAAGTGTGACGCGGACGCATGGTTGGCTGGCAGAAGAGACAGTTGTCCTACGACTTCTTTCCATACAATTTGCTTGATTTGGTCGAGCATCGCTGAACTGGAAGGAGCAGCACTGGTGGTGTCACTAAGAGCAGAAAGCACGGCTTCCGGGACGATAGTGCAGTGCGTAGAAAGCTGTTGTTTGTGCAGCTCTTCATAGCTCCGGCAAAGCGTGATTAGATCGTTGATGGTTTGAGGGTTCTTTGCCAAGAGCATTTGAAGCGCATCATCTTCTATGCCTTTTAAGATATTCTTTATCTTTTCTTCTTCGGCAATTGCTGGGTTAATGCGGTGGGAAAGATCCACTACATCTTCAGTGTAGCTGGTAAAGTTCTCACCCTTTTGTTGGGCGCAACAGCGAAGCTGTTGCTCAGCCCGAAGCTTGCACAGAACAGCAGGGCGACCAAAGACCTCTTGAAGTTTGGTTCGAAATGCTGTCCCGGTGGCAAAGTCTGTTTCATGGTTCCGGAACCAAAGACGGGCTACCCCAGAGAGGTAAAATGGGACATAGCTCAGCTTATAAGCTTCGTTCCACTTGTGGACACTCACCTGGTCATAAGACGAGAGCCAATCCTTCACGTCATGGTCGCCAGTTCCATTAAACACAGGAGGGTCTCGGCATGGCGCACCAGGACAGACGACCGGAGGAGGTGCCTGGGGTGGGTCGGTAGGCCCTTTTTTGTCAGACATTGGAGATTCGACAGGGATCGTCCTGCTGCAGAGTTCCAGGTCTGCAAAGATGCCCAGCACTTCCACCAAATGTCAAGAAGCGTTTTGGGCATGAGCATTCGAGCACAGCAGAGCAGCAAGAGGTAGCACAGCTGATTGAGCACCGGAAGCCAGGTTCTCCATCTTCTTGTAAGCCATATGCCCACTGCCTCTTCATTTACGGTACATTAGAAACAAATGAAGTGTAGGGAACGAAACGCCAGTATTCCTGCATGCTTAGTGATCGTGGTTCAATGCACTCAACCAGGCATCTCATGCGAAGAAATGAAGTGTAGCAAATGTGCAATCGTCACGCTGACACTGAAACCGAAACCAGTTTATCGGAAACTACTTTGGCGCAGTAACGCAGAGCAGTTAACTCCGCCCCCCGTAGCTTTCGCTTTATTGCCACAGAATGTTGTCCCCAAGTATAGTGATTAAAACGTTCTTTGGCTTGTGCTTTGCCTCGAGTTCGGCGCAGTAAGTGACCTCGAAAGCGGCGGGCACGGGTTCTGTTGAAAGCTTGCGTGCTTTATCGTATGCATGTGAGTTGCGCGAAAAGTGTTCCAAATCTCCTAAGATCGCTGAGGATAGGGTGCTAAGATAACGTGATTTTTGAAGTGGAAATGCGTGCAGCGAAGGCCATGGATAGTATCTACAAACGAGCAACAGCAGCTGTTTCTGCATGGCCTGATTCTACATGGCCCCAATTGCCTCATTTCTACATGGCCTGATTTCTACGTGGCTCAAGGTGGCCGAGGACTTCTATTCTGAACTATACAGCTCAAATAAGAGTCTCCCCACTATGAGGGTAATGAATGTCGATCAGGACACCAAAATTATATGCGTCACTGTGGACGAGGTTAGAAAAGCAATTCAGGGCATGTCCCGCGGAAAAGCGGCTTGAGAAGGCGGCATAACCGCCGACTTGATCAAAGATGGAAGAGACTTCCTAACTAGAAAGCTCGCGACACTATACACACAATGCCTGAAAACTTCAAATGTACCAATCAGCTGGAAAAATGCAAATATTCTACTATTGCATAAGAAGGGAGATGTTAAAGACTTGAGGAACTACAGACTGATTAGTCTGCTTTCAGCACATTACAAAATTTTCACGAAGGTTATCTCAAACAGATTGAGGGCCACCTTGAATTTAATCAACCAAGAGAGCAGGCAGGGTTCAGGAAAGGATACTCCACTATAGACCACCGTCATGCGATCAATCAAGTAATCGAGAAGTTCGTGGAATACAACAAACCTCTCTATATGGCTTTCAGGACTACGAAAACGCTTTCAACTCAGCAGAGATACCAGCAGTTGTAGCGGCATTATGCCGACAAGGAATATGCGATAGCTGCGTAAACACAATAGCCATCATCTATAAAGATTCTGCAGCCACCCTGCTCCTCCTCAAGAAAAGCAGAAAAATCCCAATACAGAAAGCTGTCAGATAAGGAGATACAACTTCTCCAATGCTGTTTACTGCATGTTTGGAAGAAATCTTCAAGAGATTAGACTGGGACGCGACAGGGCTCAGGATTAACGGCGAATATGGTGACGAACTGCAAAAGATGATTGAAGACTTAAGCCGAGAAAGCTCTAAAGTAGTATTAAGAATGAACATGCAGAAAACAAAGCTAAAGCTAAGTGGCATGGCAAAAAAAACGTGGCTTCACGATTGAAAACCAGACTTTAGAAGTCGTAGAAGAATACCTATATGTAGGACAGCTACTTACAGGAGAACCCGCCCATGTAAAATAAATATACCGTAGAATAAACATGGGATGCCGCGCGTACGGGAGACATTCCCACTGTCACTGAAGCGGAAACTATATAACTACTGCATTTGGCCAGTACTGACATACGGGGCAGAAACTTGGAGAATTACGAAGCTCGAGAGGAAATTAAGAACCGTGCAGCAGGGGCTGGAACGAAAAATGATAGGCGTTACATTAAGAGAGAGAAAGAGAGCCGTGTGGGTCAGAGAACAGGCAGGAGTCGCCGACATAATAACCAACGTTAAGAAGAAAAAATGGACACGGGCAGGCCACGTGATGAGAAGGATAGATAACCAATGGACAGTTAAAACGACGGAATTGACACCAAGAGAGGGCAAGCGTAGCCGCGGATGACAGAGAGTAAGATGGGGGGACGAAGTCTAGAAATTCGCAGGTGTCAAATGGAATCAGCTCGCGCAGGACAGGTAAGAATGCAGAGGATTGGGAGAGGCCTTCGTCCTGCAGTGGACATAAGATGGGATGATGATGATGATGAAATTGCCAAGAAACTGAGCTGCACTGCGAGTAAATTGGTTAGTGCCGTGCAGCTGTGGAGAAGCTTAAACTTGTCATTAAGAGCTGCTCTAGGACAGTAGTGCTGCTACTATGAGCATGCGTGCAAAACTGCAGAAAACTGCAGAAGCCAGCAGTGGACCCTGAGTGCAACCCTTGCTTTGCCTGCCATTGACATTTCCTAGTCATACAACACAATAGACAATTTTGGATTTAATAAGTATGCCATGTGCTTTTTAGACATGAACTTCGTGCACTTTTATTTCTTTTTTGTTACCGTAAGGCTACACCAGTATGACATTTTTATATTCATTCTGCTTGCATGGTACTGAAGCAGACCTGTGACCAGCCAGATGTTTTGTTTCTCACGCTCGTTCTGGGTATAGTACCTGGCTTTATTACAGAATTCTTCTAGTTTATTATGAAGGTGTGGTCTTGTATTTAGTATGACCGGTCTTGGTGAAGAATAAAGCTATAAGAACGTGTAATTGCTAGTCCTGTAGCTGCATTTTTTCCAGTGTTCCATTTTTCTTGAACTTGAAATGCGTTTTTCCCAGTTTAATGTTTCTGCTGCCCACACTCAGCCTTACGGCATTTTTTATTGCTTTGTTCTTGAGTGAGACTGACAAAGTTGGTGTTTTATTCGTACTGAAATGATCCGGGGGATGATGCTATTTTTATTACCCTAAGATCAGTTTGTAAATTATGATTAAGCCTAATAATGAGGCAAGAATGTTAAAAATAATTGCAGTAAATGTTCCGTCTGTTTTCTTACAGAATGCTTTCAAATGAATAAAAATAGCATCACCCTCTAGAGCAGGGGTTCTCAAGCAACTGTGTCCCAAGGAACTCTACCCAAGCTCCGAGGAGTCTTAAGGAACCCATCTCCGTCCGCGGACACCGGTGTCCAGTCATCCGTGCCACGTTTATGTGGCAGCGAGTCTGAAGAATCGATAGTATTAAAAAGAATTCCTTCAGTGGAACGGGCGTGCACTCGATGCATGCAGCTAACGTCACTTTTTCTGCTCCAAGAAATCCATGTATGGCTCTCTCGCACTGGAGGCCAGCCTCAAGTTAGCTGGTCAACTTCTAATATGCTAATAGGATGGATTTTCAGGCTAGTTGATCGAGCATCATTGGAAAGGAAACAGCGCGAAGACAGGGACTACGATGAAGAAACACACACCACACCACTGTTCACGTACTCTAGTATGCGCTCTGAATACTTTTCCTTACAGTCGGGCACGTAATGAAGGGCGTTTAGGTCATGTACCTTTTGTCCACCGTCTTAGCCAGGACATGGAACCGAGAGAAAACATCGGTGTGGCGGAACCTCGAAGAGGAGCCCTCTAAATGAACCCACTTTGAGAGCCCATGCCCTAGAGCAAGTCTTGGGCAATGGGACCATGCACTTCCTTTTTTTTTGGTTTAACATGATTAATTTGCTAAAATACCCTGGAAGAACTGGCTATTATTTTTGTAAACCTCCATAGCTTTTGAACCAGTGTAGATATTAAAAAAACTGATTACAGATTTGAAATCAGCATGAAAAACTAGCCATGACAGTAACGTTTGGTTCACATTGACCCAAAAATTAAAGTTTTTAAGGACCCACGTCCCCCTTCATTAAAGGCCAGGAGGAGGGTGGCAATGGATAGGTCGCTGACGAGCTCGAGGTGGACAGTGCACATTACAACACAGATGAAAAGGGCGATGTAAAATTTCAGGCATCACATGACTGTTGATAAATCAAAGGCCCAGCAAAGTCAATGCAAATGGTGTTGAACGGGTTTCCTTTTGTTACTCTGTCAGCTAGAAGTGGCGCTACTGGCTCGGTGGCTGCAGGGCAGTTTTGTTTGCGAGAGACGATGCACTGGTTGATAACTTTCTGGACGGCCTGGTGCTCGCTGACGATCCAATGGGATTCCAGCAGTTCTGCTATGTAGTGTATCACGTACTTCTGAGTGCAGCATTCTCAAGTGATCTATTTTTACGAGAAGCGATGTAAAGGGGTGATTGCGGGGTCCACCAAGTGGATGTTTAGTCTCATCTTTCTTGTCACTGAATCGCAGTTGTCCACCAACTCACAAGAAGCCGTCCTGATCAAGGTATGGGTTGAAAGGCAAAACAGGAGAGCTCTTGTGGTGCCGTTTTTGGTCCTTCGAGTTTGAGATGTCAGCGCTGAATGCACCTCTTTATGCTGTAGCTGACCAGTATCTCTCAACACTGATCACCTATTCCACTTGTAGTGTGCCGTTCTTCTTTTCCTCATTATTGTGGCAATTGTCGAGGTGGCTTACCCACGCAGTTATTCGGACGACTCTGCTGTATGACTGTATGAGCTGTAATCTTTGGCGTTCAGCGCTGTCGCAGATGGCGATAATACTACAAGAATTATTGTCACCAGCACTCATCGGTATTGAGATTGCCTTGAGGAACTTGATGGCCCACAAGAACACATAGGCCAAGATTACTGGCTTCTTTCTTGCAAAAAAAAAGAAAAATTACATTATTTCCGCATTGTTTATTTGTATATTGTGGGCAAATAGGTAAGCTGCTGCTTGTTACGATCCAGGGAAACCAATCTGAGTTGTGAATTGTTTTAAAAAGAACTTCAAATAGGCATATTTTATATTTTGAATTGCCGATATATCAGACTATTTTCCGAGCCCCTTCAATATATCCAGGATCGGTGGTATATTGAAGTTGTATTGATCAGTCTTCATTATATATAGGTTCAAGATTCAGTGTGATTTTTGGGCATAAGGTTATAAAGAACAGAGTACTTCGTCATATTGTGGATATTACTATTACTTGGTGTTCAATTTGTTGTTGTCTCACAATAGTAAGAAAAGAAGGCATAAGTTACCAGGTCATGCAAGACTGCTACAAAATAATGGGCCGTCACCAGAAATGCATAACAGCCAAATTCAAGAGCAGCCTGCAACACCGTAATTGATAGGTAAGAGTTAGCTTTCGAAGAAAATTGTGGTTGTAGATTTTTTTCCCTTTTTGCTTAAGATTTGTAGGCCTTAGAAGCCAGATTATTGTTGCGTTATACTTTTTTCAGTATGTATTTGCCTTTCTTTTACTCAAGGTACTTTGATGTTTGCCAAGTCATCTCAAGTACTGTAAAGGACAGTGTCTGGACTGTATAAAAATGAGAGCCGCCCGAGGCTGGAGGGCAAGCCATGAATTTGACAGGAAAGCTTGTGTAAGCCTGCCGCTAGCAAGGCGCGTTATTTTTCTTTAAGTTTTTACTCGGCGACGGGCGACGTACGTCAATGGCACGCGTTTCACGGTATGGGCATTTCGCTTGTCGGACCCCGGCCGTATTTGTTCTTTTTTTTTGTTTACTTTCCTCATATGTATCTTCCGCGTCTTCTGGGGACACGGGCACCCCGCTGCGGGGCTGAGGGGGGGATGCTTGGACAGTGGTCGCGGCGGTGACGCAGGCGGACCCCGGATGGCCTGGACCTTTAGGACGCCCTGCGGCGCTCCAGGTGTACGTGTATACACGACCTTGTGAGCGCCCGCGCGCGCAAGGAGGAAGCGGGCGGTGACGGCAGTTCTTCCGAAATTGACGGACGAGCTGATATGGTAGCCCACCCCCAATTCTCCGCACTGCGGAGAGACAAAGCTTCCACCTCGCTTGCCTGAATGGAGGCCCAGGTGGGCCCTTTTGTGCGTGAGCACGCAGCGATAGCGGCACTTCGGTCGTTCTGCAAACCGCACCTCGGGCGTCATTACGACGACCTGGGGCGGCTACGCTGAATGTGGCGTCGGCATGCAACATGCCGGTGGTGACGGCCCTGGAGACTCGAGAACCGTTTGTTGTTCGCCGTCGGAAATGCCTGTTTTTGGTCACTGGGCTGTGGACCACGCGCGCCGCGGAATAACTTTTTGTTCAGGCGTCCCTTCCTCGCTCGCCGTGGGGTAGCATGCGTCTAAGCACAGCAGGGTGCCGATTAAGCGGGTCTGAGTAAGAGCCAGTACGGCTCGGCTTGTTTGAGATAACAGAAGCAGACGCGCGGACGGTCCAACTTCCCCATGGGAAGGTTTTCTTCGGATAATAACTCTTTCGGGCGGATCTTTTGGGCGCCTGCTCGTTTCCGGTCAGACGCGACCAGACGGTCAGACCCGATCCGGTCAGACCCGATCAGACGCGACACGTGCGCAAGTAACGAGTTTCACGTACGCCATATCTTTACCATCGCCCTTCGACCTTGGGTGGCATTGCTTGCTTTTATGTGTGTGTTGTTTAGTGCTGATGAATGTGCTTTTTTTTATTATTCTACAAACATACCCCTCTCACCGTCAACAGATTGGGTGGTGATTTCACCAATTGGACCGCCCCAATTGAGGAGGCGGGACAAAAGGTGGAATCGCTGCCCAATGCCAGAGCGAAGTGAAGATGATTCGCCGGCTGAGACGTTAAGGCGGAGCGGTTGTGGTAATAAAGATGGCTCCGCCATGGGACGGGGCATGCTGAATGGGTGGAAAAGTGCTACGCACTGCCGGCTACGCCGGAGCAGGGTCGCCCTACGTATAGTTCAGCATCAGTTTTATTTTTATGTACCAGTCAACTCCATGTATTCCTTTTTGTATACTATACTGTAAATACAAGTTTTCATTCCCTTTTTAAACTGAAGTCTCTGAGCCTCCTCTTCATTCGTTTCACGTTTGCCCGCGAGCCTATCGCCGCCATACCAGCGGCAGCCAGCTCCTCCCCAACTCGCCCATGCCGTCTCGGACGGTGCGTTTAGGACGCCGAGCGGGGAGCTGGAATCCGGAAGAAGAACCTTCGACACCACGGTCACAACTTTACTGCTTGTCTCCTTGAAATAGCCTTATTTCATTTGTCCTAGGTGACAAGTTGCAATATTTCATGCATGTGCAGTTGCAAAGTTTCGTAGATGTGCTGTTCTTGAAATAGATGCCAATTATGTGAACACGCCTAACACGCACTTGCCAGGCTGGTTCTTGGCATTGAATCATTGTATACAAAAAGGTGAACGCATGCTCTGTGTTAGAATTTGGCAGTACACATTCAATTATAATAGGTTTTATTTCAATGTTACGCATTTCATCTGTGTGACACAACTCATTTCAGGATATTTTTTCATGCTTGGGCCACATTGGTACAGTAAAAGCGTCTTAAAACTTCAAGGGTACCAATTTTGGGCTTGTTGGTTCATTATACTGGCTTATGCGCAAAGTGGAAACACTGTGGAAACAGACAAGGACCGACAATGTATAACCAGATGAACACAAGCCCTAGCAGTTGTGTTTGTCTGCTTCTTGTGTTCGTCTCGTTCTTGATCATTTGTCCTTGTATGTTGCCGCGCTACACTATAAGCCAGTATACATGCATCTCAAAACCTTCTATATTATCTGCCGCGTGGCTTAGCACTTGCCATAGAGCCGGAACCACATGGTGCAAGTTCTTAGGAGAATTGCTCACTTGTTTCCTCCACTGCAGGGCTGGTTTCGAAGCTTTGTTGAACTACTGGCACACCCAGGTACGTGACAGGTCTGTTGGCTGCACTGTGATGGCTACAGTTTCATGCTATTTGCAGAGTCTTGGACCAGCTCAAAGCTTAAGCTGCAAGTGGAGCGCCTCAACAGGCTCTTAATAGCAGAAGGTAGGCACTCAAGCATGATGTTTGTCAGCACTACTTGGCTGGAATGCTCCACAATTAAATTGATGGGATGTGCAAAAGAATTTGTTTTTTATGTATGGGCCACGCAAGTTGGTACAATAAGATCTCATTAATTAAGAACCTTCTGTTGCTTCCAGCAAGTGGTTGCATCATATAGTGTCCATCAAGCTGTTGTTTTTTCCTATGTATTGTGGAGCCCCCTGGCTATTCTGGTGACTCTGGAGCACTTTGAGCATGAAATGCTACTAATGAAGCACCACTAAGCAATAAAAAAAGGTGGTGGAGTTTGCACAACCATAGTCATCTGCATAAGCTATCGTAGGCGTCTCAAACTCACCTGAGACAACTGGTTGCAGTCACGAAAGTTGGTCTATCAAGAGGCTGTGGAAGGGCTGAGTTTGAAGAAAATGTCAGCTGACGTAGCCATTTGAAAGAAGGAATTCCTATAACTCGTGTATAGGTCATTCCTGAGGGGGCGTGGTGTCGGTACTCGATGAACAAGTGGATACCGATATCCAGAATGACTATATATAATCTGGATGCCGATATTGACGGGATGAATACTGTTACGTACAGGCCGAGCCTATTTACGCCTAATTATGCTTTTACAGTATTGAGGTGTTTACCACTGCGCATGACACTTCAAAAAAAAATTTAGATGTGAGAACATTGGAAAATAGGCTGCAGTTAGAGCTGGCTGTCTCGTCATTATAAAGTTGATATTAAAAAAAAGTGCAAACAATGAAGCTGCCCCCCCGCACACACACACACACTCACAAAGGATAAAAACCAGCCTCTTCCCTGCTGGGAGCAGGGGCACACCATGGAAAGTCGTCCAATTTCACCCATTTACTATAAACATTAGCTTTGTGTCGCACTATAGGTTTGCTCTGCATGCATATAGCATAAGTAATTTTGATGGCTAACATGGCTATACAAGGATAGACAATGTTGTGTCATGTGTGCTGTTATCTTCACTCTTTCTTTCACTCTTTCTGTTGTTTTCTTCCTGCTGTTTCTTTTGTTGTTGTTTCCCTCTTTATTTCTTTCCTTCCTTCTCTGGTAGAAAATCTATGGAATTCAAAGGCCCAGATGTGTTAGATAAGTTAAAATCTTCTTTGTTTTAACACATTCACTGAAGAGCGTGCACAAATTACGAGTGTGTGCCTTGCACTTGAATACTCGAAGCACAAGAAAAGAAAAAAGTGCGTAAACACTCTTTCATGATGACCAATGCCAGTAACACCCACTCTTGTGATGCAGTACAAACTTCGCCTAAGCAGAAAAAAAAAAGAAAAAAGAAAATACCATAAGCACTGCATACACATATTTTATTTATTTTATTTTATTTAGTAATACTGTCAGTCTCGTCAGAGATTTTTACAGGAGTGGGTTAAAAGGTCTACAGACATTATGGTACAAAATTATACAATAGTTAGGTAGGGTAACAAATAATGATTCGAAATATAATAATCATAATGAGCCTATGTTAGTAAAAAAACGATGCCAAAGTAAAGAAGGCGGAAGGCGGGCACATAAATTATCAAGTTGACAACAATTTCCACCATATTATGCCACAAATTTCGAATGTACAGAAGAAAAGGACAATAATAGACACAACACCGATAACACTCCAAACGTATTGCTGATAGCACGGTCTTGCCAGCAAGCTCAACAAATTTGTCGACAGTGAGCTGCGCGACCATCGTCTCAGCTAAAGTGTTCCACTCCTGAACAGCCCACTGGGAAGAAGGATAAACTAAAGGTATTGGCACAAAAGTATTCCTGGAGTGTAAGGTGGTGCTTATTATGGGTTTATCTGGCAGTGTTGTAAGAAATATAGGTGGTTGATTCCAATTTAACCTTGTTATGTATGGTGAGATACATAAATTTGAGGCAGGACAACATAGCATAACTGGCTAATGTGTGAAGACCGATCTCTGATAGCATTTGTGTGGGCGAGTCAGCGTGCCTCTATCTGTTACAGATAAAACGCGCGGCTTTTCACTGGACAGCCTCAATAGTAACCATGTTATTTTGGGTATACGGAAACCATGCCATGCTCGCATATTCTAAGACAGGGCATATAACTGTCACATAGGCCAAAAGCTTGGCTTCCTTTGTAGAGTATCGCAGTGACCGCTTTAAGAACATTAGCTTTCACACTGCTTTGCTTGTGACGTATTCCACATGTGCTGACATCCTAGATCTGACGATATGACGACGCCCAAGTACTTATACTGAGTAACCGTGTTAAGCATGATGTCATTGTAGCCATACGGAAAGGAAAACATGGATTTCCTTCTGGTTACTGTCATTGCCACTGCTTTATCAAAATTGATGACCATTTGCCAGATTTCACACCATTGTGCTAACAAGCCAAAATCAATGTTAAGGCTAAGTTGGTTTTGCCAGCTTAGTAATTCTCTATAAAGGACGCAGTTGTCTACAAATAACGTAATTTTGGATTGGACCTGCCAAGTTATGTCATTTATAAACAAAGGAAACAGGATAGGGATCAAAAGGGAACCCTGTGGTACTCCAGAAATGACTGGCATAATTTCAGAAGTGCTGGCTCCTAGCTGAACAAATTGGTGACGGTCAGTTAAATGGCATTTAATCCAGTGAAAAACTGGTCCATCCCCTAGTACATATTTAAGCTTAAGTAGAAGTTTGGCATGGCAGACACAGTCGAATGCCTTAGAAAAATCTTGGAAGATTATGTCTATTTGTGTCTGGTTGTTAATTCCTTTAGCGAGATCATATAGGATTTTAACAAGCTGGGTAACGGTAGACAGGCCAGTCCTGAAGCCATGTTAATAGGGAGGAAGAATATTGTTTGCTTTGACAAATTGAGTGATAGATTTTAGTATAATATGTTCCAAAATTTTGCAGCAAGTGCATGTGAGGGAAACAGGCCTGTAATTTGACTGACAAGAAGTATTACCAGATTTGTAGACTGGCACTATTTTTGCAATTTTCCATTCGGATGGCAGGCATTGTTCTGAAACTGACATATAATGACTGGTGTGTAAGGAATACTTCTGAGAACATGGTGCAGTAAATATGGGGTCGTCACACAGATTAGTCTGCACATGCAATATAGTACAGATTGTTTCTATCACTTACTTGCACACAGTTAGATGAGAAGATGCAGTAATGTCAATACGGACACTGTGTTGGCTGTGGGCCTTCCGATCTGCATTGTCACTATGGTTGCTTCAATTATGTGTGCAGTTTTGTGTGCATCGCTGGACCGCTTTCGGAACCACACTGCCACCACCCATAATGATGTTGATATTGCTTTCCAATTAAGCAGTAGTTGTGCTTTCTTTCTGTGCAACCTAAGCATTATCTCACAGACAGGGCAAGGACTTTAGGAAGAGTGATTTTACCACTGCCTGCACCAAAGCTGTAGGTCCTCTTGTGAAAGCCGGATACTCTGTTGCCGATTGGCTCATTAAGGAAAACATAGTGTCTGGTCATGGTAACAAAAAGCACATCCCAGATTAAAATTAGCATTGCGCTGCAGTGACTGTGAAAGCAGTGGAGGAACTGCTGTGCAAATTGTGCTGAGGCCATGTGTTTGTGCCATCCTGCGCCAAAGAGGCCTGTTGAAGTCACGGTGGTGCTACTGCTGCACCAAACTGTGCTGAACCAGTGAGGCTGCTATGTCCTGCTACATTTCCCTACATTTTGGCTAATCTGCACTAGCGCTGCACCCAAAGGGATGCGTCGACTTTCTGAAACGGAAATACAGTAAAAGCTCATTAATTCGAATTCCACGGGGATCCCTGCCGAGTTCAAATTAAATTAAATTTGAACTAACGAAAATGATAAACTAAAGGCAGCATATGTTGTGGTAGCAACTCTAAAGCAATAACTTTTTATTTAAGAACGCATTCATGTGTTGTTCACTTCTTCCCCTTGTGTCCGTGTCTTGCACGCCTCTTCTGACTATGCACCCTTACAAACTCGCTCAACTTTCTGTCCTTTTGAAGTTCTGACTTCCTTTTTGTTTGGTGAAAAGAGATTGCAATCACTGCTTGATGTATGTAATAATGGGCATGTTATGCAAAATGATGCGATAAGTGTGCAACTCGGCAGCACATCTGCCGTTCAGCTGGCTCTACGTATTGGGAAAAGAAAGGCTTGGTGATGTGGAAGTCACTGTTATTAGTTTCTTTTTAGTATTCTTATGTTGCCTACGAGATGCTCATACTGGAAGACGGCCACTTTTTATCTTGATTCACTGCAAGGTTGCTGCTGTAGTATTTCAGAAAGTGATAAGCGCTTGAACTTCAACTTTATGCTAGCGTCAAACTGGCCATCGCTGACCGAAACTTCCCTTTAAAACATCGATAATAGCATGAATATTGTGTAAAGTGCTTATACCACTGTCGCCACATCGTAGTGCGTGTTTAATTTGAGCTCACCCAACGTGACTGGAATCCAACTTTCGCAATGATAACTGCAATTTTATTTATGTAGTGTACAGATATATGATTGCAGTTTAATGTCAGCGGTATCAAAGTAGATCTCTCAAGCAACCTTACCTTACCTTGAGTGTTTACGTGTGCCGGACCAATGCACTGGCTAAACGCAGGCCATTAGTACATAAGCTTTCACATGCGATTTTGCTCCGTGAGGCACATTGAATCCCCGCAGCAAAGCCTTTCACACGATTGCGGTGGGCAGTGGCAATGAAACTTAGAACAAGCTGCTTCCGTACACTGTCGAAAACTGCAATTTCACATGGTCTTAAATGTAGCGGCAAAACAGAACCATGCGTTGGTGTAAGCTCCGAGCAAATTATGCTGCTTTGTCAGCTTTAGTAATCACATCATCACATCTCGTAGTTGCAGAACTGTTGCATCTTTAGACATGAGTCAAATGCTGGAGAGTTGGCAAACATACGACTAAGACGCAGTGAACACATCAACGCAACCCATTGCTTGAGCGCGCATACCGCTCTTGCCACAATGGACTACCGATGGTGATGCCGATGCGTATGAGCAGTTTTAAAAGTGAGTGCACACTTATATGGCAGGCGTGACATCTACTCTGCAGCAGAGCATAGCCTTTGAGATCAGAGAGCATGAGATAACCTTCGAGATTTGATGATGCCAGCTATGAAGTCACGCCACCTGTTGCTTAGCTAGAAAGGTGCCAGGGTGGTGGTGCATAGCTCGAATTATCCGTGGAGAATCGAGTTTCCATTTGAATTAACAAGCTCCCTAACACATAGAGTTGTATGGAGCTTCGCTGGACTACGCCACCTAGTTTTAATTATTGGAAAAGTCAAATGAATGAAGTTCAAATTAACGAGCTTTCACTGCACAGCTACTCAACGTCCCCCCATTGACAGCGACAGTAAAATCGCACTAATTCCGCTCATTAATTTGGACAAATTCTCAAGTTACTGCGAACATATACATTCTTTGGTAGCACAAAATGCTTTGTAATTGTGTTATAATTGGCTGCACCCCGGTTATTTCACATGATCTTCGCATTGCACTTTATCCGAGTCACTGTAAATGTGCGACACAAAAAAGCAAATGCGGCATGAGTGCGCAGCTAAAACGAGGGGGTGCATTATGAACATTATGAGGCGGTGCATTATTAACTTTGCTTTTCACTGCATGTGACATCACGTTACCCTAAACGCATTCAGAATGCGTGGATGGTGCATTCAGAATTGTGTGGGCGCTACCAGAGTCCGTCAATGCTTTTCTGATCACGAAACTCCGCCATAACACTATGGTGAGAGCTTGCTACACTGCCGCAGCGGCCGCAGGGCTGCACTAGAGTTGCGGAAGTGGCAAGGAGGGGCGGCCAAACGAAAGCTGCGTGAGGATTGTGGAATGCCGACACTTCTCCTTTTGCAATGCATACTTTATATCTTAGGTAAGTGTTCGGGGAAATTCTTGGTTGTCCAGAAGGTCTGAGTGTAAGTAGTCTGGGATAAACTCATATGGCAAAACAATTTCCCACATTATGCGATGAGAAATGTGCCAGATTTCAGAACCACGTTACTTCTGAGCATTGCTGTGTTGCTTTTCACCTGTCATTTCTTCAGCTATGAGCATCTGTATCCTTCAAAGTTGCAAGTTTGACGTTCTCTTAAAAGAAGCAGTGCATCAGCACGAGCGGTGCACTAGGAATATCTTGGAAAAATAGACTATCAAGTCTTCGACTTTGCACGTGCGGCTGGTGTGATTTCACCGCTGATATGCTAGTACACTTTAGCAATGCTACGTCTGCTGATGTGAGCAGACAGACTGCTGAGAGGAATAATATATGTAGCAGATATACATGTCACAACGTGAAAAGTTATTGCTAGCACCGTGAGGACCCTACTGCATGTTCTTTATTAGTAAAGGGTGGAGAGTTGCTTAGCAGTGAAGCTAGCCACTTGCTTCTTGAGAAAATAAGAATGATGCTTGGCAAGGTCACCTCAACCACTATTGCTATCTGCAGCTTTCCTTTGATACAAGGTGGGACTTTTGCGCCAACTGCACCATTTTGATGCAAATTTGCATTGTTGCCCCAAACTACCCCAAACACGGAAATGTGTCTGAATTGGCCCCCACACTGCTCCAAAATGGCTTAAGATGGTTTGTTTTCTGAAAGAACACATGGCAGATAACATTCTGTTACACTGCCCAGTCGCACTTTCCACACAGCATTGTACTTTTCGGCGTTTCCTACAAGTGGTCGGTGCGCTTGCAGGAAAACTCACGGCTGTCGATCGTCGGTGCTCAAGGTGAGGTGAACGGGGCAGGCAGTGCAGCGCTTCTTCGAAAATAGCACAAATTTTGCCGAAGGCGATCAGAGTGAACTGGGGATTAATTAGTATGGCTCATTTGGAATTAGACTGGGTGCATGCTGCAACAGCATTTCCTACTGGGAAACTCGGTGCACTATTTTTAGGCTTATAAGGCTTGTGGCTGGTCATGCTGATGAGAAGGGCTAATGGCAGATTTGTAATAAAAGCAATTTGGAACGCTTTCACATTAAACAGCAGAGCATATGGTAAATTGCAGCCCTCTGGAAATGTGGCGTCGTAAATTGATGCGGAAATCATGTTACCACGCTGATTGGAACATGTATCTTGAAAATAACATGTATCTTGAAAATATTTTTCACTACCGTCATGAGGGTCAGCGCGGTGATGTTTTAGTATCGGGAATGTTTCGCAATTCTACAGAAAACATATGTGGTGCTGCTGCTCTATTGGCGCTTCGACCGCATCACGGTTTGATTGGCTTGCAACAAGATAAATCTTCCCAGTGGCAGTCGAAGCAGTGTGCGCTGTTGAAGGACACTCATTGCTCTGGAGCCACATTCATGCAGAAACATCCTTTGTTTGATCTGATAAGAGTACTCTGCCGGAGCGAAAAAGAAGTCGTGACCTATTTCACAGGACTGCTTTAGTGTGTGGTGCCAAGGAATATTTCGAAGCTATGATTTGGGAAGGTGATACCATGACAGCATCAGAGATGGCGCCAGAGCTGACAGACAACTCTCTTGCGTTCCATGATGCGTGCACATGGGAGGTGATCTGTGGTACTCTTTCATGAAGAGCAGTGCTAGCTGCCGCATAGAGCCTATCCTCCCTACGTTTGCATGCAGCATTTCACATGCTCACGCTGCAGTGTAGGGATGCTTGCTGTGCCATGTTTGACAGTTGCTGATCTCAAAGTGTTCTCTGGCATGCTCATCTAATGGTTGTTCATGACTATGGCGAGTATCTTTGATCAATGCGATGACACTGATTGGCTTTTGTTTCTGCAAGCATTCTGGATCCCCATGTTCAAGATGGGTCCCACACAAGAAGGCGGCACCATGCAGTGGTGTGCTGGTTTGAATTGTCGCTCAATAAAACCACCTAGTTAAAGAGCGCTGCTGAGCAGATAGTCACCTTTTCTCATCAGGACATGGCTGTGCTGTACAGGTGTATTTGCCAGTGACGGTTATCATGCTGCAGTGCTTATCTGTGAAGGCGTCACTGCTCTGGTGCCAAAGTCAGAATCAATGACAGATGCTTTTAGTGCCATGGTAATTTTCGGAATCCGCCTTTTGCATGGTCCGAGTGCGCATGCGGCACAACTGGCGCAAGCGACCTGTACGGCATCATAGCAGATGATGCAGGCGGCGCGCATTGCGAAACGGTGTACCCATTACTGCAAGTAATGACACTTGGCGCCAGCAATGCCGGTATGCCATTGTCACACACATTTTTGGTAGCGTTAAGTTCTCTCACATCATCGCACAATGCAGGCAGGATAACGCTGCCTATATGACAAGGCCTTCCTTAGCAGCGAGGAACGTGCGCCAAACACATGAAAGCATGTATTTCATTAAAACCATTACTCCACGCTTCAGTTTGTGTAACGACAGGGATATTCCAAAGCAGAGGCCCGTCAGTACGCATGATCACTTGGAAGGTTACAATAAAGAAAACTCACCCGGCTAGGCAGCGGGTACCAGCATGTCACCTGTTTTATTCCTTTGACAGCATGAATATAGCAGCTAGCACCTTTTAAAGATGGAAGACGAATACTTCAGATAATTCAGTGAGTTGAGATGAGGTTCAACTCATTAAACATTAGATTACGCAGACATACACGTCATCCCCGAATTATTCGTCGTTTGTTGTTGTAAGATAACACGGCAATTCACTTTCTGCGATGGATTCCTCCAGCTGCTTCTCGCTTGGCGCTTTTAATGATCCTGGCCTCGTTGTACATCCATTCTTGACGGCAGCCAGGTATGCAGGCGCTCCGTGACATGAACAAACGCTACTGTAAAAAACACGGATTGAGCTCCAGCTATCTTTCTGTATGGTTATTCGGAGAGAAAGTTTCCCGAGTTGCAAAAGAGGTGACATGTCCGTTCACTTTCAGCACACCAAGATGATTGGTTCATTTTCGATCGAAGGAAGGAATGGAAAGGGGACAAGGGAAAACAACAAAATAACAAATAACATTAATACAAAGAGTCAGCAAAAAGTGTCCTCGTGTCTTTTAGCAGCTTAGCAGAAAGCGTGGCCTTGGCCACAGCCGTGGAAAATTGTTTTTGGGGGGCTTTAGTTGTTACTGCGCCTGTGGTACCGCAGCCCTCCGGGTCCTACAGATGTCGATCCCTGGTGATTTCATACCGCGTCCCCACACTCCACGTGGGCCAACTCCCATGCATTGAAGAGAACAGCAAGTCCGTGAACTGACAGTGTACCAAGCAGTCGTTTATTTTTGCGAGGAGAGACGGAAAAGGGGGAGTCAAGTAACACAAAAAGGAAAAAAAATATAAAGAGTCAACAGAGCTTTCTGTCTTTTACAGCGCATGCAAGCACGAGCTTAGCCGGAATATTGAGAGGGCAAGCTGTGTTGTTTATGGCATTGTGGGAGGCAGGCCCATGGGCCCTGTCGGATGCGGGTGCTATGCTTTCACGTGACATACCTCCACTTTGCACATGCCATCTCGAAGAAACCAGATTCCACCCCTCAACTGGATGTCCATATGAGAAGTGAGCAGTGTTTGCTTTGCCTTTCGCGTTCGGGTGACATGTTCTGTCGTTTCTAGACCCCAAAGGCTTTCTCACGGGCGGCTGTTCTTTTCGCTGCTGGAGCTCACGAAACTGGGGAAGCCTCTCACAAGTATGTAAAGCGTTTCAAATTGAATGTAAGCACAGCGCTCACTCTGTGATTCGTTTCCCGATCATGTTGTGCCATATAGAAACGCTGTAGTAGCAGACGACAGATTCGGTGCGATGCCGTACAGGCGGGTGTTTGCGAGAGGGCACCACACACACACATGCAAAATGTGGATTCAGCCTCAGATGTTGATTCAGGCAGTTGCAGTGCAATGCTCATTTTCCTTTTTCTTTGTCTGCGTTTGCTGTGCGCTATCACTTGAATAGCTCGTTTTAGTTTACTTTTTGGGGGGGAGGGGGGAAATCAGGAATTTGCTTCAACAGACTATTGTTCCACTGAAATTGAGATTGTGTGCATCAAGCTGCTCTTAAACAGGATTCTGCCAGCTCCAAACTACAACTTAATCTGTACCATTCTGCTCCAAAATGCTCCAAAATGCAATTTTGCCTACTCCAGAAATTGCATTAAAATGACTCTGGGCAGTCCTACCCCTGCTGAGAGGAAGGGAAGTATTGGCCTCGAGATCAACGTGTAGGTGACAGCACCGTCACCGCGTCAGTGTGGATAGGCATTTGCCGGCATACATTGAAATGTGCACAGTGGCATTCTGTTGGGAGTGATTTGAGGCAGTTCTTAGCTGTAAATAAAAGCATTGATTGCAGTCAAATGGTGCAGTGCAGGAAGCACGCGAAACATTTTTACCGCATGGGAAGGAAGCGTGATAGGTCATTCGACGGGGCGCTGACATCATCCAGCCCCACAATTTTTCCTCGGCTGTTCTCTCCATCTATTTTTCTATCATCATCATCATCATTAGCCTATCTTATGTCCACTGCAGAATGAAGGCCTCTCTCAATCCTCTCCATTCTTGCCTGTCCTGCGCGAGCTGATTCCATTTGACGCCTGCGAATTTCTTGATTTCGTCCCCCCTCTTACTCTCTATCGTCCACGGCTATGCTTACCCTCTCTTGGTATCCATTCCGTCATTATAACTGTCCATCGGTTATCTAGCCTTCTCATCACGTGGCCTGCCCATGTTCATTTTTCTTCTTAACATCATTTATTATGTCGGCGACTCCCGTCTGTTGCCTAACCCACTCTGCTCTCTTCCTATCTCTTAGAGTAACGCCTATGATTTTTCGTTCCATCGCCCACTGTGTGGTTCTTAACTTCCTTTCTAGCTTCTTCGATGAACAAATTGCAAAATACGATTTAGAACAGGGAATGTCACAGGAGCCAACGTTTCGACAAGCAGACTTGTCTTCGTCAGGGCGGCAACTGCCTTCTCCAGCGTTCGTTTATGTACGCCTTTGCACACTCTCCCCTGTCCTCAGAAGGAGAGGAGAAGAAGAGCAGCACGTGCGAACAATAAAAAAAAGAAAAGAAAGGGGGAGGAGGTTGGGTGCAGGGGTTAGTTGGGTGACAGGTGTTAGCGTGACTAATGTAAATGGCAAGAGCAAAAGCTTCCAAAGAATCCGCTCCTTGTACATATCTTGCAAATGCATTGTGTGCGCAGCGCTAGAAAGGAGGATGAATAAAGGAACACACGCTCGGAACAGAAGTTGCTCCTATGGCATGTGTCCCCCCTCCACCCCACACCACCTGCGCTGCACCAACAATTGTTCCGAACACACGCTCGGACCATGCAACCCCTACACAAGTGGTATTTTCAGCCATTTGGACCGCCTTACAAGAGAACACAGCGCCTGCCACCAACTCGACTGACTCACTTCAAGTATTGAAGAAAATCGAGAATCTCAATACTGAAGATATCACAGTTCTATGCATCCATCAGATTCTCCAACACAAACAGAAAAATGGCATTGACACTAGTGTTGCCTGGTAGCTGGGACACATGGGAATTCAAAGGGGAGGTGACGAGGTTGCACGCAGCCTTGCCACCTCAAATGCTTGAGCTCCACATTGTCATCTCCAACCTCTCGTATGTGTGACGCCAACCACCCACACGTATATGTGATGCCGAACTCTTTATTTGACATGGCATGACTGTGGTGCTTCCTCAGTTTTGTTAACCAAGACTCGTATATGTCATGTCTCCTTGCATCTTCAAGGACCTTGCTCTCAGTCGATCTTAAGAAATATTACACAGCCACTTTTCCAGACGTAATCCATAAATGGAAGACTGTTGCTGACCGGAAGAGGGGCATTGAAGCATCTGCCCGCTACGTATGCACCTTTTCACACTGGCCTGCTTTCCACATTAATCAGAAGATCGGCAGTATATTTTTACATTCTGCTCTGGATGCTGTACAAAAGGATACACTCGAACACCCTGATTAGCTCATCACACTAGCCCACCTTGGAGTGTCTAGCGGCTTGGTGTGCTTGATTTAGTGTTTGCCTACCCCCTCTCTACTATCCTCTCTCTCCACCAGTGACCTTCAGTCTTCCCTTATTAATGAAGAATTTTATCTCTCTGTCTATCTGTCTGTCTATCTGTCTGCACGTGTGCATGTATGTATATATGTACATAATTTTTGCTGTTTTGTTGTGACCCTCCAGTATGTGTTATTCTAGAATGGCTTGAGTCTCCTTTCATGTTTAATGTGTTTAAATCACCAAAGTGTGTCATTGACAATCTATGCTATGGCTGTGTCTAAGGGATCTCTAGTGAGCTTGTCTGAGTAAGTTTTCTTGAGTACAAGTTTGATGAGTCTTAGTTTAGATGAATCTGGGTGAGAAAAGAGTGGTGAGTCGGTGTTCAAGTTACTCAAGCTCAAGAAAAAGCTGGTGTGTCTGTCTAAGGAAAAATTTCAACAGTCGGAGTTCGAGTCAGTTTGGCTGCTTAAAGTTTCAATGTGTCTTAGTGAGCGCAAACTAAAAAGCATATTTTGTGAGCCTGTCTGAGTGAGTGCCATAAATGTGGCCTACCTATGAACTTATGTATCATGCATTGGCTGCACTGTATGATCAGATTTAATAGAAAGTTTTATGCTGTGAGTACCTCAGAATATAATCATGGTTTGAGCACGGAAAGCCTCGAAGATCAACAATATGCCCAAGTTGCTTAATGTTTAAGGCAGTTCTGTTGGCCTACTCGGCAGTCAAAACCACTTGAAAGCTTTCTGTGTGTGTGTGTCATTGGGGTAAATTTTGGAGAGGCTGGTGCTTTCAAGAGACCACCAACGACTGACCTTGTTTTCACTTTCTTGGTCATTCATAGGTGTTCTGAAGTTATTTGTAAGTAATTTGGGGTAAATGTTTTGTATCCTCCTTTCTCATCTTTTTCTTCTGTCGTGTCTTTACCTGTTGCAGTATTTTAAACAAAATGTGTCTGCATTTATTTTCAGGAGAATTCCAGTGTGATTCACATCGGTTAGAAACATTTCTTAAAACTTGTGCAATCCCGTCGCAAGAGTTGACTGAAGATGAACTCATCGCGATGACAAGAGAAATGCAAGTTCCAGATCTGTTGTCTCCATTGCCTTCAACACCAGAACCAGATCAGCTGATTGAACCAGATCCTTTGCCGATTGCATCAGTCTCAGCCTCACCAGAGATGCCCCCTTTTATACCTTGGCACATGAACCGACCTTCCGCAGATCCATCACACCATGTTTTTGAGAAAATGCAATCTGAATGTCCATCCAAACTGGTTCCTGCCATGCCTGCGTGTGAGGTCTCACCACAACTTGTTCCACCAGTACTTTCGCCAGAGCCTGTGCTGTCAACAGCTGCGCTTGACACAGCTTCTCTGGTAGGATCATTGGATTCTGTTTCACTACTACCCGACTCAGAACCATTGAAGCAAACATGCTTGTCAAAACCAGTATTGCTAAGTGGTTCCTTGATGCCATTGCTACTATCACCTTCTTCAGATGTAATGCTACCAGCATCTCCATCACCATTATTACCAGCAGCACCTATATCAGATCCCGTGACCCTGACACAGCATTCAGAGTCAGCGCAAACTGCTTCTTCATTACAACCAATGCGAACATCAGCAGTTGCATTGTCACATCACGCATCCCCTGTTTCCACCTTGAAACCGAGGCCAATATCGGCGATCACCCTGTCAGAGCCAGCACCATCTGTTTCATCATTGGAACAAGAGCTGGAGTCAGTAGTTGACTACGCAGAGCCAGCACCACCTATTTCTCTATTAGAGAAAGTGCCAGGATCAGTAACTTCCCTGTCACATCCAGCACCCCCTCCTTCAATAGAAGAGCCAGTGTCAGTGATTGCTGTTTCACAACTAGCACCGTCTGTTTCTTCATTGAAACCAGAACTAACATCAGCGACTGCTCTATCAACACCAGCATTTCCTGCTTCCTCAATGGAACTAGAGCCAGTAACACAAATTACCTTGTCGGAGACAGTGCAACCTGCCTCATTACAACCAGTTCCAACATCTTCGATTGACCTGTTAGGACCAGAGCCACATGCTTCTTCAGTGGAACCAGAGCCAACATCAGTAATTGCCCTGGTAGAATCACCACTGTCTGCATCTTCTTTAGAAGAGCCAGCATCTCCTGTTGCCTCTTTGAAACTGAAGCCAATATTGGCGAATGCCTTAGAACCAGCACCACCCGTCTCTTCATTGGAACAAATTCCAGTGCCTGTGATTGCCCAGTCAGAACCACCTCCACCTGTTTCGTCTCTGAAACTGGAGCCGAGATTGCTGGTTGCCCAGTCAGAACCAGTTCCACATGGTTCCTTGTTGAAACAAAAGCCACCATCAGTGATTGTCATGTCAGAACTAGCACCAACTGCTTGTTCATTGGAACGAAAGCCAGCATCAGGGATTGCCCTATCAGAACCAGCGCCACTTGCTTGTTCATTAGAACGAAAGCCAGCATCAGTGATTGTGCCGTCAGAACCAGCAAAACTTGTTTCCTCATTGAAGCCACAGCAGAGATCGGTAATTGACCTGCCAGAACCAACACCACCTACTTCATTGAAACGAGAGCGAGCGTCAGTGATTGCTTTGTCAGAGCCAGTGCCATCTGCCTCATTCAAGCCAGAGCCAACATCGGTGTCAGAATTGGAACCACAAATTTTATTGAAACCTTTGTCATTGTTTGCCACACTAGAGCCAGCACCATCTGCTCTATCACTAGAAGCCGAGAAAACATCATTTGTTGCCCTTTCAGAATCGCCAGCCCCAGCACCTTTGCTGAAGCCAGTGATGTCAGAAACCACACCGGTGCTGGCGATGGCATCATCTTCATTCGACTTAGCACCACCAGCGCCCTTCCAAAAACCACTAGTGGTGATCCGTCCATCAGAGCTGGCACTGCGTGCATCTCTATCAGTTCCTCGAAGACTGATGCAGCAGTCAAAACAAGTACTGCCACAGACAGTGTTAGAACCAGTCCAACTGACATCAGAGTCCAGCCTGCCTTCGCCAGCATCAGAGCCAACATACAAAGGTATGTGTGCCCGCTTTGGGTGCTGCCAGCTATTACAAGCATGAGTGCTCTAGCTGCTTCTTCTCTTAGAAGTGATAAGACGAGATAACAAGCATGCACACTTATGCTTACGTCTAAAGACATGTCAACCTTTTATGCCTGCAGTGCACTAGCATTAAAAAGCATGGCAACCATGTCTCAAGTAAAGCAAGGCTTGTGTAGGGCGGGCTCATACAAATGGACATAAAGTGTTACAGTTATGTCAGATAGGGAAAAATTAAACCCTCATCTCCATACGTTATTTTAATTTACCAATTAAAATCGAGCTATAACATGTGCTAAATCAGTAATACACTTGTACCTTGTTATAACAAAGTCAAAGGGACACACAGAATTTACTTTAGCATATTCATTATTTCAGTATAACCATTATTGCCCCAACTGTAGTATTTACCATTCGGGCGTGAAAACATTAACATGCAAATAAGAAGACAGTGCTGTGGCCCGCTAGTAAAGCCACGCGTGTGATGAAGTTTTGTGAAGGCAGTATAAAAAAAAAACGAGGAAAACTGCTCATCAGTACCATGTAAATCAGCAGCCAGCTTAAGAGGCCGCATTCTGTGGCAACGCGATTGTCTTTTACTTCCATTTAGCATGCAGCTCGTCCGCGTTACCACAGAACCGGAGAAACGGCTTTGCTGTCGAGCAGTCAGTAGTGAAACTACGCTCATTGTGAACGAGGAGCACGCAGCAGACTAAGGAGCACATTGCCTTCGCCACTATGACGCACATGATGAATGGGCCGACGAATGTCGCCTTGACGGCTTCGCCGGCTTGTGGTTCCCAAGGTCGCTACATCGCCAGTGCATTCTTGAACGCCATTCCCAAGCCGCAGCAGCATTCACTAGGGTTTGCAGGTGACTGTAACGAGAGAAGTGGATGCATTAATTTCTCACCACTGCACGTAAGCAATGGCACTATACAATGTAATAGTACACACTATCACGTTTGCACCTTATGTCTCTACAGCTGGTCTGAATGTGCAGTTAACGTGACTTCCGAGATAACCGCGATGCCGTCTCGGAGGCCAGGCTTGGTTATCTAGCTACTGCAAGAAAAATGAAAAAAGGGGGAGATGGCAAGTGGAGATTTGAGTAGGACAGAGTAAGGCAAAAGTACAGATTGACGTGTGCTGCTGCTTGCGTGCGGCTATGCGTGGGAATGTGTGACGGTTTCATCATGCCGCAGGATTTTTTAATTGCTATGCTGAACACCACGGGAGGTGATTTTTGCGGTGCGAATGCGCACTGATTTTCAGTTTTGGAAACAATTTTAGTTTGTTATATCTATTTAAATGTCAGTTTACTTATTAAAACGAGGTTTGAGATGCATGTATGTCTATGTAGATTTCAAGGGGAATCACATTTATTTCGTTATGTCCATTGTTTTGTTATATTTTGTTTCGAGTGTATATGAATAGTACACATCCACTGAAGCAACCTTTGTTCATTTGCGGGGCCGTTAATCATCATTTTGTTGTGGGTAACCTTTAAATGGTACCTGAACATACTATGAATGCTTGGGCGGTTGGGAAATCAGGCATCTCTTTGTGTAGCTTCAGAAGTGCTTTTAGTGTCTTCAGTCGAGGTGCCATGCATTCAGAGTCATCTCTAACTTCCAATAATTTAATAGTGGCCTTTTTATCAGTTCCATTACCAAAACATCTAGTACTTCTGTTAGCCTTTACTGACATATTTACCCATATTTCAAATCTAATTTATGCACCATCTCAAAATGGGCCTTTCACATATTGAAAAGCTTACTGTAGTTAAGGAAAGCACCTTTTAAAGAGGTCGAGTGGGCGACAGCATTGTATAGGTCTTTCCTTTAAAAATTTGAAACAGCATGCCATCACGTATTTTTATGAATGAGGAATGCCACATGTGTACCACACTGCAAAATATTGATTAGTAGAAGTCTCTCTAGTTTCACTGAGACACTTGTTTCTTAAATCCAACTACAGTTTTTGACATGTGAAGTTTCTCTGTCTAACAAAGCACAAATAATTGCTGGGGTTTTAAGTTCCCAAAAATCACATCATGGGGCAAACGGTGGTGGAAAACTCTGAAAATTTGGCCACCTGGGGTTCATTAATGTGTGCTATAATGCATAGTACATGCCTTAATGATAGCATATTCACTTCATGGCGAAAGTCAAATTTTTGGGCCAGCAGCGAAGTCTTTAACAGAGAGCGAATTTGTGTAGGCATTGCATAGCATCCTGAATTGTGCTAGCTGTGCGATGTCTTGTAGATAAGTGCAAGAGGACTCAATGGTGTATCATCCATTATGAGGTGGTAATTATCGATTCAAATGTGCCACTACCAGTAGCACATGTTGTTTCAGTTAAAACTGTGTTTACTAGAATGTGGCTAAAAAACTGTCAGCTGCAGTAAAAGAAACAAAAGAAGCTTAAAAAGTTTGTTTCACTGCTCCCCTTCCCCGTGGTTGGAGAGGATGGACGAGTGGCAACACAATATAGTTTGTTCCTTTCACATGTAAACAAGCGTGCAGATGGCACTTAATAATAAAGTGCGCAATTTCAGCATTAGTGCTGACAAAATGTGTTGCACAGCCGACACTGGTGGAGGAAGTGCATTCGTCCATCATAATGTTTTCCACAGTGTCCATATGGTGTTCTTCCATAATTTGCAGAAGGCACAAAAGTTAGTTAGACGACCCTTCTAACTCTTCGCAGATTCGATGCTCTGAAATTGCTAGCTCTGTTGGCAATCTGTTGACAAAGGGCAAATTCTATGTTGGTAGTGATGCCATTTTGCCTGCATATTGAGCAGGTACCATAGGCCCTAGGCATGTGCCAGATCTAACATGAATTTATCTGACTGCATTGCCGGCATTCACTGGTGCGACTGTCATGTCTGCCAGGCAGTCTGAAGAATGTTCTTGTGGCCTTCTTGTAGGTGGGCTCTGTGTTTATTCGTGTGAACGCTGCTTTGGCTTCGTTAAGTAGGAAGGCAAGCCTTCAAAAATTATTGGTAGGGTGCCTTCCACCAGTTTTGGAGCGATCGCGAGACAGTGGTACAGTGCTCCCATTAACTGTACACACGTCCGCACGAATGATGTCTTTGGCATAAAAATGTTCTTTACACACATGAACGTACTTGGACTCGAAAGAAACCTGGCAGTCCCTTGTCACAGGATCTTGCTTCCACTTCTCACATTCACCATCTACTGGTAAACAGAACAAGGGTACTTTTTCATCAACGCTCTTGTACCACGACCAACAACCTGGCAAGAAGCAAGTGCTAGGCATTGCTGTTACCATATACATTGAGGCGACAGTGAAGAAAAAAAAGACAGCTACAACAGCACACCCCACCATGCTGCACCTACACTCTGCTAATGGCGGTCATCCTTCCAACAGCAGCCGCTGGCCTCCTTGTCCTCCTCCTAGCTGCGCCAGCGCCGCAAGCGGCGTTTGCGGGTGGTATATGAGCTATAGAGTAACGCGGGACTTTCATGACCAGGAAAGGTATTGAGGGACCTTGCTCAAGCATATCGCTCGATTCAGAAATGAAAACTTTTGAATTAAGAAAAATGTGTACATTTAATAAATGTAAGTTGTGCTTTGCAGAGAAGGTTGCTGTGTTAATTACACCTAAAAAATAGCAGCTTTTTAAACAGACAGTCTTTCAAACAGGCAATCTTTCAGACAGTGTTGGTTCGGCCTCACCACAAGGCTTGCCAGTGAAAATCGCTCTGCAGACGAGCACAAGTTCATGTTACAAAGAATAAATATCCTATGATGGCCGGAAATTCTAGCAGCATCATGATGCTTCTTCTCGAGTCATCCAGGTATTGAAACACTTTTGCTCTCACACGGATCTGTTCAGGCTGCTATGAAGCCAAAGCGTGTCAACCTTCAAACTGATGAAGACCGACGATGCGCTTTTGCTTGACTTCGCACAAAACATTTTTCTTTCACCCTTGAAACACGTCAGTTCATCAATGACAAAAAAGTAATGCAACACCCGTATTCTGCATAGTATTGCGATACAATAGATACATCATTAAGAATATTTCATTACTGAGATACAAATACATCTTGCAAACCTGTCTTGATACAGAAATACAGACTCAAACTTTTTTTTATGTCTGAGATACTATCGCGATACTCTTGTATAACGATACTGCCTATAGCCCTAGTGTGTGCTGGTTCGTCCTGGTAACCCTGGTAGCACGCATCCTGGTAACATGCAGTAACTCCTGGTAACACGCATCCGCAAGCATGAACGTGTCAAAGGTGTCGACTCGCGTCAGTGGAGGACGAGTGCACGCAACCACAGAGCGGATGTGCTGGTGCGTGGCGGCGCGGCTCGCTCCTGGCCGAAGTGCCGAGTAATGTTGTATTGGGACTTAAGGCTCATTCGCCCCTCTTCCTCCTACTTCCTGTCCATGTAGAGTAGAGTCGGCATCGTCGTCGTCATTGTCGTCCCCCCCCCCCCCCCTCGGCCCCTGCCATAGCCGCTGTGAAGTAGGATAGGGTCAAAGTCTTTTCTCCACTGCCTGTCTCTCTCATTGTGTTGTCTTTTTTTCATGGATTACAAACACAACTCGACTTATGTATGAGAGGTACATACATACACACAGTTGCTTGGGTGATGGAACTCGGGTGGAACCGTCGCTTCCATTTGGCAGAGCCGCACTGCTCCTACGACCAAGACCACCACCAGAACTAGAACACAGCTGCAGCACCTTCCCCTCCAACCTCCCCAACCTCTTCGTCAGGGACGAAGGGCCACATTTTAACTGCTAGGTTGCTCCACCCTGAATCCCTGATGGTAAATTTCAACCATTTTCACATGTATCAGCACTCCTACCTCCCGCTCTCTCATCCCATTCATTGCACACTTGGTGTAGGCAAGAGGGGTCAGTGCCGACAACCATACAACTAAAAAAAACATACACAAAACAAACATACAAGATGACGCCAACCCATCAACCACAACGTTGGCATCATTTCCACACTTGGTTCGCATGCGCTTCTACACAAAAGAAAGCCGCACAATGATGGGACGTTCACACAAAGCAGCTTTACAAGTAAGTACACATCACGACTGCGGTTGCTGTCCCTGCAGCATGTTGAGCAGGTGGCTGCAAGCTTTTATGAAAACAACACCAGGGGATCAAGCTTCATGTTGAGCCGGGGGCTGCAAGTATTCGCTGAAATGGACACCTGAGTGTCGAGCTATCGTAACTTTCATCTGTTACGATGACCTTTACAATGGTTGTCTCCACCGCATGCTTGGCTGTGGGCACTCGCCAAACCGGACACTTGAGAGTCGAGATACTGTAACTTCCATCTTATTATGATGACCTTTACATGCAGTGTTGCTTGATCTTGTCACACTGTCTGCAGAACCAGAAATATATCCCTTAACCAGTCAACATACTTTCGCAGATATACAGAAGATGCTTAAGTACAGAATGGACATCTCACACAATTTTTTTGCCAGTTTAAGTAGGTAATAACTGCTATCACAATACCAGCAGGAACAATGTATATACACAAGTCATCGATACTGGGACTTGCTCCTTCTGCTGTCGATGCCTTTGCTGTGTATCAGTCGAATGTGATGACTTCGACTCCTCGTAGGCTACAGCTTTGATTTCCATGGCCTTTAAATACTGCATTCCAAATGGCACTTTCCTTGATCGTGCATGCACACGCACACACACACACACCACTATTTCAGGAAGGTCATAAATATGCGTCCCACCACTACATGAGATCTACTTGAACCCAAAATTTGAGAAGGTCAAGGGTTCAAGTCGAACTGGTCATGAAATTGTCTAAACATAGAATCTAATTCAATGTGAAGTGACCTCTTTCTGTCTCTATATTTACAGCTGAGCTACAACCACTCCCTATCTTTCGGAAAGTTCATGGGTTTGAGTCCAATCAGTTGTGCAATTACATGTCTCAACATAGGATCTACCTGAATCCTAAATGGCATCCTTCTAGTGCAATTCCCAGCGGAGCTATAGCCAATTTTGTGGCCCACTAGTATGTAATGATGGTAATTAATGCTCCGTAATTACGTATCATTACTGAGATAACTAAACTTCCTTGAGCTCACATTGATACCCTCAACCAGAAAACCATCAAATAGAACGATTTCTACTGTTATATAAGGCCCTGGATGAGGGGTGTGGTTGTGCACCACACGTGTCTAATTACTATGACTACTTCTGGGCAAGTTGGTGCGAATTAGTACACATGATTACAGGACACTGAAACAATGGACGTAAAGGAGGAACACCCCGACACAGAGTGCCTGCCTGTGTCGGTGTGCTGCTCTCTTACATCTGTGGTTTCAGTGCCCTGTAATAGTGTGTACCACCAGTGGTTTCATTATCACAGCGGTTTCATTATCATTAATACTGAAATAATGAGCACGTAATGTTGTTGATGTCACAACCTATCAGTCATGTTATTCACACGTTTATATCGTCATTGTTTTTGTATGGGCTGGTCAAGTGTGCGAGACAATTCTTTCTTTCTAGACTTTTTATTTTTGGTGGTTTTGTCTCTGGGTAAGGAGTCATACCTTCCATTGATACACTCATGGCTACTGGCAGCAAATAATTTTTGGAAATTAAACGTTTTCTGAAATCGGTAAAAATTAAGGTTCCTGACATATTAGATACAGTACCTAATGGATTTCCCACAAGCAAAGAAGTGGCTTTCTGAGTAATGTGGTCATCAACATGACGTTCATGTGCCCAATAACAGCTTCTTACATGCACCACCTTTGAGCAGCTGTAATCCTGAGTGATACCTGTGTCACATGGACACATTGGAAGGCCTTCGAGTCGATGACCTTCGAAAAGCCCACAGCTCTATCGCTTCAAAATACATTCCGGTGCTGCTATACGGCAGTTTTGAACAGCCGTTGAGTCGCCGAGTGATTTCGCAACAACATGGCGGCAACCAAGGCACTTTCAATTCTAATTCGCACTAGTTGCTCGCTATTCGAAATGACGGCAAGAAACAAGCCTCAAATTGACCTTTCTCTGAATCCCATGTACCAAAAGGGACAAAGTATGTGCGACGTTTTACAGTCGTTATTCAGAAAATGTGCCGATTTTGACACTGCTAAGCCTATGTCCCCAGCGTGAGCCTCACAAGTAGTTTCATTCATAGGCACCAGATGGCGCAAACGCAGTGTTTCCCACCAGCTGCATGGCGTTTGTTTTTATACCAGTGACGGCGTATTCGTTCTAGAACTAATGCAATAAAGTGAGAGCGTTGGCTTCTCGGCACGTTTCCAATATTTTTCACAGGTGTAGGATTCTACTATTGATACAACGACATAAATAGGGCCATGGCCTCAGAAAATAATGCACGCGGGAGCTGCCGGTGCGCCAAGTGTTGGAGTTTGCGCTGCTTCCGCTTTCGTCGTTCAATGGCCTTTGAAGTCTCAAAGGAGTTGTAGGGTGCTCCGTTTACTTGATAGACTATCGACTCGACGGCCATCGAAATAGCCCGTGTAGCAGCTCAAACTTGACCTTTGAGTCGATGGACCGTTGGTTAGTAGGCCTTCGAAACGCCCGTGTGACACCACTATGAAGCACATTGTTGCACTCTTCTTTCTCTTGGTACTTTTGGTGAATATGGTAAAGTATTTTCATTGTTGATTTATTACGTCCTGACTTCACTTTTCACAGAACAGTAGATTTTCATCTGTTAATGACATAAGCAGCAGCAATATAGATCGCTGTAACTGAGCCACTGCTGGGGTTAGATGCTAGTTGAATATGTTCTGGAAAGGTGAACGGTGCACTCACAAAGGGACGGTTGGAAAAGAAAGTGCACACCCTGATTCAAACAAGTTTGTGCAGTATATCTGTTATTGTCATGAAAAAAGCTTTACTATTGACATGTATACATAAACCGTCATACCGCAGCAGTAGTGACCAAGACGGTGCCATAGACCAGGCAAGCATGATGCACATTGCATGCTTGCACAACCTATAAAGGCATAATGAGAGCACTAGTGTTTAATTTTATTACAGTAGAATATTAGGGATAAAGTAAGCATGGCCAAAATAGCTCCCTAGCAAAAATTCTAATAGAAAAGCTAATAGCTTGTAAGGTTATCAACACCAGTACTATTTATTAGTATTAAACTAATAGCTTGTAGAAGACATAAGAAAACATAATTTGATTGTTCTAGTAATGTAGACATACCAGGCTAATATGCACTCTAAAATTTTATCAAATGACCTATCCCATGGGCAAGGAGCAAGGTCATGGGCAACACCCTTTATTGTGTATCAAGAGTAAAAACAGAGGATGTGCTTTGCAATCACACTGTGAGTCACATTACACACTGACAAGATACCGCAGGAACATCACTCACGCAAACACACTCGACCATTTGAAACTAATATACAACATAGAATGTTCACGTTATTTCACACCTTACACAGACAGCCCCGTAGATATACTCCAGATTCCTGACTTGCGATGTAGTGCAAGTGGGGAAAATACTGTTATGCGCAATTACAAAATAAGAATTCACAGGGCATCTGCCAGTTTAGGGTGGGCTAACTGGCAGGTGTGCATCACACAAATCCGTTAATCTAAACCTGCCTAATACTCAATGCCAAACTGCCAAAAAATTGTACATCTCTAGCTTCCTCGTTTACACCTTTAAGGTTGTAAATTTTTTTACTTTGTATACTAGTACAAACTAGTAGAGCTGTTTATAGGATCCTTGAGTCGTAAATTTAGTGCTTTTATAATTATCAAAAGCCCTAGCCAGCTTGCTTGAGAAGAGATGTATTAGACAAATACAAAATTTCAAAAAGTCTTTTAGAGCACATTAATATAAACTAGCAAGGCTAATAGAACGATGTATTAGACTAGTAAAAACACCTATAAGACAAGTAAATATTTCTATAAGACTAATACATTGCCAATAAGACTAATAGAAAGACTTATTAGACTAATACAAATCTCTATTAGAATTTTTGCTTGGGAGACTGTGATGACCTGCCAGAATCTGTGGGCCACAGCTCGTTAAGCTGCCCACAAAAGATTATGTAGTATTAATGCATGTCATTTCCAAATATCTCTTACTATTTTCTGACCACTGAAGTCCTATGTAATTACAGCCTCTTTTAGGTATATACTAAATCTCCATCAGACATATCCTGCATTGTACTGCAGGAGCACAAGTGTTCCAGAGTGTTCCAAGCAAAATATTCAGTTCTGCTGAGCTTGTATCTCTGTTACCAACTAAGCATATACTTTGGGTTACTGCCTATCCATGCAGTATGGGCAGGAAATCAAGGGCAGCTCTCGTAAAGTCCTGTCTGGTAGCTTGTTTGTGGTCGTCTAAAGGTGGATTCACACGAAGGACCAAATTGCGATCTGAGTCCACAGGCCGCATATGACATGACCCTACATCTCGCATTGCCACGGTGCTCCCATGGTGTTTAAATGGCCCGCATACGGTGCGCGCGGACCGATTTACCAAACGGAGTAGACCCCAATCAGTTTCGTCCGCTTGAGATGTTTGGTAAGAAATACAAAAGTCACAGTGTCGAGACGCATTCGTCTGGCAACTACATGGCCTTCTCTATGTTCTTTTCAACTTCTGGGATTCAGAAGCAACATGAATCTACCTGAAGGATGTAAAATCGATACTGAAATGACTGCGATGGCAAGCATAAATGTAAACAAGCACTGCTGCTATGGGAGAGGGTGAAACATTGAACCGTACAAGAGCATAGCGTTGGCTCTTTCCACGTTGCCAGTTTGGAATTAAGTGCATATGCAGTACATTTATTGCAGCTAAAACCTCCAAAATTATTATTATGTGTTTTGAAAAGATGAAGTGGTACTCTCGGGCGATCGCATTCACATCTCGCACGACTTGGTGCATAACGTGAGAAACTTCCCTTCCTAGAGCACAACAGAGCACTGACACGTTTAGGGTATCGTCTACGGGATAAGTTGACCCATCCATGCAGTGCGGGGAATGCTAGCCGCGAGCGATCCATGTGTTGTCACCTGTCTGATTAGGTCTGCGGGCATGTCAATGGTGTGAATCCACTTTTAATTAAGACATAACAAGCCTATTATAGCCTGACTTGAAATTTTTATAATCCTAACCAAGAACTGTTTTAGACTGCCTTGAGGGCTATTCGTGGCTGAGAGGTCGCTTATATGATTGTGTGATGTGACCACTATCGCTTGTGAAACTCTAACCAAGCACTGTTTTAGTTTTTTGATGGCTACTTCTGACTGACAGGTTGTTTATTAACACAAGGCATGTTTGTAATTGTGTTGTGTGAGCTTTCACTTCTAAAATTCTAAGTAAATGCTATGTTAGCATGCTTTTGACAGCTGTTTGTGGCCAGTGGAACTTTTTGCCAGTATACACATCGCGCAGTTACAACCACATCTTTTGGTAATAAAAGTATACTGGCAAATGAGAGGCATCAATTGCTGAGAAATTCATATCGATTTCCTTGTTGCTTTGTGCTACAATCGAGTGGATCGTAGTTTCCTTTCCATGATGTGAATGGTGTTACTTGCAATCCTACCCAGCACAGATTTAGCATACTTTAGTGTGCTCTTTTCAGCCGAGATGGCTTTTACTAACACAAGATGTGCTTAAAATACCCCAGTCACACGGGCATACCAAAGCTTCTTTGAAGTAAAGGAGCATAGCGACTTCGAAGGAGCATTGGCTCAAGGGAGTTGAGCCCGTGCTACACGTTTTCCACTGAAACATTTAACAAAAACCACAACGGTGCTCTTATCTCTCCGAGATTAGAAAACTAATTTCGTTCCAATGTGCCTATAATTAATTGTGCGTGTTTTCTTTTTGTTTTCTTTTATCAGATTTTTTGTATGCTAATACTTTAAAACATAGTGAACATCTAAAAGTAAAGGAGTTAATTCTCCAAAGACGAATGTACTGGTAGCAGTGCACTGGTGTTTAGACCGTATTTTGCTGGCTACGTGTATTCCAATTTTGTTTCTGTTCTCAATTGTTTTTCAGTCAGGACCTCTCCAAAAATGTGTGATGAGGCACTGAGCGTGTGAGGAACAAACATTCATCGGAGCGCCCAGTTCAGTGCCATATGCGGAATCTTCAGTAGAGAAAAATGCTCTTTGATGTCGCCTTATACGGAAAACAGCGTTCGTATAGCTAGCTGACGTTTACCCAGTATAGCTGGAAATGCACCGGCAGACGACACATGTTCGCGAATGTGCGACAGTACAAAAACGTGTCACCATCGGTGCGAAAAAGATATGACAAATACACCTCAGCCTGCAGCAGACCAAATCTTAACAGCCAGGCCCAGCTAGCCACTACCCCAGCAGGTGACCACAACGCTGCCACTACAGTGCAGCTGCCCTTAAGTTGTGGGCTTTTCGGGTGATGTGACAGATTGTAGCTATCAGCAGAGCTTTTAGGGTTTATAGCAAGGTACTGTGGAACGGGCTTTTTATCAAATAAAAGAGCGTTGGATTCTCTCCAAGGTAATTTTTTTTCTGCCGTCTGCCACCTGCAAATTAGTGTAGTCTTTTAGAGCCTCAAGGAACAAACGCGGACTCCCTCAGCTTGAAGCTCCTTTCAACTAATGCTCCCTCCGCACGCCCGTGTGACAGTGTGCCCGCTCCTTTCAAGAAACTTTAGTTCAAAGGACCTTGAAAGTGCCCATGTGACAGGGGCATAATTGTGTGATGTGAATGCATTACTCCAGTAATACAAGATCTGCTCAAAATCCTGTGATGTGACTTGCATCACTTGAAAAATTCCTATACAGCCCCATTTCAGGAAGTTTCGCAAGTTGTTGAACACCAAAAAGCCGAGTCTTGATATTTCAGTCGCGTTAATATGCATGAGTACTAGCAGAGTCCTCTAATGCTTTGCCGGTCATGAAACTCCTCTGTGACACTGTGGGAAGAGCTGTTAAGGCTAGTATGACCATGCTGAGCTAGCAAAAGCAATTTAAACTTGCTAAGACTAAATTTCATGCCCAATTAAGCTAAGCCTAATGAACCAGTGATTGATTAAGCGATGATAAGCTAAGCCACACCTTATTAGGCTAATACTAATTAAACAAAGCCTTGTAAATGGACTAATTCAAACCTAATTGGGCCACAACTAAATAAGCCGAACCTAATTAAGCCAGTGCCATTTAAGTTAGATCAAAGTAAGATAATATTAATTTTAATAAGTCAACCTTTTAGGGGAGGGATAATTAGGCTAAGTCTAAGTTCAGACAGCCGAGCCTAGATAGGTCAGGACTATAGAGGTAAGCATAAATAATTTAAAATTAAATAAACAGTCTACAGAAGCTAAAACTAATTCACTCTACCCTAATTCAGCTGTCTCCTGATGCGTGTCAGCAGGCAGCTGAGTTCCCAAATGCACGTGCTTGTTTGGGAATTTCTAAGGCCTGCTAAGTCTCACAAGCCCCTGTAAAGTATGTGCTTTAAATATAATTTCATGCTCTTCTGCTAGCTGTAAGCAGCTGCACTTCGACACATACTTCCAATGCTCCTGCACTGGCACAATTGGCTCTGTTGTATCATTGGTAGCTTAAAGGTTGGTGAACCTAACTTTTTTCATGTGTGCATGCAACAACCACATTGTGGGTCACCACTTAAAACATGAGTCATTGTAGAATATCAACTGTATGATAGACAACTTCCTGAACCAACACAGCTGTTTCCACTGAGCGCAGTGAAATAATAGGATCCGAGAGCACGAAAAACACATCATGTCACATAGAACTAATCGGTTTAAATCCGTGTATGCAATAGTAAAGTGCTTCTTATTCCCCCCCGCCTTTCTTCTTGTGTGCAACCTGCCCGTGCTCTCTCATTTCCAGATTGCATAGAGATGTGATAATTCACGTGTCAGCAGTGTATGAATACACTCACCTATGTGCCCGTCGCGTGGATGGTGTAAATATGTGAGATGGAGTGCTGATGTGGGAATTCCCTAGATTCTCTAGGTGTGACCAGGTGTGGCTATGATTTGTTCAGCGTAATCGCTGCGGCGTGACATCAGTGCGCAGCCTGTTTGCTAAACTCTCTATATACATGGCTCTCGTCAAGTCAGCTATGAGGCACCGTTTAGGTTAAACTTGTAGTTGAAAAAGGGTGTGTTTGAAGTAAACGGTGGTGCTTCTGCTGTGTACAAGTGTGCGTTTCTACTCCGCGACTCTTGGGCTTCAGCGTGCATCCCCGACCACCTCAGCTCTAACCTACCTACCACAGTCACATCTCGAAAGCTCTACTAAGCCAGTATTCAAGACATGAAGCACTAATTGTAGCAGTATTGTATGGCATCCTTATGAAACAGGATTGATCAACATGATTGAAAGAGTCCAACGAAGAGCTGCTCGATTTTGTTTGTCTCGTTACTCTCAAACTGATTCTGTTACAGAAATGTCCAATTACTTAAATTGTCCTCGTTAGCCAAATGATGCTATGTAGCCAGACTTAAGTTTCTTTTCTTGCTTTGGAAACGGCATTTTAACATAAATACTACGCACTACTTAGCGCCACAACAAGGCAGAGCCTCAAGAGGTACACATGAACATACTTTTCGGATATCTCAACTTCACATTAATATGTGACGAACTGCACAGGGACAGTTTGGAGTGGTGACGAAGGAAGAGGTAGACGAAGTGTGAAATAAACAGGGCTTCGTACAACCGCCATGTCTTCTGCGTTACACTAGTCGACAGGATCTACCGTGCCCTACATCATGACCTCATCCAAGAAGGCCTTCAACATCCTGAAGTACTCCGGAGCCGCCGCCGACGTTCCTTCGACAAGTGGCTACGTCTCTTCGAGGTGAAGGCGACGGCTGCTGCATGGACGGAGCGAGACAAGCAGTGGCATTTCTCCGACTACCTTGAAGGTGAGGCCTTCCGATGGTACCGAGGTGTTTGACACTGACGAATTTTGGGAGAGCCTCGCTACATGCATGACACAACGCTTTGCCAGTGCCATCGCGGATCCTTTCCGTCAGTTTATCCATCTCCGACTGAAGCCAGGTCAGAGCCTTAAAGATTACTGCGATGAAAATATGCACCTGGGACGCCTTGCTGAGCTAAAGGACGCGCACGTTATGTCGGGGCTCATCGATAGTCTTCCCACCGATATGGAAATAGCTCATGCTGGACTTAACATGCCTAACCCAGCGACGTAGCTGTCTGCTGCGCTACGGGTTGAGTCCACTTAGCAGCGACTTAAAGCACAGTGCGTACCAGGTTGGAAAACGCAGATAGACCCAACCAGCGGTAACGCCCGTCAGCGTCTGCGTAATGCGCCGGTGCATGCCCCTGCGTACGAATGCAGGCACTGTGCAATGGATGGCTTGCCTCAGCAGATGCACTGGCACAATGAATGCCCACGACGCGCAAGCATTGCCGCCCTCGCTACCAACTAGGGAAACGAGGAGGGTGACCCAAAGCTTTTTTGATTCAATTTGATGCTCTCATTAACGGGCACCCTGTCAGTCCCACTCTTGATACTGGAGCCACGATTACCTGTATCAGCAAAGCGGTGCTGGCAGCTCTTCACCTACAACTAATGAGATTCATGCATCACTGTTCAGCAAGTCGCATCATCTGTTAAAAATTTGGATCGTGTCTATCTTAAGATACAGATAAGAAATATCACAAGGCAAATTCAAGCACATGTTTTACAAGGCATGAAGAACAACCTACTCCTCGGCATGGATAGTACCTGTCTCTTCAACTTGTCTCTTGACCTTGATACTTCGACTCTACACCAAGGGAATGACATCCTCCACCCTCGCCCACGAGCCCTTTCTGCGGACATCATGGACGCTTGCTTGCAAGATAATAAGGTTAACGATATGGTGCACCTGAATGAAAATGAGCACTTGGCATTGAAGCACCTTATCCATAAGTACGTGGATATTTTTCCCAAATCACAGACTGACATTGGGTGCATCACTAGTGAAACCCATCGCATTCATCTCACCAACAACGCTCCAATTCGCAGGGCACCTTATAGATGCCCAGAAGCCAAAAGCTTCGAAATGGACAGACAGATCAACACTTTCTCAAGCGAGGCGTAATACGGCTGTCTTCATCACTATACGCTGCGCCGGCACTTCTGGCAGAAAAAAGGAGAGAAGGACGCATGCGTTTCTGCATAGATTACCGTAAGCTAAATGCAGTAACAGTTTCCGACTGTCAGCCCATCTCTCGCATTGACGATATTATCGACTCTCGGAAAATAAACGTACTTTTCGACACTAGACATAACGTCGGGTTATTGGCACGTGAGGATGCACCTGGAAGGCATTCCAAAAACGGCATTTGTGACGCGTACCGGTCACTACGAATGGCTCGTCATGCCTTTCGGTTTCCGGAATGCTTCAGCCACTTTCGAACGGGCTGTCGAGTCCATCTTGACCAAATATCACTTGACGCACATCATGAACTACTTTGACGACATCGTTGTCTATTCTGGCACCTTTTCCAACTACCTTAAGCATCTAGATGCCGCTTTAAGCGCTTTTAAAAACGAAGGCATTCAACTGAAATTGAAGAAATGCCACTTTGCACAAACTTTCATTGAGTACTTGGGACACAAGGTTTCAGATGGCACGGTCACTCTGAAAGAAAGCAATGTGGAGGTAATCCTGCGATTCCCAAAGCCATCACACCCAAGAGATTTACGTTTTCTCGGTACTGTCAATGTCTACCACCGGTGCATCACCCACTTTAGTGAAATTGCTCATCCACTTACACGCCTGCTTAGCAACGATGCCACTTGGAACTGGGACTCTCACTGCGAAGTGGCTTTCAATCAATTTAAGAAGTGCGTAAAGGAAGAACCCGTCCTCGCCATATACGATGCCGAAAGACCTTGTGTGCTCTACTGTGATGCGTACAACAAAGGTATCGGCGCCGTTTTTAAACAGGTGGATGATGAAGGTAGAGAGCGTCCAGTTGTATACTACTCACACAAGCTGCTTAAGCATGAGAGCAATTATGCCATCACAGAGCTTGAATGTCTGGCAATTGTTGATGCCATCGATAAATGGCATTGCTATCTGCATGGAAAGTCTTTCACTGTGGTCTTCGATCACGCAGTGTTGCAGTGGCTTACGAACATAAAAAATCCTCGAGGTTGTCTATTCCCATGGTCCTTGAAGCTCTGAACGTACGACGTAAACGTCAAGCACCAAAAGGGCGTCAACAACATTGAAGCTGATGCACTGTCTAGGAACCCTATTATACAGCTCCTATCTGCTGAGCAGCTGCAAGAGCACCCGGATGACAAGCTGCGATGCAAGCACACCAGTGAGAACGGAATGATCATAGTGAAGCACAGAGGGCTACGAAAAATCTACGTTCCTTTTGTTCGCCGACCTTCCCTTCTAAAAGCTCATGACGCCTTCGCCATGTCAAAGCAAAGAAGACACTACAACTTCTCTGTCCATAGTATTATTGGCCGGACATCCTGACTGATGTTTCCGAGTACGTGCTCCACTGCAATATTTGCCAGCGCTGCAAGAAACCGAAGACCATATGTTTTGGTTCCATGGAGTCGTTACCACCTGCGGAACAACCACTTGATCTTCTGGCAATGGACACCATCAGAGGTTTTGGCAACTACGGTTCATCCAAAAGATTCATCCACTTGGTCGTTGATTAGGCCACGTTACGTGTGGGCATATGCACGCAAGAATCGGACCTGCGACGCATACATCTCCTGCCTAAAGAACGTATTCAGTGCTGGAAACCTCGCAAGTTCCTTTCCGACCACGGAACAGGATTCACCACTGGCAGATTCAAGCAGTTTCTAAAAAACAATGATATTCATCAACTTTTCACAAGCTCACAACACCCACAGTGCAATGGCTTGAACAAGCGAACTAATCAGTCCATTGTCACTCGCCTCCGCTGCAAGATCAACAATGAACCCAGAATACCATGAACGCGTCTTCTCCCTGACGTTGTCGAAGAATACAACAAAACGCCTCATGAGGTCACAGGCTACCCACCCTGCTTCCTCATGTATGGCACACCATCTTATCCCTATCTCCTCTCCGACATTGTGGAAAGTCTGCAAGAAGCTCGTGCAAATGCCGTCTGCAATTTCCTGGCATATCACCTGAAGAACAAACTGATCTACGACAAGTTTCTTCCATCAGGACTTCAAGTAGGGGACTGCGTTCTGTACGAGACACCCTGGCACCCCAACCACGGCGAACTCTGTGCCGTAATGGAAGGGCCGTACACAATCCTAAGATAGATCTCTCCTGTAAATTACGGGATCAACCGCAGCGTATGTCTCCTTGGCCGCCAGACTGACATTGTTCATGTGGGAAGATTAAGACGATAGCGCCCACCCCTACATCTATGCCTACCTCGGAGGGAGGGGGAAGCGTGTGACGAACCGCACTGGAACAGTTCAAAGTAGTGACGAAAGAAAAGGTAGACGAAGTGTGAAATAAACAGGCTTTCGTACGACCGTCATGTCTTCTGCGTTACAAATACATACGCCAATTCTTTTTTCCGCAGAACAATAAATGAATGGAACAGACTACCAACCACCATTATACAAAGTGATACCGTAACACATTTTGAAAACAAGCTGAAGCAAATCATGTCCTAAACAAAATTTTGTGTATTATGTTAGATATAAAAAGACTGTGTTCATTGCCTCTGCATACTGCTGTCGTATTTGTACTGCTGGTAGTTCCCTCGTGTTTTATGAACGTATAAGACACTATTTGATCTATAATTTGCGTGCATTGTCTATAATGTGCATTATGTTAATTATTTTGTTTTATTATTTTCTGTGCTGTACCCCACCCCTGTAACGGCCTCCGGGCCAACAGTATGCCTAAATGAAATAAATAAAATATACTGAGAAATATGTTATTTAGAAGCACGACAACATTTCTTGAGCGGGACAATTTCTTTAGTTGCAAAGGTGGCGGGTTGCTGCTCTTTGGCCATCTGGGCGAGGCCTCTCTGGGCTTCTTAAGTTGTATTCAACTATAGTTTCATTCTCAGCGCAATGCACGCTGTCGCGAATCAAACATGGCAGAAGCTGTTGACAATGAAGAGCCTTTCTGCATCGCAGTCCGCATACTGATGGGAAACTAGTGGGCTGAAATCACAATCGACAACAAGCTTACTGGCACAAAGCTTGCACCATGTGCGCATAATGGTGTTAGTAGTGGCGGCAGCAGAGAAAGGACAGGTGAAGGGGGAAGGGGGATGAACAGCACTTTTCGGTTGAATTATGAGACAAGGGTTCTTTTGCCTTGATTGCTATGTAAGCCAGACATTTTGTTTGTTTCGGCCTTTTTTCTGATCCCGTGAAATCTGAATTATTGAACTGTTACTTTGTGAAGAAAACAAAATAGGGATATTGGGGCAGAATAGGGATATTGTTGTTACACGCTGTGATTCCTTACAAAATTGCATTAGTCGTTCCGTTTTCAGATTACACAGCCATCATCATCATCATCCTGTTTAGGTCCACTGCAGGACGAAGGCCTCTCCCAACGATTTCCAATCCACCCTATCCTGAGCGAGTTGGTTCCACTTTATGCCCGCAAACTTTTTAATTTCATCGCTCCATCTAACTTTTTGCCTACCTCTGTTGCATTTTCCCTCTCTTGGCATCCATTCCGTCGCTCTTACTGTCCACCTATTGTCCTTCCTCCTCATGACATGTCCTGCCCAGGTCCACTTCTTTCTTTTAATTGATAAGATAATATCGGCTACTCCTGTCTGTTCTCTGATCCATTCCCCTCGTTTTTTTATCTCTTAGCGTTACCCCTATCATTTTTCTTTCCATTGCACGTTGCGTGCTCCATAGTTTCATCTCTAGTTTTTTCGTTATTCTCCATGTTTCTGCACCGTACGTTAGTACTGGGAGAATGCAGTGATTGAATACTTTTCGCTTTAATGAGAGCGGTAAGTTTCTGGTCATGATTTCGTAATGCCTTCCGAATGCGCTCCAGCCCATCCTTATTCTACGGAGAATTTCTTTTTCCTGGGTAGGAGTTCCTGATATTAACTGTCCCAGATATACATATTCGCTTACACATTGTAAGGGTTCATTGTTGATTTTAAATTCCTGTTCCTTAGCTAAGCTATTGAGCATAACTTTGGTCTTTTGCCTATTCATTTTTAATCCAATTTTAATGCTTTCCCTGTTTAAGTCATCATGTTTTGTAATTCTTCACCATCATTGCTAAAGAGCACAATGTCGTCTGCAAATCTTAAATTGTTTAGATATTCTCCGTCTATTCGAATGCCCTTTTCTTCCCAGTCTAGACGTTTAAAGACTTCCTCTAAACATGCAGCCTCTAAACTACACAGCCATGGCGGTATGCAAACAAGATTACAATACAAAACACGCAGTAGGCCAGTGCTTGCGCATTCACCTGATTAATAGCAAACGTATCCCTTATGCATCCATATGTGCATCCCTGTTCAGCAAACTTATCATTTCGTGGTATGCAGTGATGTAAATGCTGTGTCACAAAGCTCTTGTAACTATTTGTCATACTTTCTAAAAACAGCCAGTGAAACCTGCTGACTGTAGCACTCCCTCTCACATGCACAATAAGTAACAGAAAGCGGCAGTGGAGATGGTGACACCCAGTCCTTGGTTATGGCATGTCCGATTCAAATTGAGTGGCACCAAGGGCGTTTGTGGGCAGTTTGAAGTTATTGGTTGTACAGAAAATGGTGATAGTCGTCTATAGAGACAATAAATCATATAGTCTGACCAACCTTAATATTTTGTTTGTGTCCATTTAAGTGCACTTACCTAGAATAACTTTTTCTAGTGTGCCCAGGTGCTGGCTGCAGCTTAGAGGCATGCACGGGCCCGGGTGGCCCGAAAGCCCGGGGCTAAGCCCTGCGGATATATCGTTGTGCCTGGGCCAGGCTCGGGCCGACGAGCCTATGTGATTGGGCGGGCCGGGCCGGCGTTCGAGACTGACTTGAGTCCTAAATTCTTCTTTTCCCACCGCTTTCACAACAAATATGCTTGAAAAGCTTGCCTGTGCATCTCTTCGTTGGCACGCAGTAATTGTGTACACACATAGACAGTGTGTGTACATATTGAAAATGGAGCCACATGCACGAAGGGAAACTGAGTAAGAAGCTGAGCACACTTTCTATTTCAAAAGAGAAAATAAGCCGTCGTAATTGTACGAGGTTTAGCTCCATGCGAAGTTATTGAAGCATCACAGCAGTCCTGGTGTGGTTGCTCTGCAGTGTCGCAGAAACTGGACATAAGCTACAAAGGGATCCACCGCCAGTGGTCCTCTTGAACTAATTATGACATGAAAACCCGGTTGCTTGCAAACGCTGTCACATGTAGTAGCTAGTCAGTCGCCCATATGCAGCTGCTCACACGGCAGGTTTGCATTTTCTATTGCTGTGTACATTATCATTGTGTTGCTGATGGGGCTTGGCCGGTCTGAGCCTAGGGTATGATACATTGGCCCGGGCCCAAGCAGCCCATTCTCAGTACATCGTCGGGCCGGGCTGGCCCGACTGCCTCAAGCACCAGCCAAACTGAGGCCTATGCACGTCTCTAGTGCAGCTGAGGCAACCTACGTGGCCGAGAGATTGCGCAGTCACCATCTGCACCTAGACAAGCAAAAGGCTGGCTGCATCTTGCCCTGAGGTGGTTTATGCCAAAATCTGCCGTGCATGCAGTGCAGCATAGGATTGGAAACTAAGATGTAATTAAGTGTAAAATGACAAAATGTGGGTTCTCTAGAGCCATGTCGTAAATGTTCCAGGGACGTGATTATTCCTCGCCATTGTCCAGCTGCCTTAAATTTCTAGTGTAATAGGATATTGCCCAGAATTTTCTATGATGGACATTTCTCGTACGACATGTCTTTTTCTTAAATAGGTATGTGAATTCCTATCATGGTGAACTTCTGAATGCTGCCGCTTGATCAGTGCTGCTTGTGGTGTTTTATCATCATCATCATCAGCCTAACTTGTGTCCACTGCAGGATGAAGGCCTTTCCCAATGCTCTCTATTCTTGCCTGTCCTGCGCGAGCTGATTTAATTTGATGCCTGCAAATTTCCTAATTTCATCCTCTCCTCTTACTTTATGTCACCTACAGTTACGCTTACCCTTTCTTGATATCAGTTCCGTCAAACTAACTATCCATTGGTTACCTAGCCTTCTCATCACAGGACCTGCCCATATCCATTTTTTCTTATTAATGTCGTTTGTGTCGACAAACCCCACCTGTTCCCTGACCCGCTCGGCTGTCTTCCTATCTCTTAATGTAACGCCCATCATTTTTCGTTCCATCGCCCGCTGCGTGGTTCTTAACTTCCTCTCAAGCTTCTTTGTAATTCTCCAAGTTTCTACTCCGTATGTCAGTACTGACAATATGCAGTAGTCGCCGACCGTTTATTCGGACACGACAGGAACCGCCGAAAAGTCCGAACGGATTCACTCGAAAAAAAGCACTTTTATTGGCCCGATCACCGAAAAAAACTGTCTATGCGCGTCTGCACACACGCACGCTTACGCGCGACCACGTCGGCCTGTACCTCTGCGAGTGTCTGGCCGTCGCTGTAGACAGACAACAGCATCGATATGGTCCGCATTTGATGGCTGTGGTGCGGGCGGCGCGTCATCGTCGGAGTCACTGTCCGCCAGCGCCGACTCGCAGACCTGACGGACGATCTCGTCATCGTCCAACTCTGCGCAAGGCTAGACGGCACTGTCGAAGTTGGCGAACTCTTCAACCGTACCCGCCCCCACATCGACCCCGCTAGCACGGAGGTCGTCCAAAATGTCCGCTGCTGCGGTAGGCGGACTCTCAACCGCGGGGTCCTGGCCTGTGGCACTGTCCTCCTCAATCCCAGTCATAAATCCTGCGTGGCGGAAGCAGTTGTGGATTGTTTCCTGAGTCACTGACTTCCAGGCATCGGACAACATGCTGATGGCCGTCAGAACATCCACGACGTAGTTTTTGTTACTGTCGATGCATAACAGCATACGATTCAGGAGGCGCGACCGGTAATGAACTTTCAAGTTTTTGATCACGCCCTGGTCCATGGGCTGCAACACGCTTGTCGTGTTAGGCGGCAAAAACTCCACTGTGATAGCCTTCAAGTGGTCGATATGCCCATGGGCACTGCAGTTGTCGACGAACATCAGCACCTTGCGATTTTGCTGTTCGTACCGGCGGTCGAACTTGCGAAGGTACTGTTCGAAGAGGTTTTGCGTAATCCACGCCTTCGAATTTGCTTCATACCACACAGGGAGTGATTTGACGCCTTTAAAGCATCTTGGATTCTTTGATTTCCCTATCACGAGGAGCGGAAGTTTCTCCGTCCCCGTCATGTTGCCTCCCACAACAACTGTCAGTTGCTCCTTGCTATGCTTCCCCCCATGACAGAGTTCGCCAGACAAAGCTAGCGTCTTGTCGGGCAGCATCTTATAGAAAAGTCCAGTCTCGTCACAATTAAAGACGTTTTCTGGTGGATACTGGCGCAGCAGTGCGCACAGCTTGTCGGCGCGGTAGTTGGTCACGAGCGTTTGGTCGACGGAACCACTCTCGCCGCACATTCGCTTGAAGGCCAGGTCGTACCTTTTCTTAAAGTTGCGCAACCAGCCGTCACTGAACTTGCAGCCGGTAATACCCATGCGCAGGGCGAGCGTCTCTGCTTTCTGTCTCAGCAGATCACCAGACACGGGTATTTTCCTAGCCACCGTGGCACTCAACCACATGTTCAGCGCCTCTTCAAGCTGCGGGTGGCTGCCGTCCCGGAAATTTTTCTGCGTACCCGCAGACGCTTTCTCAGCTGCCTCCAGGATCTTAGCCTTCTGCTTGAGGTAGTCCGAGACGGTTTGCTTGGAAATTGAAAATGCCCGAGCAGCTTCAGACTGAGGTCGGCCGCCTTCTACCTGGCGAATTATCTCCGCTTTCTTCGCCATCGTGAGCGTCTTGTAGCTACCACGTTGCCCGCGTTTCTTCACTCCCGACGGCGCAGCAACGGGTGGCGTCGGAGCCATTTCAGCACGCCACGGAACACGCAAGAGAGCGAGAGCACAGAGCACGAGACGAACCAGGCCTAGCCGCAGAAGCAACTGACTGACACCACTGACACAGGTCGTGCACTGACAACGCTGACACAAACGCCAAACGCCACAGCGAACAGACTCCTTAGGTGGCTTGGCTTGGCCGCTCGACTGGCTAAAACCAAAAAAACGTGTCGCCAAACATAGCCTTCCAGATCGGCAATTGCGATTTCTGCGTGCATTTTGACACTGGCACGACGTCCATCCATAGCTAGTGCAGCATATCAGTGCTGGCAACCCAGCAAACGTATTGTTAACGTCGCTGTCAGCGTGTCATGGAGTACGGCTACAATGAACTAGATAGGGGTAGTGGGACGAGGGGAGAGCAGACGGAGGCAGCGGCGGCGTGTCGAAAATCTACGCGCGCTGCATGGTGGCGCCACTGCGCCTTGCACCAGCAGGCTGTAGCGGCGTCTCTACGGCGCGTATGCGGACAGGCTCAGACCGCTTTGGTGATCGCAGTTTGTTTGCTTCCTCGCTGATTCGCGTTCCTTGTTTTGTTGTCGTTGTTTCCTTTGTGGTGTGCTGAAGATAGCGCTGAGTTATTAAATTATGAAATGGGGAGGTCTCGGCGAAGGAATTATTGCTCTAGCCCGGTTGTAAGGCTGGGTACAGCAGAGTGAAAGATACCTCAAAGTTATCTCTGTTCAGTGTCCCCGAAGACGAAGAAATGCGCCGAACGCGGGAGCGATCTACACCGCAAGGACAAGCCGCTCGAAGTCACTGACGCCGTGTGCGAACTTCACTTCGAAGGAGAATATGCACTAAGGGATATTGCGTACGCGTAATCGAAGGCAAAGAGGTATGTTTACCACTGAAAGCCGTCTCTCTCGCAAGATGCAGTGCCCACGTACGATTTTGCCCAATATCCGTAGGTACCTTTCAAAAAATCCCGCGCGAAAGGCCCACGACGAAGAGCTGCCTCAAACCTCCATGACGGTCAGACAAAAAGACGGTGCCTACAAGAGCCCGATCTGCAGACCACGGAAACTGTGGACATAAGCGACGACGCTGACTCAAACGAAATTCTCAAATCCACTGGGCACTGCACCAATTCCCGAACGAAGGCGGTGTTGGGTGTGTTCTGGCATCATTGAATAGCGAGAAAAACACAGTCAACGTTGAGAAGATTCAACCCGCACCTCAACACGAACTCATTCGAAAAGATGAGAGTGTCGTACGCCTTTCAACTTTTCGGGACAACTGTCCTGAGAGCCATGACCTTTTACAAAAAAGAAGTCGAGAGAAAATACGGCAGAATAGTGGCCACAGAAAAATTCTTCGAGTTAGTTGAATTTACGATGTGATTGTGGCCCAATGATTCTAATTCATTCAAAGTGGAATGTTTTCTGTTCTTGGTCCTCGCTTTTCGCAGGAAGATTAACCACTTGATAAAAGCAATGACATCAAGGTTTCTTGCAGAAGCTTTGAGGTCCGCTTCCACTACGTCGGTGGTATTTGGAGGATTTTCTTGCTTATTTGAACAAATGGGAAGCTAGCACTATTGACAAAGGAGGGTTTCTAAGCGATACTACGGAAACAGGGGTGAGGATCGCTACTACCAGTACGTTATACCTCCTGAAGTACTTAACATATAATGTAGCTTTTCAGTACTTAATGACGTCCCGCCTTAGCACCGACCCCATAGAGCATATGTTCGGCATCATCCGCCAGTGAGTGGCTTAACGCCCATTCCTTATAACAGTGAACTATATCTGCCATTCTACAACATGGCAAGGAGTGCGGACGATGCAAATAGCACTCCTAATATCATCAGTGCGCTTCGCATTGTGGAGGACAGAACATCGAACATTACTACAATTAAGGAGTAGTGATGAGCTTCTCTCCCAAGGTTAGAAGAAGCTGGAGATTCTCTGGCCAGAGCAGAGGCTCCCTGTCCCAGCCGCTCATCGATAGTGGCAGAAAGGAGTGACTCGATCGCGAATTATTTATTACCTAGCAGGTTACGTAGCAAGTGCGTCCTACAACTTAATTGTCGTACGTGTGAGCACGTCCTCCTCGTCAGGAGAGCAGAAGCCAAAGCACATCTGCTACCCTCAGAGTACACTGAGCAGTGTGACTGGGGTGGACTTTTATATCCATCAAAAGACTTGTATTCATTCATCGAGGCTGTGTAAAACATATTCACTGAATGTTTAAGCGTATCGGAGCTAAACACAAATAGCATCTGCGATGTTGTAGCTCTTGTAAAGAACAGCTTCCTTTTCTCCAATGGCGTTAGATGCGACGAGCATACAGAAAAAGTGAGCATGAGGACCGTTTCGTTCTATGTGCTCAGGCGGCTAGCTTTCTTATTCAAAAGTATTAATAGTGCAAGAAGCGCAAAGCCGAGAGCAAAACATCTCACCGTAACACATCTCACCGTAACACATCTCACCGTAACAATATATTTAGCTCAGCAGGACGACCCAGGATCGAGTCTGGTTTTGTTCGGCGCCTCTTTTACGAAGAATGCTTTTGTTCTAATAAATTCTTTCACGCATTCTTTCAGTGTGCGCGCGTTTTGCAAGCGTCGCCTCTGCGGTGCACCCGTTCATTTTCAGTATGTACACGCGCAGCCCCAAAAACTTCCTCGCAGGTGCGTTAATACTTAAAATCGCGAGGCTTCTAGCTTTGGAGACAAGTCTATTTGTTCCACTGTTGACAAAGTGTGCAAGGCAGGCATTTCGGAATCAAGGGTCAGCTTAAGACGCGTCGCACTCTTCCTACAAGTCCCCGTCAAAGAAGCGCGCACCGCGGTTTCCGTGCAAACGGCCATGGCGTGAGGACTGCCCTCGTCCCACTACCCCTATCTAGGTCACTGTAGTACGGCGATGCATCCGGTCAGTCAAACGGAGTCCGAATAATCGAACGGCGCACAGCGGGGCGTCCGAATTTTCGGTCGTGAGTTTACATTAGGTTCAATGGGGCGAGTGGCGGTGCCACGAAGATGTGCGAATTTTCGGCGTCCGAATAAACGGTCGGCGACTGTATATAGTTTCCACTTGAATGATAGTGGAAGGTTTCAATTCATGAGTTGGGAATGTCTCCCGTATGCGTGCCATCAAATGTTTCTTCTTAGGGGGATTTCTTTTACACGGGTGGGTTCTGCTGTCCTAGATATAGGTATTATTCTACGACTTCTAGTGCCTGGTTTTCAAATGTGAACACGCGTTTTTTCGCCATGCCACTTAGGATTATCTTCGTTTTCTGCATGTTCATTCTCAATCCTACCTTAGCACTTTGTCGGTTTAATTCAGTCTTTAATCATCTTCTGCAGTTCATCGCCATTATTGCTAAAGCGTACTATGTGGTCGACAAAGCGTAAGTTACTCAGATATTTGCCGTTAATCCGTAGCCCTGTTTCATCTCAGTCTAATCTTCTGAAAATTTCTTCCGAACATGCAGTAAATAGCATTGGAGAAATTGTATCTCCTTGTCTGACACCTTTCCATATTGGGATTTTCATGCTTTTCCTAAGGAGGAGCCGGGTGGCTGTAGGATCTTTATAGATGTTGGCTATTGTATTTACGTAGCTATCACATATACGTTGACAGCGCAACGCGTCCAGAACTACTGGTATCTTTACTGAGTCACAAGCCTTTCTTTGGTCAATGGAAGCCATATAGAGGGGTTTGTTGTATCGAGCAGAATTCTTGATTACTTGATTCATCACGTGAAAGTGGTCTGTGGTCTATGCTGGAGTATCCCTTCCTGAATGCTGATTGCTGTCTTGTTTGATTGAATTGAAGTGTGGCCCTTATTTTGTTTGAGATAACCTTTGTGAATGTTTTGTAAAGTGCTGAAAGTAGACTGATCGGTCTGTAGTTCCTCAAGTCTTTAACATCTCCCTTCTTATGCAATAGTAGAATATTTGCGTTTTTCCAGCTGACTGGTACATTTGAAGTTTTCAGGCATTGTGTGTATAGTGTCGCGATCTTTCTAGTGAGCAAGTCTCCCCCATCTTTGATCAAGTCGGTGGTTATATTTATTTATTTATTTATAGATACTGCGATCTTATACAAGATCTTGGCAGCGTGGTACACAAATTGATGCATCAAACAGAAAAAATAACAAAGGGAAATGATCAATGTGTTTCTTCGCACATGTGATTTGAAGGACAAACCAAATTCAAGTGATGTTATTCTAACAATTTTCAAATCAAACAGATAATTCGTTAGTACAAAAAAAATTTCAAAAAACGCGCATGAAACATCTCAGCTAGACAGGAAAATGCCAGCTATTGAAGGTGTGATTCAAATTGTGATTAGTGAATCCTTTGTGACAGTTTTATCGGGCAGTTTGTTCCAATCAACTATTGTTCTAGGAATTAAAGAATACTTGAAACAGTTGACACGTGTAGTGAATGGAGTAACAGCTAATGAGTGTACCTGGTAGCGTAACCTGTTGTATATGCAAGATGTGACGTGTCAATCTTGTACTGACCTTTTAATAGCTGAAAAAAAGAATTTTAGACGACATACACGATTTCGATGACTTACGAGGTTAGTGACTGAAGTGTGGCCGTACGTATTGTAGATAAATCTAACAGCTTTTTTGGTAAGCTTTCTAGGTTTCCTATGTCGGCTTAAGCGAATGGGTCCCATATAATTACGGCATATTCTAAAACGGGGCGGTCGAGTGTTTTATATTCCAACAAACAAACTGTTGGTATGGATGATTTTAAAACATGCCTAAAAAGGAACAACTTATGGCAGCAGTTTGCTAGCACCTTGTCAAGGTGTTTTGACCACGAAAGATTACTTGTTATGTGAAGTCCTAAGTACTTATAATGCGTAGCTTCTGACAAGCGAAGGTCTTCCGTGCCATAGCAGTATATTAGTGGCTTGTTTTTTAATGTTACCTGCATATACACTGTATTTTCAAAATTAATGCACATTTGCCATTGTTTACACCAATCAGCTACCTTATTAAAATCCCCGTTTAACATAAGCTGGTCTTCTTGCGTTATTTCTTTATACAGCACACAGTCGTCAGCGTAAAGCTGACATTTATGGATAAGTTAGCAACGATATCATTGATATATAACAGAAAGAAAAGGGGTCCAAGAACGAATCCTTGTGGGATGCCAGACTTGACAGAAACTATATCTGACACTGTTTTATTTACATTAACAAACTGGTGGCGGCCAGTGAGATAAGCTTTAATCCATCCTATCATTTTGTCATTTTTAACACAACGCGTAGCATATGAAGCAGTTTAACATGAGAGACCTTTTCGAATGCTTTGCTAAAATCCATAAATATGGAATCTTTTTGTTTCCCTTTGTTTATAGTGCTAGCAAAGTCATGTACGATCTCAACGAGCTGAGTGGTTGTCGAGCGGCAGTTTCTAAAACCATGCGGCATATCTGTTAAAAATTTATGTTCGTGAAGAAAACTAATGATATGTTTGTGAATGATATGTTCTTAGAGCTTACAGGATGTTGAAGTTAATGATATAGGCCTGTAATTTTTTATGCAAGCTTTGTCCCCTGATTTGTGTAAAGGCTTCACCCTAGCAACTTTCCAGTCTTCCGGTAATGTTCCTTCATAAATAGGACCTAGCAAATAGAATATGTAATTGAGTATTTCGCATACCATTCTGCATAGCGCTTAAAAAAACAGTTTGGGATACCATGAGATCCTGGTGATTTCTTGATATCAATCTTTAACAGTAAATTCAGAATGCCATGTTCCGAAATAACAAGGTCAGGAAGTGAAGGCAGTTTTGTAGAAAAGCATGGTATATGTAGTAAAAAGCGAAGACGACAGCGACAAAGATAGGTACCTGAGCGGAGCGTTGCGGGCAAAAAGAGTGCACGTGGGAGTGCTGGCATAAAAAGAAGAATAAGTAGGAGGAAGGCGCGAGCAGGACAGCTGCCAGGAAGGCAGAAGAAGACGGCGTTCGAGGAGCCAAGGTTTGAAGAGGGCTACCCGGGCTGAAGCGCTGGGCAGCCTCCTGACCAGTCCTGCGAACGTCGTTAGCCGACAACTGCTGCCTGACCTCGCCGGGTGACCAGTGTGGCCGTTACCTGCTGGCGTACTGTTCCAGCGCATACCTGCACTGGGCCGACGCCACTTCGTGCTACGTCTGAGAGCCCGAGCCGCCGCCACCGTTCGAGCTCCGCAACCTCTCCTTCCCGCCACGTCCCTCAAGCCACCATATCGACGACTCGTGCTGACGGCGTCAACAGAGACGTGAACTTGTGCGCATAGACGTGACTTGGTTTTTTTTTTCGAACTGTGCACGCATAGGACTTGCATGGACTTAACGTGTAGCTCGCGAGCTTTACTGTTTGTTGGTTTGTTTATTTGTACGTGTTCTGTGAGAGTGCCCATTCTTTAATATATGTTTGTTTTCCTGCCTACCATGTACGGCATCCATCCTTCACCGCACCGCACGTGAACAAACGTGACGGTCCGCACCTTTCACTCTCTACATTTCTGGCGTCCGCGACAGGACTAAGCTCTCGTAAGACCTTCTGAGAGCCTCACTTTGTTCACATGTGGTGGTTGATGATGGATGTCGAAAGGTTGATAGGTCTTGGTAAAGAGTCGGGACTCTCAGGCAAGGCTCTCCAGCAATGGGTAGACAAGGAGCGCGAGCGAGAAAGCGAGAGGTATGCACTAGAACGCGAAGCTGCGAAAGGATCACGAGCGAGAGTTGCAGCGGCAAGCTGGAGAACGCCAGTTGTTAGAGGTTCGGCTACGCATGGAGGAACTGCAACGAGCTAGTCGAGCAGTCCCCGCCAAACTAACGTATCAGTTTTCTGGTAGAGCCTCTAGGAGGGCAAGCATATTTGAGGAGGGAAGAGACCCTCTAGCGCATGACAGCAATGTAGTACAGAAGCCTACGAGACGTTTGCTGCCCGCTGTTTAGGTGTGCCACTTGCAGCGGTTACACAGACACAGGCATGGTCCAGGACCATTCGTGTTACCCTCCTGTAAATGGCGGGAGTTTGAGTTGTGAGGACAGCACAGCTGTTTCCTTTTCTAATGTAGTAGGAGAGAATGAGCAAGGGCTCATCAAGACGAAGACAATAGAGCTCCAAGTTCAACCAATAGTATTGGATGGCGTAAGCCGCCACAATAATTGTGACGTAAAGGTCGACAGAGTGCAAGAACGCACTGCAAAAGCTGGTGAACCTGAACTGGAACTGTGTAGCGGTCAAGGGGAAGAACAAGAGCCTAGTGTTCCAAAACTCGCTGGATATAATCGGAGTACAGAGGCAAAGACGCCTGAGTTGCGTCCATTGAATGAAACTCCGAACAGTGCCTCATTGTTTATACTGGGCTGGATGAGCGAGAACACGAATGCACCTTCTGGAGCGTTTATGAGGTCAGGAAGTGATCCTGCAGAGGTGTTGGGTGTGCTGCCAGCTAATCAAGTGACTTTCCGAACGGGTCAGACGCGTTGCGCGTGGGGTCAGCTACTCCGGTTTGCAAGCAATCATTGCGCTCGTGGGGCAAACAACTCACCACTGTGTCCGAGCACAGGAGGCTGCAGTCAGAGCTATCATTTGTGGTACAATAGACGCTATTCATCTGAGTGGAAGCACCTACAAGCGTCTCTTGCACTTTTCTCTATTATTGTAAAAAGTGACATGCGGCTGGTGTGGGACGCGATTACTTAAAGCACTGTAATAATAACTGAGTGCTATATTGGTTTCAACTTTCGGACCGTTGATGAACATTTCTTTGTGTGTGGTGCTGTCCCTATGTTTGACCTCTGTTTTGACTGACCATGCATTTTTTTCCCTTAAGTGTATATAGGACACGAACTCTTGTATATACATATACGCTTCTGTCTCCTTCTGCGTCCGTGTGTGTCCCGTAGAACTGTGTGGATAGTGTTAAAAGCTAAATTTTGTCATGTGTGAAGTTAATTTCTTTTTTCCATGTAGCACTGGAAATCTCTCTATATTCTCAGTAACGATATTGTATGTGTGTATGCACTAATGTTATTTTCTCTCTGTATACGCGTGAGTGTGTTATTCAGAAATGTGCCAACAGTGCAAATAACTGTGAACATTCACATGTGTCGTGCTAAATGCCAGTTAAGCCAGTGTACCCCTGCAAGCTCACTCGTCAGAGCAAAGTTGTTTTAAACGAACAACTTTCTTGTGTGAGGGGTAGTGTAGTAAAAAGCAAAGATGACAACAACAAAGATAGCTACCTGAGCGGAGCGTTGCGGGCAAAAAGAGTGCACGTGGGAGTGCTGGCATAAAAAGAAGAATAAGTAGGAGGAAGGCGCGAGCAGGACAGCCGCCAGGAAGGCAGAAGAAGACGGCGTTCGAGGAGCCAAGGTTTGAAGAGGGCTACCCGGGCTGAAGTGCTGGGCAGCCTCCTGACCAGTCCTGCGAACGTCGTTAGCAACCTCTCCTTCCCGCCACGTCCCTCAAGCCACCATATCGACGACTCGTGCTGACGGCATCAACAGAGACGTGAGCTTGTGCGCATAGACGTGACGTTTTTTTTTTTCGAACTGTGCACGCATAGGACTTGCATGGACTTAACGTGTAGCTCACGAGTTTTACTGTTTGTTGGTTTGTTTATTTGTACGTGTTCTGTGAGAGTGCCCATTCTTTAATATATGTTTGTTTTCCTGCCTACCGTGTATGGCATCCATCCTTCACCGCACTGCACGTGAACAAACGTGACGGTCCGCACCTTCTCTACAGTAGACAAGCCTCATCGCTTGTAAATACACTCCTAAAATGGTCATTAAAAGCAGCACACACTATTTGCTCATCCCGCACATTTTTACCATTTATGAAAAAGGTGTCAGAAGATGAAGAACCCGGCGTCACGACTCTCGAGAACCTCTTGGGAGATGGATCTGATAAAGTCGGGCAGCAGTGTGTTGTGATAGTGGTGTTTATCTTTGAGAATATTTTCTTTAACTGTTGCCGACAGCTTATTAATAGATTCTTTTTCTACTTTCCTTTATGCTACCACTAACAAGAAACGGATCGAGAATGGATCTTGAATCATGTTAAATTCTTGTGAATTCCTCAACAACTTGCAGCAGATCACAGTTGAAAGCAAGATCAGCCATAACGTTTTCAGCACTCTGAGCTGAATACGAGGAAAAAGTGTCCCATTTCATATTTGGCAGGTTAGTCTCCAGTTAGAATCAACTTGTCATCTTATTTTATGTACGAATTCATATAGGTTGACAAGCGTTCCAGATAATAACAGTCGAATTCAGAGGCCTGTAGACGGTTCCAAGGACATATTTAAGGTTATTCACATATAGTTTACAAAAAATGCTTTATACATCTGGAACATCGGGCACTCTCTGTAGTATTATTGACGACTTATACAGTACAGCAATGCCCCTGCCTCTTCTGTCGTGATCCCTACGCAACACCTTATAATTCCTTGGTACAAATTCACTGCCAAATATATCATCGCTTAACCAAATTTCGGTTAGTATGGCTATGTAGTAAAAAGTGAAGACGACGACAACGAAGGTAGCTACCTGAGCGGAACGTTGTGGACAAAAATAGTGCACGTGGCGGCGGTGGCATGAAAAAAGAAGTTGGAGGAAGGCACGAGCAGGAGAGCCGCCACGGAACGCAGAAGAAGGCGGCGTTCGAGGAGCCAAGGTTTGAAGAGGGCTACCCGGGCTGAAGCGCTGGGCAGCCTCCTGACCGCTCCTGTGAACATCGTTAAAGGGGTCGTGAAAAGAATTTGGAGATGCCCAGTTGTAATTTTCACTGCTTCAATACACATTTGACAAGCCGATTGCGAAATATTTCGGCGAAATATTCAGTGCACATTTAATAACGCCCGTTTTAAAACCCAGCTTTCTTGCGTTCCCGAAGCGACTATGCGACACTACCGGCCGGCATGGTACTATTCGGTGACGTTGCAGTAATAGAGTTTTAAGTTCAAAGGCACAGTGCACTCGCGTTTGCTCTAAAAGAATCGATTTACTTGAAAGCTAGGAGGAAAGAAAATACTAAGAAACCGTGCAGTACCGCCATTCGGAAGCAGAGCTGCACCACGGTTTGTTTTCCTGTGGCCTCCGAATGCGCACCAATCTCGGAGGCATGGCGGCTACTAACATGACGTCATCTGTAGAGTTGAGGGGAACGCGCACTGAAACCGAAACCGCTTTTTTTAGCGCTCTAAATCAACCCGCACGGCGCAACAAAACAATGCATATTGTTGATTGGAGGGTCACGATCCCGAATACGCACTTAGTACAAAATGTTCAGAAAACGTTTCACGACCCTTTTAAATGGCGACTGCTGCCTGACCGCGCCCGGCGACTGTATCAGTCGTGACTGACTGAGTGAAGGACGCCAGCTTTTGCCGAGAGAAGCAACCCCCTGATCGATTTATTGCATCGTATTTAAAGCCATAAAGGGAGAGAATGTTACTGTGAAAAGGAAGGGAAGAAAGATAACACAAAATGAAACACCGACACATTTGTGCTCAAAACCAAAGATAAGTGCGCACACAAGCAGATATGATACATCCCCCTCGTCAAGAAATAATTCACTTGAAAAAACAATTCACAGTCGCCTGCTGATCTGTTGAAAGTTTCCCGTGTAGCCCAAGCGTTCGGGTGGCCTAACCTGCCGCTGCGATCTTCTTAAGATTGGCGAAGGCTGCCCTGATACCGTCGCTTGCGGTACCACACACGCTGACGGCGGTTGTGCTTCAGGAGATGCACTTGTCTCCTCGTCAGAGCTGTCACTCATCTCGTCGTCTGATGATGCGTGGTGCGGATACTCTTTTGTCTTCTGCAAGTGTTGGCGGTTTCGCCGTAGCACCTTATCGTCTCCCGTCTTGACAAAGTAGGACCTCGGCCCTGCTGGTGCCACCACTCTGGCCTTGCGTGACCATGACCGCTTCCTTATGCGCACCACATCATCCTTTTGGAGGAGCGGGAGGGATGGACGACAGATGCTTGCCTGCTTGTGCTTCTTCACCACCACCATTGGCTGTTCTCGAAAATCAGGCAGTGGGGTCCGCAGGCAGCGTCCTTGAAGTAGCTCTCCGGGGGACCGGCCGTCCTCCAGGGGACTTGCCCTGTAAGCCAGAATACCAAACCAGAAATCCTCGTTAGCCTCGGAAGTTTTCTTTAGAATTCGTTTTACGATCTGAACTCCTTTTTCTGCAAGACCGCTTGACCTTGGGAAATGAGGGCTTGATGTGATGTGACGGAAGTCGTACGCTTTCGCAAACTGAGAGAATTCGCGACAAGAAAACTGGGGCCCGTTACCCGTGCACACTTCGACGGTGATACCATATCTCGAGAAAATTGCCCTGAGCTTATCAGTCACTGAAGCGGCCGTGGTTCCATGCAGCAACTCTACTTCGGGATAGTTAGACATCGCGTCTTACGCACACAAGTAGTTCCTTCCTGCGTACTGGAATATGTCGACTCCATTTCGAACCCATGTGCTAGTCGGTGTTGGACACATCATCAGGGGCTCGGATGGTTGACTGTATGCATGTTTTCTACAAATTGGGCATTTTTCAATCAGAGTTTCAATGTCTTTGTCGAGGCCTGGCCAATATATCAGCCATCTTGCTCTTCACTTGCACTTAGTTGTACCGAGATGACCCTCATGCACCCGTTTTAGAATTTCAGGCCGCATACATGTAGGTATTACTACCTTTGCCCCTTTAAATAATATGCCATTGATTACCGAGAGCTCGGAAGCCACGGGTTTAAGATGACCTGTGACGGGTTTTCCTTGCATGATCTGCTGGAGGACGGCCTGAAGGCACATGTCCGAGGCGGTCTCACGTGCTATTCGAGCTGCAGTCTTTTCACTCACGAGTGATGTCGCGACGCTCGTGGCGTGAACTTCGACGTCACCATCGTCCACAGCAGTGGCGTCGCCAGTGCCCAGTGCTCTTGACAGCATGTCCGAAAGCTCCATCTGTTTTCCGGGAACAAACATCAACTTGTAATCGTACTTCAGAAGTCTTAAAAAGAAACGTTGCACCCTAGGTGGCATATCGGCAATTGGTTTCTTGGAAATATCAATGAGTGGCTTGTGGTCACTTTCAAGTAGCAGCGGATGACCGTATGTAAAATGTGAGAACTTCTCGCATCCAAAGACTAGAGCTAGAGCCTCTTTTTCTATCTGAGAATAGCGTTGCTCTGTGCCATGTCTCCAACCGCGAACACGCACTTCACGAGAAGCTTCAAGGATGCGCAGGCCGGCCCCCCCCCCGGCTCCCCCTCTCGCTTTTGGCGGACTCCCGTCGCCTGCTTCTTGCGCCCCTCTCCCCAGTCTGGTTCCGACGACGACAGTCGAACGTGTGCGCTCGGACAAAACAGACCGCTCGCGCTGGCTGGAAAAAGGTGCTTACGGCTCAAGTAATAAACAAGTTTTCTTCCCACGTATGCCTGTTATTCCGGCTACCGTGGACATAACAGTGGCGACGAGGTAGGGGAATCGAAGCTCGCGTTTATCTTCACCGGTGCTACGCAATGGCAACGCACGCATCAGTCCGAATACCGGAGTTCAGTGGCGCATCCTGGACATCGTGGTTCGGACGCCTCCAGTTCTACTTCGAGGCCAACAGCATCTCAGACTCCAGCAAAAAGAGGGCACACCTGCTGATGCTGTGCGGTGAGCAGACGTACGACACCGTCTGCGCATTGGTTCAGCCAAGCAACCCGGCTGAAGTGACCTACGACGACATCGTTGCGGCACTTCAGAAACACTACGACCCCAGGCCGTCCGAGGTATTCAGCCGAGCGCGCTTCCAACGACGAAACCAGTTGGAGGGTGAAACAGTAAGCGCCTACGTCGCGGCGCTAAAGACTCTGGCCACCGACTGCACCTTCGGGACGCTGTGCGACAAAGACTCTTTGCCGAGAGTGACCTAACGTTCACGAAAGCCTACGATATCGCTGTTCGAGCGGAAAGCGCTAGCCAACAGCAGCGAGACATGCGAGGGACCACCGAGCCGGTTCACCATGCAGCGGCTCACAGAGGTCATCATAACCAGGCAAGTGCAGGAAAGTCGGCTAAACCACAACGCTGCTGGCGTTGCGATGAGCAACACAACCCCCGGACATGCAAATTCCAAGCAGCTATATGCAATTTCTGCAACAAACGCGGTCACATTGAGAAGGCCTGCATCTCAAAGAAGAAACTCGCGAAGGGGCCACCCCAACGACACAAAAGCGGGAACTCCCCAAGGTCGATAACTCAAGTTGAGACGCAGCACAGCCTACCGGCACCAACATTGTTGTATGACTTGCATAACGTCAACCTCGGCACGCGACCAAAGATAATGGTCACCCTTGTGAACCGCCAGCCCATAGAGTTTGAGGTTGACTCGGGAGCAGCCTGCACGCTCATCAGCGAGGAGACGTACCGCAACCGATGGCCACGGAATGCTCCACATCTATTCGATGAAGACACGCACCTGAGAACATGGTCAGGACAAGACCTGCCAACTCTAGGCAGTGCCAACGTAGAAGTTGCATACAACGGCACGGTGACCGAACTGCCTATCGTAATTGTGAAGGGCACTGGATCTAGCCTCTTGGGCAGAAACTGGTTCCACGCTCTCAACATCGCGATCTGCGGCATCAACCAGGCAGCAGAAGGAAGCTCAAATGGGCGACAAAAACTCGTCGAGCAGCTGCAGAAGAAGTACGGGACGGTCTTTTCTGACGAAATTTCTGGACACAACGGGCCACCCGTTGACTTAGAGCTTCACCCAGAGGCCCGTCCGAAGTTTCTAAAGGCCAGGTCGATACCGTTTGCCTTGCAACCTGCCTACGAGAAGGAGCTCGACAAGCTGGAACGACAGGGTATTATTGCGCCAACACAGCATTCAGACTGGGCCACACCTCTGGTTGCAGTGAGGAAGAAAGACGGAAGCCTACGTCTCTATGGGGACTACCGGTTCACCGTGAACTTGGCGACAAAATCGTCTTCATACCCCCTGCCAACACCACAGGAGGTTTTCAGCACGCTACGAGGAGGGAAACTATTCAGCACCCTGGACCTCACGCAGGCATATCAACAGCTGAAGGTGAGCGACAAAACTTCTGAGGTGCTCACGCTTAATATGACAAGAGGACTGTACAGGGTAAAGCGACTTCCATTCGGGGTAGCGGCAGCGCCAGCCATATTTCAAAGGTACATGGAATCGGAGCTTCAAGGAATTCCTGGCGTGTGCGTCTACTTATACGACGTAATCATCAGTGGCGCAACCAGCGAGGAACATGCTACTCGCCTAGAACTGGTACTGAAACGGCTAGCAAGTGCAAACCTACGCTTGAGCATCGATAAGTGCTGCTTCGCGGTTCCTGAAGTGAAATTCTTGGGCCATCTGATCGATGCCGAAGGCATTCACCCCACCAGCGACAAGGTACGCGCCATCACGGAGGCACGCGCGCCAACCAGCAAACAAGAGCTCCAATCATTCCTGGGTCTCCTAAAGTTCTATGACCGTTTCCTAGAACACCGAGCAACGGTGGCCAACGACCTCTACAACCTGTTGAAAAACGACGTCCCCTGGACTTGGTCGCCACGCCATCAGGAAGCATTTGAAGCCCTTAAAGAGCTGCTCCGTGCAAGTGTGGTGCTCAGGCACTATGACGAGACAAAGCCATTGCTTCTTGCTTGTGACGCTTCGCCCTACGGCGTCGGTGCAGTGCTTTCACAAATTGACGATCAAGGCAGAGAAGCAGCGATCGCCTTCGCTTCCCGCACGCTATCACCTGCGGAACGCAATTATTCTCAGCTTGATCGTGAGGGACTCGCCGTCATCTATGGTGCCACGCATTTTCATCAGTACATCGCCGGCAGACATGTGACTGTTCTGACTGATCACAGACCACTTCTGGGTATCCTGGGGCCCCAAAAGCAGATTCCTCAGACGCTCTCGCCTCGTATGATCCGGTGGTGCATTAAGATGTCAGCATATGACTACGACATTGTGTACCGTCCCGGAAACAAGCACCAAAACGCCGACGCACTGAGCCGCTTACCCCTCAGCGAAATCATTGAGGACCCGCCTCATGTTGGCTGCGTGCTCATGTTCGAAGCACTACCAAGGCCCCCACTAACAGCAGACGAAGTCGCAACGGCCACACAAGATGACCCGACATTGTCCAAGCTGTACAAAGCCCTACAGGAGGGTAGCGTTCAAAAGCTCAAGGATGACAATTTCAACGCTTTTCGCAAGAGAGCAACGGAATTGAGCTGTCATCGAGGTTGCATCACACTAGGGTCACGAGTTGTCATTCCAGGCCCACTTCGACAACAAGCCACGGCTCTCATTCATGCCGGACACCGAGGCGTCGTAGCAATGAAGAAGTACGCCCGCAGCTACATGTGGTGGCCGGGAATCGACAAGGATATCGAGACACTAGCGGCAGAGTGCACAGCCTGCCAATCCAATCAACGCGCTCCGCCACGAGCTCCAGTACCCGACTGGGACACACCGAGCACACCTTGGCACACCGTGCACCTCGACTTTGCAGGCCCAATTGACGGGTGGGGACAGTGCCTTCTCGCAACACTATCTTGTACACGCGGGTGATCCGACCAGTTCACTGAAAAAGCTGTGGAAATTCGTTAACAACTTCGTCAACAGTGCATGCCGCTACGATGCCGACTTCTCGCTGAAGCAGCCCAAGGCGTTCGCTTGCATTCAGTCCTAGGATTGCCTGGTAATCCTCTTTTACAACAAAGAAGTTTGCGCAGATCCTTCTGTCACCGATAAGGACAGGTACCGAGACTGTGCCACAATGCTTAATGATGCCCCCGTTGTATGAGCGCAGAGTTGCCGTGCTGGTTTTCAGTGGTCCGATGTTCAGTTTCCTGTACAGGGATAGCGGTATTAGGTTCGCTTGGGATCCTGTGTCAACCTTCATAGACACTTCTTTTTTACCGATCGTCGCTGTGACTAGCCAGTCGTGGTCTGTGCCCACTGCGCTGACTGAGACGTCGAGAACCTCGAAGTCATCCTCCTGCTGTACTTACGAGACGCGAGCCCTTGATCTCCAACATACAGCGAAGTGGTTCAATCCGTTGCACGTACGACAAATCTTGCCGAAGGCTGGGCACCGTCGAGGGGCATGCGATCTTCCACACCTAGAACAGCTGGGTCCCTGCCGAGGTGGACGCCACGTCCGGCTTGAAGTGACAGCGTCAACTTGGGCGTCACTTTCTCTTGACCACAAGGCGCTTTGGCGTGCAGAGGTCTCGGCTGCTTTGCACGTAGCGATTGCTTTTGCGAGGGTTAAATCCTTTTCTCTCAGCAGCTTTTCCCTCAGCTTTGTCGTGTTCAGGCCAAATACTATCTGGTCTCGAACCATTTCATCCGTGAGGCCTCCAAAATTGCAGTATTTGGCTTGTTTTTGTAGATCCCGCAAAAAATTCTCTAATGGCTCCGATTCTGCCTGTACACGGGTGCGGAACACATACCTCTCATGAACCTCGTTCTGCTGCTCGACACAGTATGCTTCGAACTTGGTGACAACTGTATCAAAGCTTTCCTTGTCTTCTCCCTCGGCGAATACGAGGTTATTGAAAACCTCGATGGCGTCCTCGCCGGCAACACTCAGGAGCAGCGCCGTTTTCGTCGTGTCTGTTCGAGGCTTGTCGGTGCATTCCGTCGCCTTCAGGAACAATTCGAATCGCTGTCTGAAAAACTTCCAACTTTTCCCACCGTCTCCGGTTATGCGTAGTGGCTTTGGTGGCTTGACGCTTTCCATGATGTTTCCGCACTTCACACGGCCGATTCGAATTTTCAAGGGGAATCCCACTCTGACACCATGTATCAGTCATGACGACTGACCGAGTGAAGGACGCCAGCTTTTGCCGAGGGAAGCAACCCCCTGATCGATTTATTGCATCGTATTTAAAGCCATAAAGGGAGAGAAGGTTACTGTGAAAAGGAAGGGAAGAAAGATAACATAAAATGAAACACCAGTGTGGCCGCCACCTGCTGGCTTCCTGTTCCGGCGCGTACCTGTGCTGGGCCGACGTGACCTCGTGCTGCTTCTGAGAGCCCGAGCCGCCGCCTCCCTTCGAGCACTGCAACGTATCCTTCCCGCCGCGTCCCTCAAGTGACCACATCGACGACTCATGCTACCGGCGTCATAGACGTGAGCTTGTGCGCATGCACGTGACTTTGCCCTTTAAGAACGATGCATGCTTAAGGCTGAACCCGCGAGCGTTACTGTTTTGTTTATTTGCACGTGTTCTTTGAGAGTGGCCATTTAATATATGTTTGTTTTCTTGCCTACCATTTACGGCTCCATCACCGCACCGCATGTCAACAAACGTGACGGTCCGCACTCACACACTCTCTACAGGCTATATCGGGGTCTAGTGAAAAAAGCATGCTCTCCAGTTGCGCAGTTTTATTGACAACACTGTGGCAATTCATGTTAAGAATTGCGAGGGGCCTACTGCTGACATTATGAACTCATTTCCTTTTAGAAATTTTGAAGCGCTTCTCTTCGGCTTCGTCCCAACCAAACATTACGCCGTCTACACTCAGCTTATCAAAAAGTAGCTTAACCTTGGCATTGTTTTCCCTTTCCTGTTTTGCAGTTTGCCATAATTACTTGCTGATAAAATAAATGAACAAATAAATAAAATCTTTGATCAAGTCGGTGGTTATGGTGTGTTCTACAGCTGCTTTCCTGTGGGGCATGCCCTGCATTGCTTTCCTAACCTCGTCTGTAGTGATGCATGGAATTTCGGTGTCCTGATCGGCACTTATTGCACTCTTGGTGGGGAGACCCGTACTTGAGCTGTATAGTTCAGAAGAGAAGCCCTCGGCCACCTTGGCTATATCATTGATGTTACTAACGCTGTTGCCCTGCCTATCTTTCACTACATGCATTATGTTCTTTCCTGCTCAAAGCTTCCTTTTAGTTGTTTTGATGTTGACTCCTTTTCTGATGGCTGCTTCAATTTCTTTCATGTTATAGTTGCATATCTCCTTGACTTTACTTTTGTTGGTGAGCTTAGCCAGTTCGGCAATGCCATCTCTGTATCCTCATTTTCTTCCTGTCCTAGAGCCTCATATTTGTTCAAGTGCAATTCTAAATTCTTCTGTTTTTGCCTTGACGACATCGAGGTTGACCTTTCCTTGTGATTAACTGTTTTTATCCGCTTTATTTTGAGGGTTATCTTCCCCGTTACTAGTCTATGGTGACTAATTTTGACCTTATTAAGCACTTCCGTGTCTTGTACTATACCTGTATTGTTGCACATTATAAAATCTGTTTCATTTTTCGTTTCTCCGTTAGGGCTTTTCCATGTCCACTTCCTGTTCATATATATTCATCACACGGAGTTGATTTCTTTCTGCATATTCCACTAGCGTCTCTCCACTGCTATACCTGTAACCTTCACTGTAGTTCCTGACGGTCTGGTCTAATCTTAGTTTCGTTCCTATTTTCGCATTGAAATTTACAGTCAATTCTCATTTAAGTTCAAGAGGCGTGTCATATCTGATAACAGAATATAATATATATATATATATATATATATATATATATATGAAATTAAAAAGTTTGCGGGCATAAAGTCGAACCAACTCGCTCAGGATAGGGTGGATTGGAAATCGTTGGGAAAGGCCTTCGTCCTGCAGTGGACCTAAACAGGCTGATGATATATATATATATATATATATATATATATATATATAATGTGTGTGTATCACAACATGTGACTTGAAATTCAAACAGAAAAAACTAAATTATATCATGACGTGTCATAGAATACAAACACTATAATAATATATGATATTGTCACGTGGCTGTGACACACGCAGCACTCAAGACGAAGCACGCAGGACTCCAGGTGATGTCAGGCGACCTGTTTATTGGGCGAACTTGTGCCCAGCAAAACAAAGCCAATCACAATTCACAGCAACAGCGGCGTGAACAGTCGTCGGTCGATGGAAAGACTGACAAGCGGCGTAATGCGTCGGCTTTTATACACGCATCATAACACGTTCTCGCATTATCTCTGGAGTTCCAGAAGTCACTGAAATGTGCACATCAAGCATGCAAAGTTACAAGAATGGTCAACACAGTTCTAGAAGTGGCATGCAAGATAAACGTGGCCTGTGTTGCACGTAACAGAAAGCGATAACAGCGCTCCCCTCAAACAATCAAAATAAGTGCGCGTGTCACTGGGAAGTGATAACGGCTTTCCACTTCAACAAAACAACCGTACGTGTCAATATAATAAGACTAGGTAAAACTGTGGGCGATGTTTTACCCAACATCCAACAGAGTGTTTTGACTTAGGCGCTAGATAATTCGGGTACCTATGTGGCTGCGAGCCAGCCTTTCACATGCATCACGCATTAAGGGATATCTATGACTTATCATAAATAAGGGCAAGCGTAAATTCTTGAGATGCGTGTCAATATCATCAATCTTCATCATATTTGACGACAGCATTATATGTGTGCGTGTGTGTCATGACGTGTGACTTGGAATTCAAATAAAAAAGGCTATATGTATTATCACAATGTGTGATAGAATACAAACACTATAATAAAATATGATATAATAAGACTAGGCAAAACTGTGGTGAGCGTTTCGACTTAGGTGTTCAATAATTTGGATACTAGGGGCTGGTAGCCAGCAATTCACGTGCACCATGCATTAATGGGTATCTCTGACTTATCATAATTAGGATCAGACCAGCATAAATGGTGTTGTTAAAGTCAAATGTGAGGTTTAGTATGCCTAATCGGTTCGTGAGCCAGTTCAGTGTTGCAAATCTGTTTGCAAAATGGTTCAAAGCTTTATTTCTCCAAACTGAAACTGAACCGGAGCGAAATGGTGAATGTTAAACTCAAACCTGTATTTTTTCAGTTTGACACTGTTGTTGTAGCGTAAATAGTACACCGACAGGACAAAAGACACTCCAAGTGACAGTTGACTGACTGAAATCGGGATCATGCCTGTCTAATATAAGGGCGTCTTTATCAGTATCAGCCTAATACATATTCCATTTCATTTATTTTGCTTTAAAGGCCCAGAGGAATTACATGAGCAGGGGCATGTATGGATGCAGCTAGGTGAATGATATATGGAGAGAAAGGATACTTACTGTAAATCAAGTTCAGTGATAACTAGGGGAGTACAAATATTTAAAATTTTGAATAATTTTCGGATAGTGCTTGCTATTCGTATTACACTTTTACTGTTCGAACTATTCAAACTTGGGAAAAATTACACTGTCTCCTGACAAGTGGCCCATTCCCGCGTGTAGTGCGCTTCGCCGTATAATACTCCCATACTGCCACGAAGCTAACATGCATGCACTCCGGCAAAGTTAACAGGCGTGTACATCGGTGAAGTTAACATTCGCCTACTGTGGTGAGGCCCATACCCATGTGTACTACAGCAAAGTTAACACCAGTGTACTGCAGCGAAGCCAACAGAAGCATACTGCGGCAAAGTTAACTTGGCTTTCTGTTGCACAATTCTGTTGGACTGTTCTTCACTACTTTGGAATGACACTGTGAGAACACACTAGTCATGCAATAAATTTTTTGCCCATGTTTAACTGTACATTTCTGCATAATTAGATATGGTATTATTCAAAAACATTTGAAAATTACTTGAAAAATATTTGATTCAGCTTGCACTCAAAATCTTGCTATTCGCACAGCTCTAGCGACAAGATTCTCTAGAAACATTATAGGTGAGTGTGGTTATTATAATATAGTTTGGAATGGCACAAGTAAATAATGTAGTAAGCATTAAATGTAATTAAGATGACTCATAGTTCTGCAGGGGAATATCCTTGCTGGTAAGTCTGTCTGTCTGCCTGAGCATCTCACAAATTTTGAGTGGTTTTTGTACAGTGCAGCAACACCAGGAGGTGAATTCCATAGTGTGATGGTATGAGGAAAGAAGTAAATGTTTCAGGCCCGCTAGAGGTTAACATTGAGATAAATGGAATAATATTGTTGGCGGAGATTATAATGTCTCTGCAGACTGACAAAATATGTGAACATGACTTTACTGGCAACGGTTCTGGTGGTGGTTTTTAGGAGCTGTTGTACTGATTTGACTGGAAATTTGTATAGGAATGAAAGCTGTGAGGCATGGCTTTACACAGCTTCCAACGCTGCAGTACCGGAATCTTTTCCCAGTGACCAAGATTTTGTCACAGTATAGTAAATGTGACGTTGGGTAATGAAGATACTTGAACAAAAGTGTGTTTATGCTGGCTCACTTCTTTATCAGCTGTCTAAGAAATGTATAACAGGGAATATGACTAATTGTTATTGGGTAAACTGTGCAAGGCACATTTTCATAGATAAGAAAACATCAGAAAACAATTCGCAGCACGAAAACACAGGCACGACAAAAGGGACAATCACGACAGGACGAAAGCTGCACTTCCAACTGAAATTTTATTGAAGAAACCAAAGCTTAAGTGCAGGTCGGTCTTCCACATGTGAACAATAATCTCAGTTTTCCAAAAAAAAGCCATTTCTTTATGAAGTAGTAATACTGATGAAGTGCTGATACACTGAGTGCCCGCTAATCTTATGTGATATGCTTCAATGATCCCTCTTTCCAGCTGCTCTTTTCCACGTCCAAGAAATCTGGTTTTACGAATAATTGGTTTACATTTGCACTCCCAACAGTGCGGGCAAGGTGCCCGCTCTTACCATCCTACACTAGATTATAGTACTACTTAGCGCGCTCATTAAAACACCTGCCTGTTTGCCTATACAGACTTTGTTGCAGGTGAGCGGAGTGCAATACACAACATTTGTAGTGGCTTGTGAACTAGAGTTGGTGTTTGACAGTGCACATTGGTTTTTATTCTTTCTCATCATAGGACATATTTTTGACAACTTGCTAGGAGCTTAGAAGCGCACATCAATGTTGTATCTGCTACCTATCTTCTTTAGATTGTGGGATATTTTATGAATACAGCATAGGACCGCTTATAACGTAAGTCGCCGGGATCTCAAATACCCACACTATAAGCGGTACCGCACTATAACCAAAACATCATTTTTCAAAGTCTACACGTGCATAAAAACTGTCGAGCAGGTAGTGGCGCGTGTTAGACATTCGAAGCGCGCGACCAGGCTGCTTTCACCCGCTTAAAAAAAAGAAAAGAAAAAAAATTGATGTTTCAAAGATACAAGTCCGCGGCCGGGCTGTTCAAAAAATAAAAGGAAAGTGCGGACTTCCCGCGGAACCGGACTGCACAGAAATGGGAACCGATTACTGCACGCGGTGTCCTTCGTCTCCTCTGACGCGTGCGCAATGGCAAAAACGCAGCTATCGCAAACCGCCATTCGAGTGGTGCACCTGCAATCCATGCCTTCGCTTCCGTTGTCAAAGTAATTCGTTCACGTTTTATAAACACGGCCACCACGAACCACAGTTGTCCGTAGCACCCTATCTGCAGCCAGCACCGAAAATGTACTGCTCGTTAGGCCTAGTTTGTGGGGTCGTGGGCGGCGCTCCGCACGGGAAGCTTGACCTTGACAACAGAGGGTTATTCAAGGGCAGTGCACGTGAAGTGATTTTTAAAAAACTGGGGACAAACACCGGTAACGCAGACATCACGCGATCGCGGGCGCGCGTTCCATGCGGAGTCTTGTGTTTGGAGCTGACAAACGGCCCTAGCAGCATTCTTGGTCGCCTTGGCAATCCTATCCTCACAGGGCATGCCCGCGATGCGCTGCTGCCGCGGCCTTTTTTTTTTCTTCCCTCCACTCCTGATTCATTCGTTCCGTGCTTTTTTCTCCTCCGTGGCGATTCGTTGCGCTCTTCTCGGGCAGCGCACTTCCATTGTGAAGCCTGCTCCCTACCTCAGTTATAACCGGTTATACCGCGTTATAACCGGTCTTTCATCTCATGGAGCTGCACAATAAGCAGTATGCCTATACATTAAGTTCTAGGGGAGGGTAAATGGGGCTCAGAAAAAACCGCATTATAGCCGGTCCTGCACTATAAGCAGTTACGTTATAAATGGGCTCTGCTGTATATGGAATAGCTTGAAATGGGTTCCTTTGATCACGATTAAATTTTTCCTTTGCACCCACTTCTTTTTCAACAAAGTCACAGCAACCACTGATATCGTATCTTCCAGGCAGCTGGACATGCATAAATGCTCAATTTGTAAGTTAACGCTGCTTTTCACTGGGTGTGGACACGTTTTTTTCAAGGCAGCATTCAGGCGAATCATGGCACTCACTCTCTTGATCATTTTTGAATTGGCACTACTGTATGGGAGGAGTGCTTTTCTCGACCTGGGATTGTACATCCAACAAATATGCCCTCCCAAAAAGAAATACTCATTGTCACTTTGCCATGCATAGCTTTAGGCAGTGTGACTCTGCAGTAGGACGAACGAGGAATTGTATTGTACTCTCAGTGTTTAAAGTGAGCACTTTCTCGGGTGCCATTGTACCACCAAAAACACTTGGCACCCGGTAGCTTTGCTGACGTACACTTGTGTACCTTTGTAGAGCTGGAATAAAATCCATCCATCACAGGGAACCTGTCATGACCAGTTTTTTGCAACACTGGAAAAAACAGCCATAGCGTGGGGGCAAGCAACACATTAATTACAATTTTGGCAGACTATGGTGTGTTAATATTTCATCTTAATATTTTCAGGCCTCGCATCACCGGCCAGTCATTCTAAGAGTTGCCTTTCTGTCAACGTAACAGACATTTCTGGTGGCCCTGAGCAGCATATGCAACTAGTGAAGGATAAGCCAACTTGCAGGGGACAGCAACAGATGATTGAAGCATGCAATCCCCTGATGTACGTAGGTGGACAGGAGAAATCGGCAGCGCAGAAGGCGCTGCAACGCCCCCAGAAAGTGGCCAGGAAGAGGCAGTGCCTTTCTGCAGACAAACAAGTGATGAGACCACAGGAGGCAGGGTGTGAGGAAGAGAAGGTGGGCCTTTTATGCTTTAAAGCATTCCATTCCTTTTGGGTGTGTACAGCTTTGTGTCGGACACAGTGAAGTGATAAAAATAATAAAACATGTCCTACTGGATAACTAGATAAATCTTCATGATACAGCAGAGTTTTGACTTGGGCTAGTTGGTTCATACTCTTCAAATTGCAGCGCAACCAAGACGAAGACAGGAGACACATGAATCACACAGACGAGCGCCGACTTACAGCTAGATTTATTTGCACTTCACCAGTCCTTTTTATGCAAATTCTTGCCACATCACGCCAAGCAGTCCAACAAAACACACACACAGAAAAAACCAGAGATGTAAAGCATACAGGCAAAATAAAACCTGCGCCTGTGCACTCCATCAAGGTACACACTCAGGCATGACAAGGCGGTTCATCTCTGGGGGAAAAAATTTCAACGCAAGCCTTCAGAACGAAATCAGCCAAGGAAACAAAACAGCAACAAAATCCTAAGGATAACAACACAAGTTGAAGATGAAACTGATGACCAACAATAAACACGGAAAGCCCGTCAGGATGAAACGAATAAAAACTAGAGCAATAACTCAGCGTCGAATCGTAAAAACTAAGAAAAGGAATGAAGGAATGACCAAAAAACACGTGACAACGGGTGAGGGTGAAACAACAAGGCTAGGCATAACCATCTAAAAATTCTACTTCCGCATCAGTAATTAAAAGTGAAGGCTTGCTCACACATTTATCCCCTGCTTTCTTAATGTGGAACGCTTCAACAAGTTGTCGTGCCGTCTTGTCTTTTGATTTACTTACAAATTTGGCTTGTTTGAATTTGGGGGTGCAACCACAAGTTGTGGTCGTCAATACATAGGGCAAACAGGCAGGTGTTACAATGAAAGAGCTAAGGAGCACAGTTGGAAGGTACGAAATAATGCTGGTGGCTTTTGTAGCGTTAGCTACACTGGCCTAGCCAAGCCCGTTTCGTGCGGCACATCAAGAGCCGTGCTGCGCATGTGCAAGGATCAGTGATGTCACACAGCTTGCGCACCGGAGCCACCGGAGCCGGCACCTCTCGCGCACTCCGCCGCCGCCGCGCGCGACTCACCACCGCCGGTCTGCGCATTCCAGAGGAGTGACGTTGTAGCCGTGGTAGACGCACTGGCGCCGGCGCGCGCTCGCTGTGCAGTAGCCGTCTGACACTGCGCTGGAGCCGCTGCGCTTCTGACTGGCGTTTGCCAGTGTGGTATAGCCATGGAGAAGGAGAGTGCAAATGCTGCTCAACAGTGCAGAAGAGCGGAGAAGCTTGACTCATTGGATCCCGAAGTAGTTGCCTGGCAATTAGCGGTTGAGCGTAGGAGGAATGAACAGAAGAAGGCTAAACGTGCTGCGGAGACACTGGAGTAAAGGGACGAACGTCTAGCAAAGCGGCGTCGCCAGGAGGCTGAGCGACGTGCCCGACCACCCCTGCAGCAACAACAAAAGCAAATAACTTTGTGCAACACCGTAACTTGGAAGGAAAAAATCAGCTGAACCTTTGCTAACGCTACGTATATCCTGGCATAGCCGAGCTAAGCCACTGCAACGTTTTTTTTTAAGTGAGCATTGCAAGCGTTGTGGTTGCACCCCCAAATTCAAACAAGCCAAATTTGTAAGTAAATCACAAGACAAGACGGCACGAGAACTTGTTGAAGCGTTCCACATTAAGAAAGCAGGGGATAAATGTGTGAGCAAGCCTTCACTTTTAATTACTGATGCGGAAGTAGAATTTTTAGATGGTTATGCCTAGCCTTGTTGTTTCACCCTCACCCGTTGTCACGTGTTTTTTGGTCATTCCTTCATTCCTTTTCTTAGTTTTTACGATTCGACGCTGAGTTATTGCTCTAGTTTTTATTCGTTTCATCCTGACGGGCTTTCCGTGTTTATTGTTGGTCATCAGTTTCATCTTCAACTTGTGTTGTTATCCTTAGGATTTTGTTGCTGTTTTGTTTCCTTGGCTGATTTCGTTCTGAAGGCTTGCGTTGAAATTTTTTCCCCCAGAGATGAACCGCCTTGTCATGCCTGAGTGTGTACCTTGATGGAGTGCACAGGCGCAGGTTTTATTTTGCCTGTATGCTTTACATCTCTGGTTTTTTCTGTGTGTGTGTTTTGTTGGACTGCTTGGCGTGATGTGGCAAGAATTTGCATAAAAAGGACTGGTGAAGTGCAAATAAATCTAGCTGTAAGTCGGCGATCGTCTGTGTGATTCATGTGTGTCCTGTCTTCGTCTTGGTCGCGCTGCAATTTGAAAAGTTCATGATACAACAGCGCAAAAAAACCTGGGACATGAAAGGGCACAGGACGGGACATAGGGCAGTGCCCATCCTGTGTCCTTTCTTGTCCCGGGTTTTTTTGCGCTGTTGTATCATGAAGCTTAACCAACTTGCCCAACTGCCACTTCTAAACTAGATAAATATCTTTTTATTGAGAGTCATTCATCTTTGTAAGTGAGCTCTCAGCACAAGAGAGAAATAGATATTTGAAACTTTCCCACCCTCTCTCTAACTGAGTCATGTGTTGCTATGCATGGGGCCAGCCACAAGAGAGCAAAGAAGTGCGGGGGGATCATGGTGCTCCCACAAACAAGAAGCCCCGGCTCAGTAAGCAGCAGCTGCGTGAGCTCTTCTCATCCAGTTCGGAGCATGAGGAAGTCGCAGAGGAGGAAAGTGCAGGCGTTGCATTGTTCCATAGTGGTGACCATGCACCATCATACAGAGCAGCTGCTGGCACACTTCTTGTTGGGAAGAAAGCAGAAAAAGCGGTGAAGAAGTTGGCGTGGCTCGCAAGGCAACCTGAGGTGCGGCCAGGAGTGGTGGCCTCGTTTGTGCGCCGCGTGAAACGTGATGCACTTATACATGCCGCTCTCCTCTACCTGAGCTGCTGCAAAGCCAACCCTCTGGGAGCATATTGCCGTGGTGAGCTGGCACCGCCCCTGATGACCGAGCTTGAAACGCTGCTGCTCAAAGCACTAGCGCTCAAGCGAGGCGGGTGGGCAGCACTGTTGTCTTCCTTGCGGGCACGGTTCTGGAGCCCACAGCGACCAGCACAGATGCTGGCACAGGCATCGTATGTGCGCCTGCTGTATGCTGCGTGCAGTCAACTTAAAGATCACGAGGTGGCACTCGTTACAACCTGGGACCTCCTGTACTCAGGCCAGGCACCTTTTCTGGTGGCGTCAGCTGTGGGTGCCTGGCCTGGTCTGCTTTCTGCGTTGCCACCTGGTGAGTGTATCAACATTGCACTAGGAGATTTGGAGAACGTAACTGCAGATATTCCCAAGTAGACTGTTTCCCAACTTTTACTTATCTCTGGTTCTTTACCAGCCATTTTGAACTAGGTAGTACTGTATGGAAAGGATAATCCTGCTTTTGGGCCAGTTGGGAATGTTGTTACTGTAACAGGATGTTGCCAAGTGAATGGGAAGGCTTGCAGAAGTATGTGACAGACATGCCCTTTATTTCCTCATGTTGCTTGCAGTACACACTCACATGCACTCCTCGCCTGGGCGCTGCCTTACGGTGTCTTACCTTGCAATGTGTGCATTGTTAACATCTCTCAAATGCAGCTGGCACAGTAGCAGGAACCAGTTTTCTTATTTTGTGTTCACTAACATAGTAGCCCAAAAGTAATGCTTGCTGCAAACACCAATAAAGACGGACTGGACATTTATCATGAGATTTTTCTGGTAAATGTTCATCAACAAGAATTAGTGAAACAACATTTCCACAGCACCTCCAAACTGTGACTCAAAATGACTCACAACAGTCGCTGCTCCAGAAGTGCCAAAATCATGCACAGTTACTTCACAAACTAGGCAGGCTCAAAAACAAAAAAATATGTCGCAAGAACTCACTACCGTAGGCACTTTAAAGGGCAGTGTATCTGGCGACAAGGCACTTTCATGTGTGAAAGCATGTGGGCTCAGTGAAAAGCCATATTATTCCACATGTGCCTGTGCTGCCTTATCCACTTCGTGCCAATAGAAGAGTAATTACAGTGGACCCCTTTCATGAGGAACACTGATCTAACAGACATTTGGTTATAGCAGACATCATTCACTGTATATTTTATCTTTGCTGTTAATTGGACCTCTTTTGTAACATCAATCTATTGAAGCCAGTTGGTTATGAAGCACGAGTTTCTCTAAAAATTTCATCTAACTTTTGTAGCTTCTGGCTGCTAACTGCGATTAGTAAGTTTGTTGTGGAAGCAAGGGGAAACTACAGATGCTTGCACTTCTGCAAATGTGGAGTATGTCATTTAACTATGAAACAACCTCTAGGTGTCCCTGAAGTGGGAATGCAATGTAGATTACCACTTCATCTTGCAAAGGGTATGAAGACAACTGTGTATGCCGGCATGTGTGCCAGCGTAGAATACATGGAGTGTGCAGAAAAGCTTTCCAATGCATTCAGCTTTCAACAACGATGCATAGCACTTGTAGTATAGTATAGCTTAAAGCCTGACGTATAGACAGAGTGCGTGGTGGACTCCGCCTCCCATACTGCATTCCATTAATGATGAATCTGCCTGGCAAATGCAAGCAAGGCAATCAGCTTCACTTTCATTAGCATGAACAAGCTATTGTGCCAACTTCCAAGAAACTGAAGCAGTTAACGCGTGATGCAGGAAATCTGTGATGGAGAAAACATGAATTGTGTCCTCTGGGATGCAGCCCACAAAGCAAATCAGTTAACATTAAGGCAAATGGCATAAACCTCTTTCCACCTGCCATAGCCTTCTTTTGCATGTAGATCAATGTAAGGGCCGATCAGAAAATGAAAACACGGTGCTCTGCTTATAAGAGACCCATCTCATGGGGGGCACAAACTGCTTCCGGGTCTCCCGTAAGGAGTTCAGTTGTGACAAGAGAAAACGGCCGGACAAACACTGAGGCATTGGCTCATGACAACCGTCATGTGGGTCCTGCCATCAGGATTGTGTAAAAACAGGTCCAGAGGTCAGCAAAATTCCTGTCACTCAGTCTCACTCAAGAATATTATTAAATGCGAAGCATTTCTTGGTGAATTTTTGTCACTTAGGACCAACTGACCTACCTTACTTACCTTCCTTACCTTACCTTACCTACCTACCTACCTACCTGCCTGCTTACCTGCCTGCTCTCTCTCTTTCTCTCTCATTCCCCTGATGTACCCGAACATTTGCATGGTAGGGTACAAATGTCTGATGAACATGAACCACTGGCTTTTACATACATCACTGAAGTGATTTACTCATAACGTACATCATGATAAACAACACTGCAATTATTTGTGGCTTACACCAGTAGTGCTCGGTCCACAGTATGCACTACAGGTGTTTGAATCTTATAGAACCTACGATAACCAATGACTAACTAAAAAGACATACGAAATGCCAGGACGGCAGTAAATAGACATATGAAATGCTGTTCGGACCCACAACTGAGCGGTGCCTCAAGTTTTTGCACCTCACCCCGGTGCACAGCCTCCAGGATTGGCTGACACTTCTGCGTTCGTGGTTGAAAGCCGGCTCAAAGAGCTCCGCCTTTAAAACAAGAAAGTAACACTATTGCAGGTTGCGATTGACATGTAGACATAACAAGCACACAGACACATGTGCAGCCTACCAATCTTTAGGGCAGTGCCGAACACGGGCTCTTGAGGTTCCAAGCATGCATGCTACCACTAGGGTATGGCTCCCAGGTGAAAATATTGCAACTGGAAACAACTGAGACCAGTTCAAGTGGGTTATGGTCAAATTCCCAGTGGGGACCAGTTGAAATGGGTCCCAGATGGGACCCACTGGCAACTGGTCCCCACTGGGAATTTGAGCATAAACCATTTGAACTGGTCCCAACTGGTCCCCATTGCTACTGGTCCCCACTGGGAATTTGACCATAAACGACTTGAACTGGTCCCAACTGGTCCCCATTGCTACTGGTTCCAATTGGCCCCGCTGCTACTCACTTAGCCTATGTGAGCCCAGTAGCAACGGCGGGAAACTTTTGCCCCTGTTATACATGCGTAACAGAGATTGTGAACTATACTCAGCTGTAACCATACATCATTATTTAATGAGTGAAAAGATCACTCGTTGCCATCGCATGTGACCGAGTTGGTAACTGCTGGCCGCGAAATCTGTAGATCAAGTCATACAGCAGAATTAAGTAGCCCGGTGCTGAAACGTGACATTTATTACAAATATTGAAGCTTGTTCTCTGGCTCGGAATCTTCCTGTATGCTTTCTTGGAGACGTGGCAGACTCTTGGATATGTCGTGGGTCGTGCACATATTTCATCACCTGAAAGCAATTATATTTCTATACTGTTAGCAAAGTTAAAAGAAAATCACTGCTATTGTAATGAAGAAGCGCACTGTGCACAGCCCTGCACCAGTGTCATCTTACATTAGCGCCATACACTGCGTCCATGACTACGTCGGACTTCATTATTATAATTGGTAGAATCGTAACACCATCCAGCCCAAGCCCCACTGGTCCGGGGCTGTGCACAGCGCATTCCTTCATTACCCTATAAACATGCAACCCTACCAAAAACGTCAAACAGCCACTGGCTGATACTAAGAGTTCAACTCAGTGCAGTAACTTCGAAGCACTCTTCAGTGTAAAAATTCATAGACGGAGACATCTCTCACCTTCAAATGCTAGCATCGGCACCAAGGAAAGCTGCGCCAAGCGAAACTTGCGCACAGGCGCTTCTAAATTTTCTGTTACCCAGCTTCTTTTTGTCAATAAATATTACGGCATTAGCACAAATTAATTTTATTTTTTTATATATTTTGCGCATGCAGTTGTTAATTGTTTACTCTATTTTCTTCGAACAAATAAGATACGAAACTAACAATGGCTGTCAAGGCAACTGGTTCGAGTGGAACTGATTATGGGTCCTGTTGGTGTCCAGATGGGCCCAACGGAAACCAGTTGCCCCTCACTTCGTTTCTAACTGGTACCATTTGGCCGGCAACTGGGACCACTTTGAGTTGTCCCTAGTTGAAGTACTCCCAACTGGGGCCAGTTGCTCCCCAGTTCACCTGCAACTGTGACCACTTGCTTCCCATTTAGCGTCCAAATGGGACCAGTTGGCTTTGAACTGGGACCAGTTGATTCCAGTTACTTCCTGTTGAAACCAGTTAGATTCCCAGCTGTGCATTTTCACCTGGGCTGCTTCTCCCGCTCAGTATACATAATAAATAAACCTATTGCACCACCATTTGTAATGATGGTGCTTGTGTTTTGTGAATTCCTCTTCTAATGTGTGATAAGCACTATTGTAGCAGTACTTACCAGGTTCTGCAAAATGTTGAGGCCCGTGTACTGTGCGATGTCAGTGCATGTTAAATAACCCCAGGTGGTCGGAATTTCCGGAGACCTCCACTACAGCATCTCATAATGACAGCTGGTTTTGGAGCGTAAAACCCCAGAAATCAATCAAGACGTTCTGCTACCATTTTGTATGCTTTTGTGCAACTTTGCTCGATCCCATAGGAATAAATTTATGAACAACGCTTATGATAGCACATCAACACATTGTTTGATACATTTTGCTTTGACAAAAGAGATGACTGTGCTTTGGACTAACATGACTTCCAACGTTGCATCATACCATGAGGTACCATTCAGTCACCAGAGGGCTGTCAACGTTCCTGGTTAGCCCATGTTAAGCATACTCATGAGTGGGTACATGCGCTTGCACAAACCTTGATCCTACTTGTAACACTGGGACTGAATGCCAAACAATTCGTTGTAGGCAATTTCCTTATTGGCTGCTTCACATGAGAAGTATTCCCTCTGTGCATGGGACCTGCAGGGCTTTTTTCTTGCTTTGGGCCCACTTGGATTCAGACTTACCAGAATTCTACTCAGCTAAGCTCACTCGAACTCGTACTCACAAGATTTTTCCTTAACCGCACTAACTTGGACTCAAACTTGCCAGTTCTTTGCTCAGCCGGATTCACTCAGTCTTGGGGTCAGCAGTTTTTTTCCTCTGCCAGGTTCACTGAAACTCAAGTTGACCAGATTTTTCCCTCGGCCTCACTAACTCGGACTGACTCACCAGATTTTTCTGCTGGGCTCATTCACACTGGAACATCAGCATGTAACAAGAACAGCACAAAAGAAAGCATGTGATCATTGGTGTAGGAGTGACAAATACACTGGCACTGAAGTTTATTTCCACTGACAGAGTCCAAAGAAAGGATATTGTGTTCTTTGTGTATGGTACGGGTGACCGTATAGTGAAGGTGGGGACATACAGCCTATCAACTTGTGGTATGTGTTAACCTGTATCTGAGCGAGCAGACATTTTTAGATATACTGCTCCAACAAAATAGAGCCGATGTCATGGGTATGCAATGCGGGATCTCGTACATTCCGACCAAGTGTTACGGATAGCCGTGGTCTTTAGCGTTATTAAGTAGATGCTGCCTCAGATTTTCATGAGAATTGGAATTCGCTTTTATTTCCGACACACTTGTTGGGGTCCCCCAGGCAAAAAGATGTGCAAACAGCTTGACAGGGCCTCGGTGCCCGCAGAGGGCAACATGCAGTGGATTTCACACAATTGTAGTCATTGTACAACACAGTTACAGCCAGCATAAAACACACAATAAAAAGAAAAATCGAAGAGTAAAGGGGTGCGGTGCCATACATTTTGTAGCCGCATTTCATCAGCACTGCGTATCCACACCAATGTGGGACTTAAATGCTAGACATAGTCACGTCAACCTTGGCTTTATTATAATGGCGTGCCTTCAAAGGTCACCTTCCAGTAACCGTAACTGTCATGAAAAAAATATTGTTTTGTCTAAAATAGTATAAGTAATGAATGTCCACAGTGGACGTAGGGCCAGGCTTTCGAACGCGACTTCAAAAGCGCTGTCGTATTGTTGCTTCTCTAGGCATGCCGTTTGAGCCTTAGGGCCTCTGTGACCTTAGCATTTTTGCTGGGTTCATCTTGCCTCTTCATGACCAGTGAGAGAAAAGGGAGCCAGACTTGGGCCTGTAGCAGCACCTGTCATCATGGCACCGAGTGCTGTTTCTTTGGCTGCTTTGACCAGGCTGTTCTGCTCCTCGCAACAATCACAGAATTGCTCTCTCTTCTTCCCTGCTTGCTTGCTTCCACAGATGCTGGGAGGGCAAGCTGGTGTCTGGTCAGTGAAATAGGTGTCAGTGTAGATTTGCTGTGTGCGTGCATTACAAAGTTGTGATGCAGCTGAGGAACGCTTGAAGCCGTAGTGCTTGCACTTCGTGAGGAATGAGGAAAGGTGCAGAGGATATGCGTAGATGATGGCTTGCAACTTGGTTCGCAAGCCTGCAGTGTGTTTGCAGTGTCATTGCGGACATGTTTATGTTGGAGGACATTTAAGTATGGCACATATTTTTCAAAGGTGACCTCAAATGAAACAATCTGATTGAAAAGTGAATAAAGTGATTCAATGTGAAGCAGAAATGAATACTCTTAATTGGTGTAAATCAAACAGGCATAAAATAAATAACCATGAGTCAAAGGTGAGTTAAAGGCGAGTTTGAGTGAATTAATGTGAATCAAAGATCATGTATTGTTAGCTACAGGAATTATATGCACCTTGTGATAGCATGTGTGTGTTTGAGGCTGTGCTTATAGACAATAGCTGGTTCCATCTTCCCATCGCCTATACACTGCAGTGCTCATTCTTGAACAGCAACAAGAAAAGAGCAGATAAACACAAACTGAGAGTCGGTTCCATCTTCTCTTCGCCTATACAGTGCAGCACTTTTTCTTGAACAGCAATAAGAAAAGAGTAGATAAACACAAAATAAACACAAGAAAAACACCAGCGCATCATTGCTCCGAACTTCCAGCAGCATTCACATTGAGTGTAATTGCACTTCTGTATTTATACCACATAAAACCCAATAGTTCTGTGTAAAGTATAAGTGTATCGCATTTTTGTACTTCAGTGCACATGTAAATCCGGCACGGTATTGTACCATAATCGTGGTAGGTGAAAATCGGCTCTGAATTTACGGCGAGTTGACGTCCCTTGTGGCATGGGGTTCATGTGTCAGTGAGGCAAATGTGAGAAATGAAAATTAAAGCTCACTGCATTTGTGTATTATGTCTGTCTGAATTCACGGAACCTGTATTACAGTTTCGAAGTGACACCGACTGAATTTGACTGTATCACGAAATTATTTGCTCAGGAAGTAGAGTTTCAATTGTGCATTGCTGGATGTAAAATGGCCAAATCACTTAAATTTATTTATTTTTTTATTTTTATTTGTAGATACTGCAATCCCACTTAAGGGATTATGGCAGGGTGGGAATTACAATCATGAATATTGCAGGGAACACATGAAGCAAAATAGAAAATACGTTAGCGGGATACAGTTAAAAGAATTACAAAAAGGGGATAACTCATATACAATATTAACCAACACATAAGCAACCATGACGACAAAATGCAATTCAAAATATACAGGATAAAAACACCACAGTGCGACTCACATACGCTAGTATTGGAAAACATGGGTCTCAATTCTGCACAATTAGACACGGATTCTTCGCAGTTAGGCACGAGGTAAACATTTGAAATGATGATTTAAGTTGTTCCATTCCCCGACTGTCCTTGGGAAAAATAAATACCTGAAACAATTAGTGCGTGTTTGAAAGTGCGTGATAGAAAGATTATGGCGCTGCCTTGTTGGATATCCAGACGGGAAAGAAAATATTTGCTTGTGTCTATCTTATAGCGTTTATTAATTAGCCGATATAAAAATTTGAGACGAGAAATCCAGTTTCTTTCAGACATTGGTGGAAGATTAGCTCTCACCAGTAGGTCACTAACAGATCTATGTCCATAGCTGTTATGTATCAAATAGGCTGCCTTTCTTTGTACTTTTTCAATCTTGTTTAAGATAATCTACGTAAAAGGATTCCGTATAACGGCTGCATAATTTAGTATGGGCAGAACTGTTCGTTTGTGTGCCAGCAAGCGCACAGTAGGAGTGGAGTGCCTGAGAGCTCTTCTAAGAAATGAAAGTCTAGTGTTAGCACAAGCTACAACATAATCGATATGCTTATTCCACATGAGGATGTGAACCCCCAGATACTTGTAGCACTGCACCTCAGCAAGGAATATATTGTTAAAGTTGTATTGGAACAAAAGCAGATCATTTTTGTGAGAAATGCGCATAGTCTTTTCGAAGGTTATGGGCATCTGCCAAGTGTCACACCAGGATTTTCCTTTTTGAAATGCGGCATTTAACATTACTTGCTCATTAGAATTTTTTACCTCAGAATAAATAACACAGTCGTCTACATAGAGTTTTATGTTAACAGGTATGTTGCTAACATTGTCATTGATATACAAGAGAAACAAAAGCGATCCAAGCAGCAAACCCTGGGGGGTGTTCCACAGGAACCCGCTCAGAGAATTTTTCTTTAAATACAACAAATTGCTGCCGGCTATGAAGGTAAGATGAAGTCCATTTAGTTAACTGCTTGTTCTTAAGCATTTTGTCTAGTTTGAAAATTAATTTTTTGTGAGAAACCTTATCAAATGCCTTTGAAAAGTCAATAAAAATTGCACCAGTCTGCACGCCAGTGCAAAGTCATGAATGGTCTGAACTTATTGGGTACAGTCTGTTTCACACTTACGGGAAATCTCAGAGTGCCCGGCAACGCAATGCGGCCATGATGCAGTGAGCACTGGAGTCGGCCAGCAGGTGCAGATGCACGGTGCGTGCAGCCTAGAACCACGTCGTCTGCTACGACGGCACGTGCTGGCTGTATTGTCAGGAAGTGTGCTACTGTGTGCGGCATCGCGCTGATTTCATCGTGGACATGACAAGTCAGCTGATATGCTTCACTAAAGGTTGTGCGGCGCCATCTTCTTGGGCCTGCATGGGCAAGAAAGGAGTTCTGCAAACCTAATTTGACAACACACTTGCCTTGTGCTAGTGGAGGGCCGGGGTACTGGGCGGGTGCACGTATGCTTCGTCAACGCGTCTGCTACCATAATGCGCAGCGACAATGAACGCTGCACCAGTTTTACTCAAAGAATCCTTGAATTCCGTATCTACAGACAGTTGTGGCGTTTTAGCCTCACCAATGGCAGAAGGAATGCGGTGCTATTGAATTTTATGTTTTCAATGTCATTTGATCCTTTTTATCGCATGGAGTTTAAAGAGCGCCGAATCACCAAGAAGCCCAACATCGTCAGCGAGTGTGCCACGCTCCGACAGGACACGTCGCTCACTTAGTCCCTTTACGCCTTTCTTCCGTTAAGAATGAGCGCTCTCATGGCTGCTGCTGGGGACATGACCCGACATGACTGAGTGAAGTTGGGAGTGCGATGCGTGCATTTCGTCCCGACGGAGAGTGCCTGTCTTGTGCCACTGCAATGTTATCGAGCAGAGTTACTTCCTTGTGAATTTTGTCACCTAGAGCGTTCCTTTATTCTTATCCATTTATCTGATCGTGATCGACCAGCATAGTTACTACAGTGGAATGCTTTCTTTTCATTTCCCGTCAAGAAAAGACCGAGCACGATATGCACACATTGTAGCATCCATTGTCGCTGCGCATTACGGTAGCACACATGCACCCTCTCAGTACCCCAGTCCTCCGGCAGCGCAAGGCAAATGTGTTGTCAAATTAGGTTTGCAGAGCTCCTTTCTTGCCAATGCAGGCCCGAAAGGATGGCACCGTGCATCCTTTAGTGAAGAATATTGGCTGACTTCTCATGTCAACGATGAAATCAACGCGATGCCGCACACAGTCGCACGCTTCCCGACAGCTCACGCTGTCGTAGCAGACGACGCGGTTCAAGGGTGCATGCATCGCGCGTCCGCGCCTGTGCGAGCAGCCGCTGCTGGCCGATTCCAGCGCTCGCCGCGTCATGGCCGCATCGCGTTGCAAGGCGCTCCGAGATTTCTCCCAAGTGTGAAACAGACTGTACAAGTTGAGTAGCCTTTTCCGAATCCATGTTGAGATTCTGATGGGGCATTGTGAGCAGTTAAAAATTACGAAATATGATCGTGAACTACATGCTCAAGCAATTTATAAACCGTTGGCAATAGTGACATCGGCCCATAATTACTAATTTCATCTTTCTTTCCCTTTTTGGGTAGTTTCACTTTGGCTGTTATCCAGTCTATTGGCACTTGTCCTTCTTTCAATGATTTTGTAAGAAGAATGCACAAATATTTACAAACCCATTCCGTGTACCTTTTGAGAAAGGCATTAAGTATTTCGTCAGAACCACTAGGTTTTTTAATATCAAGTTCCAAGAGCATGTTGAAACTTCCCTGTTCACTTACGTTCACTTGCGACAATGTCAGGCATCGGCGGTAATGTTGGCATAAAATTAGGAAATTTCCCATCATCATTAGTAAAGCAGGACTGAAACTGTGTGTTGAATGCATTGGCAATTTTTGTGGCATCAGTAATGTGAACACCATTAATAATAAAAGCATCTACATTAGTTGAGAATGGGGAAGTCATTTGCCAAAACTTCTGTGGTGAACTAGTGATAAAACTAGGTAATCAAACTGAAAAATATTTGTCTTTGTTAGTAGCTACCTGTGTTTTATCTTTGCAAGACAGATATGAAACTTTTTGCTCTATGCTCAAGCTGACGCCTGCGGAACGACGTTTTGTCTTTAACATTTTTAATTTTCGCTGCAGTTGTATAGTGGAGCCACTTATCCGAGCATCCAAGCATTTTTTTCTTACGTATTAATGGCACAAATTGATCAATGCATTCATGTACAAGTTTTCTAAGAGAAGCCCAAAGATTGTGAACATTTGCATTGCTACAAGAGAAATCATCGAGATGAAATGAAAGCACATCAATTATAGCTTCATCATCGGCTCTGGAAAAGTTTCAAAAATGCTAAACTTCATTAGCTATCTTGAAATTAACATTTCTGAGACAAAGAAAGATGGCCTGATGATTGGAAATTCCGGGAATAATTTGAGATGAGGCATTCTTAAAAAGTAGAATTAACGAAAGCATTAACGAAAGGGTAGCATGCGTCGTAGTAAAGCTAAATAAGCGGTATAAACTTAAGATAATCCAGGGATATGCGCCAACAACGAGCTACGACGACGAACAAGTGGAGCAGTTCTACGAGGATATCGAATTAGCAATAACGAAAGTACGCACGCAATACACTGTAGTCATGGAGGATTTCAACACTAAAGTAGGGACAAAACAAAGTGGAGAGCAGGCGATTGGCAACTACGGAGTCGGCTGTAGAAATGACCGTGGGGATATGCTCGTGCAATTTGCCGAAAGAAACCGACTCCGAATAATGAACACGTTTTTCAAGAAACACAAGAATAGGAAGTGGACGTGGAAAAGCCCTAACGGGGAAACAAAGAATGAAATCGACTTTATAATGTGCGAACAACCAGGTATAATTCAAGACACAGAAGTAGTGGGGAAGATAAAATGCAGCGATCACAGATTAGTAAGAGCAAAGATTGTACTCAACCTAAAGAAAACAAGAACTAAATTATTCACTAGAAAAAAATGTAATCTAGAGGTAATCAGATCGAAGAACGAAGAATTTAAAGTCGCCCTAAGCAACAAGTTCGAGGCCTTAGGCGAAAAAGGTGACGATGTAGAAGAAATAAACAAAACTCTAACGAAAACAATCCTTGAAACAGCGATAGAACTCGGGGGCAAAACAGCAAAGCAAACAACAAATAAGCTGTCCCAATCTACCAAGGACTTAATAAAAAAAACGTCAACAAATGAAAGTAACTTCGCCCAAAGATAAGATTGAATTCGCAGAACTATCAAAGTTGATCAGTAAAGCCAGGCAAAGAGATATAAGAAACTTTAACACGAGAGAAATAGAGAAAGCAGTAGAAAAAGGCACCAGCATTAAATCGGTCAAAAAGAAACTGCACTTAGGACAATATAAAATGCATGCGCTAAAAGATAAACAAGGTAACGTTATCAATAATTTCAACGAAATAGTAAAGGTAGCAGAAGATTTCTACTCAGAACTGTACAGCTCTCAGACAGACCATACAACCTTAAAAGAAATAGAATCAGAGGAAGATACTGAAATTCCATGTACAACCACTGACGAAGTCAAAAAAGCTGCTAAAGGCATGGCCCGCGGTAAAGCAGCCGGTGAAGATGGTATAACAGCCGACTTGATCAAAGACGGAGGAGATGTACTTGAAAAACTTGCATCGCTCTTCACGAAATGTGTCAAGACATGTAGTATACCGCGCAGTTGGAAAAATGCTAATATAATCCTTATCCACAAGAAAGGTGACATAAAGGAGTTAAAGAATTACAGACCAATTAGCCTACTCCCAGTAATATACAAGCTATTTACAAAAGTAATTTCTACAAGGATAAGAGAAACCCTCGACTTTAACCAACCGAGAGAACAAGCTGGTTTTAGGAAAGGTTACTCGACAATGGACCACAGCCACGCTATCAACCTAGTAATTGAGAAGTACGTGGAATATAACAAACCTCTTTATATGGAGTTTATCGACTACGAGAAAGCATTTGACTCCATAGAAATACAAGCAGTTATAGAAGCTCTACGACGACAAGGGGTACCTGGCGTTTACGTGAAAATCATAAACAACATATACGAAGATTGCACAGCCACACTACTTCTACATGAGAAAAGCAGAGAAATCCCGATCGAGAGAGGTGTGAGACAGGGAGATACGATATCCCCGATGCTATTCACTGCATGTTTAGAGGAAATCTTTAAACGTCTAGACTGTGAAGAAAAGGGCATTCGAATAGATGGAGAATATCTCAGCAATTTAAGATTTGCAGACGACATTGTACTCTTTAGCAATGATGGAGACGAACTACAAAACATGATTAATGACCTAAACAGGGAAAGTATTAAAATTGGGTTAAAAATGAATAGGCAAAAGACCAAAGTTATGCTCAATAGCCTAGCTAAGGAACAGGAATTTACAATCGACAATGAACCCTTACAATGTGTAAACGAATATGTATACCTGGGACAGTTAATAACGGGAACTCCCAACCACGAAAAAGAAATTCTCCGTAGAATAAGGATGGGCTGGAGCGCATTCGGAAGGAATTACAAAATCATGACTGGAAACTTACCGCTCTCACTAAAGCGCAAAGTATTCAATCACTGTATCCTCCCAGTACTAACGTACGGTGCAGAAACGTGGAGGATAACTAAAAGACTAGAGATGAAACTAAGGAGCGCGCAACGTGCAATGGAAAGAAAAATGATAGGGGTAACGCTAAGAGATAAAAAACGAGCGGAATGGATCAGAGAACAGACAGGAGTAGCCGATATTATTATATCAATTAAAAGAAAGAAGTGGACCTGGGCAGGACATGTCATGAGGAGAACAGATAACAGATGGACAGTAAGAGCGACGGAATGGATACCAAGAGAGGGAAAACGCAACAGAGGCAGGCAAAGGGTTAGATGGAGCGATGAAATTAAAAAGTTTGCGGGCGTAAAGTGGAACCAACTCGCTCAGGAGAGGGTGGAGTGGAAATCGATGGGAGAGGCCTTCGTCCTGCAGTGGACCTAAATAGGCTGATGATGATGATGATGATGATTCTTAAAAAGTGCTACTACTTACGAAGAAAAGGTCGAGTAGTGACTTACTGCTATCATGAATTCTAGTGAAAGCTTCAACAACTTGAGTAAGGTCAAAGGCAAAAGCAATATCAAACATTGCCTCTCCTACCTTGTCATTACTAGTTTTGGGGGACATTGTTAGCCAGTCAGTACCAGGCAAATTGATATCACCAGATAGGATTGTCCGATCCTCAGGTTTTACATGGTCACAAATATTTTTTTAACACTTCCATAGTAGAAACGTCAGAGTTAGGAGGCCTATACATGGCACCCATGATATACCCAAGGCTGCAACTATAGGCTTTCCAGAATAAACGCTCAAGGCTGGCAACATCAGGCATTAAGAATGTTAAGCGCACTTTTGTAGATTATACAAACCCCACCACCCCTACTACCACAGTCTTTCCTGTAAGCTCGGTAACCTAATGGAACAAATTCGCTATCATAGACTTCATCATTGAGCCATGTCTCGGTTAATGTGACAATGTTTGGATTGTGAACAATAATTAGCCCCTCAAGCTCTGTGCTTTTGTTGACCATGCTCCTACAATTGATGTTAAGTTTCAAGAACTGATTATCTTTTTGCGTTTGTCAATCCTGTCCATCACTTTTCAGCTTAAAGCGGCATTTCTTTTAACTGTCCCAGCCATACATGACGCCATTTACACTTAGCTTATCATAAACAAGCTTAACCTTAGCCCCTTTTTTCTTTTCTTCTAGTGCAGTTTTCCAAAGCATACTTCGCTGCTCACGGACATGTTGCGAAAAATCTTCCGCAACAGACAGTGAAGTGCCTTTAAGTTTATGCAAAAATTTTAAAATTGACAACTTTTCTGTATAATCCAAACATCTTGTTACAATTGAATGTGATTTATTTTCCATACTATGGCCTACCCTATGACTTTGCTCACTGCTGACCGCTTTAAGTCCAAGTTTTTCTTCTACAAAGTCCTTATTAAATTTCTTCTCTAACTCTTCTTGTGTCTCGTTCTTGGGTTCATAAAGACCAAAGGTGATTGGGTTATTCTGTCGGCTCCTGTTTTCTAGGTGATCTACTTTGTCTTTAAGCGCTACAGAATCTGTGTCAACTTGGGACATCTTACCTTGTAAGACTTTAATCTTGTCACCCAATGTAGCAAGAGTAGACAGCTGTTTCTCCATTGCCTCTATTCTGTCACTTACTGCAGGCAATTTCTTTTCCATCTTCTCATGAGAGGATTGCATAGATGCCATGGTTTCCGTTATTTGTTGTTGTCCAGAAAGTAACTCACGCAACGTATCATTTTGGGAAGGACCGGGATTTGTTTCTACGTCCCCACAAAGTAATAAACTTTTTGCTAAGGTGAAAATATAAGTAACAGCACTTAGTACAAAGTGTGGCCAAGGCAGCAGCAACAAGTAAGGGTTGTCACTATGAAAACAATGCGATGGTCGGTTATCACCCACCTGAAGAACGAAGCAGAAGGGATTACTGAGGATCTCGTCGGTAGTGCTGCTGCCTGGCCCACTGGGGAGGCTCGTCGGTTCACACCCTTTTGTAGCCTTCGAGAGAGACACGTGATATGACGTCGCCAAAGACAGTCAAAATGGCCATCTTGAGGTGTGAAGGATTTTGATGCTGCTGATACCGTGGTCGGCAAGAGGCGATGGCTCCGGTCCATAACTGTGTAACAGTTCAGCTTGCTTGATTCCAGGGAGGCAGCCACGCTGTGATAGCAGGATTTCCTGAAGCAGAGCCAGAACCTGAAGAATGAAGCAGAAAAGATTACTGAGCGTCCCATCGGTAGTGCTGCTGCCTGGCCCACTCATTCATGCTCATGCTCATTCATGGCCCACTCATTCAGCTCATGTTCATTCAGATATATTATCTTGCATGAAGCTCACTTGTACTCACACTTCCCAGAGCTCAACACAGTTGTGCTCACTCGTTCTCAGATTTACAGGTATTCACCTGGGCCGGGCTCATTTTAACTCAGACTCATGCATATTGAAAATCCTTCTCCACTGAGCTCCCTCGCACTCAGACTCCCCAAAATTTTACTATGCCAGAATCACTTGGACTCAGAGTGACGAATATCCCATTGAACCAGGCTCACCCAGACTCAAACTCACTCGTGCTCACACTCAAGCTTAGTTGGACTCACTCAAACTCGTACTCAAAAGTTGCTGTGAGTCTGAGTGAGCCTGTGTTAGCGGACTCATGAGCGAGACCACCGACCTATGAATTGGTCCACTGTACTCGTGGGGCCTGCTGAGTGAGGAATGTGCGTGCACTCACCTACAGACAAGCCATGACTGTACCTGTTAGTATTGATTTTTCTAATGGCATGTACGCTTGGATCAGTGAGCCAGAAGCCAGTTTGATGTCTGCCAGTGTGCGAGAGAGGTCTCCAAGTGTCATGATCCTCTGAAACTATCAAGAGAAGGAAGAAGCGATACCTAAACAAGAACAGAGAAAGAAACACAGAGTGCACAAAGGAAGACAAAGATCTGTGAATAATACATGTCAATACGCTATTGGTTGAGAAGCTCGCGGTGCGTGACCCGAGCACTGGTGGAAATATCTCGAACGTTGAGCTGGAATTGTCTGACTGGATGTGGTGGATGAAGGACGCAAACACCGTACTGGAAACAGGAATGGCCAGCGTTCGGGCAAGGAAGTGGCCATCCATAGTGAGCGCAGACGAACTGGCAGCACTCCTCCATCTGCAGCAAGCCGCCAGCGTTCCACTAGGCTATCCCCGGAGCAACACATCGGCAACGGAAATGGCACAGCGCATGAAGGCTTGCTAGGCCAAATGCACTAGGCTTAGCTGAGAGCCATGTCAGCTGTGTCACCGAGCACCGGACAGCAAAGACTGTCTTGGGCGCTGACTAAGGCACCACGTCTCACGCAACATGGTTGAGGTGGCCAAGTAAACAAGTAAGACTGAACTGACCTTATCGTCGACAACACAGCCTACGCCTGAGTTGAGAACAGACAGACAGACATTGAACTTTATTTAGGTCGTGAGGGACTAGCTGGAGGATCCCCGCTGGGGCCTCCTGTTCGCCGTTGGCTGCTCCTATGTCGGAATCGGGAGGCCAAGCCTCCGCTCTTTCATGGGCCCTCTGGACGGCCTCGGACTGGCGCTTGAGTTCTGAACTCGTGATGACCTCGTCCCAGTCCTGTTCGCAGATGAGTGACATGTCCTGTAATGCAGGACACTGCCAGAGCATGTGTGCTAGAGTGCTGAACTCCCGCCAGCAGTCCGGGCACCGTGGATCAATTTCGGTGTTAATCCTGCTAAGGAAAGCGCGCGAGGGATATGGCCTCGTCTGAAGCAACCTAAGCGTGATAGCTTGAGACCTACATAATTTTGGGTGCGGAGGCGGGAAGCGCCTGCGTTCCTCTTTATAGTGGGAGACGATCTCATGGAACGTTAGTAAGGGGTCGCGGTGGCCGATCTCCTCCGGATCCAATGAAGACGTACCGCCGTCGCGGCGCATGAGTTCTCGCGCACAGCGGTGAGCAATCTCATTGGGATTCGGGTGGCCCGGCAGCACGCTGTCGCTCGTGTGTGCGGGGAACCACGTGATGTAGTGCACAGCATCAGAATTAGCGCTGGACTTGCCTCTCAAAAGCGCCATCCGCCTGGTTCGCAATCATTCCGGAAGCAAAAGCCTTCACGGCTGCGCGTGAGTCAGTGTAGATATACGGCCTTGTAGAATCCTGCATCGCCAATGCAACCGCCACCTGCTCAGCCACGTCTGCTGTGACAGTGCCTACTGAGGCCGCAGATAGGAGGTCGCCCTTCTCGCTGACCACTGTGACAGCAAATTTTCCGGAGCGCCCATACTGAGCTGCGTCCACGAAAGTTTCCAAGTCGACCATTTTCTTTAATATCGCCCTGGCACGAGCGGCTCGCCGGCCCGTATTATGCTATGGATGAACGTTTCTAGGGATGGGACTGACAACACAGGTCCCTCGGGTGTTTTCGTCTAGCTGAACCGTCTCACTAGGATTGTAATGCGGCTGCAAGCCCGCCGCTTCCAAGAGGCACCTACCTGCGCTGGAGCCCGAGAGCCTCGTGATCTGCGCTGATCGTTGCACCTCTACTAGTTCAAGGGTGGTGTTATGAACGCCAAGCTTCATTAGCCTGTCCGTGCTCGCAGTGACTCGGATACCCAGCACCTTCTTAACGCTTTTCCTGATCAATGTATCGAGCTTGTCCCTTTCAGTCCTAGTCCACTGCAGGGCCGAAACCGCATAATTGATGTGATTCATAAGGAAAGCATTGTGGGTCCTGAGTAGGTTGTCCTCGCCTAGCCCCCCCTTCTTATTTGATACTCGCATGATTAATCTGAGGATATTTTCTGTTTTCTAGGTCAGATGTGCTATTGTTTTGGCGTTACAGCCCTTGGCATCGAGCAGCAATCCTAGAACTCTGATGGAAGTCACCCTGGGGATCTTCTGGCCATCAAGTGTGTACACATCTATGGGGATTCGCTCAAGCGGTGTTAGCCCAGGAACCCCCTGCCTGGCCGGTCTATACAACATGAGCCCCGATTTGGTTGGGGAGAGTCGGAGACCCGTGCCCTCCAGAAAGGATTCGGTTACATCCAGGGCCTCCTGGAGTGCCTGTTCCACGGCCGCCTCCGAGCCTCCCGGGCACCAGATCGTAATGTGGACGGTGTACAGCGCATGTCCCACATTTGGTACAGCGGCCAGCCGCTTTGAGAGCCCGTGCATTGCAATATTAAAAAAGAGGGGAGAGATCACCGCCCCTTGTGGCGTGCCTCTGTTGCCTAGTGCGAATGGTTCTGATTTCATTTGCCGCACCTTGACGACCACTATCGTGCTTCTCAGGAAGGACTCCACGAAAGCGTAAAATTGACGTCCCAAGTGCAACGCCGAAATCTCCTTTAAAATAAAGTCGTGCGACTTGGTGTTGAAGGCTTCGGACAAGTCCAGTGCCAGAATGCCCCTAACGTCTCTGGTCCTGTTGTCAGTTACCTGTCTTTTAAGGAGTAGCATGACGTCTTGTGTATAAAGTGATGGTCTGAACCTTACCATAGTGTACGGGAACAACCCCTCGCGTTCTATATATTTCGAAATCCTGTTGTGTATCACGTGCTCAGCAACCTTACCTAAACACGATGTTAGCAAAATGGGCCGGACGTTGTCCAGGCTTGGGGGCTTTCCAGGCTTGGGAATCAGTACCACCGTCGCCTGCTTCCACGAGTCGGGTACATTACCTTCCTCCCACACCTTGTTGATTTCTTTAGTAATAGCGCTAATAGACCAGTCGTCCAGGTTCCTCAGGAGCTGGTTGGTTATGCCATCCGGCCCAGGAGCGGACCTGCGATTGAGATTGTGAAGAACCTCCCGGACATCCACCTCCGAAAATGCATCATCAAGTTTTGGAGCATCATCCCCCTTGTATTGAGGGCATTCTCGTAGTTGATCCTTCCCTAACGGAAGATACTTCTGTGCCTGATCTTCGAGAAGGGACGTATCGGAAAGTCCTCCTTCTTTTTGCTTATGGATTAGTCTGGTCTTGGCAAGCCTCTGATTCCCCTTGGTCTGTTTATCATCGAGCAGATGCTTAAGAAGGTTCCATTTTCCCCCTCTGCGCATTCGACCATCTGCTGCCGAGCAGGCCTCGCTCCACTCTTGCCTGTTGAGTTCCAGGCAGTGTTCCTCTATGCTACGATTAAACTCCGCGATCATCTTTCTAAGCCTGCAGTTTAGCCTGTGCGTTTTCCACCTCTCAAGCACAGACCCCTTAGCCTCCAAAAGATGCGCTAGGTGCGCGTCCATGTTGGGGGTCTCGAGGTCCGTGGATAATTTCTTGGTTGAGGACTGAGATAATTATGTCAGATAAACTCAAGCTTAGTGAAAGGCAGAGTAGTTTTTGCCCTCAGATTTGCCTTTACTCATGTCTTGTATACTATTTGTAGATATATTTATATTGTGCGTGCCATTCGCTTTGGTGTTTTGTCTACATAAATGTTTTGTTTGTTCGAACGTATGGTCCTGACTCACTCCATTTTGTAACCACATTATGCACTATCCAAATCACGTGACCCCTGGGTTGGTGAGCCAGGAGCCAGTTTGTCATCTGCTAGCACGCAGGAGGGAGGCCTCCGAGCCATACCCACCTTCTATGGGCTGTTTGTGGACACGGAGCAACCCGTGCATGTTGCCGTGCTTTTACGATGCAAGTGCCGTTTTTTGTTAACTGTTTTCCACTCACTAGAAAAAAATCTGGCTTGTATACATAACACCTGTATTTTTATAGCATCTGCAGTTAAACTTCTAAATTACTGAGACATATGAGATGTCTCAGTTATTTGAAAGGCACTTACTTCTACGTCTCAATTACATGACTGACATGTAAATGGTAAACAAGTGCCTCAAACTATATTGGGCAGTATAGCAATAAGCTACATGTGTAAAGAGAAGTGAGTATTCACCATTTTTAGATAGTGAATTCCCAGTTCGAATATGAATTGTCTAACACAGGCTATGCAGTTGGCATTCAAAAATTTTAATTAATCTTTATACATGCCCAGTCTATAGTGTCATCTACTGGGTGCCTTCCTGTACCATAACCGCAGCTTGTGTGTTGTGATGACAATTTGCAAGCTTGATTGCTTGCCTCCTTTCTTTTGGAAGATAATATCAAAGCTCATAATCAATTCTGTGGGCGTATGCAATAATGTGAGCTGTACAGTGACACACAAACCCATTTTTTGTGTTTCTTCTGATGTTTGTATCAAGTTAAGTGGCCCGTTACCCACAGCAACTTGGTGTTCCTGAAGCACATCATGACTTGTGTATTTTTAAATGACACATACTGTCGGGCCTACAAGCACTTTGCAGCTTGATTTTGTAAGTTATGACATGGTTAAACCCCTTTATAAGGGGTGTGTACCAGGCAGTGGTTCCCATCCTTTTTATCGAGACGCAGTTGAGAGCAGGCTGCCTTGTTTTCATCTTCTGCTCAGCATTTATCTTGGCATGGGCACAAGACTACAGCCTGTTGCAAAGGGTGCCATTTGCCTTAAATATTTGCTTGGTTGACGGTATCATTCAGAAAACAGTTCATGTTTTCTCCACCACAGCTTTTTCACATTACTTGGTTGCCATTTCCCTTTGCTTCCACAATGCAGGAAGCAGCCAATAGCACTGCATTTAGAGTTGCAGCACCTGTTGCAAGACTTGACCAGAATTCAAGGATATTTTGTTCTATATGACCAGTTGTCGTCATGATGTACAAAACAGGTTCAGCTGATGGGAGAGCCCACCATAGATAGATCAGTTTGAGGCTGAAAACATTGAGGCTTCCACTGACCCTGCTGGTGACCATTGCAGGGCCATTGCAGAAGGCTGTTGGCTACATCCTTCTCCGCAGTCCAGTGCACACACTCAACAGCACGTTGCACTCACAGGCCTGCAAGGTGCTGTCTGAGCTTGGCCCCTTGCCGAGGTTTGAGGGAGATGTGCAGACACTTGTTGAGGAGCTGCTTGGTCCACTTTTGCCCCCACACTCTCCGTGCAAAGGTGAGGCACAGAGGGGAGCTCTTGCTTTCTTTGTCTAATAATACACACTATGTCATGCACTGCTTGAGCTTCATGCAATGTAGAGCAGGACATGCAGAGGACCAGTGACATACCTCTGCAGCTACCTCTCTGCTGTCTCTTGCAAGGTGCCTGCATTCATGTGTATCTGGTATCACAGTAGAAGCATTCTCATCTTCCAAAACTGCTCAGTGATGGGAAAGTGTGGAGATAGCCAGAGCCAAGATTTTGATAAGACAATTTATCGGAACCCTGATGAAGGCTCTTATTCAAATGTTGTCTCCAGTGATACTTCAGTTTTGTCTGTCTCATTACTACTTTAGGCCCTCCCCTGAACAAACTTCTCGGTAGCGCTCAGCCTACCATTTTTGTGTCAGATGGCTTTCGCAGAGAGTGAATGGTCTAGCAGGCTTTGTCGCACCTTTGCAGTGAAGTTTAAGTATTAATTTTGTGGTCTTTTCATGAGAGCCATTTAAGTGTCTCGAGTTATGAAGGCCCCCATGTGTCTTAATGCACAGGGGTATGATCACGTCAACAGCTTGATTCGACATGGCTTCAGGCCATGTCGAATCCACTGTAATATGTTTATGCTGTAACATGTTTATGCTAGCTCGTACCTTAAAATGAGCAGAGCACATGTTGACACTGCATGTAACAACAACCTTTATTCAGCTCAACTTTCTTGTGATAAGCACCCGATAATTTGCACTTTTCTGCCCTCGATGCCTTTGGTAAGGCTTGTCTGAAATGTGCAAACCTGTGCAGCAGTTTCTTTGGTCGTGCTGACAGCACTTAAGGGGGAGTCTCGGATAGCGAATAGTTCCAAGTAATATATTTCAGAATAACATTTCTTTCGGCACTTGCATTCCCTATAGCAGAACAATCTTCTCGCTGACTATACACTAAAACTACCTATAAGAGATCATATCTACCATGCAGAGGGTTATAAAGGAACTAATGTAATGAAGACGAAGAACGCCGTGCACAGCCCTGCAGCCGTATCGCCAGCGCACCGCAAGTGCTCGGGCTGGACGTTGTTACTGCCTTGGCTGTGAGGCCCATGCTGTTTCGTCTTGTGTGAGCCACAGCCGCTGCGTCTACAACCGCGTTTGGCTTCTTTATTATAATTGGTGGAGGTTTGCTGGGTCTCCCGTAACCCTGGAATTGCACAATCGAACCTTACCGGCCATCATGACCACCGAAAGCAGCACAAGCACTCCACCAGCTGCTCCTCAGAATGTCTGCCCTGGCACGCTCCGTCAGTGCAGTCCTCCCATATTCAGCAGCGCCAACGATCACGACGTTGATGACTGGCTGACATCATATGAACGTGTCAGTGGCCACAACAAATGGGACGACATCACGAAATTGGCAACTGTGTCATTCTACCTCACAGGCATCGCTCACTTGTGGCTTCACAACCACGAAACCGACATCACCAGCTGGCCAATGTTCAAAGCAAAAATCAGCGAGGTCTTCGGCCGTCCTGCTGTGCGAAAACTTCGTGCGGAACAGCGCCTGCAGTCGAGATCCCAACAACCAGGTGAAAATTTTACTAGCTACCTGGAAGATGTCATTGACCTGTGTAAGCGCATTGATGCGGCAATGACAGAGGCAGATAAAATAAGACATATATTGAAGGGCATTGATGAGGATGCATTTCAGATGCTCATTTCGAAGAGCCCTTCTACTGTCGCCCAGGTCATTAACCTCTGCCAGAGCTACGATGAACTTCGGCGGCAACACCTCGTTACACGTCGTCCCCTTCATCAGCCAGAATCTTTGTCCGGTCTAACTACGGCTGTACCAGATTCAACCCTCCTCTCGCAGATCAAGGGTTTCGTGCGGGAAGAAGTTGCACTACAACTCTCCCTCATCCCCACCCCCCTGAATCCACTTCTTCGCTTAGTCCGACCCTCCAGCACTTCGTACGCGAACAAGTGCTCGACATCGTTCCACAAGAGTGGGCGCCTCACGTCGCTGCCCCACTGACTGCTGAAGCCGCCACGCAACGACGACCACCGACGTTCCAGGCTTCACCTACAGTACCTAGCCCAGTTTTCCCTACCGCACCGCCGCGACCTCCTGTCTATCGGGTCGCTACTCCCTGGCACACAACGGACAATCGACCTATATGCTATTCCTTTGGTATACCGGTACACGTTGCATGCTTTTACAACCGCCGACCACTTCACCCACATGCCAACCCTCGCCCGCCTGTATACGACTGCCCATTGTCGTCTCCTTCAGACCAGGAATTCCACTCATCGCGCCCAAGCTTTCGATCCTCTCCTGGCCGCCGTTCCCCTTCTCCCCGTCGTCGCTCGCTCTCCCCGATGCATCGACGTCTCTCTACCACTGAGACAGAAAACTAAGTGGCACAGTTCCCGAGGCAAGAACTGCGTCATCGTCGCCAAGATCAAGCCCTCTTTTTTCGCCGCCAAATGTTATTGATGTTGCTGTCGAAGGTGTCTCTGTATTTGCGCTTATTGACACAGGTGCCGCCATATCTGTGATTGCTGAACGATTATGCCGCTCAATAGGAAAAGATACGACGCCCTTCTTCAGTCCCCTTCTTCGCACTGCCACAGCACCACATGTCCAGCCGGTGGCTGCATGTACCGCCAGACTTTAAATTCAAGGAGTTCGTTACACAGTCGAGTTCGTCATTCTTCCCCACTGTTCCCGTGATATTATTTTAGGGTGGGATTTCCTCTCCCGTCACCAAGCTGTCATTGATTGCAGCCGCGCCGCAGTCGCCTTCTCTTTGCTTCCCGACGGTTCCAGTACCAGTGCCAAGTTGACCCTCACTGAGGACATTGAGATACCTCTGCATGCATGTCTCCTGGCCCCGGTGTCATGTTCCGCTGCCTCCGATGCTACCGTACTGTTCTCACCGTCAAATGCTTTCGTTCATCATCATCTCTCACCGCTCCCAACTGCTCTACTTGCCCTTCACGCTTGTTCGACTCACGTCCCCATGCACAACAAGTTTCCCTTTGCGCTTACTTTGTTTCGTGGTGAACGTCTCGACACTGTGGAGTCTTACGAGCCCCTCACAACGTTCGTACTTGCTGAGGAATCCACAGAGACCAGCGCCATCTCTTGCAGTTCCGTAACGGCCTCATCGCCTGACGACGTGTTTAAAAATGCCATCGACGCCACCCTAAACTCGCAACAACGCCACGACGTCCTCTGTCTTCTCGAGAAATTTCGGCGTGCCTTTGACAGCCACAGCACTTCTCTAGGCCGAACGTCGACTGTATGTCATCGAATTGACACCAGCGATCACTCACCGCTCCGACAGCGACCATACTACATTTCGTCGACAGAACGGCGCGTCATTGACGAGCAAGTAAGCGAGATGTTAAAGCGTGGCGTCGTTGCTCCGTCCAACAGTCCGTGAGCATCACCGGTTCTTTTAGTGAAAAAGAAGGATGGCTCGATATGCTTTTGCGTGGATTACCGTCGCCTAAACAAAATAACTAGAAAAGACGCCTACCCCTTGCTGTGGATCGACAACGCGCTGGACTGTTTACAAGAGGCAGAGTTCTTTTCCTCCCTCGACCTACGCTCCGGTTATTGGCAGGTGCCTATGGCTGCAGATGACAAGCCTAAAACTGCTTTCATAGCACCAGGCGGCCTATACAAATTTAACGTCATGCCATTCGGTCTCTGCAACGCGCCCGTCACGTTTGAGCATATGATGGATGCCATAATAAGAGGCCTGAAATGGAACATGTGCTTGTGTTAGCTGGATCATATAGTGGTATTTGTGCCCGATTTCCATACTCACCTTTGTCGTTTGGAGCAAGTTTTACGCTGTATCACCGATACCGGCCTTCGACTAAACTTTCTATTAAGCAGGACACCATTGCCAGCTGTTTTCAAAAGTGTGGTTTTGTTGAACCCGTGGCTAATGGTGATGAAGAGGTGATTTCATCTGCATGCCTGACAACTTCAGCAGTGTTCTGCTGGATGGCGTGACATTTGAGAGTTACGTGCAGGTGGACAGCGGTGTTTAGACATCTGGCATCATCACTGATGCAGAGATAATTGAATCTGCGTGCCCTCAACTGGGAACATCTGAGGACCCTTCCGCCCTCAGCGGCAAGGATTCTGATGCCAGCAATGAGGTGCCCCTCCCTCCACTTAGTGATACTGAAGCACTGTCGGCGCTGGACATGGCCATGCGCTACTTCTCTTGCCAGCAGAGTGCAGATGCTGAAGTAGAAATGGTTTGCAAGCTGCGTGCAAAGTTGATTCACTTGCTGCAAGGCAAACGTGTGCAGACACACATCACCGATTACTTCTGTTAATGATGGGTGTCCTGTAATTGGTAAATACATGTAAGTCTTCTGAAACTTTCCACTCGTGTGTTAGCGCAATGCACATGCACCACTGCAGGTGAGCCCTCCATTCAGTTAGCTTTCATTAATTCGAACTTCTTTTAATTTGAACAAATTTTCGGGCCCCTTCGGGTTCGAGTTATCACGATTCGGCTGTATTTTTAATATAGTCGAGGTCCGGGCTTCTGGCAGGCCAGTCTTATTAACGTGCACAAAAGCTCTCCAAAGCTCCCGAACCTTAGTGGCTGTATGGGCAGATACTTCTTTCTGCTGAAAGTGGCAGAGTCCGTCTAGAAAGGGCCCGTCAAGCACGTAAGGACGCAAGGCAGAAGCAGTGTTTCTATGACATCCGTGCAGGATGCTACCGTCATCCACCCTTTGAACCTGTAGAGCGGTCCTAGGCCTTAGTTCCTCACTGCTTCCTGCACGGCGACCAATGTGGTTCCGCTGGAGCGCACATTCCAGATGTATTTTTCGTCATCCCTGCATGATAAACCGTACTTTCTTATAATGCAGTAGAACTTGCCATTGGGACTGATAAGCCAAGGCATTGGAAGAAGCTGCTTGAATATCAAGCATTAAATTTAGAGATGGGCAAAGCGGCTCACTTGAGTGAGCGGCTCAGAATGGCTCAGCTCACTGCAATGATCCGGTTCATTTCAACGGCTCACTGGGTCCGAGGGAAAACGCTCTGGCGCGAGGGGAGAACGGGACCGGCCGGAGCGGTGGGCTGCCGTTCGGCTGCCTTGCATTAGCGTCCGTGGTTTGCCCATGTCACTGGGGGCCCTGTTAACATCCCTGCTAAGGCAAGCAAAGCACACATAACTTCCGCGTATATGACTTCCGCACAATTCGACTCTGCGAGGGACCAGAGCTTTGCACCACTACCACAAGTGCAAGCTGTGCTCATTTTTTTTCTGAGTAGCTATGCATACTGTATGGCATATTTCTACACAAGCACTTGACTCTTATGCTGAATATTTTGTGTACTCTTCTAGGTCGCACGCACCTTGTTGACCACTGCTTACATTGTCTTTTGGCTTGCGTGGAAATATGACATTCTGCTGATGTTGCTCTTTGGTCTTTGTTTTGATCATGTTACATGATACCGAAAAAAAGTAACGCTTATAACTCTGCTACTGTATAATGTAACAGCATTTCAGTGTGAACTTAAAAAATGTGTTGTTCAGGGGCATTTTCCTTGAAAATAGAGAACGCATTCCTTTTTTTCACAGGAATAAGGAAAATTAGTTAAAGCATCCTTGACACCGATACCTAAAAAATATTCTCTAAATCATTTTGCTCAGCTTCTATTACTATGGTTGATTAGCGATTGTCACCACCAGTTGACCTTACAGAAATCGCGCAACCAACTTATTCTGTCCAAAGGGACTGCTGCGGAACAGCTACTTTTACATTGAGGAGAGAAACACATATGAGGAGGCATCGCACTCGTGACTAATCCATTGTGAGAAGGCATGCGTAATACAATAGCGGCGGTGCACTTGGGCAGAGTGGCAGGAAGAACAAACCCAAGCATGGAGGCATATACCATACACGGTACTCAATCAAATTCGCAAACTGAATTACGTGCCAGAAAAAAGTAAAGGCTGTAGAACTTGCCTAAAGGCTCCTTTTACATAAGTATACTCTATTAATATGGCTTAAAAAGATACCAGCTTTCTCATAAACACTGTTTTTAGTATTCTTGATGCTGTTATCGGCATTTCTAGAAATTTTCTAATCCACAGGGCCGTGCAACCAGCCAAAAACCACACCCCTCCATTGTACGCTACAGCCCATGCATGGGGGCTGAGATGAAATAGAGTGTGGAGAAGAGTCAATGCTTCCTATTTTCAAGGGGCTTTAGACGTCACACCTGGCACATGCGACTGCCCTCTCTGGCCCAGACATGCGTCAGGGAGCTCCTCAGCATTGTGGAGCTACATGGCATCCCAGTCACTGCTCGACCCCCTGTGAACAAAGGGCACAGCGTGGCATCTCCGCGGCATCGAAGGATTGCTCACCAACGAAGAGCTGCTGCAGGTGGTGAGCTTCACTATCCTGCACCAAGTGGCAGGAGGAGTATCCCGTCTCCGATATGCTCCACCACTGGTAGCCCTGCCTCCCATACGCCTGCAGTGGCTTCAGCAGCAGCATTGTGGAGCTCTTCGAGTGTGTCTGGGAATACCACGCAGCTCCCAGGTGGAGGCCACCTATGTTGAGGCAAGTGCATGGTCCCTGTCACCGACACTCCTGCAGCAGAATCTGCACCAGGCACCGGATGGTTGAATCCCGGTACCTTGCCTGCAGTCTCGGCCTACGTGAGACATGGGGAAGCTGTGCATCCTCTACGAAGATGTAGTTGGTAGCCCCCCAAGCTACTGCCTACAGCCTCCCCCATCGTATCGCCCACCAGTCCTAGTGTTGACCAAGTTTCCAGGGGTCACCAAGGGACACTCTACCTTGTACAGACTGAGGCAAGCTGCCGTCTTAGTGATGCATGAGTGCCGTGCAAACCACCTGCACGTGCTTGTGGATGGCTGTTATCCCAGACACAGCCTCATCGACAGCCACCTGCGCTGCCCTTTTCCTGTGGAAAAACAAGGCACGTCGCCTGCCACTGCATGGCTGTTCTACCACAGCAGAGATTGCTGGCCTCAACCTTGCCATTTACCTGCTGGCGGAGAAGCTGCCCAGGACTCGTGTGGCCATGTACTGTGACTCCAAGGCGTTGCTCAGCCTGCAGCAAGGCGGGAAGACTACCAGCATGGAGACCACCCTTCTCTCGACAAGGCCTTGCTGCAGTGCACAGGTTACCAGGTCTTGCTTTATTCGCTCCTCACCTACGTCAGAGTGCCCAGCAATGAGGAGGCTGACAGCCTCGCTAAGAATGCGCACAGCACTAACCCACCTCTTAACACAGCCGTCACCACCAGGGACACCGCAAGACATCGCCTGCGACGACATCTACAGGCACGCCATCCTGACAGGTAGGTTGCCATTAGCCACCCTCCCAGGCCTCTTCCGCAGAAGGGTGTCACCCGCAGTCACACTCCTGCTATGCCTGCGGATCGGCTGCTACTGGACAGCAGCTCGACGCTACCTTGTCGGCCTGTCATTGTCTCTGGGCTTCAATTCTCTTGGTGAGCCAGAAACACTAGAACATGCCCCGCTGTACTGCCTAGCCTACAGCCAGCCAACAAGTGCCCTGCAAGAGGCCTACACACCTCAGGGGTCCCATCTGGAAGACAGGAGGACCTCCTGTTCCTAGACTGCAACCAGAGATTTGCCCTTCTGAGCCTCATCAAGTGCCTCGACTCAATGGGGCTTTCATCCAGCCTCTGCAGCAACAGATGACTGGCGGCTGCCATTGCGTTTTCACCCAAGCTGCCTTATAAGAGTCACTCCTTGCTCTGGCTGGCCCACGTAGGCTTGCCTACCAACTGCCGGTGCACCAACCACGCCCTTCCCTGATCTTCCATCTTCTCCTTCCTACACTTTACTGTCTTCACCTGTCTGCCCCACTACCCTTTCCCCATCGCGCTGACATATGCTCTTGCAAGGGCTGCAGAAAGTGAAGTAGGATACCACTTAAAAAACAGCAGTTGGTATAAGGGCTGATGGACCATGCGCATCGGCGTTACTTTGCCAGCCATTGACCGAAACGAACAAAATCATCATCATGCGACCATTTCAAAATGCCGCCGTGTTTATGGCTTTGGTGTCTGAGGAGCGTCTGCTGTTCTTGAGTCCTTTCATCAGTATAAACCATGAGGTGCTCGAGAAGTATGAAAAAAAATGTGTGGAGTCTCCATGTTTCCATCTTCAAAAGGCTGGGGTGGAGTTCATTTCCCAACCTAGCCCGTTTTAAGCTTTCATGTATTTCTCTATTGGACCAGCTACTAGCCACATAGGCTATTGGTCCAAATATTATGTATTTTTTATAAAGTCTTAATAAACTCATTTTGATTTGATTTCATTTGAAGCGTGAAACTTCACTGAACTGAGTTCACAAACTCGTGGCGGCACTTGTGGCATGCAGGGGTTTGGCATTGCGAGCGTTTGATTTCAGCTCAGTAAAGAATTATCCTTTCCATGTTACACTCTAACAAAGAAATGAAGGCGAAAATTTGTCACCTTTCTGTTATTGTCACCACCCTTGCTTTATTTGGCAGCTTGAGAAGGAACTATCTGAAGCTATCTTCAGGTACCGTGGCTGGTGGTTATAAGTCCGTGGGAGGTGCTTCACTATGGACTTGAGTTGTATCTAACTACAGTGCCATTTTTTCTTTCTTAAGAACAACCTCTCTATTATGTAGTGCTATGAAGCAATATGCCGGTGCAGTTGAAAAGGCTGGAGGCTCATCAAGGACACCACAGAAGCATTCCTAACAGACAAAAGAAAGTATTTTTTCAAGTATCATGTTTCAAAAACATCTGCCTTTCCTGACTGACACACGTGGTTCATTGTAACATAGTGTAGCCATGAAGACAACTGCGTCAAAACGAGCGGTGGCAAGGTACTGTAATCTGTATGAGCCACCTTGAGGGGAAGTTTCCGATTCTTGAGAGTAGCCGTGTTCTTCCACCAGCCGGTGCAACGGCGCTGCCTACTACACTTGGATTTTTGCCCGAAGATTGGGGGAGTGGGGAATGTGTGGCAGGTGGTGGAGATAGAAGACACCTCGAGTTCTTATGGCGATGTGGAGCGCTGCTCAAATGAGTGATGCCCGTAGCAAACATGAGAAAAACTGTGGTTGTTTGTTCATGTCTTCTAGTCTTACTTTTTTCCCTTAATTTTGTGATTTCACTCATTTCCTGTCTTTCTGTTTTTTTATTGGTCACGCTGGTTTGGATCACTGAACTACAGCGATCCGTTACAAAGGGGGAGACCACCAAGATCATGATCTGCATCTTTGTATAAGAGGCGCTTGCTGATTGGAAGCAACCATTGACGTCCATGGGAAAGTGAAATGCAAAAGGGAACATTTTTTTCTCAGGGCGTCTGCTCGTGTTTAGAACCTTGAGGGCTAAATTTCAGTTCTCGTGGACCAATTCTTATTATGTTTTTTGTATTTATCTCAGTATTCAATACTACGCATGTTTCATTGCTTCAGAAGGCAGTCAAAAAAGTGTCACAGGGCCACTTTAAAGGCATCATCAGCAATTCCCTTGAATGCATGCCCGACTTTCTCAGCTTCTTCCATGTTGCTGTTGGCTTTACTAAGAAAAGCGAGCTCGTCTTGGACGTACAAGAGTTAACGACTTCATGAGAGATTGGGCACGGGAGGCCGGTTCTTTCTTTGCAGCACTTTGCATATTTACCACCGGCTGGTGTGCCAAAAACTCTTATGAGCTGGTTAGTTCCTCTTTGGGGTTTTTGTACCACACCTTTGCTGTGGCCCTCAAGAAAACGGCTGGTTAGCTAGCATGAGCATAGGGTCTAACCTATTGATTCCACTCACTCACAAATACATTGTCAACCAGTCTTCAATGTCCGGTGCCCTCGGTCCTGCAGAAAGATGAAGGATCCTTAGGTTGCACCAACACAACTGACGGGGACAGAGACATATGTGGCAATGGTGACGTTGGCGGTGGCAACGACGGTTCCATGTGCTCATAATCAGTCATGGTGGGGACGGTGATGCAACATCCACAGCGGAGCTCCCCAGCTGTCGCATCTCCCACCATTTCTATGGGTATGTTGGAAATATATACAGAATGTATGTACAGTGCATATGAGTCAGCCTGGCCTAGATGGCTGACCAGCAACAACACTCAGCAGGCAACTTCTCGTGATACTCTTCTTCCTTCCTGTTCCTTTATCTCCCCATAACAGTATTTCGGGGACCTGGAGAGCCCTTGCATTTTATGGAACTCTTTCCGAGACCTTAACGCTACCAGGGAGCATCTCATGGAGGAAATTTATACACCAAGTAGCTTGAGCCCATTGTGTGCAGGTTGTTTGTGTCAGCCTGTGGGTTTCCATGACTGACAGAACATGGATGGTGTGGGAGAGGGGAAGTGCCATCTACTCGCATGTCCTTTGCAATGACGATGCCTATGTGAAGCTCTGATTGGCAGTTTTTCTGGCGGCAAAAGTAGCACACGAAATGATTCAGTCATTGGTAAAGAAAGTACTACTTCATGGGAAAACTGCTTAGAAGTGGCAACCCAAGAGCAGAAAGTTGGAGACTTCAAAGTTTTACACTGGCAGTGTGTCTTTACCCTCCCAAAAACAGCTCTTTACACAGATTTTTTGTTAGAATAATAACCATTGTGGTAGACAGTGCACTGTTTCACGATTTCGGAAATTAAGAAAAAGAAATAAGCAAGGGAAGTGAATCTATAAATGATGGTAAAGCAGCATAAGGAGATAACATGGGAGCCCAATGAAGAAATACAAAGAGAAGGAAGAAGTTATACCAAAATGAGAAAGGAGAAAAGAAGAGAGGGTACAAAGGGAAAAGTAGAAAACATGCAAGGAAGACTACACGTCGATAGGCTATTGGTCGACAGGCTCACAGCGCGTGACCCGTGCATTGCTCGAATTGGCACTAAGGGTGAGCTGGCATTGCCTGGCAGGACTTGGAGCTAGAAGGATGTACCTCCAGCGACATACTAGAGACGGGAGGTGCTGACAGTCAGGCAAAGAGGTGGCCATCCATGGAGAGCCCTGATGAACTGGCAGTGCTCTCCTTCTACAATGAGATGCCAGTGGTCCACCAGGCAGTTCCCAGAGCAACACGTCATCAACGAATGCGACACTGGGCATTGAGATGCATTAGGCCTAATGCGCTACGCCTGATCCTCACCAATTCCCATGTCAGCAGCATCACCCAGTGCAAAATGTTAACAACCAACGAACGGATGCAACATCATCCACTAGAGCAGCACGTCTCACACAATGCGACTGTGGTTCGAGATGCAAATAAGAGCTATGTAACCATATCTTTGGTGAGGCTTACATCATAGGACTGTTTGCTTATCAAGAGTAGGGACAGAACTGAGCGGGAGAGCTTCATGCAAGCAATGAGTCTGTAATAAGGTTTTGTTCATTCCTTATTACTTTTATTGTTTGTTCATTTGTAATGTGAAGACCACTGTGTTTTGGTTTTGGTGTGATGAAATCTGTTGTGTGCTCAAGTGCTTGATCCTGCCTCATTCGATCTTGTAAACACTTGCTCAGTTGAATAATCCCGTGACAGTCCCTACCCCAACAAAACAGCTCTTTACACAGCTTTTTTTGTATAATAATAACCTTTGTGATGAACAGCGCACAGTGAACCAAGCACGTCATGGCTTTCCAAAAACAGTGTCAATTTAAGGCCGTCAGAACCCAGTACTCCAATGCACACAACTATGTTGCAGTGCCAGTTTTGCTTTTAGCGAAATCTTAGCGATTGGTGGTGCACAAAGTAAAATTTACTAGAAAATGTACAACTGCGTGGCCACCAGTGTAGTGTGCGTGGGCTTATTGTATGTCATCTAAGGCTCTCAGGCAGGCTTCCGTGCGTGCTTGCTTGCTTGATTTTCATGAGGCCACTATGCAATTCATAATGGTATAGTGGCCATGATCGTCACCCTGTAACGGACACCACCAGAGCATATGTTCTAACATGCAGAAAGGATCTCTGCACTCCAGGCAACCAGGCTTGAATCAGTCCGCCTACCTGCTGACCCTGGCTAGGCTGGGATAGGACCCAGTCTGCAACATGGGAAATGTGGAAGTGTGAGGTCTGGAGAGCTTGGGGTGGGGCAGGGGATAGACCTTGCTCCCAAGGTTATAGGGCTTGGTGATCTCGTTGAATGCATAGAGCGAGTACTTGTGGAGCTCCGCATCCGCGTCTGAGCCTGTGAGCAGCATTTCCCCAATGCGGTGGGTGAGTTCGTGCACGCGGGCATGGGCCATCTTGTTGTTGGGAGCGACAGAGGGGACCTGATGCCCCATGTGGGCCGGGAACCATGTGATGACGTTGGGGGTGACGCTCCTGCTGCAAAACAAGGTGACCGTGATAAGAAGTGCAGTGCCAACACGTGTCAAACGTCATCCACTCCACTGCCTTGTGTTACGTCATAGGCAAGCCGCCTATATATACTTCACTGTCTGCAAAATAAAGCTGTTCTGCGTTGGTTCCCCGGCCTGGCTCGGTCACTCTGGCCAGTTACGACAGTGGCGACGAGGATGGGATCCACGATCTCTGGATGCTGAATGTACCCACCCACCACGACGGAAGGTCGGCGGGCATGGCCATGGCTACGAGTCTGGCTACGAGTCTCGGCACCCCAAGTTTCGACGAAAATCAAGATAAGTGGGAGATTTACTTGACTCAGCTGGAGGCATTCTTTGAAGCAAATGATATTAACAAAGCGGAAAAGAAAAGGGCGTTTTTGATTTCGACGCTATCAGCGAAGGTGGTAGGCGTGATTGCGGGACACTGCGCTCCCCGTAAAGTCAATGAGCTGACTTACCAGGAAGCACTCGCCTTCCTAAATGCCCACTATGCGCCGAAGAGTAACGAAGTTGCCGCAAGTTATAAGTTCTTCACTAGGGACCAAGCTGCCACTGAATCTGTCCGAGACTATGTCGTTGAGCTCCGCAAGCTGGCAGATAAGTGCAATTTCGGCACCGGCCTTGACCGTATGTTACGTGACCGCATCGTTTGCGGCACCCGAAATCGCGCTGTGCAGCAGACGCTGCTCGAAAGAATTGAGCTCACGCTGGCCGAAGCCATAAACATAGCTACGGCTGCCGAAACCGCTGCGCAGGAAGTTAGCGCCATGACCAAACCTGATGAGGCAGCGGTGTGCAGTTTAGCTGGAAAATCGCGCCAATATCAAACCACCGCCAGAGATAAGAAGCAACGAGTTGCAGATTGCCCACGCTGCGGAAGCTATGATCATCAAGCAAATGATTGCCCGCACAAAGGAGAGCAATGTTTTCGCTGTGGGAAGACGGGTCATTTCGCAAGAAAATGCCGCTCCCAATCGAGGTTCAAGGCTTGTAGCAGGCAGGACGGCACTGCTTACGCCGTTCAGAATGAGAGCACTGCATGTGAAACAGTTGAAAGTGATATTTCCACAGTGTTCACTGTACAAGAGACACGGGAGAACCAACGGTTGCTACAGGCGTATCGCAGGGTCATCCGTTGGGGGGGCGTGCCCCTGAACATGATCATTGATACGGGATCACCATTTTCAATAATCCCGCAAGAAGTGTATCTCAAGCATCGCCTGAGCTGGCCGCGTTTATCGAAATGCAGACAGACGCTCAGCTGCTACCTGGGCAAGCTGCCCATTGTCGGTGAACTGCAGCTTCAAGCCCAGTATTCAGGCAAAGCTGTCCCTGCCACCCTGATCGTTATAGGGTGTTCTGGTCCTAGCCTTTGCGGAAGGGATTTAATCCAAGCATTGTCAATACTTCCGAGCGAGTTCCTCGGAACAGTGCAATCGATGTCAGTTGCTAGCGACAGCCTCTGCACAGAGTTTCATGCACTTTTTGAATCTGGGCTCGGAAGAATTCAGGGGCCTCCGGTGAAATTCCACCTTCGAGAAGACGCCCACCCGAAGTGCCACAAGGCACGGCCTATCCCGTACGCTCTTCGTGAGAAAGTGGAAACGGAGCTGGAACGCTTAGTGAGTGAAGGCATATTATCGCCTATAGCACATTCAGAGTGGGCGGCACCAATAGTGCCGGTGCTAAAGAAAGACGGGTCCCTCCGCATCTGCGGTGATTTTAAAACCACAATTAATACTGCGTGCATAACTGAGCAGTATCCACTACCTAACATCGAGGATATTTTCGCGTCACTTCGTGAGGGATCTCTTTTCACTACATTGGATCTGAAGGACGCATATAACCAGCTCCCCTTGGATGAGGAAGCGAAGAAGCTGGCCGTCATAAACACGCACAAGGGGCTGTTCTGCTATAACCGCCTTCCGTTTGGAGTTGCCTCGGCTCCCGCGATTTTTCAGCGGCGCATGGAAACTGTCCTGGCTGGCCTTCCAGCCGTGCAGGTGTACTTGGACGACGTATTAATAGCCGAGCGTCAAGACGGTAACGGCTCTGTGCTCCGGGATGTTTTGCACCGGCTGCAGAAAAACGGTGTCAGGCTGAAGGCAGAAAAATGTCACTTCCGTAAAGACTCGATCGTCTACTTGGGGCACCGGATCGACAAAGACGGCTTGCACCCGTTGGAAAAGAACCTCGCAGCAATACGCGATTCACCACGGCCTACAAATATAAGCGAACTGCGTTCGTTTCTGGGTCTGCTGTCGTATTATCACCGGTTCCTACCACACATGTCGACAATCTTGGCCCCCTTGTATAATCTGCTCGAAAAAGAGCATAAATGGGAGTGGGGTGCAACTCAAGAAAATTCTTATCTAAATGCGAAACGAACGCTTCTCAGCTCATCAGTGCTGACATATTTTCAGCCCGACCAACCAGTGCGGTTGGAATGCGATGCATCACCGTCGGGTTTAGGTGCCGTCATCTCGCACCGCATGGGCAACGTCGATAAGCCCATCGCTTTCCGTTCACGCACACTGACGCGCGCCGAAAAAAATTATTCGCAGCTCGAGAAGGAAGCTCTGGCGTTGGTGTTCGGAGTGTCAAAGTTTCGAGACTACCTGTTGGGCCGCGAGTTTGTGCTGGTGACGGACCACCAACCACTTGTGGGTCTGCTACGAGAAGATCGACCGGTGCCTCCAATGGCGTCGGCGCGTATCCAGAGGTGGGCTCTGTTCCTCAGTCAATACCGGTACCGCATCGAGTACAGGGCCGGGAAGCAAAACGCCAATGCAGACGCACTTAGCCGTTTGCCAGTGCCGACACCAGAGGTTGTTCACTCGGGAACCTTGCCAGAATACGTGCTGTCCGCAGAGCATCTGGACAGTTCGTGCGCGCCAGCGGGTGCCTTAAGGGCGTTGACCAGTGCGGACAAAGATCTTTGTGTTGTCCAGAGCTTCATACTTAATGGATGGCCTAAACACCTCTCATCATGTCACAGTCATCTCCAACCTTATTTTTGCAGAAGACTGGAACTGTCGAGCGCAGAAGGTCTGCTCTACTGGGGTCATCGAGTTATCATACCCGACAAGGCGCGGGGGCCCATGCTGTCCGAGCTACACCGGTCACACCAGGGTGCATCTGCGATGAAAAGACTGGCTCGGACGTTGTTCTGGTGGCCAGGGTTGGATGGTGAGATCGAAAATGTCGCTCGTTCATGCATGCCATGTGTACAAGCGCAAGCAATGCCACATCGCCAGGAGCCTATCAGTTGGCCAGAAACGGGGATGAAGTGGTCACGTCTTCACATTGATTATGCCGGGCCAATAGAGGGGCGCATGCTGCTGATAGTCGTCGACTCGCACACGAAGTGGATCGAGGCCCTCCCGGTCAGGTCAACAACGACCGAAGTCACAATAACACGGCTGCGCGAATTATTCGCGCGTTTTGGCTTGCCGCAAACTGTAGTGTCGGATAACGGGCCCCAGTTTGCAAGTCAGCAGTTTGCCCAGTTCATGACAGACAACAACATAACGCATCTGCGCAGTGCCCCATACCACCCACAATCTAATGGCCTTGCGGAACGCGCAGTACGCACTATCAAGGACGGCCTGGTTAAACATTCTATGGTGAACGACCTCGAAGTTAAACTAGCACGAGTATTGCTAGGCTACCGACGCACGCCCCTACCGTGCGGAAAGTCTCCTTCGGAACTACTGCTTAATTATCAAGTTCGTTCACGCTTGGATACTTGTGTGCCATCGTTATCTCGGAGTCATTCGCAGCCTTCCAGATTCCAGCCTGGAGACCCGGTGTGGGTGCGCAACTTTGGACACGGGAGGCGGTGGTGCCCAGGCGTCATCAAAGGCACCGAAGGTTCGCGCCTCGTGACTGTCGACACACCAGGTGGGCCATCCCGGCGTCACCTGGACCAGATTCGTCCGCGGGTGTCACCCGGGGCTCCAAAGGCGGACACTTTCGAATCGGTACCTCCCAGCCCTGACAACGGGGACCAGCAGGCGTCACCAAGGGAGGAGCGGTTCAGCCCGGCAACTCCAGCACGCAAGGACGCTGCTCCCGTTCCTTCTGCAACGCCACCAACATCTCTTCCAGCTGTGGAGGCTTCCCCACCTCCTCCAGTCTTACGAAGGTCTACCCGACTACGAAGACCCGTGCAAAGACTCAATCTTTAAATGAAAGGGAGAAGTGATAAGAAGTGCAGTGCCAACACGTGTCAAACGTCATCCACTCCACTGCCTTGTGTTACGTCATAGGCAAGCCGCCTATATATACTTCACTGTCTGCAAAATAAAGCTGTTCTGCGTTGGTTCCCCGGCCTGGCTCGGTCACTCTGGCCAGTTACGACAGACCGCCTCCTTCGAGACTGAACCAGAAGTGAAGGCCCTGACCGCCGCCCGGGAATCCGTGTAGACCAGTGGCCTGCTCCCGTCCCGGTGAGCGAGGGCCACAGTGGCCTGTCCTGCCAGTGCTTGGGACAAGCCCCTGCATCGACACAGTGTTAAGGAGGTTGCCACTGTGATCAACCACGACCACTACGAACCGGTCGGACGAACTGTATTGGGCGGCGTTGACGAACGCGACCGATCGCAGATCTTTCGCGACGGACCCTAGAAGCGCAGCCGCCCTGGCCCTGCGCCTGCCTGCATTCTGTTGTGGGTGCACATTGCGGGGGAACGGTGAGACCTTGACAGCCTCCCACATCCCCATGTTGAGTGCGCACCGCCTCTCCCTTACGGCAGTGGGATTGCAGCCCAGCGCCTTCAGGATCCACCTCCCTGCAGGCGAGGAAGGGGAAGCCTGATGACTTGAGCCTGTGCCTTGAAAACATCTTCGAGGTTGTTGTGGACTCCCAGCTGCACAAGCTTCTCCGTGCTGGTGCCCATGGGGACGCCGAGCATCTTTTTAATGCTCTTGCGCATCAGGACTTCGGGCTTTCCTCTCTCATATCCGTGCCAGCAATGTGCAGTGGCCATATACGTAATGGGACTCATTAGGAAGGTGTTCTACAACCTTAGGAGGTTTTCCTCCCCCAGTCCTCTGCGACTCTTGGAGACCCTAGAGATGAGCCTGACAGTGTTATTCATTTTCGTGCCGATACGGGCGACCGTATGTCCGTTGTAACCACTTGCCTCGATCAGTATACTGAGCACGCGGATGACTCGCACCCTGGGAATGACATGTCCAATGGCCGTGCGAATGTAGATGTCGACCTCCTGTTGCAACCACGGGTGGCCAGGCTGCACCGCAATGAACGGACAGGCGTCGACCAGCAAAAGACATGCGTTTATTCGAAGCACGCTAACTTAAAGGAAACGGGGTGGAGAAAGAGGAAGAAAGATAAGAGGCATGCGCGGTGTTCAACTGCGCATCAGCGACTGGTGGTTTGCAAGTTGCAGCATTTCCCTTTTCTTAGAATCCATAATGCTGCACGGGTTTTCCTCCACGGGTGGAACGACGTAGCTGGGGTTGAACATCTGCTGCGACGTCCGGCGGTGCTGACTGAAGGGTGGCCGTTCCGTCACTGGGATGCGCACCGGTTCCCTTGGAGTCATTGCTTGATATTTTAGCGGATTTTCTGTCTGGCATTCGTTTGCGAACTTCGTCTGCGTGACGGTGCACGATGCCATCGTCAGTCTCTACAGACACCACTCTCGAACCCTCCGTTGACTTGACCTTGCCCGGGGTCCACTTGTCACCGGCTCTGTAATTTCGAACATACACGGCGTCACCTGGTACGATCGTCCATTGCTCGCAGTCCACCAATCTCATCCGAGGTGCTGGCGGCTCCCTGGGGGGAAAACATATCAAGCCTTGTTCGCAATTTGTAACCCAGAAGCATTTCCGAGGGGGAAAGTCCAGATTCTTGCGGCGCGTTCCGATAATGGCATAGCAGCCTTGCTAACGATGTGTGAAGGTCTATCGTACCCGCCTTCTTTAACCCGTCTTTTACAGTGCGCACCGCGCGCTCAGCCATTCCGTTGCTCAGAGGGTGGTAGGGAGGAGTGCGAATATGAGTGATACCTTTCCGTGCGTGAACTCAACAAATTCCCAGCCGACGAATTGCGCACCGTTATCAGAGATAGTTGTGCGTGGTAGCCCGAAACGTCTGAACAGGGTGCACAGCGCATCGACAGTGCTCCGGGATGTTGCCTGCCCCAAAGGAATGGCCTCTAACCATTTACTATGAGAGTCAACGACTATCAAAAGCATTTTGCCCAGAACAAGTCCTGCGAAGTCGACGTGTATCCTAGACCATCGCTCCTGCGTTTCTCGCCAGCTTACTGGCTTCTGTGCAGGTGGCATTGGCAACGCCTGAATGCAGCTTTTACAGCTCGAGGCAATTCTCTGAATGTCGTCGTCTAGCCTGGGCCACCAGAACCTTGACCTCGCAACTGCCTTCCTGGTAGAAACCCCTTGATGGGCAGCATGCAGCAATTTCAAAAGCCTCGTACCGACCACTGAGGGTACTACAACCCGGTAGCCTCGGTACAGCAGCCCCTGATGAACTCAGAGCTCGTGCCGCTTTTTGTGGAATTCTGCAATGTCTCCTTCATAGCTGCTTGCACCTCTTGGCCAGCCATCGACATACCTGTAAACAGCAGCAAGCGTGACATCTTCAGCTGTCGAGGCTTGTAGTTCCTTCACCGGAATAGCCAGTTCGTTGCACTGGTGCAGCAGGACCACGCATTACGTCGAGTCTTCCTTGGCACTGACTTCGTGCTCCAAAGGTTGAGGCAAACAACTCAGTGCATCAGCATTTACGAGCTGTTTACCAGGCTTGTATTGCAGACGATACTTGTAAGTGCCTAGGAGGAGCGCCCACCTTTGAATTCTTGCCGCGGCCATTGCTGGTGTTTGACGATCTGGTCTTAGTAAGCCCAGCAGCGACTGGTGATCAGTAACAAGAGCAAATTCTCGCCCGAGAAGGTAATCTCGAAGCCTTGTGACACCAAATACAAGAGCGAGTGCCTCTCGCTCAATGTGAGCATAGTTTTTTTCGGCGGCTGTCAACGTTCGGGATCTTAATCCAATAGGCCGCTGCTCACTGTCAATGCGATGGAAGAGAACGGCACCAATGCTGTACAGCGATGCGTCGTATTCTAACAGGCTCCCGGTCAGGATCAAAATGGGCAAGCACAGGCGCTGAACAAAGAAAGTCTTTAGCACTCTTGAACGCAGCCTGCTCCTTCGCACCCCACACCCATCTGGCTGCTTTTTCCAGAAGCTTGTACAATGGTGCGAGCATCGTAGATACGTTAGGCATGAACTTGTTATAAAAGGTGATCAAGCCTAGGAATGAACGAAGTTCACTGACGTTCCACGGCTCAGGGGCTAATCTGATAGCCTCGACGTTTTTCTCGAATGGGTGTAAACCTTTCGCATCGATACGATGGCCAAGATAAGCTACGGATGGCTCATGGAAACTGCACTTGTCTAAACGCAGCTTGATACCATGTTTGCAGAAACGTTGTAACACGGCTCTTAAGTTTCTGTGCTCTCCATTCTTCTCGGACACGAAAACGTTGTCTAGGTATGCCTGTACACCCGTTAGGCCTTGCAAGGTGTTTTCTATTGTCTTCTGGAAAATTGCAGGTGCTGAAGAAATACCAAAAGGCAGCCTGTTGTATCAAAAAAGGCCTTTGTGAGTGTTGATAACTGCCAATTTTCGGGAGACTTCATCCAAAGGTATTTGGTTGTATGCATCTCTCAAGTCTAGGATGCTGAACTGCTCGCCACCACGCAAATTAGCAAACATGTCATCTATCATGGGCAGCGGGTAGTGTTATACCTCACACACGGGGTTTAACGTGACCTTAAAATCACCACATATTCTTACTGCCCCATTCTTTTTTAGCACCGGGCCTATCGGAGTGGCCCATTCAGAGTGCAATACGGGTGATCAAATTCCCTCGGCCACCAACTTGTCTAACTCGTTCGAAACTTTTTTGTGCAATGCAAACGGCACTTTTCTTGCCTTGCAAAATTTAGGCGGTGTTCCCTCCCGGATCAGAAGACGCGCTGGTGGTCCCTTGATGAGTCCAAGGCCTTCTTTGAACGGGTCTGCGAACTCTTCTTTCATGGTAGTGTCCGTGTTCTTCAGAATGGTGAGGACAGCAACATAACAGAGGGAGTGTCCTTCGGCATTCAGCTTCTGTAACAAGTCACGACCATAGAGATTAGAACCACGGCAGCCTAACACCACTAAACTGCACGGAACGGTTGCCGCCTTGTAGGAAACTTGCAGAGGCAGTACTCCAAGAATTGGGAGCTTTCCAAGATAACAGGACAGCTTAATCTTTGGTTCCTGTAGCGGTGGCCACTGTTGACGGTGGCCTTCACAGACGTTCTTCGGTACCACACACACTGGAGAGCCAGTGTCTATGACCATATTTATTTCCACGCCATTCCACTTAAAAACTTCTTGAATAGGTGGTATCAGCGTGGTAGCAGTGGTTACGAACCAAATTTGTGACGCATCACTGTCGCTTTCACCACTTATGCCCTGTGCTATCATGGACATCGTTCGGTGCTGTTCGCACATCCGAGCCAAATGCGCTTGTTGGCCGCACTTCAAGCACCTGCGCTTGCGAACTGAGCATGCCGCATCGTGGTGACTCGATCGACCACAGCATTTGCACTGTTTTCCGTTGCTGTGACATTCAAACTTCCGAGCTGCCGACTGCTGCTGTTGCTTTAACCTTAAAATAGTTCCTTGCTCTGCCAACGCCGTGCCCATAATTTTTGCATCTTGTTCTGTGCTTTCTGCTGCCAGTGCCAGAAACTCCACCTCATTCAGAGTCAATTCTTTCTTCGACAACAACTGCATTTGCAGATTCTTTGATTTCACTCCGCATACGATCCGGTCCCTTAACATCCTGTCCCTCATTGGGTCAAAATTGCAGTTTTGGGCAAGCCTCCGAATTTCTACTATGAATTCATGAACTGACTCGTCTTCCTGCTGACATCGGTTAAAGAACTTGAAACTTTCTGCAATTTCATGCGGAGCAGGATCATAATAGTCGTTCAGCACGTTCACAACTTCCTCATACGTTGCCGTGCTCGGCTTCTCTGGCGCAAGTCTTCCACACACGCAACTCAGAGCACGCTAACTTAAAGGAAACGGGGTGGGGAAGGAGGAAGAAAGAAAGATGAGAGGCATGCGCAGTGTTCGTCTGCGCATCAGCAAGTGGTGGCTTGCAAGTTGCAGCACCTCCCTGAGAAGGACCAGCCCCTTGGGGATGCGGCCCCTCCTGGTCGGGCAATACAAAAGGAGTTTGGACTTGGACGGGGAGAGCCGATGCCCCGTGCTCGCCAAGAATTGCTCCACGCAGCTCAAAGCCACCTGCAGGGATTCCTCGACTCTGCTTTTCTGCCACCCTCGCACCGCACCGTGATGTCGTTGGCATAGAGAACGTCATTAACAGCGTCCACCTCAGAGAGATGGGCGGAGAGGCTGTGCATGGTGACATTGAAGAGAAGCAGTGAGATAACCGACCCTTGAGGAGTGCCCCTTGCCCCGAGCTCGAAGGGGCTCACCCTGATAGTGACGCGCCTGCCCCTAAGGAACGAACTGACAAACCGGTGAAACCTCGACCAAAGGCTCATGTCTGAAAGGGAATAAAGAATGTGCCTATGCGAAAAGGTGTTGAAGGCCCTTTCGAGATCCAGTGCCACGATACCCCTGACATCTCTGGTGTTCCTATCGATGATTTGATGTTTAATAAGTTTCATAACGTCTTGAGTAGATGGGCATGGGCAAAATCCCACAATGTTGTAGGGGCAGAGTTCGTGTTCCTCGATTTACGTAGATATCCAATTGTGAGCAGCATGTTTTGCAGCCTTTACTATACACGAAGTGAGCAGGATCGGTCGCAGGTTGTTTAAGCCAGTGGTCCGAACTGGCTTGGGAATGAGAACTACCCATGTGAGCTTCGATTAGTCCGGGACAACACACGAGTCCCACATGCGATTGATCTCATCCGTTAATATGACGATGGCCTTTTCGTCCAGATTTCGAAGCAGCCTGCTTGAAATGCTGTCCGGTCCCAGGGCTGATCAGTCGTTAAGGTTCAAAAGTGCTTCCCTGACCTCGTTCATAGAGAATAGAGTGTCTAAGTCCTCCTTCTAGAGGCCTCAGTAGCAGGAGTAGTCCATGTCACATGAGGGACCCATGGATAGGTATCTGGCAGCCAATGACCGGAGATTGCCATCCTCTGTGGAGCCCTCCCCTTTGGCTTCGTGCAGAACCTTATCCATAGCTAGTCTTTGGTTAGACTTTGAGGTCAATTCGTCTAGGAGCTGCTTCTGGAGGTTCCACTTTTCGCCCGTGCGCATTTGTCCATTGACCAAATTGTAAACCTCGTCCCACTGCTGCTTAATGAGCGTACAACAGTGTTCCTCAATGGTACAATTCAGTTCAGCCCTCCTCTTACGTAGTCTATGATTGAGCCGTTGCCCGTTCCACCTGGCCAGGAGAGCAGCCTTGACCTTGAGTTGGGCAAGGCGACTGTCCATCCTGTCTACCTTGAGGTCTGTGTGGACTGTCTTGGTGGCGGACTCGATGTCTGTTTTCAATTGTGAGAACCATTCGTTGAACTCCGTGTGCACCACGAGGTAGGCCCCACCCCCTTGATGAACATCAGGTCCTCAATGTGTCCGTTCTGGTAGGGATGGAGGGGTCCGTCAGGAGTATGAGCGCGTGATCATCGGCCACCTGCCAGAGGTTGCTCCCCTTCATGGTCGACGATGGGTAGCCCCACCCAAGATATGGGCCATTGAAATCACCCGTGACCACCAATGGTGCGCCTGCAGCCATCCCAGCGGCCTTTGCCATGAGGGGCGTGAAGCTTTGTCTTTGGTCCCTGGGCGAACTGCGTATGTTCAGGATAAAGATGCTGGATTTTAGCCAGGCATTGGGAAGGATCTCGATTAGCGAATGCTCAACCTTGCTGTGGTCTATTTGCGTGGATTGTACGACAAATAAACATCGCTTAGACTCGAGGAAGCTAATGTCCCTCTTGCCTTCACAAAAGACGGAGTGAGACCTGTAACCCTGCAGTGAAACCATCTCCCTGAGAGTTTCCTGTACCAAAATGGCATGCGACTTATGCTCGCATGAGCGAACAGACTGTTGCAGGATCCCCTTTTTCCGCAGGAACCCGGTGAACTTCCACTTCCACATTAGGAATTCGTTATGCTGACCCGCTTGTTTGGAGCTTTTGCTTGGCCCATCATTTGGTGAACCACATCTAAAGCCCCCCGCTTCAGAAGGTAGACCATTTATAACCGCGCCTGAGGACACGAGAGTTTATTCTCCGAGACCGACCGTAGTTTCTATGGTGTTGACTCTGCCCGTGAGAGCAGCCACCGCTTCTACTAAGGTCATGACTGCACCTTGGAGGCTCTGTATTGACTCCCTATCCTCCTTAGAATTTCTAATCTCGCTTTTGAATTGCTCGAGGTCCCCTTCTCCCTCATCTGGTGCCGTGAGGGCCCGCTTTTTGGCGGATCGTGTCGGCATCTGCGCTTCTGCGGGGAGCTGGCGCGGGCGGCGCGGATGAACCCGACTTGCGAAGGGACTGGAACTCGGCCCTGAGCGGCTCCAACGCTGCTCTGAGCTGTGCGTTCTCTTGCTCTGCACGATGCTAGCATCACTCTGCTCTGGCAGTGAACCATTCGTTACCTTTGGAAGCTGCTTGACTCACTCGACCTCGACGACCTCCTGTATCCTGTCGCTCGACCGAGAGCGCCCTCTGGAACAGCTGCGGTGGCTGGATGGATGGATGGATATTAGGAGCGTCCCCTTTATAATGGGGAGGTAGCTGCGCCACCAAGCTCTAGCTTTATTTCTTTTTCCTCTACAAACATTTCTTTTCCCGAATCACACATATTTTCACAACTAATTTTTCTCCTCGCCTACCTATTTTATCTATTATCGTTCCGCTGTGATGTAACAATCTTACCCGAACTACCTTGCGCTTCTGTTTGCTCCATACTTGTGCGGCACCAATACTCTAAGCGCCTTTTTAGTTATCTCTCTTGCCGACATGTTCACCTTTCCCGTGCTACCCCTGAAACCCATGGCCTCCTGCAGGGTAGTGTTCACAGCTACACCTGGGTGGACATCTATACATTCAATCAAAATATGATCTGTCGTTTCCCTAGCTTTTCTACAGCACGTACATGTATCCCCTTCTTTATTGAATTTCGCTCTGTAACTTCGCGTTTTCAGGCAACTGGGCCTTCCTTCAAATAGTAAAGCGCTTCCCTTCGAATTATCGTAAAATTTTTCGCCTTTGATTTCGTCTTTCCTTTTTCTGTAGTTGTTCAATGCCGGCTTCTTCTCCATTCCTGCGATCCAATTCGACTTCTCCGCTGCTCTGACCATGCTCTTAATGCTCTTTTTCATCCCATTTATTTCATTACTGGCTGCATACTTACTGGTAAGCCTCCTAGTTCTCTTCTTCTATTGTGAGTCAAGGTTCTTCCTATACTTTCTTTCATATTCCTTAATCTCTGTTCGTACCTTATTTTACTCTGAGCTTCCCTTCCCTCAAAGTCAGACCATCCCATATTCCCTTTAACAGCCTCATTTGTGGTATTCCCATGGGCGCCCAACGCGAGACGTCCGACCGTCCTCTGATTCACGTACAGCCCTGATTGTACCTCTGACCTCATGCATACCACTGAGTTTCCGAATGTAAGTCCTGGTACCATTACACCTTTCCACAAACCTCGAATTACCTCGTACCTGTTGTAACCCCACAGCGCTCTATGCTTCATTATTGCGGAGTTCCTCTTTCCTTTAACTATCATAGCTTTTTCTTGTACTTCTATGTATCTATTCCCATCATTTATCCATATCCCGAGGTATTTGTACTCTCGTACTCTGGGTATCTCCTCGCCCTGTATTGATATGGTCTGATCGTTGCTGTCATTGAATATCATCCAACCGCATTTTGTCACACTAAATTTTAGTCCTAAATCTTCACTTTCCCGACCACATATACTAACCAGACCCTGCAAATCTGTTTGACTGTCTGCGAATAGCACGATATCGTCTGCATAAAACAACCCGGGGAGCTTTCGTTCTACCACTATACCTGCCTGTCTGTGTGACAGCTTAAACCCAATATTGCTCATCTCCAATGCTTTCTCCATTCTCCTCATGTAAAGCATGAATAATAGTGGGGACAACGCGCATCCCTGCCTCAACCCTTTACCTATATCGACGACCTCCATTCTACCATTACTCGCCATACATTCCCATTCCACACATACTGTATTTCCACTGTATATTTCCTTTAAGAGCTCTATACAGTCATCCGCTATACCAGCCTCTTTCATTATGTCCCATAAAATATTCTGATTTACATTGTCGTACGCACCCTTAATATCCAAAAATGCCAAGTGTAAAGGTCCGTTCTCATTTCCGGCTATTTCTATACCCTGCGTAAGCACAAAAAGGTTATCATCTAAGCTCCTGTCGACTCGAAATCCATTTTGGAGTTCGCCAAAAGTGCCATTATGCTCTGTCCATATCTGCATTTTTAATTTAATTGCCTGCACCGCCAACCTGTCGACTACTGATGTAATGGTCAGTGGTCTATATGAGCGAATGTTATTTTTCTCTCCCTTGCCCTTATAAATGAACTTCATCCTACTTTGACGCCAACTGTCCGGTAGTCGCCTGTCCTGTAAGCTCTTTTCAATTGCTTTTAACAGGGCTTCTTTGCTGTTTCTTCCGAGCTCATTTATTCCAGTAATGCTAACCCCATCTAATCCTGTGGCTGTGCGTTTGGGAATCTTTTCCTCCGCCTTCTTCCAATTGAAATTTTCCAGAACTAGTTCTTCCACTTGGTCTTCCTTGCTACTGTTACACGTCGTAAAGGGAGGCTTGTCATTCTTCTTAGAGGAATCGGCTTCTTAGAGGAACCGTGGACACCGGAGGGCTCGTGTGCCCCCTATAAAAGCTACTGCGCGTCCTGCTAGGCGCCAGCCCACCTCATGCCGAAGTTTGCGGCCAAAGTGGATTCCATCTCTCTGGAAACCACCCCATCTGTGCACTTCTCTGTTTATGTCGACAACCTCGAAGCCTTTATCTCGACTAACCCGCCAAATCGTTTCGTTGGCGGTGACAACTGATCTTTGCAGGTTTTGGTCTTTCAAGGGTACCTTGGGGATTGTGCACACCACAAGTTGCACCTGGGGGGACACTTCCCGCAACTCATCTACTCCCAGTGTTAACCTCGTCTCTGTTTCTGGGGTCCTTCCATTCAACACGTTGTTCAGCCCACCAGCTATCACAACCAAACTGCACCCCTGATCTCTACTTAGAAAAGGAGATCTCTACTTAGAAACGCTGGCTGGCTTGGTGGAGTGCCCTCTCGTGGACGCCTTGGGCATGCTCAGATCACGGGCGTGGCAAATGGTCGCTACTTGTGGGGAGGTGTTTTCTCGGCACACTTTCGCTGTCTCCTTGTGCAATGGACGACGTAGGGCACTTCGAAGGGTTGCCTGCAGGCCTTGTCTGCCATGAAATCAGGTCCCCCACAGAGGGCGGGTGTGGGCGAGCACTCGTGGTCTTACGCGGGGGCATGATTCCGCAGCCTCTGCAAATCGTTTTCTCTGGGGCCGGGCACACGTCGGTGCGGTGACCCAGCCTCCCGCAGGCGTAGCACATGTCCGTCTGGCGTCTATAGAGAGTACAGAAAAGCATGCTGGCACCGTGCATGATGTAGTTTGGCACTTTGAGTCCATCAAAAAGGATGACGATCATGGTGGTGACCTTGATGCGCTTCACCTCAAGGGCCTTGGGGTTCCTCGGCTGGACAATCATGCCGCGCAGCTGATTGTGGTCAAAGTCAAGGTCGACGCCCCGCATGATTTTCTTCTACATGTTATCTGGCACTGCTAGGTACTAGTTGACTTCATATTGAGTGGACTCCATGAGTAGAGCTTCTACCTTTGCGTAAGTGCGGGCATTCCACTGCCTTGGCATACTCACGACGAACAGGTTTTGGACCACGTTGGGGCAGGTGATGTCCCCCTCCATTCCGTCTCAACCGGGGTGTGTTTAGCGGCCATGGCCAGAGCCTGTGTTACCTTGATCTGACTGATCCTCCTGACGTCCAGCCCACCCTTAGGACGGATGATGATCCTAAGTGCTCCTTCGGCAGGCGGGGGAGCCTCGAGGATGCAGTGAATTTCTCCACGCTGCCGCTGGCAGGCGTGCAGGGCCCGCCGTGGCCGCTGCCACGTTGTGTCGAACATTCCTGGCTGCTGGTGCCGGGCTGGCTTTGTGACTTGGGCCTAGAAATGGCTGTGGTCCATCTAGACTGCAGGCACTCTTCGGGGGTGATGTCCTCGGCCCTCACTTATGTGGACATTGTTGGCAGTAGTGGATGCGCGGCGGCATCCGAGATCCACATCTAGCCATGCATTCCCCGGGAAAGTAGGCCCAGCAACTGTGTGATGGGATCGGGAGGAAAAAGTCCCAAAAAGAGGTGGAAAGACCACCCACTGTCAAAAACTTGCTATCAGAGTTGTGCTCTACACAAATTGTGAGGAATGGTGCAAAAAGTCACAGAAATTGAGATTTTTTTCTGCCGAATGCATTTACTGAAGTGAGAGCCGATGTTTGCGTGCATGGATTGTTGCTATGTCGTCCCCCTTGTAATGGGGCGGTGACATGTGCACCACCAGGCTCATCAAAAATTTAAGAACTTTTCTTTTTTTTCCGCTCTCTCTATAATTTGGCATCATGCATTTTAAATCTACTTCAATTAAATCGATCATACTATAGCAAAAACTTAAATTCATAGCCCAGTTCTCTGCCACTTATGGAAGAAGGTCCTTATTTTTTTTCCTATAATTATTCTTGTACGTTCTCTCTACTTTTCTGCCACCACTACTCTAACCATATCTTACTTATTTCAATCGCGGGTATGTTCAGCTTTCCATTGTTCTCCCTAAAACCCAAGGCTTCATGTAGGGTAGTGCCCATACGTACACCTGGTTGCATATTTCCGCATACAATCAGAACATGCTCCATCATTTCCCTATCTTCCTTACAGCATGTGCATTTTTCTTCTTCTTTAGTGAATTTCGCTTTATCACCGCATGTTCTAAGGCAGCCCGATCTCGCTTCAAATAGTAAAGTGCTTCCTCTTGAATTACCATACGATGCCTCCCTCTTTATTTCATTTTTGCCATTTAGGTAGTTATTCAGAGTCTGTTTTTTTTCCATCACTGCCATCCAGTAAACCTTCTCCGGCTCTGACTTTTCGCTTTATTCTCTTTATTATCAGTTCTCTTAGAGCTCTATATTTACTGGTGAGCCTCCTAGTTCTTTTTCTCCACTGCGTGTCAACGCTCTTTCTATATAAATAATGGAACACCTTCACTGCCCACCTACTCTCAAATTCCTTAGCCTCTCTTCAAACCTTATTTTGCTCTGGGCTTCCCTCGCCTCAAAACTCGCCCATCCCATATCGCCCTTGACAGCCTCATTTGTCATTTTTCCAGGAGCACCCAATGCGACGCATCCCACAGTTCTTTGATTCACATCTATTCCTGATTGTATCTCTAGCCTCATGCACACCACTGAGTCCCCAAATGTAAGCCCCGGTACCATTACCCCTTTCCACAAACCCCTAAGCACCTCGTGCCTATTGTATCCTGATAATGATCTGTGCTTCATTATTGCTGTATTTCTCTTTCCTTTCGCTGCCGAGGCTTTTTCATGTACCTCTATGTATCTATCACCCTCATTTACCCATACTCCGAGGAACTTGTATACGCTTACTCTCAGTATTTCTTGGCCATCTACGGACACCGCCTGATCGTTAGGACCATTGAATACCATCAATCCACATTTTTTTACACTAAATCCTAGTCCTAGAGCCTCGCCTTCCTTTCCACATATATTCACCAGCCATTGTGTATGATCTCGACTGTCCGCGAATAAGACAATATCGTCAGCATAAAATAAACCCGGAAGCATCTGCTCTATCATCATGCCGCCCTGTTTGTGTGACAGATTAAAACCAATGTTGCTATCTCCTAGTGCTTTTTCCATTCTAACCATGTACAGCATGAGTAACAGCGGCGACAAAGGACATCCCTGCCTCAGCCCCTTGCTAATGTCAACGTTCTCTATGCTACTGATTCCTTCCTATTCTATGCAAACTGTATTTTCTTGATATATCTCCCTCGAAAGCTGTACACAATCATTGCCTATGCCCATTCCTTCGAATATATCCCACAATATTTTCTGATATACATTGCCATACGTCCCAGTGATGTCTAGAAAAGCCACATACAAGGGTCTGCTTTCTATTTTAGATATTTCAATACACTGAGTAAGAACAAATAGGTTATCTTCTAACCACCTGTCGACTCGAAAACCATTCCGAAGTTCTCCCAAGATATTGTTACGCTCTGCCCACGTTTCTATTTTTAATTTTGCTGCTTGCATAGCCAACCTGTATAGTACCGATGTAATGGTTAGCAGTCTATACGAGCAAATGTTATACTTTTCTCCCTTGCCTTTATAGATTAAGTTCATTCTAGTTTTTCGCCAACTGTCCAGTATTTTCCTCTACTGTAAGCATTCTTCTGCAGCTCTCAATAGTGCTTCTTTAGTGTTCTGTCCTAATAGACCTGTCCTTGTTTGTCAACAATGTGACGTCACGCAGAGCATCGCCATCGACATCGCGGCGGACCAGTTTCACAGTGGTTGGCAAAAAGCTCTGGCGGCTCCTGCAGTTTGCTCTGGCTTTGCAAGCGATGGTACTGTCCCATCCCGAGGTTGCGCGCGGGCGGTTTGTCGAAAAGAAGCTGCAAGTTCATGGAATGCAGTATCCATACCCCTACACCATTTCGGAGTGGAAGAATGACCCTAAAACCTCGACCAAACGTTCGGCTCTGTGTGTACCCAGGGACTTTATGTGTACCTCGCGAGCATGCCTGGCCCGTACAATGCGGAGGCCATGAAACGTTATTGATCGCTCGAAGCGTACGGCTTAGTGAAAGGCCACGTGCATCTGGTGCTTGTCTCGAACTGGGGCGCCAACGCTTTCCATCGACTCCTGTCACTCGGAAATCGAGAAAAATAAATAAATAAACGATGCCGCTGCCCTAATTTTGTGGCGTGTTTGACACATCCTAGAGCGCAAAAGCTAACCACCGTGTCAAAGAGGCCAGGTAACGCGCACAAAAACCAGTACGCACACGGCCCATCCGTACGGCAGCATGGAACCACGCCGAACACTGCAACTTTTGCCAACCAGGCATGGAATGCATGTTTTTCAAAGCAAACACCCTCACGGAGAACCACCGCCATGTCCTACGAGCTGCAGGCAGTGTCCACACTGCGCACTGTACTTGCATGGCCGGTTGAGTTGTAGCGCTCATTTGCGTTTCCTTCTGTTCTTTCTGCTCAGGAACTAAACATTTATACGGTCGAAAACAGGTGAGACTGGTACTGTCTATCGTGTCCGAAAACACTAACAAATTTTTTTCCGTTGGAGTGCTAGCTCGACGCAAGTTGCAGCAAAGTGAGCGCGAAATGAGAAAATCTGCACAACGTTCGGAACCACCGCTTACGGGAGGAATGCTTCCATTTCAAAGTGCCTTCAAAATGCTCACACATCTTTCTTTTTGTTTCAGCGCTAGTCTTGAAAGCAGACATCCTAGCTACCCGCTCCGGGTGCTCAGAAAATCAAAACGGGGCATCCCAGTTGATACATGTTTACAAATGCTGCAGAAGCACAAATAACAAAACGGCTGAACGCTCTAGGTAACAGGCTAGCACTTAACAGTGATGAAACGTAATCCAAAAATCATGTTGCTCTCTGACGGCTGCTGTTTTACACGGCGCACAGCTCGCACCCATGCTTTCCGTCACTCTGTCGTTTGGACTTCGGAAATCGAGGAGGAAAAAAAAAAACAAGGACCCGATGCCGCTGCCTTTTATCGCGCGTTTGGCATATCCTCCATCGCAAAAGCTAACCATCATGTCAAAGCAGCCAGCTGCACGCGCACAAAAAAAAAAAACGAGTACGAACTCGGTTCACCCGTATGGCAGCATGCAACCACGCCGAATGCTGCAATTTTTTGCCAACCAGTCCGTTCGCACGTGCGCGCTAGGGTCACGTGGCTGACATCAAGGCCCTTTCGTGACATACCCCAGGATAGGTCTATTCATTAATGAGGCTAACGAGGACCTCATCTAAACCCGGAGCATTGCACTTTGGAATTCTTCCTTCGGGCTTTTTCCATTTGACATTCTGAAGTTCTAGCTCTTCCTTAGTTTCGCTCTCCGTCATGGTTTTGTCCACTGGGGAAATCTCTTGGGCGATCTTTTTAAACGAATTGGCTGTTACCTTCTGGATGTAACCCAGCACTTCGTGCCCTTCTAATTGATTTCCTCTTTAAATCAACAATATGTTGTTGTAATGTGGCAGACTTCACCTAGCGCTTTTATGTGGCTCCAAAATATCTTAGGAGCGGCCTTCTTTTTGTCATGAATTTCTGTCACCCAGTGTTCGCTTTCACCTTTAATATTTTCCTCGACCAATTTCTGTACAATGGATTTTTTTTTCTATAAATATATTTCCCATCTTTCATTGACTTGGACTTGCGGCCGCTTCTCCCTTTTTGCCTGTCTGTGCTCCCTTGATGCTTCACGTCGCTTCTCGATCGCTTCCCGGATTTTCTTTTTCCACAATCTTTTTGGCTTTCTCGTTCCTTTCCAGCAAATAGTTTTCTTCTCTTATTTCTTTCGTCATTACATGTACTAGCTCACTATACCCCCAGTCCTTGCCTGGCATTTTGCCTACTGCCCCGCCATGGTGGTCTAGTGGCTAAGGTACTCGGCTGCAGATCCGAGGGTCGCGGGATCGAATCCCGGCTGCGGCGGCTGCATTTCGATGGAGGCGAAATGTTGAGGCCCGTGTGCTGTGCGATGTCAGTGCACGTTAAAGAACCCCAGGTGGTCGAAATTTCCGGAGCCCTCCACTACGGCGTCTCTCATAATCAGAACTGGTTTTGGGACGTTAAACCCCACAAATCAATCAATCATTTTGCCTACTTCTTCCTCTACTCTTGCGGCTATATTTTTTATTTGTTTGTCATTTAAATACGAGCTGCCAAACTTCGACTCTACGTTATTATTTTCAGTTTTATATCCCAGTTGTAACGTTATGCTTTTATGATCACTACCCAAGCTGTTCATCCCGTCCTCGTCTATTCTCATTTCTCTCAGTTTTTCATAGATTCCTTCTGTCATAAGACAATAATCAATGTTCGATTGTCTGTTTCTGACCTCCCACGTGATCTGTCCATCGCACTTGGACCCTGTGTTAACTATCACAAGACTATGGTGCTCGCAAAGATCGAGCAATAACCTCCCATTGGTGTCTGTATATCCGTCAAGGTCGTGGATGTGGGCATTCATGTCCCCTAGGAGGATGATTTCGGCCCTGTGACCAAATTCTTTAATATCGGTGTTTATGCAATGCTTTATCTCCATATTCTTTTCCTTACAGTTCTTTCCCGTCCACATGTAAGCTACACCGAGCCACGTTTTCTTTCCACCTATTGTGCCCGAAACACAGAGGTGCTCTGAACACGTTTGTTTTACTCTCTCCCATTTGGCTCCGCTATGAATAAGCATTCGAACACCCCCACCTTTTCTTTCTGATATGATCCTGTTGCACCCTTCCCAAACATAATTGTCAATATGTGGTGGCTTTTCCAGGTCTCTAAGGTGTGTTTCTGTAACCGCATAAACGCCTATCTTTTCTTTGTTTAACTGTTCCTTAATCTCTAACCATTTTGCCTTTTTTCTGCCACCCTGCATGTTTATGTAACTAATTGCTACACGCGCCTTCGCTCTTTTCTTCCTTTTACCTCCTTTCTGGCATTTCTCAGTACTACCTGCCCGAAAATCCCCCTGGTTGTTTCCTTTGTACCTTGCTAACCCGGACTCCGAAGGGCCCGCGTGCCACCCAAAAAAGCTACTGCACTTCCTGCAAGCCACCAACGCACCTCATGACCAAGCCTCCCGTCGAAGTGAATTCTGTCTCCTTGAAAACCCCCCCACCTATATGCACCTCCCTGTTTATTTTCACTACTTCGAAACCCTTCTCTTGACTCGTACGTCATATCTCTTTGTTTGCATCGACAACCGCTCTTTGCAGGTTGCCGTCATGCTGTGGTATTTCCGGTACCGTGCACACTACTATCCGCACCTGGGTGGAGAGGCGCGCATGTTGTCAATGCGTTTTGCCAAGGTCTTCATTGATCCTGACGATTATTTGTTGAGGACGTCGTTTAGCCCTGCCGCAATCATCACGAGGTTGCGTCCGTGGGTGTGACGCCAGCCGGCGTTCCGGGGACGCCGGTTCCAGAGAGAGAAACGCCAGGAGACGCGCTATCTTTGTTTTCTTTCATCCGGGTGATCACGAGGGTCATGTGATCATTCTGAGGGTATATATTGCACGACGAAACATTAAAGAGGCTTTTGTTCTTGGTCACGATGTAATGAGCGTCTGTCGATCATTCTGACGAGCTTGACATGGTGTCAGAAGTGCGGCGTTCCGAGGTAGCCAAGTAGCGCTTCAACGGGCGGGTCAACACGCGAACGCCTGGCAGCTGCGTCTACGAGGACAAGCCGGACCGGCGACAACGCTTCAGAATGGCGGGAATCAAGCCTCCTAAGCCCTTCGACTTCCAGAACGCAGTGGACTGGCCCGCCTGGATGGACGAATTTGACGACTACAGATTCGCGTCTGGGCTACATGAGAAAAGAGACGAAGTTCAAGTAAGGACTCTTCTCTATACTATGGGCAGAAAGTCGAGGGAGATTCTTCGGTCGCTAAACGTAAAAACGAAGAAATGGAGGACTTCAAGCTCGTAAAGTCTAAATTTAACGACTACTTTGCTCACACCAAGAACATAGTCTACGAAAGTGCTCGCTTTAATCAACGCCGCCAGCAACTGGAGAAACAGTAGACCAGTTCGCAACCGAGCTTAGCAAGCTAGCAGACAGATGCGAGTTCGAAAGCATGAAGGAACGCCTAATAAGGGACCGCTTCGTAGTAGGACTACGGGACCAGGTTCTTTCGGAAGAACTGCAGATGTACCCCAGGCTAACGATGGCCACTGCCTTGGCAAGAGCGCGTACGAGCGAAACCGCAAAGCAACAGCAAGCAGAGCTAAAAGAGCATGAGGGCACAGTCCCAGAAGCTTGCGTCGCCGCAGTAAAGCCCAAGGAAGCTGCTGCAAAGAGTAAGTTTACTCGCTGTCAGAAGCCCGCTTATCATCAAAATAACTGCAGTTATTGTGCCGGACCATTTCACCCGCGAAACAAATGTCCAGCACAAAAGAAAGGTGCAGATTTTGCCGGAAGTTGGGCCACTATGAAAAGGCATGCCGAAAAAAGAAGCAAACAGACATAACTCTCGATGGCATCGCCGAAGCTGATAGCAAGTTTATTGGCACGGTCGATCAGTGTGCAAAAACACACAATCTGAACATTTCGTCACGGTAAAGATAAACAACCAGACGCTCCGCATGAAAGTAGATACGGGAGCCGAAGTGACAGTCGTCGGTGAAAATTATTCTTTTCTTCCGCCTTCTCTGGAAAACGCAACCGATCTTAAAGGACCGAGCAATACTAGCATCCGTACGAGCGGAAAGTTTGACGCTAAAATATCTTGGAAAGGCAGCAGTTCACAACAAACCATTTACGTCGTGCATAACTTGCGCACGCCCTTGTTGGGACTGCCAGCCATCAAAGCTCTGGGAATTGTTCGTTTCCTAGATGAATTAGACACTGCCGACGATATCGGAAACAAGTATCCCGAGATATTCCAAGGCACGGGTACCATATTGGGAGAATACACCATACCCTTGTGCCACATGCAATCCCGTACAGTCCTGTCTACACCGCGACGGATTCCTATTCCCATGAAAGAAAAAGTCAAGAAGAACTGGACAGGCTAGAACAAGAAGGAATGATACAGAAGGTCGAAGAACCGACAGAATGGTGCGCGCCTATCGTTCCTCTAATGAAGCCGGCTGGAGCAGTAAGGATCTGCGTTGACTTGACTCAACTGAACCATTCGTCAGAGGGGAGCGTCATCAACTGCCAACAATTGAGCAAGTTATGGGAAGCTTCCAGGAAGCCAAAGTCTTCTCTAAACTGGACGCGCATTCTGTTTCTACCAGATAAAGCTTTCCGAGGAATGTCAAAGGCTCACGACGTTCATCACGCCGTACGGGCGGTACTGCTACCACAGGTTGCCGTTCGGGATTACATCCGCACCAGAAATTTTTCAAAGAAAGTTCTCGCAAGTCCTAGAAGGCCTAGACGGCGTACTGAACTACATGGATGACATTCTGGTGTACGGCAAGAACCAAGCAGAACACGACAAGCGGCTTTGTAACGTCCTAGAACGACTTCAACAAGCAGGCGTAACTCTCAACAGGGAAAAGTGTTGTTTCTCAGTTGAACAGGTCGCATTCTTGGGAACGATCTTCGATGCCAACGGCGTGCGTTTGGACTTCGGAAATCGAGGAGGAAAAAAAAAAACAAGGACCCGATGCCGCTGCCTTTTATCGCGCGTTTGGCATATCCTCCATCGCAAAAGCTAACCATCATGTCAAAGCAGCCAGCTGCACGCGCACAAAAAAAAAAAACGAGTACGAACTCGGTTCACCCGTATGGCAGCATGCAACCACGCCGAATGCTGCAATTTTTTGCCAACCAGTCCGTTCGCACGTGCGCGCTAGGGTCACGTGGCTGACATCAAGGCCCTTTCGTGACATACCCCAGGATAGGTCTATTCATTAATGAGGCTAACGAGGACCTCATCTAAACCCGGAGCATTGCACTTTGGAATTCTTCCTTCGGGCTTTTTCCATTTGACATTCTGAAGTTCTAGCTCTTCCTTAGTTTCGCTCTCCGTCATGGTTTTGTCCACTGGGGAAATCTCTTGGGCGATCTTTTTAAACGAATTGGCTGTTACCTTCTGGATGTAACCCAGCACTTCGTGCCCTTCTAATTGATTTCCTCTTTAAATCAACAATATGTTGTTGTAATGTGGCAGACTTCACCTAGCGCTTTTATGTGGCTCCAAAATATCTTAGGAGCGGCCTTCTTTTTGTCATGAATTTCTGTCACCCAGTGTTCGCTTTCACCTTTAATATTTTCCTCGACCAATTTCTGTACAATGGATTTTTTTTTCTATAAATATATTTCCCATCTTTCATTGACTTGGACTTGCGGCCGCTTCTCCCTTTTTGCCTGTCTGTGCTCCCTTGATGCTTCACGTCGCTTCTCGATCGCTTCCCGGATTTTCTTTTTCCACAATCTTTTTGGCTTTCTCGTTCCTTTCCAGCAAATAGTTTTCTTCTCTTATTTCTTTCGTCATTACATGTACTAGCTCACTATACCCCCAGTCCTTGCCTGGCATTTTGCCTACTGCCCCGCCATGGTGGTCTAGTGGCTAAGGTACTCGGCTGCAGATCCGAGGGTCGCGGGATCGAATCCCGGCTGCGGCGGCTGCATTTCGATGGAGGCGAAATGTTGAGGCCCGTGTGCTGTGCGATGTCAGTGCACGTTAAAGAACCCCAGGTGGTCGAAATTTCCGGAGCCCTCCACTACGGCGTCTCTCATAATCAGAACTGGTTTTGGGACGTTAAACCCCACAAATCAATCAATCATTTTGCCTACTTCTTCCTCTACTCTTGCGGCTATATTTTTTATTTGTTTGTCATTTAAATACGAGCTGCCAAACTTCGACTCTACGTTATTATTTTCAGTTTTATATCCCAGTTGTAACGTTATGCTTTTATGATCACTACCCAAGCTGTTCATCCCGTCCTCGTCTATTCTCATTTCTCTCAGTTTTTCATAGATTCCTTCTGTCATAAGACAATAATCAATGTTCGATTGTCTGTTTCTGACCTCCCACGTGATCTGTCCATCGCACTTGGACCCTGTGTTAACTATCACAAGACTATGGTGCTCGCAAAGATCGAGCAATAACCTCCCATTGGTGTCTGTATATCCGTCAAGGTCGTGGATGTGGGCATTCATGTCCCCTAGGAGGATGATTTCGGCCCTGTGACCAAATTCTTTAATATCGGTGTTTATGCAATGCTTTATCTCCATATTCTTTTCCTTACAGTTCTTTCCCGTCCACATGTAAGCTACACCGAGCCACGTTTTCTTTCCACCTATTGTGCCCGAAACACAGAGGTGCTCTGAACACGTTTGTTTTACTCTCTCCCATTTGGCTCCGCTATGAATAAGCATTCGAACACCCCCACCTTTTCTTTCTGATATGATCCTGTTGCACCCTTCCCAAACATAATTGTCAATATGTGGTGGCTTTTCCAGGTCTCTAAGGTGTGTTTCTGTAACCGCATAAACGCCTATCTTTTCTTTGTTTAACTGTTCCTTAATCTCTAACCATTTTGCCTTTTTTCTGCCACCCTGCATGTTTATGTAACTAATTGCTACACGCGCCTTCGCTCTTTTCTTCCTTTTACCTCCTTTCTGGCATTTCTCAGTACTACCTGCCCGAAAATCCCCCTGGTTGTTTCCTTTGTACCTTGCTAACCCGGACTCCGAAGGGCCCGCGTGCCACCCAAAAAAGCTACTGCACTTCCTGCAAGCCACCAACGCACCTCATGACCAAGCCTCCCGTCGAAGTGAATTCTGTCTCCTTGAAAACCCCCCCACCTATATGCACCTCCCTGTTTATTTTCACTACTTCGAAACCCTTCTCTTGACTCGTACGTCATATCTCTTTGTTTGCATCGACAACCGCTCTTTGCAGGTTGCCGTCATGCTGTGGTATTTCCGGTACCGTGCACACTACTATCCGCACCTGGGTGGAGAGGCGCGCATGTTGTCAATGCGTTTTGCCAAGGTCTTCATTGATCCTGACGATTATTTGTTGAGGACGTCGTTTAGCCCTGCCGCAATCATCACGAGGTTGCGTCCGTGGGTGTGACGCCAGCCGGCGTTCCGGGGACGCCGGTTCCAGAGAGAGAAACGCCAGGAGACGCGCTATCTTTGTTTTCTTTCATCCGGGTGATCACGAGGGTCATGTGATCATTCTGAGGGTATATATTGCACGACGAAACATTAAAGAGGCTTTTGTTCTTGGTCACGATGTAATGAGCGTCTGTCGATCATTCTGACGAGCTTGACATGGTGTCAGAAGTGCGGCGTTCCGAGGTAGCCAAGTAGCGCTTCAACGGGCGGGTCAACACGCGAACGCCTGGCAGCTGCGTCTACGAGGACAAGCCGGACCGGCGACAACGCTTCAGAATGGCGGGAATCAAGCCTCCTAAGCCCTTCGACTTCCAGAACGCAGTGGACTGGCCCGCCTGGATGGACGAATTTGACGACTACAGATTCGCGTCTGGGCTACATGAGAAAAGAGACGAAGTTCAAGTAAGGACTCTTCTCTATACTATGGGCAGAAAGTCGAGGGAGATTCTTCGGTCGCTAAACGTAAAAACGAAGAAATGGAGGACTTCAAGCTCGTAAAGTCTAAATTTAACGACTACTTTGCTCACACCAAGAACATAGTCTACGAAAGTGCTCGCTTTAATCAACGCCGCCAGCAACTGGGAGAAACAGTAGACCAGTTCGCAACCGAGCTTAGCAAGCTAGCAGACAGATGCGAGTTCGAAAGCATGAAGGAACGCCTAATAAGGGACCGCTTCGTAGTAGGACTACGGGACCAGGTTCTTTCGGAAGAACTGCAGATGTACCCCAGGCTAACGATGGCCACTGCCTTGGCAAGAGCGCGTACGAGCGAAACCGCAAAGCAACAGCAAGCAGAGCTAAAAGAGCATGAGGGCACAGTCCCAGAAGCTTGCGTCGCCGCAGTAAAGCCCAAGGAAGCTGCTGCAAAGAGTAAGTTTACTCGCTGTCAGAAGCCCGCTTATCATCAAAATAACTGCAGTTATTGTGCCGGACCATTTCACCCGCGAAACAAATGTCCAGCACAAAAAGAAAGGTGCAGATTTTGCCGGAAGTTGGGCCACTATGAAAAGGCATGCCGAAAAAAGAAGCAAACAGACATAACTCTCGATGGCATCGCCGAAGCTGATAGCAAGTTTATTGGCACGGTCGATCAGTGTGCAAACACACAATCTGAACATTTCGTCACGGTAAAGATAAACAACCAGACGCTCCGCATGAAAGTAGATACGGGAGCCGAAGTGACAGTCGTCGGTGAAAATTATTCTTTTCTTCCGCCTTCTCTGGAAAACGCAACCGATCTTAAAGGACCGAGCAATACTAGCATCCGTACGAGCGGAAAGTTTGACGCTAAAATATCTTGGAAAGGCAGCAGTTCACAACAAACCATTTACGTCGTGCATAACTTGCGCACGCCCTTGTTGGGACTGCCAGCCATCAAAGCTCTGGGAATTGTTCGTTTCCTAGATGAATTAGACACTGCCGACGATATCGGAAACAAGTATCCCGAGATATTCCAAGGCACGGGTACCATATTGGGAGAATACACCATACGCCTTGTGCCACATGCAATCCCGTACAGTCTGTCTACACCGCGACGGATTCCTATTCCCATGAAAGAAAAAGTCAAAGAAGAACTGGACAGGCTAGAACAAGAAGGAATGATACAGAAGGTCGAAGAACCGACAGAATGGTGCGCGCCTATCGTTCCTCTAATGAAGCCGGCTGGAGCAGTAAGGATCTGCGTTGACTTGACTCAACTGAACCAGTTCGTCAGAGGGGAGCGTCATCAACTGCCAACAATTGAGCAAGTTATGGGAAGCTTCCAGGAAGCCAAAGTCTTCTCTAAACTGGACGCGCATTCTGGTTTCTACCAGATAAAGCTTTCCGAGGAATGTCAAAGGCTCACGACGTTCATCACGCCGTACGGGCGGTACTGCTACCTCAGGTTGCCGTTCGGGATTACATCCGCACCAGAAATTTTTCAAAGAAAGTTCTCGCAAGTCCTAGAAGGCCTAGACGGCGTACTGAACTACATGGATGACATTCTGGTGTACGGCAAGAACCAAGCAGAACACGACAAGCGGCTTTGTAACGTCCTAGAACGACTTCAACAAGCAGGCGTAACTCTCAACAGGGAAAAGTGTTGTTTCTCAGTTGAACAGGTCGCATTCTTGGGAACGATCTTCGATGCCAACGGCGTGCGTCCAGACCCCGAGAAAGTTAGAGCGATCAAGCAATTGCCCAGACCCCAAAACGTCGCTGAGGTTCGATCCTTGTTAGGCATGATGAACCACCTCGCAAGGTTTTTACCTGATGCATCTTCAATGTCTGCTCCTTTACGCAGCCTCCTCAACAAAGACATCGACTGGTCTTGGGGACCTCAACAAGAGGCAGCTTTTGAGAAGATCAAGACCACTCCCAGCTCAGACAGATGCCTGGCGAGGTACAATCCCCGGTACTCGACAATTGTATCGGCGGACGCGTCTTCACTGGGAATTGGCGCAGTACTCCTCCAGGATCAGCCATCTGGTGAGAGACGTCCAGTAGCATATGCCTCCAGGGCGCTCACAAAAACAGAGCAGAGGTATTCACAGATCGAAAAAGAAGTGTTAGCCTTAACTTGGGCTGCGGAGCTTCGACGAATTCCTAAGAGGCCTCACGTTCCTATTTGAAACGGATCACAAGCCTCTCCTCCCGCTACTGGGTCGAAATCCTCTTGATTCTCTACTGCCAAGAATTCAAAGGTTCAGGATGCGTCTTATGCGGTACTCGTTCACACTTACACACATCCCGGGGAAAAGCATTGCTACGGCGGACACACTTTCTCGGGCGAGAGTGATGAACACGGCGCGTTCTGTCGGAGAGTTGACGGAAGCAGACGTTTCGGCTCATGTGGAGGGAGTCGTTCAGTATGCGTTCTCCGACGACATGCTCGAACGCATACGCTCAGAGCAAGCAAATGATCCCGAATGTACGTCGTTCCTCAAAGCTTGTATGCAAGGTTGGCCCGCTAAGCACCACACACCACAAGTTCTCAAGCCATTCTGGGCGCATCGTGGTGACATCACGGTTTGCAAGCAGTTGCTTTTGAAGGACTCAAGGCTGGTGATTCCACGAGTGCTGCGGAAAGAAATGCTTCAGAGGGTTCACGAGGGACACCAAGGAATTTCACGCTGCCGCGCGAGCGCAAAAGAATCCCTCTGGTGGCCAGGAATTAGCAAAGACATTGCACAAACCGTGGCCAACTGTCAAGCATGCGCTACAGAGCGTACCCAATTTTCCGAACCAATGATTCCATCGGAAACAACTGAGCTGCCATGGCAGAAAATCGGAATTGATTTATTTGAGATGAAAGGAGCTGTCTATCTTGTCGTTGTTGATTATCACTCCAGGTACCCTGAGCTGGCCCTGCTGGATCGAGGAACGTCGTCGAAGGCGGTCATCCAGCATCTGAAAAGCTGCTTCGCCAGGCATGGGATACCACAAACGGTAATATCGGACAACGGACCACAATTCATCTCATTCCCGTTTGCTGATTTTGCAAGAAACTACGGCTTTAGGCATGTCACAACAAGTCCTCATTACCCACAAGCTAACGGGGAAGCTGAGCGCATGGTAGGGACTCTTAAAAGACTTTTGAAGAAGGCAGAAGACCCCTACATTGCTTTGCTGAACTATAGAAACACGCCGGGTCCAACCGGCTGTAGTCCAGCGCAGCTGCTAATGAGCCGCCGTTTACGCTCAAAAGTACCGTGCACGCCATCCGCGCTAAAGCCAGAAGTAGTAAAGGCTTCTTGGAAAGAGCAAGACGAAAAATACAGACAAAAACAAAAGATGTATTTTGACAAACGTCATGCTGCGAGACCTCTTCCCTGTCTATCCGCAGGCACTCAAGTATGGCTGAAAGACAGAGGCGCCGAGGGCAAGGTCCTTCGTTCTTCCAAAACACCGAGATCCTACTGGGTCCAAACTGAAGGAAAGACCGTACGCAGAAACAGGCGTCATCTGTTCCTTCTCCCACACGGAGGAGAAGCAAGCCCTGTAAAGACGGACCAGAATCCACGAAACAGCGAGCCAACGGACGCGACGGACAAAGACATCGTAGCTACCAAGTCGTCTGACGTCCAAGAGCCTCGTTCATCGAACGAAACTTCAAGTCCAGAGCAAAGAACGACGCGATATGGGCGTGTCATACAAGCTCCGAAAAGACTCGGTATTGATGACTAATTTGTGAAATGTTTTTCTTTCTTGGCAGGCCCATGATGCTTATAAAACGGGGAAGATGTGACGCCAGCCGGCGTTCCGGGGACGCCGGTTCCAGAGAGACAAACGCCAGGAGACGCGCTATCTTTGTTTTCTTTCATCCGGGTGATCACGACGGTCATGTGATCATTCTGAGGGTATATATTGCACGACGAAACATTAAAGAGGCTTTTGTTCTTGGTCAGGATGTAACGAGCGTCTGTCGATCATTCTGACGAGCTTGACAGTGGGTTCCAGATGTAAGCTCTTCTCTTGCTTACCTCATGACTGACCCCAGCCTATGGCCTGGGAACGTCCCTATCAATACTCGTTTGTCGCCTTTCGCCCTCCCTTTGAGTGCCTCGGCGTGTAGAACTAAATTAGAATCATCGGCTATGATAACTGGCTAAGATTTTCCAGCTGAAGTCGCCTGCACCTGGCTACTGTCTGGGTGTTTAGCCTGAGTCACAGCTGCTGCAGTGTCCACTCCCTCCCGCAAAACTACTTCCCAGAAGCTGGGCCCCGCTCTCTTTGCACCTGCGTTCTTCACACCTGATTCCCCTTTCGCCTCTCCCACGCTGGAGGTCCGCGCCTTATCTCGCTGTTGCCTCTTTTGTTCACCCTAACTACCTTGGCTAGGCCCTCTTCTGCTGACCTAAGCCTTTCTCCCATGGCCTTCGTTTTCCACGCTCTTTTGCCAACACATTTTTCAAGCTCAGCAATTCTGTCCATAAGTTTGCTCTGAGCAGCCATCATTTTTTCCATTTTTGCCTGGATCTCGCACTGTCTACATTTGGCGTCAGTTTCTTCTGCCTTCCAGTAAAACATGTTGTAGGGCTAGTTGGTGCATTGTATTCACGAAAAGACCTATCCCAGCCAAGAAAAACAGACGAACACAGGAGAATCACAAGGAAGACAGGAAAGCGCCTGACTACCAACTGTTTATTCACCGAGCAGCACATGAATATATACAGTCACATGGTCACATGAACTTATCATTAAGATTCATCACGTACAAAGCTTTGCATATACTGCCTCGCAAGGCAACCCTCTCCCGTTATCCTTTTTCAGCGATTTCAGTTTATTGGGCTCATAAAAAAGTTTCCACAAAGGTCATTTGCTTCCTGCGCATATCACGGAGAACATTATTTGCCTTTCTTAGCGATGTGTAAGGCTTCAAGTATTTCACGAGCTGTTCTATCGCTACTTCTGCCCAAAATATTGATCTTATTGAAAACCGGCTCCCACTTGCACTCTTTGCAATGAAGGGCCAAATTCGATCCTGTTCCTGTTTCTAGTGATTTGTAGTGTTCCCAGGTTCTATCCTTCAAACAATGACCCGTCTGGCCTCCATAAACCATTCCGCACGTCAATGGTATCTCGTATACCACCCATATAGTGCATTCAGCTAAGGTATGCCAGTGCTCCTTATCACATTGTGCTTTCTTCTTTTTCCCAATGCACGCGCATAACCTACCTATCTTTCTAGGGGCAGAAAATATAAACAGTTTTATGTCCCTCCTTGAGTTCTACCTTGGCTCCGCAATTGCGTCCTTTGGAAGTGAGTTGTTCGTCCAGAAAAATTGCATCTGTATTGGCTATTGTGTTGCCCCTGTACTGTGCGACTTATTTTTATCCTGTATTGACCGCAATTTAGAATCCACTATTGACAATGGCTCTGTCCTGCGAATTTTTAGATATGTTGATGACTTTTTAGTGATTTTACATACGTATTCTAACTCTGCCTATGGCTCTACTGTGTCAAGCGTCTTGAGTTTATTTAAAATGCTAGGGAAAGGCCTTAATTTTACCCATGAACAGGTGACAAACAATTGCCTGCAATTTTTAGACATAAATATTAGGTGTTTGGAAGGGCAGGTATGCTGGATATATTCACCAAGAGCAAAAAAAGATTTGTTGCCGTATGAGTGCGCACACTCAAAAACGATCAAGAGGGCTATTGGTACACTGTGCTTAGAATCAGCTTTGACCAAGTCATGTGTCCATATGGTCAAGACTAGCTTTAAAATTCAGGTTGAGAGACTGCAAAAAGCCAGGTTTCCAAGTGCTGTTGTGTGTGCCGTTGCAGAAACGTTACAGAAGCTGAAAGGAAAAAAAAATTCACCATCTCCCCGAAGGGGACCATGGGGTGATGTGGAGCATCGCTGGGAGTTTCAACGGTGCATTTAACAGCGGTGTTTACAGGTTTGCAGTGTTTTTGGTGTTACCTTTGCGGTGAACCTTGCCGTGAACCTCGCGTGTTATTACGTTGTTAACTTGGTTCGTTACCACGCATCGCGTGACCGTTGTCAGAGTGTGGGTTGATACTGATGCGTACTTGCGTCAACCCACTCACTGACTGAACTGTTGCTTCCATCACACAACACCACCAACTTCTGTCATCGGGGAAGGAGGAGATACTACTGAAGCGAAGTGCGCGCGTGCTCTCTACCCGCTTTATTTATTGCAGCAGCTGTTGGAGAGAGGGAAGGGAGAGGAGAGTCGCGCATGCGTAGTGTGAGTGCAGACGCCGGACGCGTGACATACCCGCGAGCAAGAGATGCTTCGCATCTAAAAGTAAGAACACCTGAGATTGGCCAGAGCAAAGGCGACCACAACTAGTTCCATGTACGCACGGTGTTGCGCATGGATTAAAAAAGGTTGCCGGTAAGTTTGGCGTTCCTGTTCTGTTTTCTTCCCCTAGAAAGATAGGTAAGTTATGCGCGTGCATTGGGAGAAAGAAGAAAGCACAGTGTGATAAGGAGCACCGGCATACCTTGGCTGAATGCGCTATGGGGCGGTATACGAGATACCATTGACGTGCGGAATGGTTTATGGAGGCCAGACGGATCGCTGTTTGAAGGATAGAACCTGGGAACACTACAAATCACTAGGAACAGGATCGAATTTGGCCCTTCATTTCAGAGTGCAAGTGGGAGCCGGTTTTCGATAAGATCAATATTTTGGGAAGAAGTCACGATAGAACAGCTCGTGAAATACTTGACGCCTTTCACATCGCTAAGAAAGGCAAGTCATGTTGCAGTGACAGCTCCGTGACATTGCGCAGGAAGGAAATGACCTTTATGGAAACTTTTTTATGAGCCCAACAAACTAAAATCACCGAAAAAGGATAACGGGAGAGGGAGGGAGTTGCCTTACGAGGTAGTACATGCAAAGCTTTGTACGTGATGGATCTTAATGATAAGTTCATGTGACTGCGTGACTGTATATATTCGTGTGCTGCTCGGTGAATAAACAGTTGGTAGTCAGCCACTTTCCTGTCTTCCTTACGATTTTCCTGTGTTCGTCTGTTTTTCTTGGCTGGGATACGTCTTCTTCTGCCTTCTCTTCTGCACAAACCTCCATTTTAACAGCTTCTCTGTACCCTGAACACATTATGGTCTTTTTGACCATGACCGCTCGTAGCACAAGAATCACACTATCTAAAGAACAAGACACTCGGTACTACAAACACTTCCCTAAGCCAATCCATACCCGAAAACTTAACGAATAGCCCACACTTCAAAACACTCGTGGTGGGCAGGCGTGCACCTCAGCCTCATGGAGGAAGAATAAAGAAAGCAAAAAAAACCAAAAGCAAGTTTCTGACCCCCCCAAAAACCGTACCAAATAATAACCACAAATATGGTTTATGCTAACGCATAAACTAGTAAAGGCAAGCTCAATGCTTGCAAGAACACTTATCTGCCGCAGTCGTTCCGGAGACCTCGAAAAACACGTCCGCTCACGCCGGCACCCTGGCAGGTAGTCCACACCAGTCAGCGCCCCCTGGCAGTCTCTCATTCTCACAACCACGTGAGAATATCGTGAATAAACCAGTGGCATCAGCAAGTGGGGTGTTAGTGCCTAATGTTATTTGCGGTTGTAGCGTGTGTTCACCTCTTTTATAGCAATGTAATAAATAATACACAAGTACTACTATCACCCAGCATGATTTTGTCCAGCTCTGGTTGACCATGTAGGAATACTCAAGCAAAACGTGTATATGGACATTAGTAAACCATAGTATGCATTTATATTAGACAAAACAGACTGCGCATTAACATGACTGCCGACGTTACCTTGAATGTAACTACATAACATAGGTACCCTTTAGTAATCACAGTGCTGTCAGTGTGCCTGGGAACGCCACATTATGCACATAACTATTCAATTTGCACATATATGTTGATCCTACTCTAAACTCAGTGCCAAACAATTTGGCATAGGCAATTTTCTGGCTGACTGCTTTGCATGACTTTGATTGCCACAATATGAGGGATCTTCCAGATTTTTGTGTGTATATGTGTGCCTAGCTTGTATGGAAGTCTGTCTTGTCTAGTAACATGTGTTATAGTCAATCCCGTGTATCTCAAAACTCGGATATATCGAATTATTGGCTATATCAAACACTTGAAAAATCCGCTTCAAAATCCAGTGCATAAGTATAGGGCTGATGCTCACGTATGTTGTACACCCGCGCCGCATTTGATATATTGAACTTTTACCCATGCCGAGGGCTTCATGTGCGCTCCTCCTTACACATGATCACATTTCAACCACGCTTTGTCGTGTTGGGATCAGCTTTTGTGCACGATGGTGTCGAAGACGTGATGTCGCTGACAGCTTTGGAAGGTTGCACAACATTAGCCAGTGCACTAACTTGTCTGCTGCATCAATTTTAGGTCGAACGCCCAGCAGCAACATCTTCAAGAAAGAGCGAAGACGCAAAAGCACTAAATGAGATTAATAAAAAGTGGCAGTAGCTCCAGCAATAGCCTGCACCAGCGGCGGCGGCTTGCGACGAGGCGATGTGCGCATTCCGATGGTTGCCTTAGCGCTACCGCATGTAGTCCACAAAAGCGAAACCTCCGCGATTTGGGACCCCGAGAAATTTTGGCTGTGCCAATCTCGTAGGCCATGTTTTTGTTAGTTACGATCTGCTACAAGGCGATAAATGCCATCGTGATCGCAAAGATTAAAGACATCATCATCATCAATTTTCAGTGTTTGTTTTGGCCATTTTACATAGACGTGGGCAAGACAGCTCACTTCAGTGAGTGTCTTGGAACAGCTCCACTCACTGAAATGAACCGGTTAATTTGAACAGTTCGCCAGTTCACTTGAATCTGCGAGGCTAGTGTCCTCTAGCGGTCGTTCGCCACAACTGAATCGCGGGTTACTGAGCACTCAAAAGTTTCGGCTATCTCGTGAGTACTCGGCAATTCCTCCACTCCTTTTTGATAGAGGTTCTGCTATATACACTCGAACCTCGTTACAATGAAGTTGAAGGGAGACATGGAATTACAGTGAAACCCCGATTATACGACGTTCTCGGGACCACGGAAAAGCGTCGTAAAATGTGGGCGTCGTAAAATCCGAACACAAAAATTTATGCGTACAAAAACACTGTTTAGCACGACGTATTAGCGAGAAACGTCTGTGCAAACTACCAACAAACGCTACAGGGCTCTAAAACCCAAAGAACACAAAAAAGCGAAAAGAATACTGCAACGCAGGTGCTAGTTACGATTTATTGAAGCAAACCTTGAGTGCGCCGAAATCCGCTTGGGCGATTCGCAACAGCCGTAGCGAAACATGGCACTGTGAAAGTACGAAGGTTCTGCCCACACACTTTAAAAAAATCCGTGAGCTTCTTCTGCACTTTCTTGGAGCCCAGCCGCAAAAGCTTCCCCTCAAGTTTGGCAACGTCCAAGAGAACATCCTCTGTGGCTTCGCGTGTACAAACGTAGCTCCTTATGCCATCTATGTGCCGTAGCATATCGGCAAATGACGTAGGGACGGCATCTGCGGCAGCGGCAGCGTCGTCCTCATCCTCGTCTGATGTCGCAGTGGTGTCGGCATCGGGCAATGCCTCTGCAATTGCATCGTCCAGCGACAGTTCGCCGCAGATGGCAACGTCGTCGTCGGCCTCCACGAATTCGGCGAAAGTTGTAGTTCGATTCAAGCGCTCGAAGTCTTCGTCGACGGAGCTTGCATTCTCCTCCATCGAGGATGTGGAGTCGCCAGCGGCGGAGGCGCCAGCAGTGGAGGCAGTCTCTCGCACGAAGCCACAATGCTTAAATGAGTTCGCAATTGTGCTCTGCGACACTGCACTCCACGAACTGGCGATCATGTGCATAGCGTCGAGCACGGAGATCTTTTTTTCCTCCTCGCCGCGCTCCATTGCCGCCAGCCGACGCTGCACAAGCCGCTTTCTGTAGCCCTCCTTCACGCACTTGATGATGCCAGCATCCAGCGGCTGCAGACAGCTTGTGCAGTTAGGCGGTAGAAACACCACCTTGACATTCCGCAGGCTGGTCGTGTCAGGTGGGTGGCATGGTGCGTTATCCATAAAGAGAAGAATCTTTCTCGCCTTCGCACCCATTTTGTTGTCCAGCCGCTGCAGAAAGTTGGTGAAAATAGAGGACGTCATCCACGCCTTCTTGTTGTAATCGTAGCTGCACGGCAGCGTCCGCAAATTCTTAAAGCACCGTGGCTTGCCAAATTTGCCTATTACAAGCACCGGTAGCTTCTCGGACCCGTCCTCGTTGACAGCAAACAGTGCCGTCAAGCGCTCCTTACTGCGCTTCCCTCCGTGACAGCTGTCACCCTTGAAGGTGAGGGTCTGCTCAGGTTGCATGTGGTAAAAGATACCACTCTCATCCGCATTGAAAACATCACAAGGCTTGTATGCCGCAATCAAGTCCGGCAGTGTTTCTTTCCACTCCTGCACTGTGGAAACGTCTACTGTCGAACTTTCTCCACAGGAGCGGCTGTAGACGATATTATTTCGCTTTTTAAAACGATCCAACCACCCGTTCGACGCCTTAAAATCTTGAATGCCAAGGCGCAACGCCACGAGGTCGGCCTTCTCCTTGAGGATGGCGCCGTCAATATTGATGGCGGAGCTCCGCGCTTGAACCAACCACTTCACCAGCACCTTTTCCAACTTCTCGTGCTCGCCTTCTTTTGCCATCTTCCGCTTGAGACCGAACTTGCTTGCGTTCTCAAGAATCGAAGCCTTGTTCGCCAAGATAGTTTTCAGCGAAGATTCCGCTATCTTTAGCTCCCGGGCAATGCTTGCCTTTGTGGCTCCATGCCGCCTTTCGGCTTCTTCGATGATTCGCAGCTTTTCGCCGAGCGACAAAACTGTGCGCTTTCGCGACATCTTGCGTAGCCGTGCGTGTCGACACGATCGCGGACAACACGAGCGAAGACTGCTAAGACCACGTTGTTTTCAAACGGCTACTTGCAAATAAAGGAACACTCTCCGGCGGCGTCCACTGCACGACGAGAGCGGGAGAGAGATTGTTCGGAAAGGGTGAACAGAATGGGGGAATACCACAACCTCGCCACTCTACCGACTCTACGCCTCCACTAAAGGAGCGGCGTCGGCCGCCCGGCGGCCGCTAGGAGGGCGAGGGGAAAACCGAACGGCAGTGGAAAGCCGGAATGAACCGGTTTTCTGAGCGCTCGGCATGCGATGGGGTGCCCTCCGCGATCGCGTGCACTCCCAAAGGAGCCGGTGCGACGAAAGACGCTGCGGCACTTCCCTCTTGTTCGCCGTTTGGTCCCCCCCCCGTTTCGCGTGGGTCGTCGTGTAACGCGGGTTCGGCGTAAAATCACGTCGGATAATTGAGGTTTTTAATGCATTGCGTCTATGGGGCTTTCACCGGGACGGGACTAATCCGTCGTAAAATACGGGTCGTCGTAAAACCGGGGGACGTAAAACCGGGGTTCCACTTAGTTTGTTGTGTCCTTTATTTCGTTATAACCAGTATTGTCAACTACAATATTTTCCATTTGGGCATGAAAATTTCATTGTGCAAATAAGACGGTGCCATTCCCCGCGGTAACGCTATATAGAGCCACGCTTGCGATGAAGTCTTTAAAAGCAGTAAAAAATAACCTACTCACCAGTACCATGCAAATCGGCAGCCCACGCAACAGGCCGCGTTTTGTTGCAACGAATTGTCTACTGTCATTCGCTTCCGCATAGCACACAGCTCGTCCATGTTACCACGAAACCGGAGAAACGGCAACACTATTGAATATTCAACAGTGAAAATACACTCATCTTGGGCAAGCAGCACACGGCAGACTACTGAGCACGCCGCCTTCGCCGCAATGACACACGCAGTGTGTAGGCCAGCGAACATCCCAGCGCAAGCTTGGCTTGTCCTGCTTGCAGTTTTTATGGTCGCTGCATCGCCGATGCACTCTTGGAGGCTACACCCAGCCACAACAGCATTCGGTAGCAGTCTTAGACGGCCGTAACAATAGAAGTGGACGCACTGATCATTTCTCACCACTGCACACAAAGGCGCATCATCGCACCTGTCCTTCGTATCTCTGCTTCCGGTCGTCAGACTGTGCAGTTATGATGGCCTCTGAGATTGGCGCAGTGCGATCTTGGAGGCCATGTTCTGACATTTAGTTGCTGCAAAGAGATGGGGAAAAGCGGGGATGGAAAGTGAGGACTGCGATAGGACGGAGGAAGGCAGCAGTACATATTAATGCACACCGCTGCTTGCACATGCCTACGCTCTGCAGTTTCATTGGGCTGCGGAATTTTTTGATCACTGCAGTGAACATCACACGAAGAGATTTTGTTGGCATGAACACGTGCAGAATTTCATTTTCTTCGTTGTATTGATTATATTGATATATATCCCATTACGTTATAATGAGGTTGGAGTGTAGTTAGGTTTAGAGTTACTGTATACGTCTCTTGTAGGCTCCCTGCAGGAGCCATATAGATTAACGCTAGTTACGTTGTGGTGGCTACTTCGGTGGTTCAGATTTGGATGGCTCACTGAGAGGCTGAAAATTCTTGGCTCGTTGCTGAGCGCACTATCTTAATCCGATAGAGGCACTGCGGTTCACTTCGATTCTCTCCTGTCTAAAAGAGCCGCCGCTCACTCGCTAATTTAAAAGAGCAGCTGAGAAATCCGGCTTGCTCCTGAGACCCATCTCTAATTTTACATTTTTGTGGCTGCAGTGGACTTCTTCCTCTCTCTTATTTGTAATCCACCTGTTTGATAGTTTAATCCGTTGAACTAAAGACTGGTGGATCTTGGAAAGATTAATGACTTGTACAGTCGACTCTCGCTACAATGGACCCTCATAATCTGGGAAAAAAATGTCTGTTTTATCCGAAGTCCGTAATATCCAGACACCGAACGGGAGAGCAGAAAAGGGGGTGGGGGTTTTAAGGCCCATGTGTTTATCATCATGGACGTCTCTCAGCTGCGTTATATAGCCCTTTTTAAATACCTGCCGCCGAATATGGACTCCATTGGCATGGCTAATGATAGAGTGATGAGTAATAAGAGTGATAATTTATAACTGTAGCACATGTTCTACTTCATCAGCATGTTGAACTGTAATAAGCGCCGGAACGCCTGGTGGGTGGCTGCTGAACCCATTTAAACATTAGCGAGGCTCAGTCCAAAAGCTACTAGGTAATCTAACAGCTTGCCGTCACAAAGCCAGTCATGTTACGAGCTGCCGGTCATGTTACAAAAAGAACTGGTTCCAGCTGTGGTTCATTTAACTTATTGTCGATCGGCATCGCAAATTCCTTTTTTTGCACGGACGCACTTCTACCTCAGCTAATTCAAGACCGTTGCTAAGCTGAATTAGCACGCACATTCATACCAGCGCACCTCAAGCGTAAAAACTTACTCATTACAACTTCTCAGTGGAACTCACCGGTATTTGGGCTGGGAGCTCTGGAACGCCTCTAACGACGCTATTGCGGAGAGAATGACGAGCATCCAGGGTAGAAAAAAAAGAACAAACAAAAGCTTTTTATTCACACCTAACTTGAAAAGAACTTCGTTATCAGGGACTAACGGGCCTTTTAGGTCGCTTCACGGAGCCTGAAGCGCTTAAGGTTAAGTTCCCCCGACATTTGTTTGCCAGCGATACCTTTGTTGTGCACGATGGAACTCACCGTTTGCTTCGATAGTCCCATCGCTTTGGCAACATCCGCCTGCTTTCCTCCACGTGCAACTGCACTCACAATTTTCATTTTATCGCTGAGCGAAATTTGCTTCCGTTTTCTCAGCACTTGCTCTTGGTGTGGCACAACCAATCCCCATGGAACACAACTGACACAACGACAAAATGGTGCTTGTTATGCTCCCAGGCTGGCTTGGCTAGAGGCTCGGCTTGGCCATATGGGCACCAATGCTGCCAGCCGCAGTTAAATATTTTTGCTCAAAATGCAGGTGTGGTAAAGTATGTTGTCAGTCCGCATTGACGCGGCAAAAGTCCATTGTATGCGCCACTTTGGCAAAAAATTGCCATTAATTTTTTTCCACTGTGGCCAATAGTCGTTGTAGTGGGGTCCATTCAAAGCAAAGTTGGCTGCATTAATAAAATACATGGACCAAACCTGGGTTAAAATATGGTCCATTATATCTGAAAGTCTTGTACTCGGGTCTGCTATTACGGGCATAGACTGTCCTTGAAGCTCTTGGCTAAACTTCACGCACAAGTCATTTACGGAAACAGTTGCAAATGGAAACAGTTGCGAACCATTTCTGCAAGAGTGCTTTGTGGTGCAAATCGGTGACATCGCATGGTCATCACTGCCGACAATGGTGTTTGGTTCCTTGACGAATTACATGAGTTATCAGCGTTCCCGGGGGCACTCTCGGACAGGCTCACAGCAGGTGACTTCATTAGCACTGCTGAACACAGCAATGCCAAGATCATGGCTGTGGTTGGTGCCGAGGGATCAGGCCGAACCAGTGATGAATGTCTACGCTGCTGCTTTATGAATTGTACCTTGCTCCGAGAGCATGTGTCAGCATTCGCAGTCATTCGCTGCTGTTGTGGTGTAATGGAAGGCACTGGATTTGCTGATTTGTAAGGCCTCAACGATGCTGAGGTTGGCTTAAGGAACTTGATGGCTCACAAGATGATTAAAGCCAAGCTCATATATTCTCTTATGTGATATAAAATGAGGCTGTTTTCACGTCGGTCTCTTGCATATTATGGGCAAATTGGTAGGTTACTGCTTGTTACAGTATCGGGAAACAAATCTGCAATGTGTGCTGTTTTATGATGAGCTGCAAATAGGCGTATTTTGTATTTCAAATTATTGATATATCGAACTATGTCATGATCCCCTTCAAGTTCAATATATCCAAGATCAACTGTAAGTATATGTTCATTCGACCATGGTTGGCTTGTCCCTTCCTTCTGTTGGGCGGCTATCCTGACGTCCTTGAAAAGAGATCAATGCACAACCTTTATCAGATCATGTTTGTAAGGGTTGAAGCTTGGGTGAGCTGGTAAGGATCCATTTAGAAGGTACTTGCATTGTAAATCTAAGTGCTGCAGGCACGTGCTAAATTAATCAGATGACACAGTGATCAAGAGGAGCTGCTAATGGCAAGGATCAAGTGAGCTGGTGATTGTGTAGGACCAAAAATGCTGTACAGTGCTGTACTTGATAGGCAGTTTCACAACAGATCTACAAAGCCTTGCTTTGTGAAGTTGTGCAGCATGCAAGGAAGCGTTCTTGGACAATGAGACCTGTCCATCAGGGTGGTGGCTGCCGCTCATAATTGCTAACATGCGGCACCGTCACTGCTCTCACCACAATGGTAAAGCTGGGGTGGGGTCTACATGGCGGGAAAATTTGAATTTTTGTGACGAAATTCAGGGGTGTGAGTGCCACTCAAGTGTAATAATTATGTGAGTAGATGTAGTACTGAATGGAATAGGCAGCGCATGGAATGAAGGTCCTATGTAATGCCATTACTTGGAGTGACAGAAGAGAGTTGATCTCATTTTATTTTTATATTATTTTTTGCATGTATAATAGACTGGCCTCTCTTTCACAGATATTTGTTCGAAACACCACCGGGCACTGGAGCAGCTGTGCAGGCATTCACCGGCAGACCTTCTGCCTTGGCTGCTTGAAGAGCGGCTGGGCCCCCATCTGCCGTCACTGCTAAGCCAGTCCAACGCTGCATGCATCGTCAGACTTCTAGGTATATGCACCCATTGTAGACATGTTCCAACCTGACAAACAGACTGGGTTAATTGGTAATGATCCACCATTCAATACAGATTGAAATTTTGCAAAGGATAGACACAAGAACGGAAAAAAAGGGAACAAGCCACAAGTGCTTACATTAAGATATGCATGCATATGTACTAGGTGCAAAGAAATAAAAATGCAAACAGGCCCACATGTCAAGCATCTGGCTGCCCCCTTAGACTTCTTGTAGATGTCACTGAATCAGTCTACTAAGATTTAACAGAAGGGAATTGCCCCCAAAATGATGAAGGGTCCCAGGCAGCAAAATCTGCTGTTAATCCTTATGTCATGTCCAGGAATTCGGGACATCACTACACTAGCGCCACTTTTTGTCGGCGGCTGCAGGGTGCCGCATCACTCAATGGGAAATGATCCTTAAAAAATTGCAGCTTAACCGCTTATAATGTAAGTCGCCGGTATCGCGAATACCCGCACTACAAGCAGTACCACACTATAACGAAAGCAACAGTTTTCTAAGTCTGCACATGTGAAAAAAGTGTCCAGCAGGTAGCGGTGCATGTCAGATATTCAAGTCACATGACAGGACTGCTTTCACCCACATAAAATTCTGGATATTTCAAAGATTTAATTATGCAGCCGTGCTGTGCAAAAAAAAAGGAAGCAGAAGAAGGCGCTATAGCAATGTCACCGTATATGTGGACTTCCTGCAGAACCGGACTGCACAGAAACGGGAAGCGATCACTGTACGCTATCTTTCATTTTCTCTGTCACATGTGCGATGTCAAGAACGTAGCGACTGCAAACTACCATTCAAGCGGTGCATCTGGCATCCTTGTTTCTTTGTCGAAATTATTCGTCCACGTTTGATAATCTGGACGCCATGAACCATGGTCACTCGGGGCACCCTACTTGCAGCCAGCACCGGAAAGGTAGCGCTTGTTAAGCCTAGCTCGCAGGGTCGCAGCCTCACAGGAAGCTTGCCCTGACAATACAGGGATTGAGTACACAAGAAATCATGCTCACGGGCTGAACCAAGGGCAGCGTGCATAAAAAGATTTGGAAAAGAAACGGAAGGTTCATAGCCAATTAACGTAACCAATTAACATCCGTAGCAGCATTCTCCATCGCCTTGGCAATTCTATCCTCACAGGGCACGCCCGTGACACGCTGCTGCCATGGCTTTTTTTATCCTTCTCTCCATGCATTGTTCATTCCTTCCGCACTTCTTCCTCCTTCATGGCAATTTCTTCCTTTGTGAAGCTTGCCCGCTACCTCATTTGTCTGGAGGACTTCCCGGCAGCGACATTATAAGCGGTCTTTCATCTCGGGAGGCTGCACAATAAGTGGTATGCATATACATGAAGTTCTATGGGAGGTTAAAGGGTGGTCAGAAAAGACCATGTTATAGCCGGTCCTGCAGTATCAGTGGTCTGAGATGTAGTACAGTGCAGCGACACAATATTTGCTTAAATCATTTCATATACAGTAAAATCTTGTTAATTCGTCCCCCGTTAATTTGGAATTTCGGTTAATACGGCCACGGCACGTGGTTCAATCCAAAATGCGCATTGTTCGACGACTGAAAACTAATTTGGACAGATTTGACTGCTTCGGTTAATTCAAACTCCCGACCAAGGTTGGGTCGTGATGGGAAAGCAGAAGTGGATTCCGCCATGGCCGTGCTTCGGATCCGAAATTGACAGCACACCTAAACAACTTTGAGATCATATCGTGGCCTCCAAAATTTAAAACAAGGTACGAATGAGCGTTACATCTCAGAGGCACACACAAAAAAAATCCTATGGCGCTGGTTTAACAACCAAAATAAAACATAGTGCATGCTGCTGTCATCAGCAATGGACAACCAGTGGATTTGCCTTTTCTTTTTCCTTGTGTGTCCAACACATTTGCGTTGCAGTTGAGTTGGATTGTTCTCCTGTAGTGTGCTGCTGCTTTTAAATTTTTTAATCTTTGGCTTTGTGCGTGGTCAATGCTGTCCGCAGCCTTATTGTTTGTTCTTTTTTTGAAAAGTTTGTTGGTTTTTCATTTCGTTTTCATCACCATCGTTTTTATTTTGTTCGTTGCCTACTTTGTGCATGTTACCACTGTGCAAGTGACGCCGGGACGGCTTCCCTTGCATCTCTTGTCCTAGCCCTCGCAGCGAACAGAGCGAAGTATTAAGCAAAGGATTTGGCTGCAAAGGTGGAAGTATTGAGGTGTTGCAAGTGGGAGCATATTGAAAAGAAGTAGTGGGAAAAGTTCAACATCAAGAAAAGCATGCTGAGTAGCTACATCAAGAACAAAGACCAGATTATGTAATCGTATGACGGCGACATGTTTGGCGAAAAGAGGAAGAGGCTTAGAACGGCAGTGCACTTCAAACTGGAAGAAGCGTTCTTGCTCTGGATTGCCGATAGCACGACGCGCTTTTGCCTTTGGGCAGCCCCCTCATCTGTGCACAAGCAGAGAAGTTTGCACTGACCATGAACATGATTCTTTCAATGCATTGAAAGGGTGGTTCGACCGCTTCAAGAAGCGACTTGGGCTAGTGTTCCGCAATGTGCGTAGTGAAATAGGTGCTGTCGATGAAAGTGTTGTGCAGGACTGGCAGTCTGCACTATCTGGGTGCCTGTGAGCTGTGCAACATTTTCAGTGCTGATGAGACAGCACTGTCCTTCAAGGCTGTGCTTGACAAGACAATTGCGTTTAAAGGGGTGCGTCGGCGGGAAATGGTGTAAGGAGCGGGTGACGGTTCTTCTGGCTGCAAACATGACCGGCACAGAGCGGCTGCCGCTGCTGGTGATAGGAAAGGCTGTGAAGCCAAGATGTTTTGAGAACATTAAGCATCTACCTGTTGACTACCACTTTAATAGAAGGGCTTGGATGACTGCTGAAATCTTTCAAGCCTGGCTGCATCAGCTCGACTGCCACTCTGCGGCCAAGGCTCGGAAGGTGCTGTTAGTGCTGGGCAACTGCAGTGCGCACACGAAGGTGTCTGGGCTAGAAAACACTGAACTTTTATTCCTGCCTCCGAACAGAACAGCTTCCCTGCAGCCGATGGTTCACGGAGTTGTACAGTTTGTGAAAAGCCACTATCAACGGCAGGTACTTGAGCGAATGTTGCTCTGCCTGGAGGCAGGCAATCAATGCGAGTTAAGCCTACTCGGCACATTCCACATCCTCACGTATGTGTGGAACAACACACCACCTGAAGTAGTCACCAACTGCTTCAGTCATAGCAGCTTCGTGTGCAACACTGCTGACCCGGGTATGGTGGCTGATGTTGAAAGTGACAAAGAGCAAGACAGGCACTATGTAAGCATCATGCCAGCTGATGTGCCCCTGGGTGATTAGTTCGCAATAGACAATGGTGTTGCCGTTGCTGGCAAAGTGACACACAGCGATATCATCGCCGAAGTCTGGTATGGTGAAAGGGAATCGGCTGACAAGGACCCAAGCGATGCAGACAAGCATCCACGCTACACAATGACGGAGGCTGCGCATGCGTTAGCCATTTTAGAGGACATCTGCATGGTTTCGTCAGACAGTGTGCGTGGACTAAGCCACCTGCAGGAACTTTGCAAAATTGTCATTTCCTTGCACATTGCCCCCACGAAACAAACTGCAATCACAGACTTCTTTAAGAAATAGTCTGATGGTGTCGGAAACTTTTTTTCGAGTGTTTTAATTGTACTCGCAGTAATTCGGACCCTCGATTAAGTCAGACATTCACTCCGGTCCCGTGAAGTCCAAATTGACAGGGTTATACTGTACATAATCTGGAGGTCATAGTCTCACTATGGGCAGAGTGTTGTTTTATTCTGACAAATATCCTAGGTTCTAAAATGGTATTTATTGTCTCGTTAATACCATAGGGGTGGCCTTACAATGTTATAAATAAAGGAATGTGCCTTCGCTCACCTAAATGACATAATCTCGTTAGATTAGTGTTTTGTAACTGTGAAGTTTGTTTATATTGGTAAATTTTCCAAGGCTTGTGGGGCACTTTTGTTATACACGCTGCGGTGAAGCCGTCGTGTAGGGGTAATAGAAGTTGATTATGGATTAGTGTGTGAAGGAACACGTGAAAATTGTGCTGTTTTTAAATGCGAAGCACATTTTGACTAGTGAGACATACTTTGATTTCATCTATTATTTCTTCAAATTTTTTTTTGACTGACAGTGTGCACTTCGTTTATTTCTAATTCTCCAGCCTGCAATACTCAAGGTGCAGCTGGCAGAACTTAGGCTGTTTTTTCTTTTTCTGGCTTGTATTCGCCCGACATAATTATTACATCTATCCATCTGTCTGGCTGCGTGCATGTGTGTGTGTCCGTTATACATCCATCTGTCTGTGTCTGTCCATCCTCCTGTGAGCCCATCTATCTGTCTGTCTGTCCATCTGCCTGCCAGTGAGCCTGTCTGTCTGTCTGCCCACCCATGTGCCCATCTGTGTGCATTATACATCCATCTGTCTGTGTCTGTCCATCCTCCTGTGAGCCCATCTATCTGTTTGTTTGCCCATCTGTCTGCCAGTGAGCCTGTCTGTCTGTCTGCCCACCCATGCACCCATCTGTCTGTCTGTATGTATGTTCGTCCGTCCACCAATGTGCCATCCGTCGTGTGTCTGTCAGCCCATCTGTCTCTGTATGTATGTCTGTTTGACCACCTGTGTGCTGTCTGTTTGCCAGTGAGCATCTCCGCCTGTCTGTCTACCTGTCAGTCCACTAATGAGCCCATATCTGTCTGTCTGTCCATCTGCATGTCTCTCTGCTTGGAATATGAAGTACATATGCATAAAACTTGTGACGCCGGTGGTGCAAGGAATATTGGATAACGGCATCAGCGTGTTGTTATTCACAAGAACTTTGCCAGAACATGCAGTCACATGATGGAGCGAAGTGCCAAGACGGCAAAGTGACGGAGCGTTTCACGGCTGCTTGAAAGCAGCACTGAAGTTGCCCTATCTTCCGTTGCTGAATAACCGGCACTTTGTGGATGATTAAACCATGGGGAAGTCTAGATGAGGAAGTTGCCCATGTTTTACACTAGCCTAACAACTGGTCCGACGTGCCGATTCAGACACGCGTTTGTCTGTGAATGAAAATTCTGATTTAGCACTGCTACTTGTTCATGGCAGTGTGGCTTCTTTAAGGGACGTTTATGGCCTTGTAGAATCATAGAAGTGGAAAAAGTTCTTTTTTACCACTTCTTGTGAATGTTAGTGCCAGACGACAATGGCTTCAACTGTTTTGTGCATTACCGTAATACCCGCGTATAATACGAACCCGAATATAATACGAGGTGGTATTTTAGAGATGCGAAATGAAAAAAAAATTTTACCCGCGTATAATACGAGATAGGAAAGCGCGGAGAAAACATTTATTGAACACGGACCCGCCACTTCAATCGCTGTCGTCAACTGCGCTTCCTTCGGACATTTCCTTGTCCGACAAATCGTCGCACAGGTACTCGTCTTCAGTGCCATTGAGGGCATTAGAGATGCCGCACTTCTTGAAAGACCGACGCACAAGGTCCTCTGGGATGCTTGCCCAAGCGTCTACGATCCATTTACATAGAGTGGCTGGCGATGCTTGCTTCAGCCATCCCGGTCGGCGTCACTGCAGGCTCACCTGAGCGCATCCACTCCACGTAGCAACGCCTAACCGCATCCTTGAATGGTTTGTTCACGCAAACATCGAGAGGTTGCAGTTGCGACGACATCCCACCCGGGATCACAACAAGTTCCGTGTTGCAGTCGCGCAAGAGCTTCTTTACTGAATCGGCCAAATGGCAGCGAAACGCGTCCAGCACCAGGATGAATGGAAAAGAAAGCAGGGCGCCGGGCCCTCTGCACCACACGGCCTTTATCCAGTCTAGGACAAGGTCCTCGTTCATCCAGCCTTTATCCTGACATCTCACGATGACATTCTTAGGCAGCTCTTCACCTTTCGGCATGGTCTTGCGCTTGAAGACGACATAGCCCAGGTGAAAATATTGCAACTGGAAACAACTGGGACCAGTTCAAGTGGTTTATGGTCAAATTCCCAGTGGGGACCCGTTGCAATGGGTCCCAGATGGGACCCACTGGCAACTGGTCCCCACTGGGAATTCGACCATAAACCACTTGGACTGGTCCCAACTGGTCCCCATTGCTACTGGTCCCCACTGGGAATTTGACCATAAACCACTTGAACTGGTCCCAACTGGTCCCCATTGCTACTGGTTCCAATTGGCCCCGCTGCTACTCACCTAGCCTATGCGAGGCCAGTAGCAGCGGCGTGAAACTTTTGCCCCTGTTACATATGCGTAACAGAGATTGTGAACTATACTCAGCTGGAACCATACATAAGATCGCTCGTTGCCATCGCATATGTGACCGAGCTGATAACTGCTGGCCGCGAAATCTGTAGATCAAGTCGATCATACAGCAGAAGAGCTCAGTGCTGAAACGAGACATTTATTAGAAATATTGCAGCTTGTGGTCTGGCTGCGAATCTTCTTGAATGCTTTCTTGGAGACGCGGCAAACCCTTGGATGTTTCATGGGCCGTGAACGTATTTTATCACCTGAAAGCAATCATATTTCCGCGCTGTTAGCAAAGTTAAAAGAAAATCACTGCTATTGTAAAGAAGAAGCGCGCTGTGCACAGCCCCGCACCAGTGAATCGTAAGTGGGGCTTGGGCTGGATGTTGTTACGATCTCGGCCGCGAGGCCTACGCTGTGTCGTCTTACGTTAGCGCCATACGATGCGTCCACGACTACGTCGGACTTCTTTATTATAATTGGTGGAATCGTAACAACATCCAGCCCAAGCCCAACTTGCGATTCACTGGCGCGGGGCTGTGCACAGCGCGTTTCTTCGTTACACTATCAACATGCAACCCTACCAAAAAGGCCAAACATCAAACAGCCGCTGGCCGATACTAAGAGTTCAACTCAATGCAGTAACTTCGAAGCACTTTTCAATGTAAAAATTCATACATGGAGGCATCTCTCACCTTCAAATGCTAGCATCGGCACCAAGGAAAGCAGCGCCAAGTCGTTTGCACACAATCGATCCACAAGCGTGTTGTCACGGGCGAAAACAGTTGTCATGCGCTCGTCCGAAGTGTCATCTTTTCCACACGTGCCACGTCCAACAATAACTGAGCACAAATTAAGTACACAAGCAACGAACATCCACACGTTCCTCGGCGCAAAACATCACATGTGCCTCAGCACAGCGGCCCGCACCGCACCTATGCCTCGCCGTGGCTCATCCACATGTGCTCTACGAAACTTGCGCACAGGCGCTTCTGAATTTTCTGTTATGCAGCTTCTTGTTGTCAATAAATATTGCGGTATTTGCGGAAATTAGTTTTATTTTTTTAATATCTTTCGCGCATGCATTTCTTAATTGTTTACTCTATTTTCTTCGAACAAATGAGATACGAAACTAATAATGACCGTCAAGGCAACTGGTTCCAGTAGAACTGGTTATGGTTCCTGTTGGTGTCCAGATGGGCGCAGCGGAAACCAGTTGGCCCTCACTTCGTTTCTAACTGGTACCATTTGGCCGGCAACTGGGACCACTTGGAGTTGTCCCCAGTTGAAGTGGTCCCAACTGGGGCCAGCTGCTCCCCAGTTCACCTGTAACTGGGACCACTTGCTTCCCATTTAGCTTCCAAATGGGACCAGTTGGCTTTGAACTGGGACCAGTTGATTCCAGTTACTTCCTGTTGAAACCAGTTAATTCCCAGCTGCACATTTTCACCTGGGAGGGTGGGTGCTTGTGGCCGTCCGCCGTGCACGATAACATCACTGTGACTCGCATCTTCTCGTTGCCGGTGGTACGAACACAAACTTGCTTCGAGCCCTTCTTGTGAACGGTAAGAGGCGATGGCATGTCCAGGTAAACTGGCGTTTGATCGGCATTGCCGATTTGCCCCGGCTGGAAGTTTCGCGAGCGGCGCATCGAAATAACATGGCGCTGAAATGACACAAGAAGCTCTTCAAAGGCTTGAGGGAGCTTCTGAGAAATCGAGGTTCGCCGGCGCAGGGAAAATCCGGCTCGGCACATGTAGCGGTATATCCAGTGTTTGCTGGCTTTGAAATCCGAGCTTGCCATCCCCTTTTCTCTTGCCAGCTCCCTCGCTTTCACCTGCATCAGTTCCATGCTGACTGGTAAGTGCGCCGCCCGCTGCTCTCGAACGAACTCTGTCAGGGCGAGTTCGATTTCTGGGAATGCCCCATTCTTCGGACCGCGAAAGCTCTTTCGCTTTCTGCTGCATGCGAAAAGCGCTTTTTTTTGTCGTCGCCATCCGCGGACACTTCCCTCAGTGACTCCAAACTGTCTCCCGGCCGCACTGTTGCCGATTTTCTCGGCAGCTGTGATGACATCTCTCTTGAATGCAGCTGAGTACGGTTTTCGAGGCCCTAGCATGTCGCACCTTCACGAAGTGAGGTTCATACGTGCACAAGTCCGCTGTCAAGGTACACGCTACAGAATACTACTCGGCGATAAAGAAAGAAATAGCGCCAGCAGTGTTGCCAACTCCTAAATAATTTTCCCGCTATACACATACTCAAAAACGGCTAGATTTAGAGTAAAAAAAACTAGATTATAAATATGGCAAAAAACAATCATAAAACATTTTATTTTCAGAATACCACCTACCTACTGGCTTCAAACAAAATAAATTGTCAGCTATCACAGTTTCGTGACTCAATGAACACAACACAAGCAGTCTCCATGATCTACATGTGCAGATCTCGACAAGTTCAATAATGTCATCGCCTACATCTGGCTCATCGACTCCGTCTGAGGTTTCACCCTCTGTGCTTAGGCCTGCGCTGCTTGGACCTTCCAGAGTGCAGGAGTCAGTATAGGCCGCCTTTGTGCCCATCTTTGCCAGAACTGACTTAGGGAATACATAGTCATGGCAGCACTTGTTATGCCGTTTTAGTCCTGCACGCACAGTCAGAAGGGCATTGGCCATGGGTGTCGTCATTTTGTTTTGATGCTTGGACTTCACGATGTTGACCTGACTGAATACGCGTTCAACTTCGGCATTAGACCAGGGTAGCACCAGGACACAGAGCGCAAAGTCTGAGAGTTCTTTGAACGGATTTTTTCCTGATGCATCTCTGTACTTCGCCACTTCACTCCAGAATGGCACGACATCGGAAGTGTTCTCCCATGGAACCGTGTTATCTTCCCCCATTGGAAGTCGATAATAGTGATCATCTGGGCTGGTACGCCGAAGAGTTCCATCAGGGGAATGAGAGACTCTTTGATCACCTTGAGCGTGTTGCCAGGGGAAAGTAGGGCTGTTTGCCTCATGATGTTAATGTTGTCGGGCAGCCTCAACTTCAGTTCCATAAACAGATGGCGGTGGAATTTGGCGCAGCGTTCCCTGAACGAGTCCTCAGCTTCTGAGGTAAGACCCTGCCCTCTCATGTCTCGTATCTTCTTTTCAGCCTCATACCCAAGGTGAGGCTCTGGGTCTGTGTGGCTGTCTAGATCACAAGTCAGGGGGTCCAGTTTACATGCTGGCAGAACAGTCTTCTCGGCAAGGCCTTCAATGAGCAGGCTGAGGTCGTTCATTAACTTGAGAGGGTTGGCAGTGCTCGTTTCAAATGCCTTATTCACCACCTGCACCTCTGCAAGAGACGGACGTAAAAAGAGCAGGTACGCATGGTTCGTCTCGTCGCTGTACATCGCATGGAACAGCTCAGCCGTGTAACACTTCTCACTGTGGCGAACAATGTGGAAGTGGGACTTCAGTTCGTTCCACTGGCCTAGGATACGTGTTATGGCTGTTTCAATCGACAACCACCTTGTGTTGCTGGACTGCACCAATTTCAAGGGCTCTCTCCCTTCATTTAGTTTTTGGTAAAGCGTGCGGTAGGCCGCCTGACGCATTGACGACTTTGAGAACCAACTGTAGGCCTCCCTTATCAAAAATTCAAGATTTCTTGGCAGTGTTTCGGACATGGAGCTGGACACTGCGAGCTGAAGTGAGTGGCACACACACCTTACAAGGATCAATGACGGAATCTCCGCTTTAAGTTTCTGGTACACACCATTGTTGGTTCCAGTCATGACGGCTGCGTTATCTGTTCCTATACCGCGCATTTTTCTGAGATCCAGACCAATCCTCTTCGCGCACGCCTTTAATGCATCCACTATTGACTGGGTGTTGCACTGCTGAAGCTTTGCAAGGCACAAAAATGTGGACATGACACTGCCTTTCCTCTCACTGTAGTAAACAATTGCTATGCCGAGAAGCTTTGTAATGCTTATATCTGGATTCGTCCAAGATAAGGCTAAAAGGGCCGCTGCCATGTGGTTTAGCAGGTCGTCGAGGAAGTGAGAGTGCAGTATGTTCTTGATGATTGCACTACACCTTGTGCGATGGAGATGAAGATTGTTTGCGGCCTTACTGTCACTGAAACTGTTTCTGCACATCACACCGAGATGATCCGCAGAGAGAACAGAACAATGTGCCGTGACAAACAGAGCTATTGAAGCTCCTGCAGCGCTGGTGTCCTCGTGCTTCACAGGGAATGTGAGAGTAGTTTGTCTCTTTGAAGAGAAACATTCAGTCGCAGAAAGATGTTTTTTCGTTGCTGCATGGCTGACCAAGTCGGCATGCTTGGCAACAATTTCGCACCTGCACGTACGGCACGCTGCCCTCGCAGGATCGGAACTCACTCACGCAGGATCGGAACTCAGTTCAGTGCGAATAGAATAGCAAACGCCATTAGAAAATTATTTGAAATTTTGAATACTCGTACACCCCTGATTAATAGTATAAGCAAATTCAAAGGTTCCTTTTCTTGTTGGAGAATGTAATAGCCACCGTCTTCAGAGCATTGAGCTTGAAGACCCATGTTTCACACCACACAAGTTGAGTGCAATGCATCATTGAGCCTAACTTGATCGGACTGTTGAGTTGCATTAGCATAAACACAATTGTCTACACACAGTTGTATCTTCACATGCGAATAAACAGATAAATAGATGACATTTATATAAACGAAGAACATTATAGAACGGAGCACTGACCCTTGTGGCACTCCTGAGTGCAGATTCAGCGTATGTGAAATGCGGTCATTGATAACAGCCACGTATTGTTTTTGTGAGGACAAGTAGCATGCTATCCAATGGACGATATTGCATTCAATGCCCATAGAGTGCAGTTTAGTTACGAAGTCAGCATGCAGAACTACATCAAGTGCACTGAGAAAATCATCCATTATCTCAGTTAACTGTGGATAAAGCAGCCCTAAAGCCATGTTGATTTGCTTGAGGTAAATGATTATCTCTAGATGTGTCATAATTATTATAATCAAAATTTCTGATCACGTTTCTAATCAACCAATTTCTAACCAAGTTTCTAAATTTATTGAGATGTGCATGTTTAGAGGCATGAATACATGCTGTGTATTGCCTAGTATTTAGCCTTTAACCCTTTGTGGTTGTTTCGGTCAAAGCCATTTCAGGCACCATGCATAATGAACCTTTAGTAGCTAAGCGCCTGCTAAGAGAATAATTTCTTGATGCCCTTGGCTGCCAGCAATACTTGAGGACAGTCAGGCACTGTTTCAGAGAAGTTAGCAGGGCTGTTGCTAGGATTTCATTTGCACCGAATGTCTTGTAGTGTAGAACAGCCTGCTGCTTGCATCCTGTATTCCTTCTGTCACTGCACACTGTGCATTGCATACTTTTGCTGACGTTTTTATACATTCAGTTTTTCTTGCCATACAAGAATTCATCCGCTTTGGAATTTTCAAACAGGTACCTTATTTAGTTTTGACTGCATGTCACCAACAAGCTGCTCACTGTCACTTGTGCACGTGGACATGGGGGAGTTCTGGAGCTTGTCGTACAGGAAGCTTGACCATGCCTTGAACTACCCCAGTTTATCGATGCCAAACACAAGATGGACACCTCCCCCCCCGCTCCCTTGCCCACCCATAGAAGGCCTTTCCTGGAACAACAGCGACAGCAGGCACACTGAGAAGTTGGAAGCGAGATTCATTGACTTTACTGGCCATTTTCAGTGACAGAGAGAAGCTTTTGCAGTGCAAGTGCAGCACAAGCTCGAAGTGCCGCCGGTTCGAGATACACATGAACCACGTCAGGGATAGCGCTGTCAAAGCATGACTCGTGGTGTACACCAGGAAAGAGGCTAGTTCGTATGGTGCCGAAGACGAAAAAACAACCTAGAGATCTCCAACACAAGAAAAGTGTTCATCGTCACTGTGACCAACTAATGTTACAGATGGCCGTACAGGGATCGGGTCCTCAAAAGTACACGCTGCAGTGAGACGTTTTCCTACGAGACCCACGTCCACCACAGCACAGTCAGTGTCGTCCACCTGAGTCATAAGTCATGAAATTTTGGGACAAGTTGCCGTGGGTGAAAGACCGGCAGTGCAGCACAGTCAGTGCTGCCTGCCGGACATCTTTAGCAGGTCCCCATGCTCGCAGCACTGCCAACGCCGGCTGCAATGGTGTAGTCAATTCTGCCCACCGGAGCCATCGCTTAGAAATTTTCATAACTGGCCACCACAGAACACTCACTGCCGTCCACAAGAGACATCGCCAGCTGCTATCCGCGTTTGCACTCATGACCGAGTATTATGACTACAAATTAAGAGCGGCAACGGAGCTCAGGCGCTCGCGCTCGGTGAGTGCCGGGACAGAGGACAGCCAGGCGGAGAAAGATGAGGGACAAAATAGAACAGCCAGCCCAGGAACGGGTGCTGTCTTTATGTCTTTATTCCTTACAAAATCGTCACATTTATTGAGCATTTCTACTATTAGGTGGGTAACAGAGACTTGCCGGTGGAATATAGAATTGCCATTACCCTGCCAAAGGTGAGCACTTCAGAGTTGCGCTGTAAACATCTTGTAATTATTGTTTGTTTTACACCCTTGTGATTTGTAAGAACTGTGCTTTCACCAGCCTGGAGAGCAAAGCGTTTGCTTGACCTTGTATGACTGATCATAATTATGTGTTTGATTGTAAAAGCCTCATTCTGACTTATGTGATTGTAGGTGGATGGTTTTCTTTCAGAACCATCAAGAAACCATGCCCCTGGTTTGTATGTGTGTTTACAAAATGTACCGGATGATGCGATTTATAAAGGACTGCTTTTGCTAGCATGGGAATTCCTTGGGATGTGGTTTAGTATGCAACCTTTATGAGTATTCTTTTCTTTAGAGAAAGGAAAATTGAACTAGACCTATGCAGCTTTAAATGCCGTTACCACTTAATGATTTCTCTGTGTCAGTCATAGCTTTTCCCATTGCCACTCTGTTAATTAAATTTTCAAAGGTTTGCTAATTGAACTTTGGTAAGCATTTGTGATTTGTATAGACCATTTGCAGGAACTGGTTTACGCCGCTGAAAAGAAGCGGCGCCTCTGGCACAGCTCACACTTTGGACATGACTGGGATTAGTAGCCTTCAACTCGAAAAGGAAAGCAGCTTTTCTCCGTAGAGAAAGTGTGGCCAGCTGTGTCTGATGAGAGCTGTTTGCTGAACCCTGTTAGAGCCCTATGTCCTGTTGAGTGACATGCTATTAACATGCTGGATGCAAGGTTTGTGTGTAGACATTGAGCAGTGGAACACATCAGTCAAACACTGTGAGACATGCTCATGCCCCCTGCAAATGCCCTGCAGTGCTTTGGAGGCTTTCCATCTTGGTTGATTGCGTCGATCATGTAGGTATTGTCAGAAACAAGCATAGAAATTTTTGAGCCATAGCATTGAAAAGAAGGTTAACTGGAAACTAGAGGGCAGGTTTCCCATTTTTTCAACCACCCAATCACCACCAAGAGAGACATGAAGGGAGATGCATATGCCACGAAAGCGACACTATAGCCTTTAGCAACACACCTCTGAATACGGCCCCTGATCTAAACCAGCTTCGAAGTGGAAATGCTGCTGCTCCCAGAGCTGCTAGGAAACACGATTGGCTACACCCATTACTAGAATCGGAGTTTCATGTTGATTCTTTCCCTCTGTTCGACAAAGATGGTAATTGTCTTTAACCCTTTGATGCTGATTGTTGCAAATTCGCGACATACTGAAAGAGACTGGCCAAGGAGCTCACAAAACATGTGCTGCCTTCAGTGCCAGATGCAATGCATTTGCGGCAAACAAATGTTTCAGCGCCAGACATCTAGCATCATCTCGCATCAAGTATTCAAAACTGGAACCCAGTGCTGTGTATCAGTTGCCGGACAGCGTCAACCACATGCAACAGCTCTGACGTCTGGCTTTTTTTCTGCATGACTGAAATAAGTTCAAGCTCCTACAATATTTTTTCAGTGTGCCTGCATCCAAAAGGTTGTGCACAATATGTTACGCTGTTTAGAAGTACACTTTCTGTCACACGATCCTCGCTTCTGTGATATCTCACGAATTCTTGACATCCGGCATTTGCATCAGTCATTGGTGGTTGTAGGTATGTAGGGGCTTGTTTTTTATTTATGGGCAAATGATGTTGGCTCATGTTGTGTAAGAAAAGGGCATCACATGCATTTTCGAGCTCAGGATAGGCTCTTTCAGTGACAGCGAAGCAAGGATATAGCGACAGTATCAATCGCAATCTTCCTACACAAGCACAACCTGCACCCTTGAGAGAGTCTCTTTGGAGCAGTGAGGATGAACACGAAGTTGTGGTACGAAGATGTGGTATGACGAAATGGTGTGACGATGTGGTGCATCTACCAAGTGCCTCTTCAAGACATGCAGTTTAATCCAAAAAACACACTTTCAAGAACGGCACAAAATGCCACACTGGAAAACTGCTTGCCCTCAAAGTGACACTGTGCGAGCTCACTCCTATTGAAGATTTCAAGGGATATTTATATGACAGCTTCATGGACTGCATCATTGAGCTGAGCAATCTTTTTTTTGTGATGCAGAAAAACCCTAACAATGGACGGCCTTGTCTCGTGAGGAGATGGATCTATTTTGTGGCACCGTCACATTCATGTTACTCTGTCAACTACTCCCAAGAAGCACGAGTCACTGGTTAGCTGAGGAAACTACACGCCAGCAGTGCAAGAACCAGGGTACAAGGGGAAAATTGTTTCGGAGTCTGCAGAGTCCAATGCTCACCTATGCCTCGTCAAGAATGCCAACTGTTTTGAGGATTTTCACCAGCCAGAAAATAACATGCTATTACCTGTTCTTACACCCCTGTCTCACGAGAAGGTTTAGCGTCATTTGTATATAATGGCATTCATTCTTCAACTGACACTTGACGGCATTCGCTGTCACACGAAACCAGAAAATACCATTTGCAGATGGTAGCAATGGCAACGCAGTGGAGACAAGTATGAAGAAAAAGTCACAACTTATGCACTAAAATTTTGTTACATATACCTAGTCTTAATAAAAAAAGTCAGTTTCGCCGCAAGGGCGAAGCAATGAATGCGATAGCGAGAAACTGTAATGCTATACGAAGTGAGGCTCGCAGCTTCAGGAGCAATATTAATTGTATAGCAAACATGCACTTGCTAAGCGAGCGTCTCCCGTGCACAGCGCGTTCTGGTACGAAGGGCTTTATACGTTGTGTGTCACAAAGCTACACATACAAAGCTAGGGGAGGCTGCTAAATGAACAAACACAGATGAGGGTGAACTATCAAGTGAAGCACGCACGAAACGAACGCACAGATATACACCGAACGAGCGCGAATAAGCTGTCGCAATGGATACTCTCAGTTTGAACAGCGTTCCTGTTGCAAAGGCGGCTGCCCGCTGTGCTCCTCGCACCATCTCGCTGGTAATGAAGAAACGCTATAAGCGCCTGCCGTCTCTGAGTCCTGGCAGCTGTAAAGGGTGTGTACATAAGGCTCGCCGTTAGCTCCTTCGAGCGTCTGCTACTTGTGGCTTTGTGGTTAGCGCCACGTGCTGCGGAGTGAGAGATTCCTGGTTCGATTACACGCGCCGGAAGCATTTATTCGAATAATTTTTCTTTGGGAGTTTTATATATATATATAAATCCTTATACATATATGGTTCATGACGGCGGCAACGGGGACGGCAAAAACCAGCCGAGACTGTCCATATAATTGCTATCACAATAAAAGTTCTTTTTGTAGGTTATCATTCATATTCAAATGATATTGGGCTGAGTGAGCTGATTGAGCACACAGTTGAGCACATGGCCGGCAACACTCTTGACATTGTTGCTGGGAATGAGGATACTAAAACTCTTGAGAACAAATAAATTGAGCCCTTTTGCAGAAAAGAGAACACTACGCTTCAAAATAGCAACAAGTTCATTGCTGTAATTATTTATTTATTTCTTAATTATATAATTTCTTTGCAGCTTCCTTATGGCAAGGGTATTCCGTTGCGATACAATGCGTACGCATTCGAATGAGTTCACCAAACTCGTTTGTTTTTGGAAGTTCTCGTCGAATGACTTTAGATGTTTCCATGTGGCAGCCTGCTAACCACATTAAATGTAAATGGCATTAGATACAAATGACGTTAAACCTTCTCGTGTGACAGGGGTATTAGAGAGTTTGCTGCTGTAGATTGTCGATTGTAGAGTTCAGTGACAGTGAAAAAAACGATTGCCAGATAAGATGCTAAGTTCCGTCCGCCTGAACAGATCCACTTTATTGATGCGCACTGCCATAGTTGCATTGCCTGGAACACATACCTATATTGAGCCACATATAAGCTTAAGTCCTGGTTGTCGCGATTTCGTGACAGACCTAAGGTACATTCTAGATTTGCATTTTGGGTAATATAACTGCAGAATGAAGTAAAGGTTGCTATTTAAAGGTAAAAAACAAAAAAAATTTTTTTAGGCACTTTATAATTCAGGACTTAGTGTTAAAGACATGTTAAAGACTTTATGAGCGATTATTCTTGGCAGGTTCTTATTACAGAGGTGAAGTCTGGCCATACATATGTAGTACGCACAGTCAACAGCAACAGTTTGCAGGATCCTAAACTTCGGAAAAACCTATATTACTGCTTAGCCTCCCAACATAGCTTCAAATTAGAAGTTTCAGTTGGTAGATGTTTTTGCGATGCATAAGCTGAAACATCTAATTCGACGCTATATTGTGAGGCTAAGTGGTAATAAAGGTTTTTATGAAGTTTCGGATCCCGTAAACTTTTGCTGTTGACTGTACTACAAATACTACAAATGAAATGTTAGCTTACTTGGACTATAGCTCCTTTAGACAGCTTTCTTTCTTTCTTGCCCCCACCCCTCCCCCTTTTTTTGTTTTATCTTTTTGTGAAGCTGGCTACTGCGCCATATGCTACTTTTGTCTGCTCTGTTTCTATTATTTTGTTGCCTATTATTGTATCACATTTTTGAAATTGAATGTCTGGCCCCATTGTATGATATTTAAAATACAATAAGCAAAATGTTAGCATGTAGTGGTGACAAAGCCTTGGCCCTGTTCCCATAGACCAAGTACTTGTGGTGCTGTGCTAATGGAACTACTGGTTTTGCAGGAATGTTCTATCGGCAATATCCGAACACAGCCGTCAAGATCGACACCATGCTAAGTAAGCTGGAAAGCTGTATTGGCCATGGAGGTGAGGAGGCTTGATTGAGCCGCATTTTGCTGCACTCCTCAGTACAACTTGCTGGACACAGACTTAAGCCATAGATTTATTTCTTTACTTGGTTATTTATTTGACCATACTGCAGACAAGCATCTTCGTCCAAGCAGGAGGTTTGAAAGAAATGACAGATAAGTGGTAACGGCAACAGCTATGAGGGTACATTACATCAGAACACCCATCGCTCGACTAAATGAATTTGCAAATTTATGTAACATTAACAATAACAACATGAGTACAGTACATTAGAGCACTAATCAACTAAGAAATAATCTTCAAGTTTAGTGTAGCAGAATCTTCACTCGCAAAAACCTGCCATCATAGTAAATTTCAGTCTGTCACTTCTCTGGGAAATAACTTAGGTTTGTGGGCATCAGTTTGTATAAATATGAGAGCTAATTAATGATGAATGTTTATTATTGGTTATCTTAGCACTGTGCAGTTTAAAACAATATGGTAAACTTAGTATGTTGTCCAACATTCTTTCATTTTAAAATGGTACACGACTCTTTTTATGTTCCTAATGAAGGAATGTTGCTTAAATACATTAATTTCATAGGCAAGTCATGTCTTTGATACTTGTGATACATATAAATCTTACTGCTTTACATTATACTTTTTTAAGATGCTTAACACAACTTTTTGTAAGAGGACAACGTTTTAATGCCAGATATTCTAGTTTAGGCAGCACAAAAGTTTTATAAAGCAGACTTTTTATGCTAAATGAGGAATTTGCTAACTTCCTTGTTGAAAACCATAGTTTACGAAGTGCAGTTGTACAGATATCGTATACATGTACAGTGTCCAGGTAAGAAACTACTGAGTGTAAACGGGAGCAGTTCTGGAACCAGCTTTCTCCCCCTCCAAACATGATGCTGTTTCAAAAGCAAAGGTTCTCTCGATGCTTGAGCATCGCAATATTTGTGGAAAAGGAACAGTAATTACCTCCTGGCATTGCATGTCGTATTTGATGGTGGTGCACGATGAATATTTGTTTTCATACCTGCCAAGTCTCCCAATTTCTGACCAGCTGTCCGAATTGTATGAGCATGGCTGTAAATCTGATAAACAGCCCTGTCTTCACCACGAGAAGAAAATAGCAAAGGAGAGTCCTTCTGAAACCAGCGTTTTCCCCCTGCAAACACCATGCTGCATCAAAGCGAAGGTACCCTCGTGGTATGGCATTCAAGCTGTTCATAGAGCATGGCAATATTGGTGGAAAAAGATACAGTAATAACAATGAATTTACTGCGTGGTCTTGTTGGTAGTGCATGGTGAATGACACCCAACAGAAAAGGGACTGTGATGTTTAGGACGGTTCGGCACTTCTGCTAGTGTGCAGTGGCGCAGAAAACAGACAGGGAGGCGTTTTTACACATTTATGTAACAAAGTGGAAGTTAACTCGAGGAAGACTGGTGTAGCTGTCGTCGCAAGGCACACCACGGCACGCGGGAACAGAAACGGGGGAGAGGAGTCCCGTGCTCCAAGTCTCACGTTCCTCGGCACAGTAGCGGCGTCCAGGAGATGCCTGGAACAGCGCGGGCTCAACTTCAGCCTCGGGCGCCTCGTTGAACACCCACGCGTGTCGGTTGCACATGGCAGTCCCGGCCAGCACAGCACCGTCTGTGCCGTGCCAAAATGCTGCTCAACACGGCTGCGGTGCGGCAGCTCAGCACTCGGCTTTCCTCGCTTCACCCGTGACACCACCAGGCACAGCTCACGGCAGTCAGGAACCAGCGGCCCACGCCCGAACCTCGAACACCGCTGGGTACGGCTCGACACCGCTAGGCGGCCCTTGATCCAGCCAGTGGCCCAAACACTGGCACCTGGGACCTCGGGACCTCGGCCACCCTGGACCTCGCCCGGCTCTTCGGACCTCTGTACCGTGGCACGCACCAGGTATCACCCGGTAGAAGCTCTCGCTCATCCAGGAGCCCGGGACTGCACAGCGCCTGGCCCGAATTCTGCGAGCGCGCCTCGTGCCACCGCGCTCTTCTTTCTCGTTTCTCCGCGCTGGGTGGTTTGCGCTACGTTCCGTGGTATTTACTCATGACAGGGACGTTTGATGCACTACAATGCTTTTTTATCTTTTTTACAGTTTTAGTGCTGCTGTGTCTCAAATGTACGTTTTGTGTTTTCCATGTCATTCAGCGTGCGCTACCATCATACGTGAACGTAATAACATATTGCACCTTTTAAAACCAGTACTAGTCGAATGGTAAACCTGCTACGACCAAGAACACTTCGTAGAAGTAATATTAACCAGTCCTCAAATAGGAAACGCACACCTCACGCGTAATTATGTACTTACAAAGGATGCGCAGTCGATATGTGATAAATGCCAAGAGCCTCTTACAGTACTGCACGTTGTAATCACATACCCACATATCCAAAGGCAGTAACACTCCCATGATGTGTGCACATTGCACTTACCTCTACACTCCACTGTTATTCTTGGAGACAGCTTGCATTTGCCTCTTATAGGGTTAGTGAGTATTTTAGACACAGCAGGCTTTCTAAATAGACTCCGAATAATGTAGGTTTTAATGTTTCAAGAGTTTACTATACGTAAAGGGAACTTTCTGCTTTTTCACCTATTCTGATACCACTTTTTTACAATGGCACTGTCAGTGCTGTAGCAGGCATGGCAGTTCAGTTTGCTCAGAAAACCGCGAATAATTTTAAGTAACCTAATGAACGATGTGTTCAAACTGAAACGGGTAGATGCTTCGTGGAGTGTATGCAAGGACATCACAGCCTTCTGGTCATCAGAAATATGGAGCTGGAGCCAGAAAAATGAAAGTAGCGATGTCACCCGATGATAGATTGAGTTATGCCAGCTGTTGTGAATTTGCTATGACAGCAGTGACTTGAGCTCTAAGTATCACTGTTTTACTCTTGACCACCTGCCTGCTCAGGTAGGCAGCGTTGAACGTAATGACATCAAAAACATAGTGTGGTCCACATGGGAATCCACAAAAATTTTAAAAATTCATTTTCTGAAAATGAATTTTATAAATTATTAAAGGTTCTGTGGACAGGTTGGTTCTTATTTCAACTAGAAATGTACAAATCTAGCTATCACTTTTTGTATTTAGAGGGACAGCAACATTTTTTTAGAGAATACCAGTATTATTTGGAATGATGCTTGTCAACCTAACTTTTCGGCATCTCTTACAAATCCTTAGGCGTGCAGTTGCTCCAAAGTGCTCCGAAATCTATATATAGGTGCTCCAAAACTGCTCCAAAACTGAAATTTTCCTGCTCCAAAAATTGCTCCAAATCTCAGTTTGTGAGTGGCACCACTGTTTTCAGGAAAAGTAAATGACTTGCAACTGCCTGGTATGGCACGTGTTATTACAGCACTGAGGAGAACATATATCAAATTTCATTGAGATGAGTGGTCACTGAGGGGAGTGGCCCTCAGTGACCACTGATCTCATTAAAAGGAGTTGCCCTTTAATACCTTGTGTCTGGCACAGCAAAGCCTAAGGCTACCCAGCAAAGCCTAAGGGCAGGTCTTCCACCAATTAACCCAATTTAAGAAACATCATTTTTTTTAGTGTTTGCAGTGAATTTGATCAAAATTTTGCTACATGATGGCTTATTGAGTCATGCCTATCCTCTACAGCTTGAAGACTTCCTGCAATACTATACGCTTTGTTGTTGCATCTGTGCAGGCCCAGCACTGAAAGAGGCAGTTGCGCAGGAACTGCTGCTGCTTCGTGGGATCAGAGAGAGCCCATGGAAGCGCATTTTGATGCGCTTAAGTTTGCACTAACCAAGTTATTACTGTTTTTCGTTTGAAAAAAAAACTAATAAAATGTTGGTTTTATAAATAATGCACACTGCTGTGATCGTAACTAAGAGGAATTACACCACACCAAGCGGTTTTGTGATCCTGGTTCGCCAACGAGGTACCCTCGACTGATGCAGCCTCCAGTCGAGGGGCAGCTGCAGCACAGCCTCGCCGGCGCCATCACGGCGCCATCACGGCGCCATCAGTCCGATCTGCACGCCAGTGCTACCCTTTGTTTCCTTGAGCTCGGGCGCCTCGGCCTGCTGTTGAAGACCCCCGCGGTGCTGCTGCACATTGTCCGTCCCCTGTTAGCCTTTGGCTATATTTGGGCTATTACCTGCATTTGCCTCCAACACACAGTATTCCATTGCCTTTTCTCCCCCTAAAGCATGTACTCGTTATTTAGCTTCAAAATCGTTGTGAATGTGCACCAGTAGAAATCTCACGCCCCTTCTTTCTGGCAAGAAAATCAAGGCGTGCACTACTCCTAAGCAAATTAGAAAAAAGCGGGCGCTGCTGGGGTCGTACAGCTGTTGGCGCTATGTCGCTCTGCAAGCTTTGCGTGACGTCCTTCTCAGAAAGGATGAAGCGGGAACGGAATGTGCCGGCTTTCAGCAGTTGTGTCGTGCGTCAGTGTTGCTGAGCCATGCCCCTACGACAACAAGCAGAGAATAAATTAAAGCAGAGAATGGCCGCACCGTCCATAGCTCGCCTTTGTAGCCGAAAGCGTGCATACCTTAAAGGCATGCACACATGTTGGAATATTTCTGTAATGCACAAGCGACGGTTCTTTTGCTTGCGCTTATTTACAAGTGTTTGCAGAAGTGCAGATAAAGAGGACGGAAGCGAGATCATTTCGATGTGTGGGTCGAAAACCGAAACAACGGCCTCCTTTAGTGCATATTGAGTGAGCTTCGTGAAGACTCGGTGACGGATTTCTGGGAAAATGTTTACATCGCGAAATACAGCGCTGGTACCCCTGTGTTTCCTTTACATCGAAACTTGCCCTGTGTTGTAACGTTGCCATTGTGCAATGCCTCTGTTGAGCGGGTATTTATTTAGCCACGTCCCTCTCACAAAAACGGGTCTCAGAACCGGATGAATTTGGAAACGCTTGAAAATATCTTGTTCGTCAAATTCCGTCTGTGGAGCGAGACGCGGGGCTGTAAAGAGTTCGTGCCGTCGGACGCATTATTTGGAACGTTTCTATGCCGCAGTGATGTGCCGAAGCTGCTCCACTGGTTCTGAAACCTAGGGATCTTTTTTAGGGGCGAAGCTCCTCTTAGTCTAACCTTGTCACGCGTCAGTCGTCAGGCTTTACCCGCGTGCCTCCCGGCACGCGCTCGCCCTCGGCGTTCGCCTCGGCACGTGCCTCTCTCTCTCTCCCAGCGCGTGCCTCCCGGCGGGTGCCTCAGCTGTCTTGTGAGAGAGAGAGAGAGCGAAAGGCGCGCGTTGGCTATGGAAACGCTCTTTCTTAGAGGAAAGCTGTACCGGCTCGCAAAGAAGGAGAACGCGCCCTCACCCGCGAGAGACAACGTTGGCGCAGGCAGCGTCTCCTAGCGAGTTTCTTGATTGAGAAATACCGACTTCTCGCGTTGGAGAAGCGTTCACCGGCAACCAATATATATATATATATATATATATATATATATATATATATATATATATATATATATATATATATAGAGGCACTGGATCTTGACTTGCAATGAAGTGCCGGTGGGAGATTTCACTTGTGCATAGTTGAACCATGAGGATTCGTAGCGTGCGCGTTAACTAAATTAATCCAGAACTCGGCACGATCTACGAGCTTCGCCCACTCATCATCATTCACTCCGTGGATATGCTGTAATTTTTTTATTAGTTCGTGATGTGCATCGTCAGCTAATGCCCTGTCTATAACTGTTGATTCTCTCTCGCCTGCCAGTTGGGGCTGCTCTTGCAACTTGGCAATAATTCCACGCTCTAACGATAGGTGGCGCTAGCTGTCCTGATAGTAGTTTTTTATTATTCCTCGTCCGACAATTTTGTGCACTTCTTAGTCGTTTATTTTACTTCCTTAATTTTTGTTTGATTTATTTGTAAAATTCATTTTATTGTTCGTAACTGACTTCTTCGCGTTCCACAAGTTTGCACATGTAACCACATTTTTGAGAGGTTCATTTTGCCTGTGCTTGATTTTGTTTATCCTCGTTAGGTTCATTTTGTTGTTAATGTATAACCCATGTATAATTCTTTCCCTTTTCCTGACATATTTTCATGCAACCACATTTTCCCCATTGTACTTGTTTTAAATGCTTCATCTCTTTAATACATTGAATATTTGTTTTATTCGTGTATTAACTCGTTTTGTGTCAGTTTATAATAAATAATAACGTTTTATCTGGATTTATTGTTCGGCTGTTTTGGGCTATTTTTATGGCCTACGTTTGGCTACTTTTGGCTATTTATGTGCCATAATTTGGCGGGTCGTTCTGCGAGTACCTGCCCTGCACATCGGGAGAGACGCCGACTGGGATCACGAGAGCGCAGATCTTCAAAAATTCTTGTGCCTTTCTTGTACATCCCCTGTATATACGGAAATATACGATGTAAATACAGTTCGCGGCGTTTCCTTTGTCCTAACGTCCTGAACATTGGCCCCACTCCTGCCTCCACTGCCTTCGTGGTGCCATAGGGAACCACAAGCAATCGGCCCCCAGTCACAACAGCGGTTAAAACCACACCAAGCAGTTAATTCGAAGCCCTTAATGTTTATAGTCAAACAGGGTAATCACCGATCTTTACATTTTCAACATCTCTCGATCAGAGGCAGTGCCAAGCTCGACGTCTGTCCACCTTGCTGCGTCTGCGACCCGAGTTAGCGCTAAGCTCCTCCTCTCTTCCCCGTTTTCCCGTTAAATACGTACGATCGCGTCTGCAACTGCCTTCTGGGACCAACCAATATGCAGCACTTCACCAATAAACCCGTGTGAACTCTCAGAGCCTACGGTTACGGCTTCGCGTTGCAACACTTCAAACCGCTCGCTGCGCCAAGCTTCTGTGAAAGATAGCATCGGGCACCAATCCTGTAATGAGTTAGCAGAACTCTACAGGAGGGCCAAATTTCCACTCTGTTTACCTGGTGACATGCATCCAAGCCGATCACTTGAACAGGACTGCCTGAGAGGTGTAATGTCATGGAATGCACTTTTGTGCATTGCCACGACGCGGTAATCTCCGCCGAATGGGTGACCCCTTGGCAACAGTCGAGCGCGCAGAAAGGTCAAAGGATTAGTTTGACCGCAAGCCACCCCCCCCCCCTTGTTCTTGCAAGCAGCTCCGCCCCTTCTGTTCCTTTCTCGAATGCCACGTTCCCTCCAAAAATTCTCTATGGTCCCGCGGTGCAGAAACATGTCACCCGTCATGTCCCCGCCGCTGTGCAGCTCTGGTAATGGCACAGCAGTTACCGACCGCGGGCGTCGCGGAAACAAAGCCGCCTTCGTTCCTGCGTGCTCTGTAAATGCCATGCACTGGGCCGCCGTAGCCTACTCTTCCCGTCGATCTAACGCCGAACATACCCCCCCCCCCTCCCCCTTTACACTAAAGTCCCTGAAAAGAACAAAAGTAGTGCCAAGTGCGCCCCTTCGTATCTGCCTCCTCTTCTGGCCACTGCAGCAGGGCCTCTGGTGTGTCCACCGAGAAACTGCCTACGCAGAACCGTGGCCTCCGCGAACGGCTGCGGCGGCGCGGCGTTGCTCCGGCCGTTCCATTCGGCGCTTACACAAAGGGGGAAGTGTAATTCCGCTTGCGCCTAAAGGCGCCACTAGGTGGCGCCCTTAGCCCAAGGCTCGCTAGGGCGCCGGCGTGAGCGGATGTGGTTTTCGAGGTCTCCGGAACGACAGCGGCAGATAAGTTTTCTTGCATGCATTGAGCTTGCTTTTCTAGTATAGGTCATTAGCATAAACTATATTTGTAGTTATTAGTTGGTACGGTTTTTTGGGGTTTTTTTGCTTTCCATTTTCTTCCTCCACGTGGCTGAGGTGCACGTACACCCACCACGAGTGTTTTGAAGTGTGGGCTATCCATTGAGTTTTTGGGTACGTATTGTCTTAGAGAAGTGTTTGTAGTACCGAGGGCCTTTGTTCTTTAGATAGTGTAACTCTTGTGCTACGAGCGGTCATGGTCAAAAAGACCGCAATGTGTTCAGGGTGCGGGGCAGCGGTGAAAATGGAAGTTTGTGCGGAAGAGAAGGCAGAATAAGCTGACGCAAAATGTAGACAGTGCGAGATCGAGGCAAAAATGGAAAAAATGATGGCTGCTCAGAGCGGACTTATCGACAGAATCGCTGAGCTTGAAAATGCGTTGGTAAAAGAGCGTGAGAAAACGCAGGCCATGGGGGAGAGGCTTAGGTTAGCAGAGAAGGAACTAGCCATGGTAGTTAAGGTGAACAAAGAAGCAGGCAACAGCGAGAATAGTGCGGCGCCCACCTCCAGCGCGGGGGGGGGCAGCAAGAACAGGGTGTGAAAAACCCAGGTGCAAAGAGCACTGGGCACAGCTTTCAGGAAGTAGTGTTGAGGGAGGGAGTAGACAATGCAGCAGCTGGGACTCAGGCTAAACACCCAGACAGTAGCCAGGTGCAGGTGACTCCAGCTGGAAAACCTCAGCGGGTTATCATAGCTGGCGATTCAAATTTAGTTCGATGCGCCGAGTCACTCAAAGAGAGGGTGAAAGGCGACAAACGAGTAATGGTAGGGACGTTCCCAGGACATAGGCTGGGTTCAGTCATGAGGCAAGCAAAAGAAAAGCTCAGGTCTGGGGCTCACGGACGCAACCTCGTGATGATTGCGGCAGGGCTAAACGACGTCCTCAACAAACAATCTTCAGGATTAGCGACGACCTTGGCAAAAGGCGTCGACGACATGCGCGCCATCTCCCCCCAGGTGCAGATAGTAGTGTGCACGGTACCGGAAATACCACAGCATGACGGCAACCTGCAAAGAGCGGTTGTCGATGCAAACAAAGAGATATGACGTACGAGTCAAGAGAAGGGTTTCGAAGTAGTGAAAATAAACAGGGAGGTGCATATAGGTGGGGGGGTTTTCAAGGAGACAGAATTCACTTCGACGGGAGGCTTGGTCATGAGGTGCGTTGGTGGCTTGCAGGAAGTGCAGTAGCTTTTTTGGGTGGCACGCGGGCCCTTCGGAGTCCGGGTTAGCAAGGTACAAAGGAAACAACCAGGGGGATTTTCGGGCAGGTAGTACTGAGAAATGCCAGAAAGGAGGTAAAAGGAAGAAAAGAGCGAAGGCGCGTGTAGCAATTAGTTACATAAACATGCAGGGTGGCAGAAAAAAGGCAAAATGGTTAGAGATTAAGGAACAGTTAAACAAAGAAAAGATAGGCGTTTATGCGGTTACAGAAACACACCTTAGAGACCTGGAAGAGCCACCACATATTGACAGTTATGTTTGGGAAGGGTGCAACAGGATCATATCAGAAAGAAAAGGTGGGGGTGTTGGAATGCTTATTCATAGCGGAGCAAAATGGGAGAGAGTAAAACAAACGTGTTCAGAGCACCTCTGGGTTTCGGGCACGGTAGGTGGAAAGAAAACGTGGCTAGGTGTAGCTTACATGTGGACGGGAAATAACTGTAAGGAAAAGAATATGGAGATAAAGCATTGCATAAACACCGATATTAAAGAATTTGGTCACAGGGCCGAAATCATCCTTCTAGGGGATATGAATGCCCACATCCACGACCTTGACGGATATACAGACACCAATGGGAGGTTATTGCTCGATCTTTGCGAGCACCATAGTCTTGTGATAGTTAACACAGGGTCCAAGTGCGATGGACAGATCACGTGGGAGGTCAGAAACAGACAATCGAACATTGATTATTGTCTTATGACAGAAGGAATCTATGAAAAACTGAGAGAAATGAGAATAGACGAGGACGGGATGAACAGCTTGGGTAGTGATCATAAAAGCATAACGTTACAACTGGGATATAAAACTGAAAATAATAACGTAGAGTCGAAGTTTGGCAGCTCGTATTTAAATGACAAACAAATAAAAAATATAGCCGCAAGAGTAGAGGAAGAAGTAGGCAAAATACGAGGCAAGGACTGGGGGTATAATGAGCTAGTTCATGCAATGACGAAAGAAATAAGTAAAGAGAAGAAAACTGTTTGCTGGAAAGGAAAGAGAACGCCAAAAAGATGGTGGAACAAGGAAATCGGGGAAGCGATCGAAAAGCGACGTAAAGCATCAAGGGAGCACAGGCAGGCAAAAAGGGAGAAGCGGCCGCAAGTAGAAGTCACGGAAAGATGGGATATATATTTAGAGAAAAAATCTGTTGTACAGAAATTGGTCGAGGCAAAAATTAAAGTTGAAAGCGAACGCTGGGTGACAGAAATTCATGACAAAAGGAAGGCCGCGCCTAGGATATTTTGGAACCACATAAAAACGCTAGGTAAAAAGTCTGCCACATTGCAACAGCATATTGTTGATGAAAGGAAATCAATTGGAAGGGTACGAAGCGTTGGGTTACATACAGAAGGTAACAGCCGGTTCGTTTAAAAAGATCGTCCAAGAGATTCCCCCAGTGGATAAAACCATGACGGATAACGAAACTAAGGAAGAGCTAGAACTTGAGAATTTCAACTGGAAAAAGGCCGAAGGAAAAATTCCAAAGCGCACTGCGCTGGGTTTAGATGGGGTCCCCGTTAGCCTCATTAACGAATTAGGACAGAACACTAAAGAAGCACTATTGAAAGCCGTAGAAAAATGCTTACAGAAGAGGCAAATACCGGACAGTTGGCGAAAAAGCAGAATGAACTTAATCTATAAAGGCAAGGGGGAAAAGAACAACATTCGCTCGTATAGACCGCTAACCATTACATCGGTACTATACCGGATGGCTATGCAAGCAGTAAAATTAAAAATAGAAGCCTGGGCAGAACGTGCCCCGCCACGGTGGTCTAGTGGCTAAGGTACTCGGCTGCTGATCCGAGGGTCGCGGGATCGAATCCCGGCCGCGGCGGCTGCATCTCGATGGAGGCGAAATGTTGAGGCCCGTGTGCTGTGCGATGTCAGTGCACGTTAAAGAACCCCAGGTGGTCGAAATTTCCGGAGCCCTCCACTACGGCGTCTCTCATAATCAGAACTGGTTTTGGGACGTAAAACCCCACAAAACAACAAAACAACAACTGGGCAGAACGTAACAATATTTTGGGAGAACTTCAGAATGGATTTCGAGTAGACAGGCGTTTAGACGATAAGCTATTTGTTCTTACTCAGTGTATAGAAATACCTAAAATAGAAAGCAGGCCGTTGTATGTGGCTTTTCTAGACATCACTGGGGCGTATGACAATGTTAATCAGGAAATATTGTGGGAAATTTTGGAAGGAATGGGCATAGGCGACGATTGTGTACAGCTTTTGAGGGAAATATATCGAGAAAATACAGTTTGCATAGAATGGGAAGGAATCAGTAGCAAAGAGAAAGTTGATATTAGCAAGGGGCTGAGACAGGGATGTCCTTCGTCGCCGCTGTTATTCATGCTGTACATGGTTAGAATGGAAAAAGCGCTAGGAGATACCAACATTGGTTTTAATCTGTCACACAAACATTGCGGCGTGATGATTCAGCAGATGCTTCCGGGTTTATTTTATGCTGATGATATTGTCTTATTCGCGGACAGTCGAGATGATATACAACGGCTGGTGAATATATGCGGGAAGGAAGGTGAGGCTCTAGGACTAGGATTTAGTGTAACAAAATGCGGACTGATGGTATTCAATGATCCCAACGACCAGGCAGTATCCATACAGGACCAAGAAATACCGAGAGTAAGCGAATACAAGTACCTTGGCGTATGGGTAAATGAGGGTGATAGATACATGAAGGCACACGAAAAAGCCTTCGCAGCAAAGGGAAAGAGGAACCCAGCAATAATGAAGCACAGAGCGTTATGGGGACACAATAGGTTCGAGGTGCTTAGGGGTCTGTGGAAAGGGGTAATGGTACCGGGGCTTACATTTGGGAACTCAGTGGTGTGCATGAGGCCAGAGATACAATCTGGAATGGATGTGAATCAAAGAACTGTGGGACGCCTCGCGTTCGGTTCCCACGGGAAAACGACAAACGAGGTTGTAAAGGGCGATATGGGATGGGCGAGTTTTGAGGCAAGGGAAGCGCAGAGCAAAATAAGGTTTGAAGAAAGGCTAAGGAATATGAAAGAGAGTAGGTGGGCAGTGAAGGTGATCCGCTATTTATATAGAAAGAGCGTTGACACGCAGTGGAGAAAGAGAACTAGGAGGCTCACCAGTAAATATACGGCTGTAAGAGAACTGGCAACAAAGAGCGTAAAGGGAAAAGTCAGAGAGGCGGAGAAGATTTACTGGAGGGCAGCGATGGAAAAAAAACCAACTCTGAATGACTACCGAGAGGGCAAAAACGAAATAAAGAGGGAGGCATTTTATGATAATTCAAGAGGAAGCGCTTTATTGTTTGAAGCGAGATCGGGCTGCCTTAGAACGCCTATTTATAAAGCGAAATTCAGTAAAGAAGAAGAAAAATGCACATGCTGTGAGGAAGATAGGGAAACGACGGAGCATGTTCTGATTGAATGCGGAAATATCCGCCCAGGTGTGCGTTTGGGCACCACCCTACAGGAAGCCTTGGGTTTTAGGGCGAACAACGGGAAGGTGAACATAGCCGCGACTGAAATAAGGAAGAGACGGTTAGAATACTGGTGGCAGAAAACTAGAGAGAACGGACAAAAATAATTATAGAGAAAAATAAGGACCTTCTCCCATAAGGGGCAGGGAACTGGGCTATGAATTTCCGTTTTTTCTATAGTATGATCGATTTGATTGAAGTAAATTTAAAAGGCATGAGGAAAATTTAAAGAGAGAGAAAAAAAAGTGCTTAAATCTTCTTACGAGCCTGGTGGCGCACATGTCACCGCCCCGCTACAAAGGGGACGCTCATAGCATCCATCCATCCATCGCTTATTGCCCAAGGCTCGATTATTGTCTTATGACGGAAGGAATCTATGAAAAATTGAGAGAAATGAGAATAGACGAGGACGGGATGAAGAGCTTGGGTAGTGATCATAAACGCATAACGTTACAACTGGGATATAAAACTGAAAATAATAACGTAGAGTAGAAGGTTGGCAGCTCGTATTTAAATGACAAACAAATAAAAAATATAGCCGCAAGAGTAGAGGGAGAAGTAGGCAAAATACGAGGAAAGGACTGGGGGTATAATGAGCTAGTTCATGTAATGACGAAAGAAATAAGTAAAGAGAAAACTGTTTGCTGGAAAGGAAAGAGAACTCCAAAAAGATGGTGGAACAGGGAAATCCGGGAAGCGATCGAAAAGCGACGTAAAGCATCAAGGGAGCACAGGTAGGCAAAAAGGGAGAACCGGCCGCAAGTGGAAGTCACGGAAAGATGGGCAATATATTTTGAGAAAAAATCTATTGTACAGAAATTGGTCGAGCCAAAATTAAAGGTGAAAGCGAACGCTGGGTGACAGAAATTCATGACAAAAAGAAGGGCGCGCCTAGGATATTTTGGAACCACATAAAAGCGCTAGGTAAGAAGTCTGCCACATTGCAACAGCATATTGTTGATGAGAGAGGAAATCAATTGGAAGGGTACGAAGCGTTGGGTTACATCCAGAAGGCAACAGCCGGTTCGTTTAAAAAGAGCGTCCAAGAGATTCCCCCAGTGGATAAAACCATGACGGTGAGTGAAACTAAGGAAAAGCTAGAACTTAAGAATTTCAACTGGAAAGAGGCCGAAGGAAAAATTCCAAAGCGCACTGCTCTGTGTTTAGATGGGGTCGCCGTTAACGAATTAGGACAGGACACTAAAGAAGCACTATTGAAAGCTGTAGAAAAATGCTTACAGAAGAGGCAAATACCGGACAGTTGGCGAAAAAGCAGAATGAACTTAATCTATAAAGGCAAGAGGGAAGAGAATAACATTCGCTCGTATTATATAGGCCGCTAACCATTACATCGGTACTATACAGGATGGCTATGCAAGCAGTAAAATTAAAAATAGAAGCATGGGCAGAATGTAACAATATTTTGTGAGAACTTCAGAATGGATTTCGAGTAGACAGGCGTTTAGACGATAACCTATTTGTTCTTACTCAGTGTATAGAAATGTCTAAAATAGAAAGGAAGCCGCTATATGTGGCTTTTCTAGACATCACTGGAGCGTATGACAATGTTAATCAGGAAATATTGTGGGAAATTTTGGAAGGAATGAGCATAGGCGACGATTGTGTACGGCTTTTGAGGAAAATATATCGAGAAAATACAGTTTGCATAGAATGGGAAGGAATCAGTAGCAAAGAGAAAGTTGATATTAGCAAGGGGCTGAGACAGGGATGTCCTTCGTCGCCGCTGTTATTCATGCTGTACATGGTTAGAATGGAAAAAGCGCTAGGAGATACCAACATTGCTTTTAATCTGTCACACAAACATTGCGGCGTGTTGATTCAGCAGATGCTTCCGGGTTTATTTTATGCTGATGATATTGTCTTATTCGCGGACAGTCGAGATGATAAACAATGGCTGGTGAATATATGCTTGAAGGAAGGTGAGGCTCTAGGACTAGGATTTGGCGTAACAAAATGCGGACTGATGGTATTCAATGATCCCAACGACCAGGCGGTATCCATACAGGGCCAAGAAATACCGAGAGTAAGCGAATACAAGTACCTTGGCGTATGGGTAAATGAGGATGATAGATACATGAAGGTACACGAAAAAGCCTTGGCAGCAAAGGGAAAGAGGAACGCAGCAATAATGAAGCACAGAGCGTTATGGGGACACAATAGGTTCGAGGTGCTTAGGGGTCGTCGGTGGAAAGGGGTAATGGTACCGGGGCTTACATTTGGGAACTCAGTGGTGTGCATGAGGCCAGAGATACAATCTGGAAGGGATGTGAATCAAAGAACTGTGGGACGCCTCGCGTTCGGTTCCCACGGGAAAACGACAAACGAGGCTGTAAAGGGCGATATGGGATGGGCGAGTTTTGAGGCAAGGGAAGCGCAGAGCAAAATAAGGTTTGAAGAGAGGCTAAGGAATATGAAAGAGAGTAGGTGGGCAGTGAAGGTGTTCCGCTATTTATATAGAAAGAGCGTTGACACGCAGTGGAGAAAGAGAACTAGGAGGCTCACCAGTAAATATACGGCTCTAAGAGAACTGACAACAAAGAGCGTAAAGGGAAAAGTCAGAGAGGCGGAGAAGATTTACTGGAGGGCAGCGATGGGAAAAAAACCAACTCTGAATGACTACCGAGAGGGCAAAAACGAAATAAAGAGGGAGGCATTTGATGATAATTCAAGAGGAAGCGCTTTATTCTTTGAAGCGAGATCGGGCTGCCTTAGAACGCCTATTTATAAAGCGAAATTCAGTAAAGAAGAAAAATGCTCATGCTGTGAGGAAGATCGGGAAACGACGGAGCATGTTCTGATTGAATGCGGGAATATCCACACAGGTGTACGTTTGGGCACCACCCTACAGGAAGCTTTGGGTTTTAGGGTGAACAACGGGAAGCTGAACATAGCCGCGATTGAAATAAGAGACGGTTAGAATACTGGTGGCAGAAAACTAGAATGGACAAAAATAATTATAGGGAGAATATGGACTTTCTGCCATAAGGGGCAGGGAACTGGGCTATGAATTTCCGTTTTTGCTATAGTATGATCGATTTGATTGAAGTAAATTTAAAAGGCATGAGGAAAATTTAAAGAGAGAGAAAAAAAAGTTCTACGAGCCTGGTGGCGCACGTGTCACCACCCCGTTACAAAGGGGACGCTCGTAGCACCCATGCATCCATCCATCGCGGCGCGCTCTGCGCGCTCGCCTGACGGGCACGACCTGCCAGTTTCAGTGCGAGTTCATTCACGAGTCGGCTGTTTCGACGCATCTTCACGCAGAAGAACCGCGGACACGCAGTCGAAATTTTTTCGACTTCTTCCTGCAGCTACAAGAAGTAAAGGCATGTTGTCAAACACTTTCCAATCGCTTGTGCATACAGCTTTCGTGGTCGTTACTAGCGGGTTAAGGTAACCGAGACTTTCGTCGCGCTACATTTGACCAGAGTGCAGAATACCGCCTTTCCTTTGTTAAAGAATTAAGTTGTGATATGCGACGACACTCAATTATACAATGTATGCCTTTCTGGCGAATCTGAAAGTACTGGGCAGGCACTTTACAGTGATGTTCTCTATGGCTCCAACAACATGCAGTTGACTGCACTAGTCCGGAGTTCTGAGCTCTTCTAATTGTTGCCCTTGAAGAGAGATTTTTTTCTTTGCCTTGCTATGTCGTATACGTTCCTCGTAGGTGCGAGTAGTTTCACGTACCGGCGCTATGCCCCTAATAAATCATTCGCAGCATTATAAAAATCGCATGGCTATATGTGATGCGCTTCAAACCATAACTCCATGTTTCTTTATTTGGAGATAAATGCACAGCTGCGTATATATCTTTCCGTCACTCTAACAGGAAGAAAAGGCTTGGGATAAGTTTTCACGAATTTCCGGGAAACTAGGATCGTCGCCAAGCATGGCTAAAGGCTATATCGAGAAATGACTTTGTACCAAACGACAGGTCCGCTGGCAGTGTCTTTTGCGGCTTTCACGTTTTTGAGTCAGATTATATGCTCTGGATTTCACAAAGGTTCGGCGGCTGAAGCGGAATGCTGTTCCAAGTGTGTTCCCAGGTTATCCGAGCTACAAGCAGCCATAAAAAAGACGCAAGTTGGAGCGATTGTCGCAGAATTGCTCTCTAGACCAACAAGAGACCTCAAATTTATCGCGTGATCGTTATGTTGCTCTTGGTTCTGCCTGTGAGCAAATATGCAAAGCAAATTTGTCACGTAGTGTTTGAAGACAGGCGCGTATATAGTGTATGAAGACAGCCGCCTTCATGTACTCTTGGAGGGACATGAGGCAACAAGTGCTGAAGGTGCAGGCTGCAGTGAAAGCCACCCATCAGAGGCTTCTGCTATCCGCGTGGCGACATTTATGTCTGAAGGTAATCTGGTGGTCGGAGGTAAGGGAGCAAGTGCACAAAATGCAGTCGCTGAACCGCAGCAGGCTAGTGAGACAATTGAGTGCGCAACGCAAACTACTGACGACCTTCTTCCTCGTAGGCAGTCAGATTTAAAGAATATAAACCGCATGAGGGTGCAAATGTTCAGAAAAGCATATGTTATCAGGAGACTGCAGCGAGAGAACAGCCGCCTCAAAAAAAAAAAAGTTGAGTGGTAATATGAAGCGCTATATAATGTCGACCTGCCTCACTCGGCTCCCAAGTCTGCATAACAATTTCACAGACGCCTATTTACGCCAGTAAGCTGTTCTGCCTGACGCTGGCATTGTTTTCCAGTAATTTCCTACTGCGCTTTGGCTGCGATAACCGACTTTTCGTCTGCAGCTCCCACCCGCGCCACGGAGAGAGAGAGCAAACATTTATTTTAACAAAGTGAGGGATCTTCCTCGTAGGGTGGAGCCCAGTTCAGGGCCCCATTGGCTCGCGCCACTCCACGTGCTCGCTGGATCAGCCGACGCTGGTCCTGCGGCGCTGAGCTGGTCAGCGCAGTCTCCCAGGAGGAATGTGATGGTGATGGGATAGGGGAACAGCCCGGTGGACATGGGCATTCCCACGTGCAGTGATAAACTGTGGGCTCCGCTCCACAGTAGGGGCAGTATGAGGGATATTGTGTGGGATGAAAGAGGTGTAGGGTGAAGAGACATGGGAAGGAATTAGTCTGTAGTTGCCGCAACGCGACAGCTTCCTCCCTGGTAAGGGAATGGTGTGGTGGGGGGAAATAACGTCGGCTTTGTCTGTAATGTTCTAGAGTGTCAGCGTAGTTCAATCGTTCTGTTGGTGCGTCGTCTGGATTGGACAGCTCTTCCGATGGCGCCCGGTTTGTGAGCTCTCGGGCTACCGCATTAGCGCGTTCATTGCCATGGAGAGAGGCGTGTCCAGGTGTCCAAACGATACGCACCCTGTGTAGTAATGAGGGGTGTAAAGATGTCAGAATACGGTGTGTGTACGGTGTCACCATTCCTTGTGCTATGTTCCTGCAGGCAGTTTGCGAGTCAGTGACCACTGTCGTAGGTTCGTCCCGTGCTGGTAGGAGAGAAGCATGTACAATAGCCAGGGCGACAGCCGCCTCTTCCGCCATGGCACTGTCGTTAGTGTTAAGCGTGGCCGAAACGCTTACAGTGTCGGTGTTGTCTACTACGACAAGACACATGGCCTGTCTTTGTGGGTACCGTGCCACGTCAGTATAGAGGACTGGCGTATCAGAGGTACCATCGCCTAGAACGCGTATTAAAGCCTGAACCCTTGCACGTCTCCGGCCTTTATGACGGTCAGGATGCATATTTCGTAGAATCGGGGCCACCTGAATTTTGCTTCGAATCTCGAGTCCAAGGTTCTGGCGTTCTTGTAGCGCTTTGTTCGGCAGGGTGTATCCCAACCGGGAGAGAATATCAGTACCTTGCCGTGTTCGTTGGAGGCGTTGAATTTGATTGTTCAGGTGGCCGTCCACCAGTTCTCGGATCGTGTTGTGGACCCCAAGTCGCAGTAGGAGCTGCGTTGACGCGTATTGGGGTAGTCCCAAAGCCGCCTTTAGTGCCGTGCGGAGGGCGTCCATCCTGTTCGTCTCAGTTTGAGTAAGGTTGTGGTAGGGAAGGTGGTAGGTGAGTCTGCTAATCACTAGAGCTTGCACAATTCGGAGGGTGTCTTTTTCGAGAAGCCCATGTCGGCGGTTTGTAATGCGCCTTATCATGTGCGTTACTTGGGCAATTTGCTGGCGTAGTAGTTGGACAGTATGTGTAGCCTTGCCGTTGTGTTGGATGTGGAGCCCCAGTATACGAAGTCTATCTACCCTTGGAATTTGGTTGCCATTCAGATTCAAGGTCACGTCTGGCGGTTTGTCTGTCTTTTTCCGTTTTTTGAACACGAGCAGAAGTTCCGATTTTTCAGCTGCCCAGGTGAGTCCTCCGGCAACGGCGTACCCTTGGACTACATTGACGGCTTCCTGTAGTGCATCTTGATCGGCGCCGTCCGACCCTTTTGTCACCTAGATTGTGACGTCATCGGCGTACAGCGCGTGCTGCACATTCGGAAGTTGTTCCAGGAGCGGCGGTAGCTTTACCATGGCCATGTTGAACAGTGTAGGCGAGAGAACGGAACCCTGCGGAGTACCTCTGCCAGAAAGCTTTATTGTGTCTGACCGAATTTCACGAAGGCCAATGGTTGCTGTGCGGTCAGATAAGAAGGCTCGCACATAATTATAGGTGCGTTTACCGCATCGGGAGGAGGCAAGGTTCTTTAATATGAGGTCATGCGAGACGTTGTCGAATGCCCCTTGAGGTCCAAGGCCAAAATTGCCCTCGTCTGCGCCGCACTTCGGCCATCCACAACATCTTCCTTAAGTTGTAGAAGTATGTCTTATGTAGACATATTTTTGCGATAGCCAAACATGGTGTTAGGGAAGAACTCTCTCGCCTCAAGGTAGTCCTGCAGACGCATGAGAACAACGTGCTCGAAGAGTTTCCCGATACACGAAGTCAGGGATATCGGTCGGAGATTTTGAAGGGACAAGGGTTTGCCAGGTTTTGGAATTAATGTGATGTCGGCGTGCCGCCATTCTTGAGGGAGGGTTCCATTTTTCCAATGCTGATTGTAGAAATTAGTGAGCTGCTGGATGGCCGCGCCATGGAAAACAAGCCATACGATGGATGGATGGATGGATGCTATGAGCGTCCCCTTTGTAACGGGGCGGTGACTTGTGCGCCACCAGGCTCGTAGAACTTTTTTTTCCTCTCTTTAAATTTTCCTCATGCCTTTTAAATTTACTTCAATCAAATCGATCATACTATAGCAAAAACGGAAATTCATAGCCCAGTTCCCAGCCTCTTATGGCAGAAAGTCCACATTTTTTTTATAATTATTTTTGTCAGTTCTCTCTAGTTTTCTTCCACCAGTATTCTAACCGTCTCTTACTTATTTCAATCGCGGCTATGTTCAGCTTCCCGTTGTTCACCCTAAAACCCAAGGCTTCCTGTAGGGTGGTGCCCAAACGTACACCTGGGTGGATATTTCCGCATTCAATCAGAACATGCTCCGTCGTTTCCCGATCTTCCTCACAGCATGTGCAGTTTTCTTCTTCTTTACTGAATTTCGCTTTATAAATACGCGTTCTAAGGCAGCCCGATCTCGCTTCAAACAATAAAGCGCTTCCTCTTGAATTATCATAAAATGCCTCCCTCTTTATTTCGTTTTTGCCCTCTCGGTAGTTATTCAGAGTTGGTTTTTTTTTTCATCGCTGCCCTCCAGTAAATCTTCTCCGCCTCTCTGACTTTTCCCTTTACGCTTTTTGTTGTCAGTTCTCTTAGAGCCGTATATTTACTGGTGAGCCTCCTAGTTCTCTTTCTCCACTGCGTGTCAACGCTCTTTCTATATAAATAGCGGAAAACCTTCACTACCCACCTACTCTCTTTCATATTCCTTAGCCTCTCTTCAAACCTTATTTTGCTCTGCGCTTCCCTTGCCTCAAAACTCGCCCATCCCATATCGCCCTTTACAGCCTCGTTTGTCGTTTTCCCGTGGGCACCCAACGTGAGGCGTCCCACAGTCCTTTGATTCACATCCATTCCTGATTGTATCTCTGGCCTCATGCACACCACTGAGTTCCCAAATGTAAGCCCCGGTACCATTACCCCTTTCCACAGACCCCTAAGCACCTCGTACCTATTGTGTCCCCATAACGCTCTGTGCTTCATTATTGCTGCGTTCCTCTTTCCCTTTGCTGCCAAGGCTTTTTCGTGTACCTTCATGTATCTATCATCCTCATTTACCCATATGCCAAGGTACTTGTATTCGCTTACTCTCGGTATTTCTTGGCCCTGTATGGATACCGCCTGGTCGTTGGGATCATTGAATACCATCAGTCCGCATTTTGTTACGCCAAATCCTAGTCCTAGAGCCTCGCCTTCCCTCCCGCATATATTCACCAGCCGTTGTATATCATCTCGACTGTCCGCGAATAAGACAATATCATCAGCATAAAATAAACGCGGAAGCATCTGCTCAATCATCACGCCGCCCTGTTTGTGTGACAGATTAAAACCAATGTTGCTATCTCCTAGCGCTTTTTCCATTCTAACCATGTACAGCATGAATAACAGCAGCGACAAAGGACATCCCTGTCTCAGCCCCTTGCTAATATCAACGTTCTCTTTGCTACTGATTCCTTCCCATTCTATGCAAACTGTATTTTCTCGATATATTTCCCTCAAAAGCTGTACGCAATCGTCGCCTATGCCCATTCCTTCCAAAATTTCCCACAATATTTCCTGATTAACATTGTCATACGCTCCAATGATGTCTAGAAAAGCCACATACAACGGCCTCCTTTCTATTTTAGGTATTTCTATACACTGAGTAAGAACAAATAGCTTATCGTCTAAACGCCTGTCTACTCGAAATCCATTCTGAAGTTCTCCCAAAATATTGTTACGTTCTGCCCATGCTTCTATTTTTAATTTTACTGCTTGCATAGCCATTCTGTATAGTACCGATGTAATGGTTAGCGGTCTATAGGAGCGAATGTTATTCTTTTCCCCCTTGCCTTTATACATTAAGTTCATTCTGCATTTTCGCCAACAGTCCGGTATTTGCCTCTTCCGTAAGCATTTTTCTACGGCTCTCAATAGTGCTTCTTTAGTGTTCTGTCCTAATTCGATAATGATGCTAACGGGGACCCCATCTAAACCCAGAGCAGTGCGCTTTGGAATTTTTCCTTCGGCCTTTTTCCAGTTGAAACACTCAAGTTCTAGCTCTTCCTTAGTTTCGCTCACCGTCATGGTTTTATCCACTGGGGGAATCTCTTGGACGATCTTTTTAAACTAACCGGCTGTTACCTTCTGGATGTAACCCAACGCTTCGTACCCTTCCAATTGATTTCCTCTTTCATCAACAATATGCTGTTGCAATGTGGCAGACTTTTTACCTAGCGCTTTTATGTTTTTACGAGGCTTGGGTTTCGCGCGCCACGGTGCGGCGAGAAGAGCGGCCACGCCCCTTTCCGCAATTACACCCTCTCCGTCCGAATGGGACGGCCGGAGCAAAGCCGCGCCGTCGCAGCCGATCGCGGAGGCCACGGCGGAACACGGCCGGTCTGGACGCGCGCGCTCGCTCCCTCTTTTACGGCCTGCGCACGGGGGGCTGTTTCTACCTATCGCCGCAACTTGGCGGGGGCGCTCCGAGCCAACCCGCTCTAAACCAGCTCCCGACCGTTGCGGAGGCTAGCTCGCGCCGGAAATGTTCGGCTTCAGACTTGCCGTGTCACTTTCTGAAGCTCCTCTATATGCTATGCATGGTACCAATGCGATGAGAATACGGTAGCAAGCATATATACGACAACTCTGGTGCTTTCCGCTTTTCGGAGATGGAGGCACAAGCCACTGATTCGCCCGCTTCTGCTGCTCGTGAGAGCACTTACCAATGCGCGTCGCGCTCAGAAGGCTCGGCCGCATGATTCGTCACCGACCGTCAGAACAAATGACATGAAACATTCTTTTTTGGAAGAATTCCAAAACGTTTACGTCAAATGCACATATGCCAACCATTAATGTACTTGAAAATGATAAAATACGGTCATTTTTGTTCAAGGTATCTCAATTCTTGCTTTATTATCAAAATAAATACCTCGAAAAGGGGAAAGTCACTTTTCCCCACAAGTAGCCGTGAGTCGCAATCACAGCAGAAGGAACATAATAATAATAAAAACTCGCACCACACAACGCTGAGTCCCTGCATGCATATAAATTCCCAAGCCCTCACGTGTCCAGATGCGGTCTTCAGCGTGCAAGAGATGAGAAAAATCTTTTTATGCAATGACGTACGCCGCAGACGAAGAAGAAAAATAAAAAAACTTCCACAGAAACCGTTCAGCATCATACAGAATGTTCTCCTTGGTACTAAAATAATATAATGCACAAGAAGAACTGAAAAAGAAAAAGAAGCACTGCTCGTAAAACACTGTCGTGATGCTTACAGCTAGAAGTAGTCACAGGAAATGTTTCCGCGTGGGCTTGTGAATATAGCCAGAAGGCTTGTCATTCTGATCTGTTAAATTTTTTGTGTAGTTCACAAGAAGAATCCTGAGAAACTTTTCAGAGATATGCGCCGACACTCTGGCGTGACTCTTGTCCACACCTTCCGGATAGTCCAGAAGTGGCGAGTCTTCAAGATATGACTGAACAGCAAATTGCAGTGTCTCGAGGATTTTCTTTCCATAAAGATATTTCACTGCGCCTTCTCGAAGAACATCACAATTGTGTCCAGCATTGACAGGAACTCCGGCTTTGGGTAGTGCAGATCACAGGCTTCTTGCTGACGCAGAAGTTGGTACAAAGGGCTGCTCGTTTTATTTGTTATCACTAGCATGGCACAAGTTTCGCAACCAACATCACTGATGAGTTTGGCAATGTAACTACCTACATACTACACCAAGCCTGAATAGGCAACAGAGGTTGGTGGTTTTCGAGTATGTACACCAAGCCTGAATAGGCAACAGAGGTTGGTGGTTTTCGAGTATGTTCTCGTAAAGGTTCAAGCTCCCCAACGACATCCTCCGGAAGAGACACCGCCGCTTCTTCAACGTTTTCGTCGCGAATGTCCGCTACTTTTGACGGTAGCGCCTTTTCCTTGACAATGTGGGTCAAAGCTGTTGTGACGGCTCTGGCGTCTAGCGCGTCATTGCCCCCGCACATCGCCCTGAATTTTCCAAATAATGCCTCTATAGGATCACTGTTGAATTTCTTCGTGAGCACATAGTTTACACCTTGTTTCAGAAGAAATCGGACTGTCTCCACTGTGGACTTCGCGGTGAAAAGCAGGGCAGTATACGTCTCATCTGTAAAGCTTCCAATGCAAGCGGCCACAGAAGAATCCTGAATGTGCCTAATGTAGCCTAAAAATTCATTTTCTAACCACAGCAGTCGGCTGTCGTCTTCCTTAGAAATGGGAAGTTTGCAGTCATCTCCATGGTATGTGGTGTTGTGGATGTCAAACCATCTCTTTATCGCTTTCATGAAGTTGATTGTGGGTACTGCATCCTCGAATAGAACAAGAGATGAGTTGCCACGCAAGTTTCGCAGATGTTCCAGTGCCCCAATGACTTGGAGCGAGAACACTTGCACTGCATGCATTACATTCATCTTTTCGAGATTAGATGGGTACACGCGCTTTCTAGTGAGGTTCCTCGCCAGTTTCACAGTCATTCCTTTTTGATGTTCATAGAGCTTTTGCACGAGTGTGCCAGTGATGAGACCTGTACCATCTGTGAACTCACGCTCCAAAAATTGACTGCGCACATTTTTGAGAACGTGGCACGGATCAAAGCTTAAAAAAATTATCCGTTCAATGTCGTGAGGATGTTTGACTACAGTTGACAGTGAGCCGTTTCCCATGAGTTTGAACATCGTGTTCGCAGAGTAGTTATCTGTGGCAATGCGGATAATCACGAAGCCACAGTCCTCAACTGCTGCAATGACGTCTTTCGTCCAGGCATACAAGTCTCTCCCGTTGAGCTGTTTTGTAAAATAGTAGGAACACGGGATCTTGTACGAAGTTGTTATTCCATGAAGCACAAAGCAAAGCACTCTGTTAGCAAGTGTTTCATTCTTGCTGCACGACGCAGTGTTTTCCGGCTTGTCTCTGATGCCAAATACTGTATCAGACTTGCGGTCGTATATGCACTTTGGCTTTATCGAAGCCTCATCGATTATTAATGAAGCCATGTGCGGCTTGTGGCTGAGGAGAGAAGCCTCGTGCATCAGTCTTTCTTTCATTGCACCACTCATACCCGAGGACGATGAGCTGGGACCGACGTATCGCTGCAGTGTGCACTTATGTGGTAGCATCAGAAGCTCAGCTCGTGCATGATCATATCCTTTCCCTACCAGCAAAATTTGCTAGGACCAAGCATGGCAAAGCATCAGTGGCCAAGCTGTCCATGATTGGAAAGTCACTGGAGGCCAAGTGAGGAATGCGCTTGGGAAACGTGACAAGCCTACCATTGGCCAAGCATAGGAATCCTACGCTTGGAAAATGAGTGGAAACACCTCCTGCCACAATTGGAACTGCAGTGGAATTCCATGCAATTGCCAAGCATGTTCTGTGTATGGGGGCCAAGCATTTTGGCCAATGCAATATCTAGTACTTTTATTTTACTTTTTTATTTTGGCAACAATTTGATGCCCAGCTAAATTTGTTGCATTTTTTAATGGAATACCGTATCAATAGCTATTAAGCCTGTCGTCGATATGGGGTCCGAGCATTCTGTTCAATGCAATTTCTAGCACTTTTTAGTATTTCATCTTGGTCAATTTCACGCCCAGGGTTTTGCTAGGTTTTCGTCAGTCCCACCCAGATAAGTCACAAGACAAATATTTTTAATGCTTCATGTTTATTTACACCATGCGATACACCATTGGTCCATTCCTCCTCCAGAGTAAGTGGTGTTCCTTGAGCTTATTCTTTACTCATGGCGGCACGCTGGCTTTGTACGCTTCTACCTTCCTCATCAGCTGCAAACATCAGCCACCTTTTTGTAGAGTCCGCAACAACAGCATCAGTAGTACTGAACAACCATGTGGTGTTGCACCTGTGAAATACAGGCATACAAAATACTGTTAGCCCAATTTTTCTTTTAAGTTGAATGTTGAAAGCAAGTGCTCAGGTACTTGCTTAATTTCAACATTCCTTTGCACAGAATAAATATTTTCTGAAATGCTAGTTGGTTATGCATGGTCACGAGGATAACAGCACATGTACTGACATGAAGGAAACAGGAGTTAATGGAGCAGAGTGTTACATTGTTTCATTATTTTCCACTACCAGTTTATACTAGGGGTAGCTTCCACATTTATGTGGGAACCTCATCCATATGTAAGAAAACATGACAGAAAATATGAAGAAAAAAACAACAAATGACCCACTTAAAGGGGCCCTGCAACACTTTTTCAGCATGGTCAGAAAACGCTGCCGATCGGTAGTCGAGGATCCTGAGAACACGCGAGTCAAACGCCAGCCCGCGGCCTGGAATTTACAATTAATTCTCAAAGTTAGCCAGAAATCATTCCCTCTTCTCTCGGCAAATGATGCCATAGACATAAAAATGACCGCGTCATAGACTTTAATATCACCTCTTGCAGCCTTTGGAAGATGGCTCCAGGCTCAATGTAACCCTGAAAACCGGAGCTGGTATTAAAACTAAAAGCCAAGGTGCACAAACAGCAACAGTTCAAACGGTTGCATGGACTGCACTTCAACTGAAATAAGCGAATGGTTGCACTTCTCAGCGTGGAACAGTTAAAAGGTGGCTACTGGAGATGGGCAAATACCGGTTTTGTTTTTATCCCCTGCACACTTTTTAAAGTTATCCACGAGCATGACCTGCAGACATTTGTGCCGGCATGCACTTCGTTCACGTCAGACCACACTTTGTCTAGAGGGCATCAGTTTTCTGCTACTAATGTTAATTTTATGGTAGTGTCTATATTGCCGGCAGCCGGCAAAACAGACCAGCAAAATAGTTGCCGGCAGTTCCCGCCTATTGGGCGCCCGTGACCATGCGACTTGTCGGCAGCACGGTGATGACTGCCTCACCGGCCCCTCGATATTTTTTTCAGTGAAGAATGGCAAGGTTAGGTGGCGTAGTGGGTTAGCGTGCCGCGCTGGCTGGTGGTTTGGAGGACTGTGGTTCGAATGGCAGCCTTCCTGAATTTTTTTTTTCTTTCGGTGTTTCATTTTTTTTGTAAGAACTATTAACGCTAACATAACGGCTCCGAAGGAGCCGTAATGCTATTTTAAAACAGAATCGCGTTGGTGTCAGCGGCGGGCGCGCTAGCGCCCGTCGCTGACGCTCCTGGCTCTGGCAGTAGTGACACGAGCAAAATAGTGAGAGCGCCGAAGGCGCACCGCGAAGCGGCAACGTATGTCAACGGGCCCTCCAGTGACACGGGCGAACCACGGACACGCTTAAAATAGCTATAACAGGAAATGCGCCGGCAGGGATAAACTGCCGGCAACTTTTCTGCTGGTCTGTTTTGCCGGTTGCCGGCACTATAGGCGCGGCCTAATTTTATTACATTACTCCATTTAGCTCACGGTCAAAATATAGCTGCAAACTGCCACATTCACCGACAAATCTTTGACTGCGCCCTCGATAAATGCCGGCACACCCTTGCAATTTGTTTAATGCGCGAGTGTTGACAGCACGGTACGGTAGTTCCTACTTCGGCGATACGAGGATCAGCTTCACATTGGCGTCATTATAAGCGCACTATGGCACAGATAATGAAGACAGGGTGCATTCACCTCCATGTAGCGTGACCGACATCGAGCACGCATCGCACACGACTGCACACGCATTTTCAGCGCTTGCGCATCGTAGAGCAAATCTCGTTACTTAATTCTCGCCTATATTAGTCGCTACCATATCCCGTGGTCAAGGGAGCCAACACTTACGTGATACTGTTTAAAAGTTGAGTGTACAGGTGCGATGACATCACGCGTAGCCGATGCATTCCGCACCGCATACACATGCATGTACTACATATACGTAGTACCTACATATGCATGGCGCGAATGGAAGATCGTCCGTCGAACTAATTTTATATCGCACATCGCTTTTCCCGACAACGGTGGATTACTTATACTAAAAATTACGGCTAACTGAATCGCTGCTCGGACGCCGTATCTAAAGACGTTTTACACGTGTCCGCCGGTAACATGAGAAAACAACGGCATGTGCATATAAAAAGGCACTAGGAATAGCGATTTACGTCTCAGTACCCCGTCACCAAATTGCATATTGCATTGAGCGAAAAAAGCAATAAAAAGACCGCTGAAATTTACTCACCTACTTCAACGCAAGCTTGTTACTCATAAATGTGACCGTACGATCAACGCACGAAGAAAGTACGCGAACAGGTAGCAGTCGCGGGGCAAGTCGGAAGAAACCCCGAGCGCTTTAATACAAACATGTGCATGCCAATACCACGACCTCCTCTATTGGCCTCGAGGACATACTGTCGCGCCACCTACGCTCTGACGTCACTCATAGGATGCCGGGTTTTGTCGTCTGCTACAACTACACATTTCCTGCGTGTACGCCACCGCGGTTCTTTTTGTTGTGGACACCGCGAGTCGCCCCCCTCCCCCCCTCTGCCTGATGACCGTCCTCCAATAAAGCATTCTAGCGAACCGATAATCGGGGCAAGTATACGACGATTCCGTGCCCCTGGTGACAGTACCAGGTAAGGAGTTGCTATATATCGTGAGCCATAGCCAACGCCATATGAGACTATGCAATTTCTAGATACGCTCATGATTCATTATGCAATATTTTTGACGTCACATTTCACATGGCCTGCGTTGAACGAATGCAAGGGACCGTGAAACAGCGAATAAAATGTGCCACTGAATCAGGATATGGCAGAATACGACCGCGCAAGGGGCCCGCTCGCACAGTCGGCAGCATATGGGAATGATCGGCAGACTGGCGCGTTATCAAGCATGCTTAGGAGTTCTGGCTTAGCAATCGCCGCCGTTTTCTTTACGGTGGATAGGTTTACTTTTTGCATCAGCTCGTCGTATAGCTAAATACGCAAGCATATTGGGGCTAATTAAGCTGAGACTGATTAGGACTAGCCTCATTAAAGAAGCCAAGCCTACTAAAGCTACTGCCACACAAATTAGCGCAATTAAGCTGAAGTTAAGCATACTGGTCTTATTAAACTACACAAAGCCCAATTAACGTAATATTAATTAAATTAATAATTGTTTATTCTTTTTGTTTACTTGTTGTTTTCTGTATTTTCACTGTTCAATTCCACTTGCGTTTTCTAATTTTACTTGCTGTTATAATAATTTTTTATGTTATTGTTAATCGAGGGTCCCACTGCAGTCGCTAGACTTTGGGACCCTCGTCTGCATACTACGAACTATGAACTTTGTATTTTGAAAGAATAATAAACTGAACTGAACTGAATAAAGTAATATTAATTAGCTCAAGTCTAATAACATTAAGGCCAATGAAACCAAGAATAATTAAACAAAGCCTAAATAATTTATTACTAATTACAGAAGCCTATTTGAAATAAAACTAAGCCGAACCTAGTTAGGCGGACTGATTAAGTCATGCATAATTATACCAAGATCGTGGCTAATACTAATTCAGGTATGTATTATCAAGTTTACCGGCGTAGCTAAGCCAATGCTGATTAATGCAAGATTAGTTAAGTTAGGACTGATTGAGTCAAGCCTGACTGCGCTACGGCTAAATTGGTTGCGTAGTGAGACCTAGCGAGGCCATGTAAGAACCATGTCCAACTTAAATCGACGAGCTGCGGTGTGTTAAGCCATGCGCGTCTCAGCGCAAACCTGGCCTATTATTTTTTTCTTTTGTTCGCTTACAGTTAGCCTGCCATTCTCCAGCATCAAGAACTTTATTGACAAACAGTCCGAGAATTCGCAGCTGCTTTCCGAAGGAAGTTTTGTTTACGTTCCCAAGCACGTCAATTAGTTTGGTGTAATACAAAGTGACAATAACATGATGAGGCTAATTTGGCAGCACTTCTAAAAGCTTCAGCTGTCACCACCAAGGATTTGCACGAGCTCGTTCTGTACATGCGAATCGGGCACGCCAGATTCCTTTTTTTTTGCGGAATGGGCTTGCCCTTAAGGCATAGTATTCGCACAGGCAGAAATATTACTTAGCTTTAATGGAAAAAAATGGCGGAGACAGAATTAAATAAACAATTAGAACGGCATGTCAATTTGTTGGAAAGTGAATGTATCTGAAAAGATTACGTTCTTCAAGTAACCACATCATTTTCAGACGTAGGGATAAGAAAATCACGAATGAAAACAGGTATGTCATGAAATTTTAGGCTTTACGCAATTTTTTTTATGCTACCACATGGCGAAAGATGGTCGAATACTGCTTTGCATACCGATAATTAACTTGAAATTCCCAGAAGCGAACGTTCCATGCTGGTCATTAAGACGACAAAGATTTAGAATGCGCGATTTGACCCGCAGGTGACGTTTTACAAGGGAGCTACGCAGCGCAACGAGCAAAGTAGGAAGGTGTATCCTACCTCTGACGTCAAAACGATCGCAGCGCCAACCACAGCAGTGGTGGGCCTCGCGGCCAATAAGGAGGTCGTGGCCAATACATGCTTAAAGCAAAATCAAATGCAATATATATGACAACCTATGTACAATTACGCAAGCGTTTAACAACTGCTGCACTTTGCGAGTTCGGAAAAAATTCCTGTTCGGATCCTTTTGTGAACTATTTTTTTAGCGCAGTAGCGCTGTACAGCGGGCGACGTGCATTGTGCGCTGAAAACGGGGCAAAATTCAAAAGTCGCAAACGTTATGCGCAGGTCCGCATGCTTCTCTGGATAAAAAAAGAAGTGAGGTATTCCGTATAGCAACCAGCGCGAACTGAATTAATGACTACAAGAATACACGTTTCTGGTTATCCCGGTGCAGCTGAAATTTGTGCGACCTCATGACAAATTGTACGACAGAGCACACACGTACAGCCACGATTCCGCATTTCTTTTTTTTTCTTTTTTGGCCATTCGTACATACGTATATGTTCCTCTACCACGAATTTCCCTGCACTAGTATGGAGAAGTGATCATGACTGCACTTGGCGACCATCCGAGAACATATTGGCCAGCGACCATGGTATATGTTACAGAAAGGCCCTTGGCCACCATCACAAATTTTACACGTACCTCCGAAACGTTTTGTTTCACTACTGATACGTGCTATTGCCAAAAACTAAGGGAAAAACAAACTTTATAAACACGTTCCCCGCTGTGGTCACCATCTTTCCAAATTTTAAACGTTGGCCATGCCCTTTTTTATCACGCAGTCAGGGCATTGGCCAATGATAACGGAAGCCGATGGGAATCCTATGTGTGTCCAATCATCAACCATCGGCCACTGCTGGTAGGGTTGGGCGCAAGAAAACGCCATATTACGCCCTGTCTGCCGATTTCTTCAGGGTAAGATTGAATATTCTTGTAGCTTTCTATTTGGTGAAGCAGAAAAGTAGCTTTTTTCCTCCCCTTTTTCACAATCGGCAGAAATCTTTGTGAGTAATGAATGGTGCTTGTTACTTCGGTAAAAGTTGACCATTTTTATTGCCTCTTCAAGCTGTTGCTTGGTTTTCCGGCAAGTGGAGCGATGGTACGCTACTTGTGAACGAAGCCTCGCTACCACTGAAATGTGGCGTATGGCTCGCTTTGCATCGTTATTTGTTTGCGTGCTTTTACTGAATTTCAGTTCGTCTTCTCCTTGTGACGTCTCCACAACAGCATGCTCGTGATCTTCTGGCTCTGCCTTCCGTTTTGTCGGCTTGCTTGAAGGACCAAAGTATCGGGCTCTTGATTCTTTGCAGGGGGCACAAGGTACGATGGGTATCCTTCAAATACTGTTGGCACCGTGCCGGGAGCAAGCTTTTTAATTTTGCGTCCACTGACATAGTCACTCAGAAGGAAATGTTTGCTGCAAACCACAGTAGAGGGAGACTTGTCATTAATGACGAGATTGTCCCGGGAAATGTTTTTCTGCCACTTCGCGCACAGTTCCTCATTAGCAGGGAATTGGTGAAATGACACGCCGGCAGTCTTTTCAGACCGCGACTTGCAGAATGGTACACGACAGTACACCATGAGCTTGCTGTGCGAACGCTGCACCACAACACCAGGCACACACTCGCTTCGCAAAGGCAGGCAGGCACGAACACGAAAAATACGCCGGGGAAGATCAGTCACTGCGCCACGTATATTCAAGTGCGGGGCTGTTCTGTGCAGTCGAGTTTTCCATGTGGGACATCAGCGCCAGAATGCACAGCCTCGCGGACAGAAGAGAGAGAGAGAGAGAAGCTATTCCCGCAAGGTAAGTTCCCAGGCGAATCAGGAAGGCCTCAGTCCAGGGCCCTTGTGGCCTTCGCCACCTTGCCAGCTCTGTCGATCAGCTTGAGCTGTTCTTCAGGCTTTGAGCAGGATAGCGCAGCCTCCCACTGCTCCGGTGTTGGTGGTTTGTTTACTGGCACTACCTTAGATCTTTGCGGACAGAAGAAGCAAAATCGGGCAGACTGGCCGGACAATACGCAAACGCGACGCGCGCTTCTCCAACTCTACAGGGCGTTTTTTTTAGTTGCAACACATTTTGAAAATGAGAAAAACATAAATCGCCGGAATGTCTTGTGTACCATTCTAGTATACGGATTGGCGGCCTCTAGATACAGAACAATTTCCGCACTTGTATACATAATTAGCGAAATTACGCTAATTACTTTTTTAAATTATCATTTATTGGTGGCCACAGCAAATGTGTACGTTGGAGCCCGTCCTCGACACTACCTATCCCAATGATCAAATTTTGAATAGCGGAGTGCATGTCGGAGCTACGCGAACAATTATTTCCCGGTGGCAGGCTCCTTGAAAGCGGAACTTGCCGGAAAAAGAGCGTCTGTGACGTCGCTGTCCCCGCCTCCCCGGATTTCGCCACACGCCTGCGGCGCCTGACGCCGCAGGTAACAAGGAGATAACGCAAGCTGCTTGCGCGTCCAAAGCAGCCGGAGCGGCGGTGACCACGGGCGAGTGGCGAGTGACGAAAGCCGCGGTATGGTGGCTAGCCGCGGGGGCGGTGACATCGACGTCACAGACGCTCTTTTTCCGTCCAGTTTCGCTTTCAAGGAGCCTGCCACCGGGAAATAATTGTTCGCGTAGCTCCGACATGCACTCCGCTATTCAAAATTTGATCATTCGGATAGGTAGTGTCGAGGACGGGCTCTAAAGTACTCATTTACTGTGGCCACCAATAACTGGTAATTAAAAAGTTAATTAGCGTAATTTCACTAATTACCCATACAAATGCGGAAATTGTTCTGTATCTAGAGGCCGCCAATCCGTATACTAGAATGGTACACAAGACAGGCCCGCGATTTATGTTTTTCTAATTTTAAAAATGTGTTGCTACTAAATGTGTTGCTACTAAAAGTGGGACGCACGGTGTACACCGTGCGTCCCACTTTCTTTTGCTTTGTTTGAGACGGTGCTCCAAACCTGCAGCAAACTGTTCCAGAAGGAGACGCGAGTGTGTGTGTGTTTTTCTTCATAGCACGTCCGAAAAGCAGCGAAGACACGCGCGCGTCGCTGTCGCCTCGGCTTTCACCATGCCCGCGCTATGGGCGAAGCGCGCGCGTCTCATAAGTGCACCAGCTACTTTTTGTTAGCTCTAACATAAAAGCAATACACACGCAGTGCTACGAGCAGCGCCGTTGTTTTCAGCCACTACAATGAGGCTGGCAATCTCATAGGATGGTTCCGGGAAACATCTTGACAATCACACAATTGAGCAGTTCCCCACAAGGCTGAGCAAATCCGTCTCATTGTAGAAACTAAGCAGAAGGACGCACTTCGGGACATCTGCATCTGCATCAGCATGCCGTCTGTCATCAAAAACTACGCTATGTTTATGAAGGACGCCGTGGTGGAAGGCTCCGGGAATTTCGACCACCTTGTAATCTTTAGCGTGCATCTAAATCCAAGGGCACAAGCCCCAAGCATTTTCGCCGCTAACAAATATAAGATGGTCAAGTTTGACAAACCAACCAACCCATTCTTGTTGCTAGTAGCACTGAGTGTGCCTCTCCTTTTGCCGATTGCATAAGTACCTAGAAATCCAGATTGTCCCCACACGCACCTGTACTGCTTCCACCACTTGCTACATGCGGAAGAAATAATTAGCACGGTAAAGTGGCCGGGAACAGCTGGTTTACCATACGAAGCGCATGCAGAGCAACACGCTTCGGGGGGTTGGCTCGCGACGCCCTCACGCGGAACGCGCCGTCGTCCTGTATAGAAACGGATCCATTGTACTCGTGGCAGTTGCTCAGGCCGTAAAAGAGGGAGCGAGCGCGCGCGTCCAGACCGGCCGTGCGCGAAACTAAAACCCCCTGCGAAACCACGCGGCCGCACCGCTCCATAGGGCGCACTGACAGCACTGCGTAAGCCGCGTGTTTGGCGGCTAGTAGGGCTACCTTTGCCCGGAGAGCACACGCTCGATGTCGCGAGAACAGTCTTCGGCGGCCATTGTATCCGCAATTGGTCCCTAGCTTCCCCGCCGTTGCCTCGAGACAGACTCTCCGCATACCTCGAAACCTTTCGCTGACACCATGCACGGCTTCCGTCCACACCGGTCCGCGCAGGATGTCCTCCTACAACTGCATAGAGATGTCATCGAGCCTGTTGAACACACTAGTGATGACAAGGTGGTCCTTGCCTTGGATCTCAAGGGTGCTTTCGACAACGTTATCCATGACATAATTCTCACACATTTGTCTCAGACATATTGTGGGAACAACACTTTCAGGTACATACGACAGTTTCTTACCGATCGGCAAACTTTTCTACGTATTCAAGACCAGGAGCATGGCCCGTACCCATTGGGTACAAGAGGCACCCCACAGGGCGCTGTCCTCTCTCCCCTACTTTTCAACTTGGCCATGGCTCACCTACCCCCACTGCCGAAAGATATTCCAGGTATCAGGCATGCCCTGTATGCCGATGATATCACGCTGTGGGCAACCCAAGGATCCCTTGGGCAGATCGAGGCCAGCCTGCAACAAGCGGCGACATTCGTAGAGGCCTACGCCCGCCGATGTGGCCTCGAATGCTCACCCACTAAATCTGAATTCGTACATCTTCGGCCCAACCCAAAGTGTACAACCCAAATTGCCCTTTCCCTGCAGAGCGGTCCTATCCCAGAGCGCGATGAGATAAGAGTGTTGGGACTCTTCATCCATAGGTGCCGCAAAATAGACACCACTCTCCAAAAGCTTCGCAAGGTAGGCGACCAGGTGGGCCGTATGGTCCGTCGGGTCTCAAACAAACGGGGGGGTCTCAGATGCAAAGATGCCTTGAGGCTGGCTAATGCATTTGTGACAAGCCGAATTCTCTATTCGGCACCTTACCTTCGCTTGCGAAAATGTGACGAGAATGCCCTAGAGGTCATCCTCCGCAAAATCTATAAGCGTGCCCTTGATCTCCCCATCACAACGTCAAACCAGCGGCTCATCGAACTGGGGATGACCAATACGTTCAGCGAGCTCAGGGAAGCACACTTGAACAACCAGTACCTGCGATTGAGTAAGTCACAGGATGGCAGACGCCTCCTAAAACAGATGCACATCACATACACCGCACAGGCTGAGGATCGCCCAAAGATTCCAGAGGACTGGCGCCATGTGTTGATCATCCATCCTCTGCCAAAAAACATGACTGCAGGAAATCACGACGGCCGACGTACCGCGCGCGCGTTGGCTCTACAGGAACGCTATGGGTCCCGTCGTGGAGTTTTCTATACGGACGCTGCCGGCCCTCACCATGGGGGATGGTATACGGCGGCGGTTGTACACCAAAACGAACACGTTCAAGGTCTCACTTTCCGTGCCCCTAACACTCACTACACATGCGTAGGAGGTTGCCATAGCACTTGCCACAGCAGCTCCAGAATCCAGAGTCATTATCACCGACTCGCGGGGAGCCTGCCTAAATTTAGAGAAAGGGTACATCGCTAGCCGCGCTGCCCAAATTCTTCGACGATACGACTACCGGGACCACCCGGAGACACGTACCGTCATCTGGACTCCGGCCCATTCGGGTCTACGTGGTAATGAGGCAGCCGATGCCTCAGCCCATGCGCTTAATCAACGGGCACCGCTTCAGCATACGTCGCCTGAGTTTCCAGAACCCAACCCGGCTATCAACTTCCGTGAAATCACGCAACTTTACAAAACTAACCACGGCCGATTCACTCCCCCCGCCCCAGGCCTAACCAAAGCAGAGGAGCGGTTGCTTCTCCGGCTCTACACTAATATGGCACTGTGACCGGCAGTGCTTCAATACTTTAACCCGACGTTCGCCGGGGAGTGTCCAAACTGTGAGTGCACTTTCTCGGATGTGTTTCACATGGTGTGGGCATGCCCCTCTAACCCGGCGTATCCCCCACCCCCATTCCCCCTACCCGTGAGAGCTGGGAGGCTGCCCTGCTTGGCTGCTCTACCTTGGAGGACCAAAGAGCCCTCGTGGATAGGGCCCGAGCTGCCGCGGAAGCCACAGGAGTTCCGGACTAGGGACCCCTCCTACATTTTGTAAGGGATAGGCCCTTAAGGCCGACCCCACTTATCTCTCTGTATATATCAATAAATGTTTTTCATCATCATCATAATCATCATCATCATCATCGGCGTGAGTGCGGCATAGCCGTCCGATACGCTGGAGCCGCAAATCTCGACGTTTGGCATTTAGGTTTCCCCGCGGAAGTGAAAATTTCTTCTTTCCGTTGTTGTACGTGCTTTTGCAGCATCCCCAAACATGCAGCGCTGTCGTGCAGATTCAAGCGGGATTTTGGAAGGTCGAGCACACGCCATGTGCGGCGCACGCGGGGTGGAGAAACAAGGTGGCGTTCACACGACCTTCAAAAAGCTAGAGGTGCGTCGTGCTTTGCAGTCTCTTAACGCGGCAGAAGCCAAATTTCCACTGCGCGCTGCGGCACTGCCATTGAGAGCGTCAACCCCAAGCATATCCGCAAGCGAACGGTGGGCTCTCGCGTCGTGTGCTACTCGCTTGCGGCGATGGGTTTTGCCGGTACAAGTGTTTTGCTTACTTCATTGTTTTACAGACCACTTTTATGATGCGCTGTATTTAACATATTGAACAAAAACCTATAACTGCGCCGTAACTGTGAACCTGTCCCATGCCGTGTTGCCGACACCATGCACATATAAACACACGTCGAGCACATGCGCATACTCACTGATAATGTACTGCATATTTTTACACTTTCAGACAAAAAAAAAACAAAACAAAGACACGCCACTTGCTTCTAAATGCATTCTATTGTCGTATTGACCGGTACTTTCCTCATTCTTTCTTTCAAACCTCCTCCATATCTATAGGGTCACTTACAACCACAGCGCTCTGTTGCATTTAGGGGAACGTACGGTGGCCAAGTGCCTTCTTAATTTACAATCTACGAAGCAAATGAGAGAGGAGGTGTCTGCGCAGTGACACGATAACGGCACTACTTTAGTTATTTTTAAGGGACTTTACCCACTGCTCTCCACTAGGTTGCTGGATGGCGCTTGGAGCTCTCGGGCGCTAGAGTTACTGTATATGCTCCCTAAGGGAACATATACAGTAACTCTATCCGGCGCTAAAGCCCCTCCGAGGAAAGTAGCGCCAACCACTTCTCTCCACCTCCTAATTTCTCCGCCTCCCTCTCCAGTCCGGCGCGGTCTCGATGGTGTCGCCGCCTATGTGGGGCCTGCCACAGCAGACGACGGCTGACGCGCTGTCCGTGGAAATACGCGGAAAAGTTCGTTTAAACCCTGCGGAGCAGTTCTTGGGTCCAGAATTTTCTTCGTCAGTCAGTAAATGGTGTTAATAGTGTTGTGTTTAAATCGCGCAAGAAAGAAGAAAAAAGTACAATTATTTAAGACGTAAAAGGCCTGCTCGTACGGGGCTTGTGTCGGTAAAGCACGGCGCATGCACACAGTGTAAACAAGCGCGACTTAGCGCGTGATTACGAGGGTTGTAGGTTTCGAGTGCGTGTATTATGTGAAAGTGCTAATTCGTAGGTTCAATTACGCACATGCAGAGTACCTTCGCTCGGCTCGAGTGTGAAATATTCCAGCCATCTTGGCTGAACAATGTTTCGCAAATAGGTCGCTTCATCGTGCTGTTTGGATGATGCACGAGTGCTGGAGCGTTCAAAGAGCAGATTAGACGTTCCCAAGATGACCTTTGTTGCCCACGAACATCTGCTACGACCTCCCTAATAGCGAGGTCACCTCAGGACGTTAAAAAGGTTAAACACAACACAGTAAATCAACACATGCGGGAGTACATTGACGCTAAACGACTGCATTCGGTGCTAATTTCTGGTCGACTTGAACACATGACCTTAATAAAGTTGCTTTGAAGTCACAGGCCAGCGGAAGATGCGAGCACTGTAGACGCAAAACAGAGCCATGAAACAAATATAGTGAGCCCATTCTAAGAAAAGTAAACTTCAGCGTGTCAAAACTACGCACAGCATCGCCAGGACAGCCTCACGCACCTTCGGCACAGCACTACCTATGAAGCAAGGAGAGAGTGCATCAGCTGAAGCGCACTAAAAAACCACGCACAGCATAAGACCATGAAGCGTACGTTGGGGTCACGAAATGCGAGACTTACTTTACAAAGGCTTGCGCTTTTTGCAATCTCCTTGAAGACAGTACGCCCGATCCTGTCGGTTTAGACATTTCTTTGTACGTCGCGTTTGTCGGAACGCAAACAAAAAAAAAAAAACTTAAAAAGCCCTTCCCGTAACCTCGTCGCTCGCGACAAGCGAATGCGCAGCAGCACGGCCATAGAATACTGCTGTCCTCCTTAAAGGGTTCCCCTTCGCGCTTGGTTTTGAAAACGGCTGGTTTGTATTGAAGGCTACTCAGAAATACACATTCGAAAGAATTTTCCGAAAATATGCGATAGCAGGAAAGATATTGAGACCGGAAAATCTCCCTTTCACACTGCGTCTCAGCTCGGCGGAGCCGACTGATTATGGCTGTGGTGGGCGGCGCCAGAGGAGGTGTCCTGCCCATCGCCTTACGTCACCCAGATTCAATGTTGTGCTGTTCTCCCTCCGCCCTACCTTGGCGGGGCTGCCCAGTGGTGTTGGCAACTCACATTTCCGGTCGCCTGCTCGGTGCGCGCCCCGATCGAGCGCGATCTTTCTACATCCTACTGCATTGTTTCTGAGCCCCGACCCGCTGTTTGTTTCCCTTCATCACACGGGCGCGAGCACGGAAACACGCGCGTGCGTCCTCCGTGCGCTACTTTCGATCTTGCTCGTACGTCAGCACCGGGCAACACAGTGAGCGATGAATCCTGCGCTGCGAGCTCGGATCGAACGTGTGACTGAAGCGATTGGCTTCGACCCTTACGGCGACACACTAAGAAAACGCACAACTCGAGCACGGGACGAGCCAGAACTCCCAGGACCTTCGTAACGCAGCGGCGATGATGTGAATTGGTACATGAAAGCTTACAGCACTGCACATTTCCTTTACCGCGCATCAATATTTGTTCACAACTCCATGTATGACTAATTTTTTCGCGTGAATTGCAGCATTTGTAATAATTGCCACGAACGTTCAGTTACAATCATGTCCGCTTCTCTAGATCACACTCGGAAAGCCAGCATCTATCGCGATAGAGCCCGATCTTGACTGAAATCTGCGTTGTCCGACGATCCACATTGGTTTGGGTGATTTCTTCCGCACCATGACCGGCCCAAAGGAGCATTTCAATTTGTCTGTTATGCTGTTAGAATTGCAAATATAAAGCTTTCATTGTTTAAAACTGCATTCTTCCGTGTGCAATAGTGATTCAAGCTTTTCTCTAATTGGCTGTAAACGTACGCCTGCAACTATGATATGACTCCGATCGCGACCAAGAGGCATGCCTTCTATGCGGGTCGAGCTAAATCGCAACAAAAGGTTACTGTGTCATAGACTCCATCTAGAGCGGGCTCGATCGCAACCTGCTTTCACGCATTTCGGCGAAAGTTCATCGTGTGCTAGCTGCAGGAAGACTCGTGTGAGATCGCTATGGTTTAATTGTACGGCGCAGCAGCGCTGAACGGAAGTACTGTGTGATTGTGATAACTTAAAATGAACCAAGCAACGTCGGAGCGTTATTCCAAAGTGATGCGCACAGCTGATCAGAGCAGCCATGTCATTCTAGCTTCCAAACTGTGTACTAGCTGATTCGCGCAGCCACCTCGCAAAGCTAGTAGATAGCGGGGACAGTAACAGCATAAAAAAAGCGAGCTTGCTAAATTGCTTGCTTCAAGAAATATCTTCCTGCGTGATTACGCATGCAGGTTTACCCGTGGGCACTGCGTGGCAACGGAAAATGCGCTGGAGAACGTATCCTGCCGGGATATCTCCAACGCGACTGCATAACCCGCCACTCTCACTTTGCAAGTGTGTGCTTAAACCCGGCCGTCTTGGAAGCAGTATACTGGGAGGCGACACAAAGTGGCACTAAAATCGAGCGAGAAATGCACAAGTATACAGGCACTTGCAAAGCATACAGTTATTGTGGCCTTCACATGCTTTCTTCTTGCTTACAGAACATATCGATTTGTGGCATGCAGGATGTTTACGAGCTGGATTTGGAAAAGGCTTCGCAGGTACAATAGAGTTGTACTGCCTGCTTGCATGGTTGCCAGGATTAGGAACGAGCTCCTGTCAGCCACTTGTGTAGACTTCCAGTACCCCATGCAAAAGTAAGTGCAGCTACCTTTACACAAGTCACAAGAAAGCATTTTAATGGTGTGCTCAACTCATAAAGTAATTACGGCTTGTGCATGCAGTTGGCTTTCAACACTCAGTGTTGAAGTGCTAAGGAGTCTCTCCTTGAGTGTTTTTTTATGATGCTTTCTGATTTTGTGTAGCACTGTGCTGGTGTGAAGAATGAGACTGTAACGACATGACCAAGTGCAGTTCGGTTTATTTCCCTCAATTCCATCAGGGCCTAAAAAGTGTTTCGAGAGACAGGCGCAAGTAGTATAGAAATTGCACCGTCAAAGAATGTCAACAACTAGGTTACAATATCAATTTAAAGGTTTCTTTATTTATTTAATGATAGCACACAGCAGCATTCTTGGCCCTTGCATCAGGGGCTTCGAAACGCATCAAAAAACAATGCAACACAAGAAGTAGTAGTGTACAAATATTGAACGAATAAAACCAAAATGTACACACACATAATTCACTCATGGGAATGTCATGCTAAAGGTTTCAGAAAGCTAGACGACTGGAAAGAGGCCTTAGGAAGAAAGTTACAGTCAGAAATGGTCCATGAAAAAACTGTCTGAAAGTTGAACTTGAATAGATGGCGCAAATGGTTAGACAGGACCGAAGAAGACACGTAAGACACGGAAAAGCGCACACTCGCAACTAAATTTTATTCCTCCGAACGCTTAGTTAAGTACCCTCAAGCATGCGCACAACACCACAGAAGGCAAAATAACAATCTCTAAATACACTGCCTGATCAAAACCTATCAACCAAGAAATTTTAGTGTCAGCGTTCCTTCCGTAACTCTTCATCAGAATGAGTATCAGTTCTTGGTTGATAGGTTTTGATCAAGCAGTGTATTTAGAGATTGTTATTTTGCCTTCTGTGGTGTTGTGCGCATGCTTGAGGGTACTTAACTAAGCGTTCGGAGGAATAAAATTTAGTTGCGAGTGTGCGCTTTTCCGTGTCTTACGTGTCTTCTTCGGTCCTGTCTAACCATTTGCGCCATCTATTCAAGTTCAGCTATGCACCAACTAGCCAGACAGCAAACGTTATTAATGTCTGAAAGTTGCAGTTCTTGCAAAAATTGGTTTAGACTTGATGGCTTCCAGTGTGCTGTGTCCATCTAATGGAAAGGCAGTACTTGGTTTGTTCAAGAATAGCCGACTAAATAATGGACTTTATAAAAGGCACTGAAGGCACTGTGTGTGGTGAATGTCCACACACATCACGTCTTCCTGTCCCTATCATCACTCTTTGCCCCCTCTTCTCCCCTTTTCATTTTCTACCTGTGCAGATTTTGTACCTGAGCAGGCCAGAGTGCACCAAGGCCAACCTCTGTGCCTCCCAATAAATTATCTCTTTCCCTCTGAGCAGACTGAAAAAATTATGAATATTGAGCTGCATTCAGCATGCAGTCTCAAAACACATTGTGTTTTGTCCACCCCTAAACTTTTCACTGTATCAGTTTTGAGTATAAGGTTACATATGCCAGCTGTAGTGATTAGCATAATAGGAAAATGTGATGATGAAGAATTAGTGGAAAATGAGTGAGTGCATCCATCATCAGAAATCAATGCAGATTTAAAGTGGTCATTAAATGCTTTGGTAACACTGATATTATCTAAGCATGATTTATCAAAAAAAAAACAAATGAAGAAAAACAGCTTTGACTTGGTGGACTGACGGCTTTCCAGAACTTTGATGGCTTGTTTTTATGAATGATAGCAAAAGATTATTGAAATAAGCATTGGGTTGTTCATGCAGGTGCCTGATACGACAAATCAACAAATTACGACAGTGTATAATCTGACGCATGTACCAGGGATTTTTGAGATGGCACTTTACACACTTGGTTCGAATGTGATAAGTATACAATGATTAACAATTGCATAAAATGGTTTAAAAACACGTCAACATTGTAATAGTTGGCACTGCTCGAAAACTCAAAGATGGATACAAAGATCTCGGTTATGGAGTTATCAGATAAGCAAGCAGTGTGCTCAATGCTCAAGACATTTAAGGAAACTGCTGGATAAGAATTAAAATTCTGCGCCTCATGTTTCATTATATAGTTTTACGGCCTCACATTCCAATTTTCGATTTCCATGGCAAAGCGAAATAACTTGTCTGAAAAGCACTGGCTTCTATGGTGCATTGAATAATGCTATGCAAATGACAATGATAGAAATTCCTCACTTTGTACCATGTTATTTGTTTGCAGGTGGCAAACTGGAGCCCGACATTACGCTGCAGTGTTGTTCACCGTGTTTGTGTCATTCACACTGCTGGGTGATGTTAATTATTGTACTATGGCCTGTGATTCACCTTGCAAAGCTCTCATCAAAGGGACGCTGGCTGCTTGTGTCTACCTCAGGAATGACAGATGGAAGCTCTGCAGCGTCTGTGTCTTCCTCTGCGTCTGGCACTGGTTTTGAACCGCGCTGGCTGAAACCTCCACATTGGTGATGGGGCACCCACTGCTTTACACTGACTTGATGGGTCCAGATGTGCACATGTGTCAGTTTCCACACCTCCTTCTTTACAAGGTGAAAAAAATGTAAATGAATATATGATGTCACTCTCAAACTGGCTTAAACAAAACAAGCTACAGTTAAATGCCAAGAAGACGACATATATTATATTTCGCCCAATAAATAAACTCGTTAAATATGATATAAAAATAAGCTTTGATGGGAACACCATAAAACGTGAAAAACATCAAAAATTTCTTGGGGTATGGTTCAGCGAAGACTTATCGTGGAACGTCCACGTTAATCATTTAGTTAGGCAACTTGCGGGTACGGTAGGATGCCTGTACAGAATTGCATCCCTCATTCCTCAGTGGTTAAAGAAAAATTTGTACAATGCCCTCTTCTATTCAAGACTTTGTTATGGCGTACTAGTATGGGGTACGACAACAACAAAAAATTATAACAAACTTATAATACTACAAAAGAAAATACTTCGCTGCTATGAAAATTACCAGGGTAGAGTAGACCGTTTGCGCACTTCGGTGCTCTTTTATAAACATGAAATGTTAAAGGCAAACCAAATCTATTATTTTAAACTGCTTCAAGAGGTACACAAAAACAAGTGGTATAAACAAAAAGAAAAGGACCAACGTTATCCTGATAGAAGAAACTTGCAGCGTTTACCAAGAACCAGGACAAATTATGGAAAACAAACGTTACAATACCAATCAACGCGATTAGTTAATGAATAGCAAAATGTCTTGCGGTTTGACGACAGGCTAGGGACATTTAAAAAACAAGTTAAAGAAATTTTGATCAAAAAAGAAATAACTTATCATCACTAAGCTATATTGTACAAAAAGAGTAGGTAGAATTGGGCTGTGACATGTTCACTAGTGTTCGGAAGGTGTGTTGTTCCACTGTGGTATAGGATGTATCGAGCTTTGGTTCTCATGTGCAAGACAAGTGTATCCGCACTATGTTAAATGTATAAACGTGTTGCTTTTTTTATTGTATTCCGCGCGCATGTGATACATGACATGTCGGGGTTTTGTTGTTGAGTGTTGTATCTGCAAAAAAAAGGAAAGAAGGGAAAATGTGTGTCTGTGGTGAACTACAGGTGCAGGGGCCTTTGTCAGGCGTGAGAAACGCCTTTTGCCGCTGCATCCTTTTTCTTGTATTACAAGAAATAAAATAAAAACTAAATAAATAAATAAATAAAACAAGGGTAGGCACTGAGGATGGCCTCTGAGGCTGCGAAATTTCTCACATAATGTTTTGCAAAACTACAGAGCATCCATTTTTGCTATGTTGAACAAAGAATTGGCCATCAGATTAACAACGCACTTTCACATTGTTGGTTGTGTTTTGCTGTTTACACCGCTGTTTTTCACTTATTTTGGTAAATGAAGTGTTTACACAGGCGTACAGGTCTTGTGGTAGGAGTGCACTGGCCTTTGTGCCACTCAAAACAGCCAAAGATTGTACCTGTATGATTTAAAAACTATGAAATTTCAACTTTACTGTGCTTAAGGTTGTCTCATCCGAAAGTTGTAGCTTGCTCAAGTGATGTTTTTGCATTGGTGTCACTACCTTCTTATATGGGGTCTCTGTAGCAACTTTCTTGTTTATGATGGCTGCCTGAGTGCCAACATTGCACACAGCAGGAGGACAGCTGCATCTACAGATCTGAACCTGCAAAGTTGAGCACTTTGAACTAAGAGCCGCATAGAGCTTTAAGTCATTTTTAGCACAGGATCACAGAAAACTTGAGGGCATCTGGTGCTTACTTTACATGACACTTCCATGCCAGCTGCAGATGAATGCACTTTGCTGGACCCAGTGCCATGCTGAGACTGTGAATCAAGTGTTTTAGGTAGAAGGGCATTATAGTTTCTGTGCACCTACTCATACCCTATGAACCTCCAGCCTGTGTCGCAAGATGGGGCCGTTCTGGTGAAGTAGCGATTATGTTCCTCGTGCCCTGGATCACTGGGATATGAAAATATGTAACTCTATCATACTAGACCACTGATCGTGCTAATTGAATGTCACTTCACGTTGCCATAAATGCCTAAATGTGAAATAGTGCTTGTGTGTTTAGGATGCCAATCTGCTACACTCAGGTATTTGCCTCCAACGACTGATTGTTTAACTACTACATGACAATTTAGGGACAAAGTGAACGTGTATGTGTAGACAGGGTTTTCAACTGCTCCCTGTTCCCCGAAATCTTGACACTCTGTATGTACACTACATGCACACAGATAAGCACCCACATGCACACACCTGCAGTTGTGCTTACTGACCAACACGCCTGTATTGGACCACTCAGAGCATGTTTTGCATGATATGAAGCAGTACAACAGAATGTGAACTAGTCTAAGCATGTTGTTTGACATATTATAGCTCCCTGTGCTGAACTCAATGGCAACGCTACGTGTGTTACATCATACAGGTTCTATGGCCTGCCATGTAATCCAGATAGCTGATTAATGCAATAGTGCAATTTTCAAATTAGGGAATCATTAAAAACATTATGCAACATGTAAAGAAAAAGTGAGTTCATTCACTGAAACATAAAGCCTGCAGTAGTGTACATTGCAGTCAGTTTAATTGAAAAGATGTCATTGGCCACAATAACATGGCACAGTTTTACTTCTGTTTTCTTAGTGAAAGCGCTTGACAAAAATAAAGCATTGAATGCCAATTTGCTTTTTGTCACTTTCTTTAAGAATGCATATTTGGTACTTGCTATCAATTCATGCTTGTTGTGCTTGCACGCACCAGCACTGACCTTTTCACAGAGCTGCAAGATTTTATAAGGTTTACTCGGCTTATATTGCTCATTAACAAATCAAACATTGGTACGTTTATGCGAATAGTACTGCGCCTTATATAAATGAAACTGAAGCAGAATTTCGCTTTCAGCCTCACTGAATGATTGGTAAGCTCTCAAAACGAATACCTAGAAGAGTCGCTTCTACTGAGCTACTGTTACGTACGGCGTTGTGTTGTAAGCATAAATACATACATGCTACAGATTTGAATGCTGATTACACCACCCATGCAACAAAATTTGTATCCCCGACTACGTAAAATATTATATACAGTACTTTCTCCTGCCCATAACTGGCGAGTGTTCCATCGCGCTGCTACAAAAGTTAGCAGCAAATAAAGAACGTTAAGTGTGCCCTTTTCACTTGCCTGTATGCCAGGAAGAAACAACGTAGGCAGGGCATTTGGCTCCAGATGAAAACGTGTCCAACTGATTCCTTCACCCTGTGCCAATTCGGGATCGTGAAGGGAGGCACCACGGCGAAATGTCTGTCGCATAAGTGTAGGTTGTTTCGCTTCTCCGTGGGTGGAAGGCCAATGCGCTCGCTGCAGCCATGCACACCGCAAGGCATCATCGCGAGGCAGCGTATATCAGGACTTCATGCCTTTCCTGTCACTGACTTTGCAGCCAACGGCAGCGCAGGGCACCGTTTGTTCTTTGCTCGTTACTCCCTGGGTTAGGTGTGCGCGCAGTGTGCGCTCGCTTGATGACGCCGACTGCGGTGCAGAGTTTCACATTCGCCACATTGAGCCCATCCGCAAAACCCGACAGCCAGCTGCGGCATAGCTGTTTAAGCGCGGCCGAAACTGAAGAGTGGATCGCACAGAAGCAGCCGAAAAACCACTGCAGTGGCTGCGCGCCAACTCCGAGAGGATATATCCCGTCGGTGAAAGTCCACAGCACAGGTGCATCTTATCACGAAAGCTGAATCTCCCAGCGGCAACCAAAGGTTAATTGCTTAGGACAGATAACACGTTTCCTTAAACGCTGAACGTCGCTTCCGCTGCATCTGATCGTGGGAAACGGGCTTTGCTCGCGATAGTGCCGCGGCATTACAAAGGGCGCGGCGTCAAAAAGGAACCACAACTTCAACAACCTAGGTGCATGAGCGCGTGCTTGTGGTACATACGCGAACGTTATTTTTCTTTATTATTGACGAAACTTACGGTATTCAAACAAACGAAGCACCAACTCCACAGTGCCAAAAAGACGCGCGAGCGCGCCGAGTAGTGCAGACGGCTGTTTTCTTCCACCGGAAATGCGTCATTCGCGTCAAAACCTTAAACGAAGTTGATAGATTTGTTGTTTACTTCATCTTGTTTATTTACTTGCAAAAGATATTATACACAGTGACAGCATAACCAAGTTCATTTGATTCAAACATGATTCAAACATCGCTCTTAATTTATGCCGGCTACCAGCCAATAGCAGCAATCTGCTCCATTTCGTCATAAAGTATAAAAAAGAGTGAGAACCGGCCTTTTTTTGAAGCGAGAGCTCCTGGGTAAGGGACAACTTTGTGCTTGCCCTGCTAACTCTACGCTTCGCGCACGACTGTAGAATTTGGGTGAGCTGTTTATTGGAGCCTACACTGTCGAAAGAACGTGTTTTTTCGCGAAGTCTGAGAGGTGCTTCAGGACCCCTTTAAAGGGACCGTCTACCGTCTTTCATCGCTCTCCCGTTTTTTGGCTCAATAGAAAGCGTACCTTTCGAAGTGTCCAGGCGTGCAGTGGTTTCTCCAGACACTGAATAGAAATTATTAAAACACAATTTTTTTATCTACGAAGTCGCTCCTTTTCTAGTGTAGGCATGCCAGCAACATTGGTTACCGCGCATGATGCGTCGTCGTCTCCATGGAAACCCTTTCGGGCGCGGGAGGCTTCTCAACGGGAACCGGTTTCAAGGTCGACATTCCAGAGGCGACGAGAAGGAGAGGCGAGGGAAAGTCGGCGCGCGGGGGTGCCCCTCGGACATGCAGCTCCGCATGCATGACAAGCGCAGTACTACGCGTTTGTGCATGCAGACGAATTCGAAGGCAGCGCCACCTGCACCACCCCGAAAGCAGCAAAAAAAGAACAAATTGCTCTTGCACGCTATAACAAGGTGTCTCATAGGGTGAAGTACGCTTGTAAGACATACATAACAGTTTTAAAGACGATAGTCCTTCTTGGGATACTTCAACGCAGAAATTTTGGTCACAAAGGGAAGTTTATTTGACACAGAACTCTTGACACAAAGTCTGTCTGTCTCTGTGTGTGTGTGTGTGTGCTAAAGACCCTAGTGCTTGTTAGGATGCGCAAAAGCGGACGTTTCCTATGCAGTTCTGCGTACCATGCAAGCTTCTTGCGTTTCCCGGTATCATGGCCAGATGGCGCCCATATCTCACGCTCGTGCCGGACGGGTAGTACAAGGCAGCGGAACGGCCGCGCGCCACTCCTGCCGGTCCCTTTCTCTCCTCGCGTCTCTTCGTTTTCTCTCTCGCTTGCGCGACTCGCCGGGGAAATAGAAACACGCGAACCGGGACTCATGTAGTACGGCCGGTAGAAGACTATCGTCTTTCGACGACAATTGCAGCGAAGCACGGAGATACGCGGCCAATTTTTTTTTTTGAGCAGAATATGTATGCTTGCGTGAGCTGGTTCTCGTACACTTGGAAAATGACGAACACGCAGTTGGGTGTCGCTAACGGCGTTTCTTGCACCACTTTCAGAGCAAAATTAAAAACATAATTCCTTTTTTTGTGGGGTGGAAGCGTGCTCGTTCAACACCACGTAGAACTAGAGAAGGCCTGCGCAGGCCTGCGTGACGTCACCGCAGTGAGATCAGCCTAAAAATTGGCTTCACCCAATGCTACGTTTTTAGGGGCGAAGCTCCTCTTAGTCTAATTTTGTCACGCATCAGTTGTCAGGCGTAACCCGCGTGCTGGGAGGCACGCGCTCGCCCTCGGCGCGTGCCTCTCTCTCCCGGCGCGTGCCTTTGCTGTCTTGTGAGAGAGAGAGAGCGAAAGGCGCGCGTAGGCTATGGAAACGTTTTCTCTTAGAGGAACGCTCTACCGGCTCGCAAAGAAGGAGAACGCGCCCTCACCCGCGAGAGACAACGTTGGCGCAGGCAGCGTCTCCTAGCGAGTTTCTTGATTGAGAAATACCGACTGCGCGCGTTGGAGAAGCGTTCATCGGCAACCTATATATATATATATATATATCTATATAGGCACTGGACCTTGACTTGCAATGAAGTGCCGGTGAGAGATTTCACTTGTGCATAGTTCAACCATGAGGATTCGTAGCGTGCGCGTTAAATTAATCCGGAACTCGGCACGATCTACGATGAACATCCCGAGCTTCGCCCACTCATCATCATTCACTCCGTGGATATGCTGTAATTTTTTTTCTTTCTGATATGGCATTTTCCCTACATTATTATTACTATTTTCGCGGTTTTGGAGTGCACAGAATATTTTCCGTATATTTTAACTAAACGCTGGCTTGAAATAATTCCTCAGGCACTCGTGAAATTTTTAACAGCATGCACAGCCATTTCATGCAGGCTTATATTTTCGTTGTGAGACATATTTATTCATGATACATCATAATCCAGACAGGCAGAACTATTCATTAGAAAGAAGATTATGCTTGAAGAGTACTGAACTTCCGCTTCGCAGCCTTGCTTTCAGTCCCTTTATTTTCAACTTTGTTCCGCTTTGCAGCCTTGCTTTCAGTTCCTTTATTTTCAGCTCTGTTCCGCTTTGCAGCCTTGCTTTTCATTCAGCTTGTTATTTTCAACTTTGCACAAATTATTCAGCAGCGTGTTGGCAGCAGCACTGAGAACATAGTTTAAGACAAGTTCAGGTGAGTGGCCACCATCGCAGAAATCCGTCTTCATTGCATTCAACAAGGGAAGTCACGAGGCTTACAAGAACTTTTTGTTTTGCGCAAGCGGAAAATTGTGATGCATACTTCGGACTTCTCAGCTTATCAAGGACAATTTCCATTGTGAGCACGGCATTCACAACTTCCGCTTGTGGAAATTTCAGTCAGCCACGCGTTGCATTAGCTATCAGCACATCATCTTCCAGTTCAATGGTCCGATTCTCAACAGTCAAGTTTTCTTGGCAGGAAGAGCAGGCAAGTTCCTTCACTGCAGCATGTGCACAATATCCTGCTACATATGTAATAGCTGGTAGCATTTTCTCCTGCTTCACCTCATCGTCCATCACTGCAACATCAAACTGCTTAACAAGGAATTTCAGATCAGTGGTAGGAATGCAAGGTGCAATGGTATCCAAGTTGGGAAGGTCAAGTAGCTTCTCGAGTCTCAGCTTCTGCTCGGATTCATAAATCTGACGTATCGAAACGTGATATTGGGCACCAGGCTACACATCAGTGTAGCCTGTACCTGCCAAAGCTGTTTTCCAAACTGTCGGTTTGAAATTTCCCTAGCAAAACATATCTGAACCGAAGTTCTTCAATGCAATACGTTGACACCTCAACAAGGGCATGTCAGGTATGTCGCAGTGCCATGTGCGTTTCACGAGTTAACTGGCCAGCATCATGCTTCAAGCTCTGCCAGTGGTCCAACCAATCCACAACTCAATTTGGTGGCATTGCAGTGCACTTATCGGTTCTTGAAATGGGTCTCTGAGACGCTGGCCTTTGAATGGTGTCTTGACATTGACTACATTCCACCATGTCAAAACAATGTTAATAAGTTCCAATGTACCAGCTCTATGCTCAAGTGCGACTTTGGTGCTTCTTAGTGCTGCAGCAGTTGAACTGTTGAAGATCCTCAGTGCGAGCTTTACATTCTGTCGCTCTAGATTGGATGGATTCAGCGACTTGAAGGACAAAGTTGGAGCTAGTCGCAAAAGCTCATTTTTTTCTCGTTCATGCAACTTGCATAGTATGTTAAACGAGGCTGTCAGGACAGATGGGTTTTCCGAGAGGGCACTGAAATTGGGAAAGAAGATGCACCTTCCACAATTACGCTGATTCGGCGAGTTATTTCGGATGCACTTTAATATATGCACTGCATCCAGAATAAAAAACAAGGGTCTTGATGAGTCTGACGGGTGCCTGTAAACAATGCTCACTTTGGGAGGATCAGCAAAAAATGACATAGCCTTTCGGTTGATCGAGTTGTTGTGAGACACCACTGCAACTACCCGTATTCCAATGTCTTCTAGGTGCCTGATCAGCAGATCAAGAAATTCATGTAGCTGTTTCGCTTCTATTTGTGCTACTGGCAGCATATGCACAACACCCTTGTTTGATGATAACAAGCTTTGTATCATGAAGACGTATGCTGTCTTTGCCGCATTTTCATTGTTTGTCGCTGCACCAGTGACATAACCACCCTTGTAGTGAAAGGATGCCTGCAGGTGGATCTCGTCCATCATGAGCGACACAAAGCGCTCATGGTCCTTTAGTGTTGATGCCAGCCTCTTTGCGTAAGAAAGGAATGAATCCTCTTGTTGCTCTCTGGATGGGCTAGCACGGTAAGAGGCACAAATGCGTCTTATTGTGTGTGGATGTGGGAGCTTTAATTTTGCTGTACTCCTGATGAATCTGTATGCGTGCGGCGATATTGTGTACACAAGGCTGCAGAACACCAGAAAGTCAGCTGGGTAAGTCGACGCCTTAGTGAGGAGAACTTGAAGTTGCTGTGTCACAAATTTGACGACTTGCACTTGCCACTCATGCGGGAGAGCTGAAGATGACAGTTGCTCCAAGAGTGCCACGACACACTTCAGCAGAATCTCTAGTTGGAGTTCATTTGTAGAATCTTTCGTGACGTCTTCCACATCGCACAGAACTTTGTGAAGCACTCTCAAGTCAGAAATTGTCGTAGGAAGCACAGAGGAACCTAGGTTTTGTAACCTCATTTCACCAACATACACGGCCAAAGAAAGGTCGGATGCCACTGTCACTGCACGATGCACAACTGGGGCACTTTGGTCGCTGAAGTTGAGAAAAAGTACTTGTTTCTGGGTGACCACCTTGGTCCAGAAGTCAGTAAGAGAGAGGCCACCTACTGCTGTCAATAGGTCTTCGAAAGTGGCGATCACTTTCTTCTTCCGCTTCGTGAGACTGCTCTGATAATCGTATTGCTTCCTGCAACGCTTCTGCGTCCAGACGAGCGCGCTTTTCATCTGGGCTCTCGCGAGCAGAAGTTTCTTGGCGGGACAAGTAAGCAGGGCAATTAGGGAAAACGCTTAAGATTGCAGAAGGCTTCAAACGCCGCAGCTTGAGGGGTACTTCAATTACTTTCCCAGTCATGCTATCAGTGTAGCTGGTGGAGTCTACGAAGTCACTTTCAAGAAAGTGGTGCTCACAGACCTGGAACATGAGCACAAACAACGAGGTATAAGACGATAGCGACAGAATTATACATTACAGTTTTACAGAATTATATGATCCCAGTGGGCCGTTTACAAAGATTAAGACAAATTCTTTCGCTTTATTTATCTGCTTCAGTATGGCAACCAGGACCACGCAGTCAACAAGAATGATGTCTCACTTAGCGAACCTAGCTTTGAGACGTTAAACCACGAGCCATCGTTTGTTTGGCACTCAAGTAGTGGCGGACGCCCCACATGTAAAGTAACTATGCCGTCTACGGCGTATGTTCGACGCAGGCAGTTTTACTCGCAAATACATGGCGCTAAATCAATTTCTCATTAGGCAGAACCGCACATGAGCAACCTGAGGCGTAAACATGGTGCTACACACTTTACGGCACGAACATGGAACAATATTACACTGAAACACACTATTTGCTCAGTTGTCATTCCTTAAGGTGCATAGCGCGTCGTAACGGTTGCATGCGTCACGCAATTAGCTAGACCCTGTTCCCACGAGAAGCACGAGTGCCGAAAAACAAACGGGAACATGTGCTTACCACAGTGTACTTCGTAGGTGTGAAGTTTTCCCGTCGCACAGCCTTCGTCCACGCTGCATTTTGGGCGGGGTCCAATGGAAACCTGTACACGCGTGCTCGCGGTCCATTAGCGTAGTTCAACCGACAGTTCGGTGCACAGCAGCACCCAGGCATTTTCGACAGCACACCAGCAAAAGTTCATGCAGCACCCCTGAGCAAATGAGTACAAAGAAAATGCACGCCAACAAGCTGCAGCGAAATCTTTTGCGGAAATAGTGTCAGCGTTGCCAGATGCTTAGGCTGACACCGCTAGCATTGGTACGGTTATGTATTCAAGCCTGCAGTATATCGCAATTTTTGTAATCAGTACTGCACCGCATGAATAGACGATGATGCAAATGAAAACATATATAAATTTTCATTATTTTCTGCTCAAAAACACACCTTGCGGCTGCCACATTCGATAAACAGTTTTCTACCCCCAACGCGCATGCTGGCAGATGGATTCCGTACAAGCCACAGCCGAAAACCAAACCGAGTCGAGCCGGTCCCCGTGCGCGCCGTGCGCTCTCTTTGCCCGCGTCGTCGGGCTTGCAGATCTCACTGTGGTGACGTAGTTGGTGTGGAGAGGGGGACATGCGCGGGCCTTCTCCTAGTTCTAGGTGGTGTTGGCTGGTTCCCGTAAATGTGACGCACGATCTGCCCAATTTTACCGCAATCTTAAAAAATTTTCTGTGCGGTAGACAGTCCCTTTAACACGTTCCTCCTAACATTGTAACCCAATAACACACGTACTCAATCAATTCGTTCGCGAGCACAGCACTGTCGTCGCTCAGGTCCTAAAATGGCAACCGGAGCGCAGTGGAAATATAGAGAAAAAAATAGAAAGGAGGGCTCGTCTTCTTCCACGTGACACGAATCGGCCAATGGCGCAGCGGAGGAGGTTGGGGCGCAGCAGGTGGCGGGACGAGACGGTCGTTTCCGAGACACTCGATGTGTTGTGCGCATGCGTGAGCTGCGAGGGTGCGATCTAGGGGCTTTTGCGATGTTTTCGTCTAAATCATCTCCCTACGTCTGGGCACCACCTAGAAAGTATCGCTAGGTGGTTTCCATCCCTAGGGGAGCCAACTTCTGTGCGGGTCGTCCGTCGTATCATGTAGGAGGCCGTCGACGTCGAAGTTTTTGTGTACGTTGCTGCTCGTGCGTACGGCGCGCGTTTCGCGTGAGCACGGCCCATGGTCAGCGGCTGAGGTGTGCAAGTGTCGGTTTGGCTGTTTTGAGATACATTTCCCAAAAGTCATTATGCGAACTCATGACGTGTAGCTGTTGTAGAATATTTACGTTGTCTAAGTTTGCGTATAGTTTTCATTATACTTACATTATATTTATTGCCCCACTTCCTCAATGCGCCTCATGCAAGGTATTTTTAAAGAGTACATAAATTCTTAGCGCGAGCCTTCCATGCAGCTGCTGGTTGGAAACGCCCGCAACGTTCGAAGTACGTTGCGTCTCGTCGCCTGTAGCTCAGTTCTGAACGAGCTAGCTATATGCACCCAGGGCTGAACAGTACCCCGATAGTATCTTACAGATAGCTTTGATTGTCTGTATTGAGGTAGTTGTTCTCGTGCGTGCGACGCGCGTGATGCGATGCAATGTGCCCCTTCAGGAAATTCGCGTGGACGAAACCACTTGGCTGTTATGTATTATAAGTAAAGGTAACGTGCTCATAATGCGGATTCACCGCTGTGACAGCGCGGTCCTCCTCTGTTGCTGTAGGAGACAGCCGACACGTTCGAACTATCAAGACGTTGTCTTTCGTCAATTCTAAAACAAATATCCTTTAAGACCTGTAATTGTGGAGCTAGGGGATAAATAGAAGCGAAATGTTTAGAGGCGAGGCAAGGTTGGCTTTATTCAAGTGTTACAATCGTGCATGTTCATCCTTGTGCTTCTGCAACTTTGTTCTTGTGGTAGTTAAAGGCTCAATTTTAGAAATAGCTTCCCTTTGGCCACAAGTCATCTCTAAATCAGGATGCAATGGCATCTCTAAATCAATCAGGAAGCGTCTATGTGCACGTGTGCCAAAAAGCGTGTCCAAGGGTGTGTTGGAGTTTGCCGCCTCCCACTTTCATCGGAGCATTACTTTCGACTTGTGACGTACTTTCAGTTCTACATGTGGTTTAGTGCAGCCCAGTACTGTTTTCACTATTCGATGAGCGCACCGCTTCAACGGCCACTGCCATTTCGAGGGCCAGAGCAGGTAGATGGCACCCATAACATTTGCAACAGAATTTTTTTTATTCTGAACCCAAGTTGTGAGCGTAATTTGGTTTCGTGTGTTGGTCCATTGAGAAATGTGTGACCTTTGCCAACATTGTTTCATTCCTTGACTTCTAATTTCATCGTATTTGTGCCGGTCTAGTCTCGACCCCACACATGCTCCCTTACTAGTTCCAAGTTTTACAGCACCAACGGCATATGGACAACATATGACACACAACATATGACACACAGCGCTGTGTGTGTCATTATATGTTGTCCATGTGCCGTTGGTGCTGTAAAACTGAGGATGTTGCACCAACTAGCCCAACGCTCAACCTTGGTGACCTTACTAGTTCACTTTAGATACATGAAAATGTAATTTTAACGGAACTCCTTCAGCATCTCTTGTAAATTCATGCAACTTGGAGAAAAGTCGTACTTCCCAAGGTGAATCTGGCCACCTATTCGTCATAGCTGCATAAGCCTTTGCTGCTTAGCAGCTATGGGTTTACGCATGCGTTACATTATGACACTAGTCCGAGGCAAGAACTGTTTGTCAATTCTATCTGACCGACTCATGTTTCCTTGCCTGTTGCCTTCTCACAGATGCAGCTCAACCTTCCTTACACTTATGCCTTGTTTATTAGTCAAGGAAGCTGATTTTGATCTATAGTGGCCATTTCAAAACCTTCACCCATTTTATGATAGTTTATTTATTGAAAATACCTCAAGGACCCTGTACACAGGGTTTTACATGAGGGGTTGGAGAAACAAACAAGTTAGTTCATATTTACAAAGTGTGACTCAACGGAATTCTCGAAATGGGTATGATTGACGTGAAGGACCATGTCTGAGGGAAGATTGTTCCAGTCGATGGCAGTCTTGACAAAAAATGATTGCAGATGCTTGGCGGTGCGGGCACGGGGAGGGTACACTGCTTTAACGTGGCTGATGCGTTGAGAGATGTGATGAGCTGATTTGATAGGAGAACAGTTACGCAAAACATGAAAAAACTTATGATAGAGTGAAAGGCTTGCGATTTTGCGGCGCATCTGGAGACTAGGCAGGCCTGCTTTTTTCTTTAGGTTAGTTACACTAGTAGTGTAAGAGTAATCAGAATAAATAAATCTAACGGCGCGGTTTTGTATTGATTCTATTAGTTCGGTTAAAAAGCGTTCATGGGGATCCCAGACGGAACAAGCATACTCTAATTTGGGTCGGATTAGTGTTTTATAAGCTAGTAATTTCACCAGAGGAGATGCATGCCTTAGATTTCGCTTAAGATAGCCTAAAGTACGGCTAGCGGCATTAGTAATATTGGTTATGTGAGTGGTCCAAGTGAGGTCATCACAGAGAGTAATACCTAGGTACTTAGCATTAGGTTCTGAGGAGATGAGGCTGCCGTTAAGGGAATATTTGAATGCCGGGTAGTCGTGCCGTCTATTAAATGAAACCAAGGATGTTTTGTTAGTATTTACCAGCATTAACCAATCACTGCACCATTTATCTAATTTTAGTAAGTCGATTTGGAGCGCTAGGTTATTGGTGACATCAGTGGCGCACCGACGGGGGGGTTTCGGGGGTTGTAACCCCCCTCCCCCTGAGGCCGGCCTAACCCCCTCCCACTCCGTAACTGCTCCTATGTCCTAGAAGAATGTGAAGCTAATGACTGCAAAACGCTGAAAAAAATAATAAAAATATTAATAATTGATGTTACTATTATTTGGCATTTTATTTACTTTTTTTACACACGCAACAACTGTGTAATCGCATGCCCGGCCCTTCGTGAAAAATTGAACCCCTCCTGGCAGAGACCCTGGGTGCGCTACTGGGTGACGTTATTGATCGGGCGATAAATGACGCAGTCGTCAGCGAACAGGCGTATTTTTGATGAAATATTACTGGGCAGGTCGTTGATGTAAATGAGGAAAAGGAGTGCACCCAATACAGTGCCTTGTGGCACTCCGGATAAGACAGGAGATGAAGTCGATGATGAATTATTGGCATGCACAAATTGCTGTCGGTTAGTGAGGAAGTCCTTAATCCAATCGTACACAGGGGGATGTAGGTTAAGTCGCGAAAGTTTTAATAGCAAGCGTTTATGTGGCACTTTGTCGAAAGCTTTTTCGAAATCGATGAAAAGGGCGTCTACGGGTATGGTTTGATCAAGGCTAACATGAATATCGTGGAGAAATAGTGCAAGTTGGGTTTCGCACGAAAAAAGTTTTTGAAAGCCATGTTGACTCGGATTAAAAGAGTTCACAGAATTGAGGAAATTGACGGTATGAGAATAAATGACATGTTCCATGATTTTAGAGCAGACACTGGTTAGAGAGATCGGGCGGTAGCTAGAGGGGCCTTTCTTAGGGACTGGAACAATCTTACCCAACTTCCATTCATGAGGCAGGGTGCTGCATGACAATGACTGTTGAAAAATATGAGACAGAATAACACCGGTTATGCACTTGGTATTTTTTAACACTTTGGAGTTGATATCATCGGGTCCAGCAGATGAAGTTATCTTTAGTGAGTCAATTATTTTTACAATACCTTCAGGTGAAAATGTGATCTCGGGCATAATGGGGTGATCCAGGAATGGAAATTGAGGAAGGTGATTATGAACTTCTTTGGTAAAAACAGAGCAAAACATAGAATTTAGAGTGTCCGCGACCACGATATTGGGAATGGCATTAGCAGTGTCGTCTTCGAGGTACACAGATGATTTACGCTGTTTCGGATTGATAATTTTCCAAAATTGTTTTGGGTTAGTAAGCGAGAATTGAGGCAGCGTGAAATTGAAAAGCGAGGGTTTGGTCTGGGCTAGGGTAGCGTCGTATAGCTTAGCTGTAGTGTGATATTTTGCCCACGCGCGCGAGTCGTCAGAAGTTTTTGCTTGCTTGAAATGCCGATTTGTTTTTTCTTCAGCCTCTTTAGCTTACGCTTAAACCAGGGTGAAGTTGCACGCTCTTTAACGTAAATTGTGGGAGTGTACTTTTTGATAAGCCTGAGCATTTCTGTTTTAAAAAGGGACCAATTCGTTTCAACGGAATGTGACGAGAAGTCAACTGATAAAGAAAGCCAGAATTCATTTAGCTCCCTGTTCATACTTTGATAATCACCTTTTTCATAAAGAGTTAGCATTTTTTTAGCCTTTGGGGGACGTTTAAGTTTGCACTGGAATGATCCGTGTATGACTGCATGGTCACTTATTCCATCAAGGTAAGTTAGAGGAGGTATATTTTCAGGATGTGATGTAAGTATTAGATGAAGAATGTTCGATGAATGAGCGCCCTGTCGAGTGATCGAAGTAACAACTTGAGATAAGCTAAATATTTGGCACGTGTTTACAAAATCACTCTCATTGTTTTGTTTTATTGTCGTCAACGAGAGATCGGACCAAGTAATTGCAGAGAAGTTAAAATCACCAAAAACTAAAATGCTAGCGTGACTGTAAACAGACGTCACATGATGAAGAGGGTCATGGAAGCGTTCGACAAATGACACATCTGAGTCGGGCGGACGATAGCAGGCACATATTACGATAGGCGGATAGACGGCCTTGCAGATGACAAAAATCATTTCAAGGGTTGAGGGAACTGAAATAGGAATGCAATTTAGGTCACGGTGAGCGGCGATGAGAACGCCTCCCCCTCGTTTATTTTCACGATCTCGCCTATATATGTCGAAGTGAGGGAGAGAAGGCAGAACTTCAGAATCGTCGATGAACGGGTGAAGCCATGTTTCAGTTAGTACCAAGAGATGGGAATTGGATGATTCTAGCAGGCTGCACAATTTTGCTCGCTTGGGTAATACACTCCTAATGTTAGTAAATACAAAAGATAGGGCGTTGTCTACACAGAAACTGGTTGGCTCTTTCAATTGCTATGATTCTTTTCGAATAACTTGTTTTCTAGCATGGTCGAATACATACGTATCTTTATATCTTCTAGTGCAAAGAATACTAAATTACAACGACGTGCACGATCTTCCGCATCATCTAAACGGGTCATGAGAGTTGCAATCTTGTCTGAGTTGTGCTCTGCGAGCGCTTGCGCTTTCTCCTCCTGATTCTTGATTGTACCAAGTGAGCTACAGTCTTCCTCTATTTTGGCAAGTCTTTGTTGAATTTCATTTAATGTGCTGTCGTTTTTCGCCTGTTTAGTTCAAATCAATTTTACTTCTGAAAGAAGCTGTGCTTGACCATCTTTCAGTTTCTTCAAGAAGGCGAGTAAGTCAGACTCGGGGGGCACATCACCCGCAGCAGAGCGTGTGTTGGGTCCGGGATTTTGTTCAGTATCTCCGGACTGCAACAACTGTGATATGACAGAACCGCAATCATGAACAATAGTAAGAACAGTGCGTGGGCTCGGTAGCACGACTAAAGCAGCAAAACGAGTGCGCTTAGCAAGTAGGCAGTAACAATTGGTTACCTGCACAAGAAAAAACGGGTTGCGTTGAGACATGCTCGTTGTGCCACCAAGCCCACTGGAAGCGGTCACGGGATGCCGACACGGAACAGCAGACCACGGTAAGCAGCTGCACAAGAAGAAACGGGTTGCGTTGAGACATGCTCATAGTTTGCGTGCCACCAAGCCCACTGGAGGCATGTACTCCATATTGGCGTAGGTCGGCGCAAAAGGAGTTCCCATGCTGGTGCCAAAAATTTGTAGGTAGTTGGTCGAGTCAAATTCAAAGTAATTAAGTGTACGTACTAATTTTAGTAACGCAATGTAAACTTCAGCGGTGTGTGCACGTTTGCTATTCTGTATTGCCTTCGAGAGCGCTTCGATTCCTTCTGTGATAGGTATATTCGTGTATAGGGAGGTGACATCTAGCGTTACCAGAATTGCCTGACCCGAAAGTGTTTGTATTTCGTTAATAGACTCTATAATCGGAAGAAAGTGAGGTGTATCCTGAATAAAGGACGGAAGTTTGGACGGTATGTCAGAGAGATGGTGATTAAGAAACTTCGATAATGACTCCGTTGGGGTGTTGTTAGACAGTATGAGTCTGCCCGGTATTTCAGCGGTAAGTAGTTCATCTATGCTAACCTTATAGATCTTAGGAAGCAGGTAGAAATGGCCTGCTTGTTTATTATCAGGCTTCAGAAGCGGTACACTACATGTCTTGATACATTTCGTGAAGAGCGATGAAAGTTTTTCAAGTACAATATCTTCTCCGTCTTTGATCATGTCGGCTGTTATACCATCTTCACCAGCTGCTTTACCGCGGGACACGCCTTTGGCGGCTTTTTTGACTTCGTCAGCGGGTATACAGGGGAATTTCGGTGTCCTCCTCTGATTCTCTTTCTATTAAGGTTGTATGGTCTGTCTGAGAGCTGTACAGTTCCGTGTAGAAATCATCTGCTACCTTTACTATTTCGTTGAAACTGTTGATAACGTTACCTTGTTTATCTTTTAGCGCATGTATTTTGTTTTGTCCTAAGTGCAGTTTCTTTTTGACCGATTTAATACTAGTGCCTTTTTCTACTGCTTTCTGTATTTCTCTCATGTTAAAGTTTCTTACATATGTTTGCCTGGCTTTACTGATCAATTTTGATAGTTCTGCGAATTCTATCTTATCTTTTGATGAAGTTACTTTCATTTGTTGGCGTTTTTTTACTAAGTCCTTGGTGATTGTGACAACTTACTTCTTGCTTGCTTTGTTGTTTTACCCCCGACTTCTATCGCTGTTTCAAGGATTGTTTTCGTTATGGTTTTGTTTATTTCTTCTAAATCGTTACCGTTTTCGCCTAAGGCCTCGAACTTGTTGCTTAGGGCGACTTTAAATTCTTTGTCCTTCGCTCTGATTACCTTTACATTGCATTTTTCTCTAGCAAAAAATTTAGCTCTTGTTTTCTTTAGGTTAAGTGCAATCTTTGCCCTTACTAATCTGTGATCGCTGCATTTTATCTTCTCCACTACTTGTCTTGAATTATACCTGGTTGTTCGCACAATGTAAAGTCAATTTCATTCTTTGTTTCCCCGTTAGGGCTTTTCCACGTCCACTTCCTATTCTTGTGTTTCTTGAAAAACGTGTTCATTATTCGGAGCTGGTTCCTTTCGGCAAATTGTACTAGCATTTCCCCATGGTTATTCCTACGGCCGACGCCGCAGTTGCCAATCGCCTGCTCTCCACTTTGTTTTGTTCCTAATTTTGCGTTGAAATCCCGCTTGACTACTTTGTATTGTGTCCGTACTTTCTTTATTGCTAATTCGATATCCTCGTAGAATTGCTCTACTTGTTCATCGTCGTAGCTCGTTGTTGGCGCATATCCCTGGATTATCTTAAGTTTATACCGCTTATTTAGTTTTATTACGACGCGTGCTGCCCTTTCGTTAATGCTGTAGAATTCATCTACGTTGCCCGCTATATCTTTGTGAATTAGGAACCCAACGCCATATTCTCTCTATTCGGGTAACCCTCTATAGCAGAGGGCATGTCCATTGTTTAAGACTATGTAAGCTTCACCTGCTCTCCTAACCTCGCTAAGGCCAATGACGGCCCAATTAACTCCCTCTAGTTCCTCGAGTAGTTCCGCTAATCTAGCTTCGCTGGAGAGGGTTCTTGCATTGAACGTTCCAATGTTTAGTTTCCAGTGGCGGTCTGTCTGGGTCCAGTGATTATTACTGCCCTCTGCTGCTTCACAGAGCTGACCGCCGCTGTGGAGAGATGTTCTGCAGCTGCTGGACACTGAGGGCGAGGGTTTAGTTGTAGACATCGTGTGGGAGGTGGTGGCCAAGTACTTCACCAGAGAGGCCAACTCCTGTAGTGTACCGCGTAGTTGGAAAATGCTATTGCAATCCTTATCCACAGGAAAGCTGACAAAAAGGAGTTAAAGAATTACAGACCAATCAGCCTACTCCCAGTAGTATACAAGCTGCAAAGGTAATTTCTACGAGAATAAGAGAAACACTGAACTTTAACCTACCGCGAGAACAAGCTGCTTTTAGGAAAGGTTAGTCGACAATTGACCACAGCCACGCTATCAATCTAGTAATTGAGAAGTACGCGGAATATAACAAACCTCTTTATATGGCGTTTATAGACTACGAGAAAGCATTTGACTCCATAGAAATACAAGCAGTTCTAGAAGCTCTACGTCGACAAGGGGTACCTGGCGTATACGTCAAAACCATAAGCAACATATACAAAGATTGGACAGCCACACTACTCCTACATGAGAGAAGCAGAGAAATCCCGATCGGGAGAGGTGTGAGACAAGGAGATGCGATCTCCCCTATGCTATTCACTGCATGTTTAGAGGAAGTCTTTAAACGTCTAGACTGGGAAGAAAAAGGAATTCGAATAGACGGAGAATATCTAAGCAATTTAAGATTTGCAGACGACATTGTGCTCTTTAGCAATGATGGTGAGGAATTACAAAACACGATTGATGACCTAACAGGGAAAGTATTAAAGTTGGATTAAAAATGAAATGGCAAAAGACCAAAGTTATGTTCAATAGCTTAGCTAAGGAACAGGAATTTAAAATCAAGAATGAACCCTTACAATGTGTAAAGAAATACGTATACCTGGGACAGTTAATAACAGGAACTCCTACCCAGGAAGAAGAAATTCTCCGTAGAATAAGGATGGCTGGAGCGCATTCGGAAGGCATTACGAAATCATGACTGGAAACTTACCGCTCTCACTAAAGCGAAAAGTATTCAATCACTGCATTCTCCCAGTACTAACGTACAGTGCAGAAACGTGGAGGATAACGAAAAAACTAGCGATGAAACTAAGGAGCACGCAACGTGCAATGCAAAGAAAAATGATAGGGGTAACGCTAAGAGATAAAAAACGAGCGGAATGGATCAGAGAACAGACAGGAGTGGCCGATATTATCTTATCAATTAAAAGAAAGAAGTGGACCTGGGCAGGACATATCATGAGGAGGAAAGATAACAGGTGGGCAGTAAGAGCGACGGAATGGATACCAAGAGAGGGAAAACGCAACAGAGGTAGGCAAAAGGTTAGATGGAGCGATGAAATTAAATGTTTGCGGGCATAAAGTGGAACCAACTCGCTCAGGATAGGGTGGATTGGAAATCGTTGGGAGAAGCCTTCGTCCTGCAGTGGACCTAAACAGGCTGATGATGATGATGATGATGATGATGATGATGATGAAGCGGTACTCGGACTGTGTGATTAATTCGCTGGCTAAAAGAACTGTTATTGTACGTCGTATCCTGTTGCTATATTCCATAGTTGGGTCGGAATCTAATTTTGGGTAATGTGCATTGTTAGTGAGCTGCTTGATTGCCTCGTTCTTGTATTTTTTTATTGGCCATATTACTATACTACCACCCTTGTCTGCTGGTTTTATTATGATGTCGTTTCTGTGCGCCAGTTGTTTCAGGGAATCGTGTTCTTCGCGGGATAGGTTGTTTGGTTTGCGACTCTGTCTTGTATTCAGGATGTCTCTTCCGACTAGTTTTATGTATTGATCTAGCTCTTGGCATTGCTCATAATCTGGTGTCCACGTGCTTGGCGGCCGGAGCGCGTCAGTATTTGTGTCTCCAGCCTCTACATTATCAAAAAAGAATTCTCTGATCCGCAGACGCCTTGAAAACTATCTTATGTCTTTGTGTAGCTCGAATTCGTTAAACGCATTATTTGTCGGGCAGAATGTTAGACCGCGTTCTAGAAGAGCTATTTCAACTGTACTTAGCGTCTGTGATATATCTACCACCTTGCTAGTGTGTTCTCGGTGATGCACCGAGGGACAGACTGTTTCTATTGCGCTTATAGAATTATTTTGGACGCACTTCGTTGCGTGAGTGCTTTTGCGCTTTTGTATGGCTATTATCTTGGTTTCTTTCCTTTCGACAAATTCGGCTAGTTCTTCTATTTCTTTACCAGTTAGTTTAATGCCATTGAGTTGGTCGGTTATTACAATAAGCTGATTGCAGCAATGCTCTTTTGAGATATCAGCGACAATGAAGCATTTTCTAGGACGCCATTCCATTTTTTTTCAATAGGCTAGGAGGAAGTACACCAAGCGCACATCTGACCTTAATACTTACTTAAACCTTTCGGAATTTTATTTTCTTTGGTGTAGCTAGAGTATTTAGCTAAGTGTAATCTGTAGCTTGTTTGTTTGGCGGCGAGCTTACCTGATTGTAGGAAAGAACGAGATTTGTGATAATCTAAGTTGAGTTCTCTGTTTGTTATTCATTTGTGTTTGTTTGGTTGGGTAGTCTTTGCTTGCTGGTTCTAGTTTTTATGGCGAGGTCTGCCACGATGCCTGTCTGTGTATCTGTGTGTTTGCTAACACATGCCGAGGTCTGTGTAAAAATAGTGCGTGTCTCTGTCGCCTCTGCTTGTTGTATGTGTTTTGTTGGTGGTGTTGGCTTCCCGTCCACCGTCTGAGTAGATGCATCCTGTGACTTCACTTTGGTGGATCGCGTGTTGTTGCTAATGTTCGTCGATTGTGTTGCGTCTTGTTCTGTATGGGACGTTTCGTTAGAGCGTGTCCTTGGTTTCGTCTCCTTAAATTCATTCCTGATTCTGTACTTAATGTTTCTGCTGATCACGGCGACGCCAGAACAATTCGGGTGTGGTCCGTCCCGAGCTAGGAGAATGTCAGGGCCCTGATGGATTTCAGCGTGATGGATAACGTCAACGTTTTCGTGGCCGTGTTCAGTGTCTCAGAAGAAAGTCATTAACCTTGCTCGTACCCTGTGCGTGAGCTAGGAGTGTGTGTGTTTGTACGATAAGCGGTTTGTGCTTGTTTGCGATTCTCGGGAACACTGTTGTGAGGGTAAGTTTAGTGTTTGGCCTGTTGGTCTCGAAATCGTTTGAGTGTTTTTATGGCCTGCACAGTGTCGTCACCCGTGTGACGTGTCAAGTCATTAGTTCCGCAGTGAATCATGAAGTGCGTAATGTTCTGTGGTGCAGCAGCAATGAGATCTTTCATGTCGTGAATTGCGGCACCGCTTCTAAATCTAATGTATGGTGCATGTTTGCCTCTTGGGAAATGTTCATGTATGTACTTGTACTGGCTATCACCTATCAAGGCTATGTGTGCTAGAGAAAGCAGGGGACACTCACCATGTTCTGTCATCTTTCGTTCGTTGAAATCCAAACTAGAAGAGGAGCTCAGGGGAAGATGGATGCTTGAATCGATGAACAAATACGATTTAGAACAGGGAATTTTGAAGGAGCCAACGTTTCGACAAGCGGACGTCTTCGTCAGGGCGGCAACTGCCTTCTCCAGCGTTCGTTTATGTACACTTTTCCTTGCAGACGTACTGTTCTCTGTTCCAGTTGCACCATATACTAGCCGAGGGAGGTGTTAGTCTAAAGAGATGTTTATGCATCTTCATTTCACATTGTACTACGAACTGCTGATTTAGTGACCCGTTATTGATTTATCGACTAATCATTCTGGCGAGTGTAGCTGTTTCGACTTAGCGGGGAAATCAGATATGATCCATACACTCTTAGCAAATGCCCGCTTAAAACAACGCATATGAGGCGGAAAGTAAGTCAAAATTTCGACGCTTATAAATGGCTCTCTAAACGGCTCACTTAAACGGCTCATTTAAACGGCTCTTTTCTATGCGGCCCAATTTTTTGTGGCCCATGCCTATGCGGCCTTCCTATATGCGCGGCCATCTTGTTGTCAGAAGGCCGCTTAAAGGTACCGCTTAAAATAACGCATACCGTAGATTTGGTTAAGCGGTATTTTAAGTCAAATTTGTCCGGCTTACCAAGCGGCCCAAAATTATGCGGCTCCAAGTATAAGCGGTACTTCTGGATATTTTAAAATAAAAAAAAATCTTTCGTCACGCGGCTGATTTTTTCACGCAAACACCTTTTTTTTCACACCTTGAGCCACCATCACACATGAACTTAACCGAATCAACGACACACACTCCACAAGCAACCATATATGCACACAAACATGTAACAGCGAGGATTCGAACCAGGGTCGGCCGCGTGAGAAGCAGACACTCTAACCATTACGCCACAATACCTTACCTGCGTGTGTAGCATTTGCGTGGCTATATATATGCACATCGAAATAATTATGAACTAGCTTGTCTATATTTGATCATATGCTATCACCATTCGCCAGAATATGGATATGAGATGCGAAGACGCGTCCTTATCGATCATCATAGACAGTCAGAGCTATCTGGCGTGCTGCCTTAATTGCTCAAATGCCAATGCAGTTTGTATAAATGGTACTGTGTCAGCTGTGTGAATGACACCATACGGTTTGACTATATGTAAATCCGGGCTTTGTCAAGCGAAATACACACCGTTATCACGGGTTCTTTACGACGTTCGCAACGCAAAGTGGCCACGATCAGTTTTCGAGCGCATTTCCGAGAACCGGAATCATACTGCAGCTGCCCGATCGTGAGCTCATGAGCTACTGCAGCCTCCAAATGACTACTTTTGCAAATGTTTTTCGAAAGGATCGTAAGACTCGGTAACTGGTAAACCTGACGGCTCCAATATCGCCTCTCGTCTAGCTGCGAAGTTCTTACGTCTTCCGAGTTCTTCATCAACATCGCATCGATGCGGCGAGCGCGTCTCGTATTATCAGAATTCGATGCCCTGTTTCACTTGAACGTTTCCGCTCAAGGAATCTCACGTTCACGCAGCACAGGCATGTACAGCGGCGCGCCAGCTTCCACCGAGGCGCGCGAGGAAGGTACACAATTAAAAAAAAAACTATTCGCACAGAGAGAATTGCACACTCCGGTGATTAAGCGACAAATCCTGGCAACGGAGACGAGCGATCCGGCGGAGGCCCCGTGTTGGGGAGAACGGACGGTCGAAGGTTCTCATATTCCGCGCGTTGTCGATGGTGAAAACGATTCTCAGTTTGGCTACGACGATTACCAGGTGTGACCGAAACATCCAGTTGATCATGCTTTCGGCCTAGCGACAGTTTATTAAGTACACTAAACGCTGAAATAGACAACTCACGCAGCGATGTTGGTTTCAAGGAAAAAATCGTGGGTCCTAACAATGTGCAATCGTAAGCCGCCTGCTAGATTCGGATCACGAGACGAGACATATCAATACACACTATACAGGTACTTCGGCAGAACCTTCCTTATACTCAATAGGTGTCATAATGTGCAAAAAGCCGCCAATTAAAAACACGCTTCCCACACATGGAAGGTGCTTGAAAGTTTAGCTTCACAATGCGTCCCAGTGGGCCTTCCTTATGCTCAACATGCAGCTTTAAGTGCATCCCTGTTTAAATATCAACTCTCACGCAATGTCAGATTTTACTAGTACAGCAGCTGATGTCAACTCTTCTTAAGAATGGACGAATTCTTGCAGGTGTCATGACTAGCTATACTTAAAAATCATTGCACTGAAAAAGCTATAAAACTTTTGCTTAGCTTGCCTTTTCACACAGCACATGACTTACCACTGTTTTTGTGGTGAGTAAGCTTGCACAAACATTCAGCATACACTTTTCCAGTTTTAAAGATTTTATTTTCAATCACAAACAAAAAAAGCACAACCTATAACCAATACTGCATTTCCAAATGTACAAATGATCAATACTGTATTTTTAAATGTGCAAGTGAATCCTGCACTCTTGACAACATGCGAGCTAAAAAACAAGAGATAAATAATTAAAAGGGAAAAATAAAAGCAAGGGATAAAAAATAATGGGAGGAGACCCGCTGTTTTGTTATGCCTCAGGAGTGTCACTGATATTTGGCCAGAATTAATCCATAATGAAGTGGAATGTGCTTCATCAGGCCTTCACAATGAGGGGGCTACATTTTTTTTACGGCTCACATGAAATGTTCAAATAAGCTACATCACCCGGGCATGAAGTGCATGTGCAGCTGTATGCTTACTCCATAAGAGCTACCATTTGGGAGTATATACGGTAGACGATGAAAACTCGAAACAGTACGACAGAAATGCATGGAAAAGTATGAATAAATAAACAACACAGTAATGGTGTTCTTCCCGTTAAATATTCCTATTGTCGGTGTTTCTACGGCACTGTTTTGAGCTGCCATCATATGCCTACCTTATCCATAACAGTCCCTACATGCACAATAAAAGATATCCAAGGCAAAAATATTCTCATAATAATAGAACTTTTCCTAAACACATGCACAATCAGAAAATGGATTGCCAATGTTATATATGCTAAGGAAAAAACTCAGCCAAAAGGTGTGCCTGTATGTGCCCACGTTGTAGGGAAACAACACTGTCAAATACGTGGTAAAGGTAAAAAAAAACATACTTGAAAGCTTGGGAGGTTGTCAAAAACCTTGCCAGTCAGGAATAAAAACAATTGCACTCTTTAGTTAAGAGAAAGAATAAGACACCAAAGAAGTCCATGAGAACAAAGAATGTTGATGGAATGTTATTCTGCTTATCGATAATCTTTTGCAGCTAGTCCAACAATGATGAAAGTGCTCTTATTTTGCACAGGACACACTGTTATTGGCATACCTATGGGAGGTGGTGGCTGTTACTGCATGAGGGTGGCCAATCCTCCTCTGGTAAGGGAGTGCATTACATGTAACGCACTCCCCCAATTTGGCACGATAAGTTACAGCACTACATTTTCACCAATCATGTTAGCAGTAATGAAGGCAGTTAGAATACTGAGTAAGAATAGTAAGAGGACGCGGTAAAGAGAAAAGAAAAAGCAGGAGTTTTTGAATGTATCGAGCAACACTGGTCCTGGCCTTCTTCCTGATTAAAACAAAGTTCTCAATCCAGTGCGGTGCAAGTGGGAAGTACCTACAAGCAGCAATTCTACAAGAACATTCCCTGCTGTCGTGGACTCGTGTCGCCTTCAGGCCAGGAGTCCCTCCGGCAGGGGAGAAGTACGAGGAGCGCTTTTGGAGATGGGAATATTCACATTTATTTACAGCATGATCTTAAGGTGATGGCCGAATCCCCATGCTGGGGTTCTCCCGCTGATTAAATAGTCCGCGTCGTCCTGCGACGCCTTCCAAGGGGGATCCAGTGGACGCTCCTCCTCCAATCCCAGGTTGAGGTCCGAAGGGGAAGAAGGTTTTTGGACCGCCCCTTTACTTTGAAGGTCGCCGAGGCAATCCTTCTCTCAGTCGCCTCGTACGACGGCAGCAGGACCCCTTTTTGGTGAAGATAACTGCCACCCCCTGCTGCGGTAACGTGGAAGTCATCACCGGAGCCCGGCTCGTTACCGGCTTTCGAGACGTCCGTCGTAGCGCAAACGAGCTTTTACTGGCGCCGCTCCGTCTCCGGTGTCTCGGACGTAACAGCTCCGTCCGCCGGCGGCAGCTTCGACCTGAGGGTGACCAGCATACCAGGTCGCCCGAAGTGTCGGGGCTCGGTCAGCTCTCCGGGGGGGCCACTGTTGTCGACGGAGGCTCCGATGTGAGGTTCCCACATATGCCTTGGTGGCTCTCGTCCTGTGCATACGCGCGAACACACGCGCACAAACACACACACACACGCACAACCACAGGAACGGGAAAGCACCCTGCCCGCACCAAGAGCCGTCGAGTTCAAAACAATCTACCTCAAGTATTCCAAATGAAACGAAAATAACCATCAAATAATTTCCTGCACAGCCGCCGAAGCGTCATCTAAGAAAATAAAGGCTTGCAGCCCTCGCTGATTTAGAGCGGCAAACTCTCTCAGACTCCCTTTATTATGACGGTCTACTCAACCCATCCGCATTACCATTAAGTTTTCCCTTTCGGTACTCCACATTGAAGCAATACTGCTGGAGAGCCAAGCTCCACCTAAGCAGTCGGCCGTTTTTAGGCGACATGTTGTGAAGCCACTTTAAAGGACAGTGGTCAGTTTGAAACGTGAATTTGGTGCCGGATAGATAGCACGATAGCTTTTGTGCCGCCCACACTAAACAAGCACACTCCTTCTCGGAGGCGCTATACGCCTCTTCGCGGACCGTTAGTTTCCGGCTAATGTATACAACTGGGTGGTCTGTCCCTGCCTCATCACGCTGGCAAAGCACAGCACCCATGCCACGGTCACTAGCGTCACATTGCACAATGAATGCCTTCTCATAATCAGGTGCCTGTAGAATGGGTCGGCTCATAAGCGCCGCCTTCAATTTTTCAAAGGATTGCTGCTTTGTCTCATCCCACTCTACTCTGGTGGGTTCCTGCTTTCGCAATGCATCAGTAAGAGGACTGGCCAGGTCTGAATAGTTTCTGATATAGTGCTGATAGTAGCCCGCGAGCCCCAGAAAGGCGCGTACGTCGGTTTTCGTCTTCGGACGAGGATACGACGCAATGGCCTCCACTTTTATCTCGGACGGCATTCGTCGCCCCTGCCCAACCACATGTCCCAAGTAACTCACTTGGGCTCCGCCAAGTTTACATTTTTCGGCCTTGACCGTCAACCCTGCATTCCTCAGACGTTCAAACACTTTCCTTAAATGCATGAGATGTGATTCCCAGGAGTCTGAAAAAATTGCGATGTCGTCCAGGTATGGTAGAGCAAAGTCGCCTAGACCACACAGCACCCTGTCCATAAGCTGGGAAAAACAGAAGGGGGCATTTTTGAGCCCGAAACTGAGCATCAGCGGTCGGAAGGACCCGAAGGGCGTTACAAAGGCGGCGTAGCGGCTTGCACGCGCTGTCAGCGGCACCTGCCAGTATCCGCGAACGAGATCAAGAGTAGAAATGTACTGCGCTTTACTGACGGTTTCTATCCTCTCCTCGATATTCGGTATAGGGTAAAGCTGATCCCTCGTTCTGGAGTTCAGCTTCCGATAGTCTATGCAAGGTCGCGGCTCCTTGCCGGGAACCTGCACCATGATCAAAGGAGACGCGTAGTCGCTATCGCCCTCTTCAATTATCCCTAAGTCGAGCATCTTTTGGACCTCGTTCCGCATCATTTCTCTCTGTTTTGGAGACACCCGGTACGCTTTTGCCTTAACTGGCTCTTCTGATGTCAATTCGATGTCATGCACGATCTGATCTGTTCTTCCTGGGTTTTCCGAAAATAAATCCCTAAATTCTTCAACCAAGCTCTCCAAATCATGAACTTGATTGCTTGTCAAGTTCGCGTCGTTCACCATCCTCCTAAACTTTCCCCCAGGGGTTTCCGTCCCCTTCGGCCCTTCGAACTCTGGAAACTCCACTTGCATTTCGTCATAACCATTCAGTGATAGACATACTACAGCGTGCCTCTCGACATACGGTTTCATCAAGTTTACGTGATATATCTTCACGTCCTTCCTACGACCCCCTAACTTCACTGCATAGTTAGTGTCCGAGAGTTTATGCACAACTTCGGCCGGACCTTCCCACTGTACGTCAAGTTTGTTCGCCTTCGAAGGTCGCAGCAGCATTACCCGATCGTTAACCTTGAAAACGCGCCTTTTTGCTGTTCGATCGTAATAAGCTTTCGCCCTCAGCTGCGCGGTGCTCATACAGGCTTCTGCCATGTCCCGTGCCACACTCATCCTCTTTAGCAGCCGCAGTACGTATTCAACGACTGTCGTCTCCTCCTCGCTCCCTGTCCACATCTCTTTAAGCATACGAAGAGGTGATCGCAACTCGCGACCGTACACCAATTCTGCTGGGCTGAACCCCGTCGACTCATGTGGCACCGTGCGCAGCGCAAACATTGCTGCGGGGAGACAGCGTTCCCAGTCACAAGAGTTTTCCCTACACAGAGCTCTGAGAACTCGTTTCAACGCTGAGTGCCAACGTTCGACACTGTTGGTCTGGGGATGGTGTATCGAGCTGCGTACTATCTTTATTCCACATCGCTCCAGAAAAGCAGTTGTTAAAGCACTCGTAAATACACTGCCCTGATCACTTTGGATTTCTGCAGGGAAACCTACGCGAGAGAAAATGCTCAAAAGCCCGTCGACTATTTCAGCTGAGCTAAGTTCCTTGAGCGGGATAGCTTCTGGAAATTTGGTAGCGGGACAAATCATTGTCAGCACGTACTTGTGGCCTGACGAAGTCGTCGGCAGTGGTCCTACTGTGTCAATGACAACACGACGAAACGGCTCGGATATAATCGGAACCAGCTTCAGCGGTGCCTTCCATTTGTCATTAGGTTTCCCGACACGTTGGCACACGTCACATGACCTAACGAAGTTTTCTACGTCTCGAAAACATCCCGGCCAGTAAAACTCCTGCAGCAACCTGGCTTTAGTTTTCTTTATTCCTAAGTGCCCTGACCACGAGTTATCGTGGGCCATATGAAGGATGTCTGTCCTGTATTTAGCTGGCACGACCAGTTGCTCAAAACATCTCTGACGCCTGTCCTGATACTTGCGAAACAAAATGCCTTGCTTCTTAAAGAAGCTTATATTCTTTCGTGCTACACCTTCATGCTGACATGCGTCAAATCTCCTAATACTGTCGTCCGCGGCCTGCTCTTCGCGCATCGTGCTAGCAGTAACATTTCGCAACTGCTGGAACGCCAGCGAGCTCGGCTCTAACACTCCCTCTACGTTCTCCTCCACCGAGCTCTCTGCGGGCTCTGCCGTGACTGGTTCCGCCGAGAGAGTTTCCACGGGGCCACCCCTGCTGTCCGTGACAGCGTTCGTATCCTCAGCTGGCTCGAGCGTAAGCTTGGCTGCTATTTCTCGCGCCTTCGACCGTGTGAGAGCCAAAACTGTTCCCTCGCAGAAGTTCAAGCCTTTGTCTTTCAAGAGTTGGTCTGACTTATTTGAAAACAAATAAGGGTACTGGACAGGAAGGTTTTTCGACACCGCTGCTTCAGTCTCCAGTCTACCGAAAGGACCCTCAACTATCACCCTTACTACCGGCAAACAAACACTCTGTGCCTCAACTACTTGTCTAATCCACGCGCAGTCACCCGTATAGTCATCCGCGCCTACCAGAGACGGATGAATAACGTCAAGAGTCGCCGCGCAATCTCTCAACACCTTGCATTCCTTGCCATTTACTTTCAAGTCATGCATGTAAGGCGCCAGGAGTTTCTCATTTTCTTCGGTGTCGCTAATGTACGAGAACACATTGTTTCGATGTTTACAGATAGCAGCAATATGACCCGAGCGCTTGCAAATGAAGCATGTTATAGGTCGTCTCTCCTCGAACTGCCTGTTTTCCGTGTTGTTCGGAGGGCCCGCGTCTCGCCCACCCACCTGCTCTCGTTTACTCCCGGTGGGGGTTTCCCTTTTTCTCTGTCCTTCTCGCGAGCCTTCTCCTGCGGTGGCGCCGCTTTTGTTACCTCGAGTTTCGCCCCATGCGCCTCTGAATAGAGAAGTGGGCCCCGCAGGCCCCTTCGACTTCGGACGTTCGCGCTCGTTAACTCTGCGGGAGGCGTATTCCTCTGCTAACTTCGCGGCTGCCCGAATGGTCGCTGGGGTCCGATCTTTGATCCAAAATTTCATGGGATCAGGTACTCCTTTATAGAACTGTTCTAGTCCTACTTGCTCGACCACCTTGTCGTGGTCACCGTATGCCTCCACGCCCTTTAACCATTCGACCAAATTCGCTTTTAGCTTATAGGCATAGTCTGTATAAGACTCTCCGGCCCCTACCGATGCATCGCGAAATCGCTGCCGAAAGGCTTCAGCGGACAAGCGGAATCTCTCTAACAGCGCATGCTTCACATTTTTGTAGTCGCTAGCATCTTGGGCATTCAATCGTGCAACGATGTCGGCCGCTTCGCATGGCAGTAAGGTCAACAATAGCTGAGGCCAGGCAGCACTAGAACAACCCATTTTCTCACACGTCCTTTCGAAGTTTACGAGAAAAAGTCCTATGTCCTCGCCAACTTTGTAGGGTTGCATCAAATCCCTCATCTTCAAAGAGAAAGAATTAGCAGTGCTGCCTGACGTTTGCGGGTCTCCCCTTTGACTGCCCATTAATCTGCTAATCTCTAGGTCCATGCGCCGCATTTCTAGCTCACGCTCTGAAGCCTGTCTTGTCAGCTCCTTTTCCTCGACCTCCTTTCTCTTGTTACTCTCAATCAACTCCCAGCACTCCCGTAGCTCATCTTCCTCTGCACCTATCGCTTCAATAGCCTGAATAATTTGAGGCTTCCTGCTTATCTGGGCAATGTTCACCCCCAATTCTTTGCACATAAGTATGAGGTCTGGCTTCGGCAGCTTGCTCAGATCCATACTGAAAGCTGTTTTGTTCTGAGATAGCAACAACCACAATTCCAAGGCAGTTGTAAATGCTTTATCGAATATTTAACGGTTCTCGGCTAAACAACTCGACGTCTCTCAGGAACAAAGCCAGGCACTCACCCAATACCATGTAGCAGTGGTGCGCTGCGTTGATCACGCCGACTTCCAGATCCAGGGCTTTCGGCCGATCTTCTCTCCTTGAAGCCTCCGGTTCATCCCGCCGCTTGCCAACCAGTTGTCGTGGACTCGTGTCGCCTTCAGGCCAGGAGTCCCTCCGGCAGGGGAGAAGTACGAGGAGCGCTTTTGGAGATGGGAATATTCACATTTATTTACAGCATGATCTTAAGGTGATGGCCGAATCCCCATGCTGGGGTTCTCCCGCTGATTAAATAGTCCGCGTCGTCCTGCGACGCCTTCCAAGGGGGATCCAGTGGACGCTCCTCCTCCAATCCGAGGTTGAGGTCCGAAGGGGAAGAAGGTTTTTGGACCGCCCCTTTACTTTGAAGGTCGCCGAGGCAATCCTTCTCTCAGTCGCCTCGTACGACGGCAGCAGGACCCCTTTTTGGTGAAGATAACTGCCACCCCCTGCTGCGGTAACGTGGAAGTCATCACCGGAGCCCGGCTCGTTACCGGCTTTCGAGACGTCCGTCGTAGCGCAAACGAGCTTTTACTGGCGCCGCTCCGTCTCCGGTGTCTCGGACGTAACACTGCCCACTACGCCAGCCCAGCGCTTGCACCAACAGAAGCCAGATATGTGCATTGAGTAGGAAATGTTGGAAATTGTATTTGCACTTCAGGAGCTATGCATTTGGTCCAAACAAAAATGCACTAATGGACCACAATCTACGGCAGTCCTTCATCAACAAACCTCTTGATAAGGAGCCATGACAAATGCAGATCCTGATACAATGTAAAGCATTTACACATCACAGCTAAACGTTGCATAGGCAAGGCACATGTTGTTCCTGACATGTTGAGGCCATTCCTCCACGACACAATGAGAAGTCAAGAATACAGCAAGGTTAATATCAGTGCGCTTGAATGGATGAAAAGTACTATACAAACTGAAAGTTCCACAGTGCCGGACGTAGCAACACATACCCTTATAAGTGCTATCTACAAACAGCGGCAGACGAGTGGAAGGTATTTTCAGGTGAGGTCAGAATATACGTTACGAGACTTTCCCCGCAATGTCACTTCAAATCAGTCTACCTTCTATGTCCCACTCCACTTTGAAGGCATGTGTACCCCCCCGCCCCCCCCACCCTTTTCTTACTCATTTGGCAATTTGATCAGGTTGGCGATGTGAGTGTAAATTTGCTTCACAGTCTGGCTTTACGAAACAACACAGCACTGACGGCAAAGACATTCAAGAGCCGCGGACAATGTCAAATGTGGTTCGAATCTTTAAATACATGGCACAAGTGTGACAGCGGCACTGCCCGAACAGACTACCATAAAATCCTGAGCAAGTGGTCCCCTCCCCTTGCAAGAGATAATACGATAAATTTATGGGGAGGGCGCCTTGTTCGGTCATGAGCCAAAATTCAGAATGACGGCAGGTGCCAGAGGTAAAGAACAAAAAATAGGTCATTTCATGAATATCTGTAGAATAGATGCATTTAATGCTTTTATTTGATGTCATTGTTCTTGAAGCTGCCAAACGACTCCTTAAACCAGACGCACGAGTTGCAGGCCTGTGTGTTCGAGCAGCCCCGAACATTAAAGTGACACTTGCAACTGATGCGGCTCACATCCATCCATTTCATTAGAGCAACCTGGAACTAATCTAGCTCACTCTAGTCCTATAAAAATGGCAACTCATAAAGGCTATCACCTCCGATCTATAGTCATGGATGGCTATGCACATGAGTATGAAGCTGTGGTGCTGGTATTGTGAGGCATTGGGAAAAATGCAGTTAACAAATTTCTTTTTCTTATAATTTATTGTGGGATTTCTTGAAAAGTTCATGCGATCGGTGGTAAACAGGGCTTAGAAAGGGGTGGAAGCGCTTGCTCGCAGAATAGGATCAATTTTGAATCTCTCGAAAAGGGAGCAATGCGCTTTCTCAAGATTTTATGGTAGGAACAAAACAGGTTAGAAATACTGATAGGTAGGGTAGCAGTGCTTTTGTACTAGAGATAGAGCACAGAATAAAACACTTGTGTGGGTTAAAACAAAATGGCACTCCAAAGTTCTAGCGTTAGGTCAATCAATGAAGTTATCAGTGAAGACCTTTATCGGGTGGTTGCATATTTCATTGATCATTTCCCATGCTTGGCATAGGTGATCCATGGCTTCATAAGTCATTGTCCTGAACATCAGCTGTACCATTACTGTTGTTCCTTTATCCGTCGTCGTCTCGAACAGGTGAACTCTGCAGAAACAATAAAAAGAGTTCAACATTACGGGCTGCCAAGAATTATGAAACTCATCAACATTTCACATCTTGTCCACCAAAACTGATGTGTTCAGCTAGGTGAATTCAGCACGTAATTTGCTGAACTATACAAATGAAATGCTCCATTGATGCGTGACAATAATCCATCACACCATACCGCCAGCCAGTGTGTAAGCTACCACTATGACACGTTGAAAAACAATACGTTACACACTATAGTCCATGCTGACATTCACGGACCTCTGCTCCACTGAACAGTTGCATACCAATGTACAGAATTAAAATTGCCTCACCCATGCAATGCCTGAAAATGAAGGGATGTCATGAATGGGACACCAGCATTCCATCTGTACCACACTCAACAGCATGCACACTACTACGTGCACGCACGCCAAACTTAAATGTTGTCCACCCATGCAGGACATCCTGCAGTATAGGCTGGTTAGCTGACTTATGTACACAAAAATCCTTGAGACATAACCTAAGACCTACTAGTCGGTCAACAGCCACTTTAAACGCTAAAATAATGAGGCAATTGGTGGGTACACCTAATGAAAGATGGTGTAAGGTGCACTGGCAAGGGCACAGTGAAGAGAACCAGGCAGTAAAAATGCCAGCTCTCAGAGGGGGCAAATGTGGCAGAAAACAAGGCAGACAGCATAATAGCGGTCATTAATGCTCGTGATTCAATGCAGCTATCATTAACAAATTTTTCATTTAATGGGACAGCTAACTGTGAAAGGCTTCACATAAATGCGTACTTGAATATAAAGCTGATTTATTCCACCTTCTAAACGGAATTACTCAACATAAACTTAGCATTAATGTTGCTTCATAAACGAGTAAATGTGCTGTGCGACATTCAAGATAGTTTATTTGTGCATTCACATTCACTTTGAACACAACCCCAATCAGATGCACCCAGTCTCAAGTAGTTTGTCTGGCAGTTTGTACAGGTGTGTGTGCAATTATATATTATTTCATGTAGCTATACAATATACACCTGCCCAAAAATGAGAATCTGTGACTTATACTGTTTACTCTAGGAGTTGCACTTTCCAAGGGGAAGCAAGACACGAGTATCCGAACAGGATTCTTAGCAGCAATTAGGTGATAAGTGCTTGACCTACTCCGTCTGTTAGATACCTGTGGATTCTGACAGTGGGCTCGGCCCTGCACATTGGCATGGAGTGAATGCTACAATTGAACAGTTATTTGCGGTCCCCTGAAAAGAAGCAATTTACCTTCTGAAGTATAGTTTGTAGGACGCGATGAACAATTTTTTTATATGCAACACACACTAAATATCCTTTTGTCACCTGACAAGACTCTCACCTCCAGTGAGATGTGCAGGTGCTTCTGCTCGATTTGGTGGGTTGTCGTAAATGCCTTTGGTTGTCCTGCGTGAGAATGACAGGCATTAGGCTTCAACATACACTGCTTGCAGAACCAAGAAAAAAAACCACCGTGCGTAAGGAATGTTTAAATTAAAAGGATTTCACATCTAAAGGAACGCTGAGTGATCGCCATATATTAATACGGATGGCATCAGTTCACTTCAGCAACTCAAAATGAATTATTTCGTATGCACAGATGTTATACAATGGGCGATCTACTTAAGGCTAGACGTATGTCGCATCTTTTCAAGTACTCCTTGCGTTGCAAATGCAAGGTGGTGTCACCATGCGTTAATTTTGCACTGTCTTTCTCACTGCAATTAAAGCCGCTTTGTAGAAGGATAAATATATTTTCGTATTTAGAAGTACTGTATGATTAGATGTAAGGAATTGTTAGTGACGTTGCCGAGTCGCGAACTCATAAACAATAACAACAGATTTGACTTCTGTCCAAATAAAATTGCCGGCCTAAACGACGCCTTTTACAAAGCGTCACTGACCTTCACGTCTTCTATTAATCTTAATAAACTACATTAACTTGGCTGGAGTGACTGCCGCAAAAAAACGGTCTCTGAATGCATGCATTAAACGAGAGCCACCGTGTTAATGCTTTCCCCGCGGCTTCTGAACTCAAGAGCCACATTTATATGACGCGAGGTTGGCCAGGAACGCGCTAATTTCATGAACAAGTCGGCGCAGAAAAAGACGCACACTTTCACCTACCCTGTTTTACAAGAATCGAAACTTACCCAGTGAGACATGATTCGTGCTGCGGCCGAAGCATGTTGCTTAATGTTGCGCACAACGACACCTCAAGCCAGGCGTTTCTCAGCATGCACGGCTGGCTCACGGCTGTATGTAGCCGATAAGGCGGTATCACTGCATGGTGTCACGTATCCGCCGCGGTGTCACTGGTTCTCTTGGTTGCAGGCTCCCGTCGCAGCGCCTTTCATGTCTGTACTGCGTAGTACATCTTGACGCAAAACACTAAGTTGACTAAGTCGCACAAGAATTTCACGCCACTTCAGCGGCACGGCGTCAATGCATGAGGCGGTGAAGCATGTCAACAAACCAACAAAAACCGCGAACTTTCAGAAAATGGCGCAACAACACCCAACGTTGGAACAAAACACCGGACGAAGTGCGGAGGCGGCAGAAACCGCCGGCTGTCGTTCCTGTCGTTCGTTTCGCGGGTGAGGGAGAGGCGACTAGAGGGAAGGTCTGATGAGGGAGGGAATGCGCTCAATGTTGAAGGCCTCCTCCTCGCGTGGAGAGACTTCGCCGACGTCGCAGAGGCACCGGCACCTTTTTTCGCGCCAAAACGAAGAGCAGCAGCATACAAACGTTGCGTGCGCTCGGAGCCGCATACATGGGGCCCCACCCTGCCGCCTCATGATTTGTCACGCTTAGCGGAGTTAGAAAGCCCTCCTATATGCGGCACATTGCGACTGAGTGGAAATGTGCCGTTTATGTTCAGGACGTTATACGGGACTTGACTAAGAGTGTAGGGATCACCTTAGGCACAATGAGACTCCATCGTCAAAAGACATAAATTATCTTGTAAATATAAGTTAGTTGGAGAAAAAAACAACATTCGAGGACTCGCTCATTTCTTGATGTTTCGAAGATGAGCTTCTCGAGAAGTCTGAGAGCTGCTTGTGTCCTTGAGACATATTGCTATGAAAGCGGCAATTCGAATATGACCATCTCGTCTTGAATGAATGCAGCGACCAGCGTCTGCTGGTAGCGGGGCTGGTGACCGTTGTACCGTGGCCTCCGCTGCTGCAGCCGATCGCAGAGGCCACGGTGTGGAAAGCTCCATACGTCGTCTGCTAGCCACTGCGCTTTTACATGCGCGCGTACGCCACAAATATCCTCCAATATGTTTGTTCTCCGAGCCGGTGCAGTGTAGAATGCTTACATGTATTCTTATCCAAGCATAAAACTATTGGTTACAGTATTATTTAGCTTTGCGCTGCAGTCTTTGCTCTTTCTTGAAATCACTGAGCGCCTGTGTCGTGAGCGTGCTACGTCATCGTGACGCCCCCGGTTCGGCACAGGTATTTCAGTTCGGCTGCTGCTGCGCATTACAAGTATACGGGAAAGTGCACTTACCCCCGTATGCAGAGATGTAACTTGGCTCGAACTTGACTTGCGCCAGTCTCAAGAACGCTTCGCCGCATGTCATAAATTGTACTTGACTTGCGGGTGACTTGCGGAGGACTTGGACGGGCCGAAGTCCGCTCTCATTTCAAGTCTGCTCAGGTGCTGGCTTGAAAATGACTTCGTGCTTCATTCCAACATGGCCGCCCCCCATACGGAGGTCAAGCGGAGGTTACCTGTTCGTGAATTTGCTTGTCACACCGTGGATGCAGCATTTTCAGAAGCGCATCGCGAGTCGAAAATTCCGCCGCCACCCCTGCGTGACCGAGGTAGCTAGGGGGCGCTGTACGACGAACTCGCTCGCCACATATGCACGAAAACGCCAGGCGACAGCTTCTGGGTACGATGCCTCGCCGAGAAAGCGAGGACTACTCCGGAAAACAGCCTGTGCCTTGGACCCTGCAGTTACCGGCTGTGTGATTTCACGGCACCGGTACGCTTCAAACAGTCGCCGATGGTCTCGTGCGGATTCCTCCGTGAACATGTGTGTCGTGCGTTTGGAAAAATGACCCTGCTCACTGCGAAGCCGCTGTGCGGGATTTTGGTGTGCTTCCTGCAGTTTGCGAGATCTCCTAAAATGACATATGGGATTTTCATGAAGTGGCCGAATTACTTTGTGTAACCGGATGCCTCGACTGCACACACGCGTGCAATAAAGTGGTGACGACGCGGAAGTGCTGCTCATGTATCTTTAGCGATTCTTTTACCTCGAGGGATCGGTTTGTCAACCGTTTTCTTGCAGTGTAAACAATCCTCAAGGTAAGAAACACGCTTCGCTGAAAGCGTGATTACGAGCCAATTTCGTTGTTTCCAATCACTGTTGGCGCTCATGACTGTATACATTAACGTTCAGCTTGCCGAACTTGTCACGCAGTCATCCAACGAGAAAATATAAAGGCGGCCCGAATGAGTCAGTAATGTGCGCTTAGCAATTTTGTTGTGATATCGCTTTCCTTTTGCAGCTTCCTTATTCCGCTTTCTTTTAGCTTATCCTAACATTTCTTCCTATTGTGGGTTACTGTGCCGCGTGATACCGTACGTGGTTATCCTTTATATGTTTCAAACAACGTGGCATTCCATGGTGTTCCCGTAGTCGTTCACGAGTACGGTCAGTAGGCTCTTTTCATATTTTGTAAAACCGGTTGCCGCCTTTGGTTGTAGTGCGTTATCTTGGGACGAGATCGCACACGTCTGCAACTTTTCAGCGTCAAGTCCTGTTGACATGACAGCAGTATCGTTCCAAACGAAGCGCGGTGGCCGGCACGCGGGCTCCGAAACCTGATTTACTAGACGATGGCATGTACACTCCAGTCCTTTTGTTGTCTACGTGGAATGTTTCACGTAAAGCAGACTGTCTGCACGTGTACTTTCTTTCTGCTCTTCTTGCGGGCAGCGTGAAACATGCGAGACCGGACACGGGGACCCGTACACTCTAAGGCAAAAGGGTGTTAAAAGGGTGTCCCGTTCATCCTTTTGGGGACTAAAGGGGCTGCCACAACCATTAGTCCTTTTTGGGACTAAGTGCATGAGGTTCAACAGTTAGTCCCTCACAGTTAGTCCCTCCACTTAGCCCCCCACAGATGCACCTTATAGCCCAACATTTAGTCCCCACAGATGCACCTCACCGACTAACATTTAGTCCCCACCAATGCACCTTATGGACCAACACTTAGTCCCCACAGATGCACCACATGGTCTAACATTTAGTCCCCACAGTTAGTCCCACAGATGCACCCTACAGATAAACAATTAGTCCCCACAAATGCACCTTCGAGATCAACAGTTAGTCTCCACAGATGCACCTCAAAGATCAACAGTTAGTCTCCACAAATGCACCTTACCGGATGAACAGTTAGTCTCTACAAATGCACCTTACCGGATGATCTGTTAATCCCCGAGATTACACCTTCTAGGACTAAATGCTGGTGTCACATGGGCGCTTCGGAGGCCTTCGAACCAACGGTCAATCGACTCAAAAGCCATGTTTGAGCTGCTACATGGGCAGTTTTGACCGTAGAGTCGAGTCTATCGAGCTCGATAGACTCGACTCGACGGTCAACACCGCCCACGTAGCAGCTCAAACATGGCTTTTGAGTCGATGGACCGTTGGTTCGAAGGCCTCCGAAGCACCCGTGTGACACCAGTGTTAGTCCTTGAGGATCTAAATCATACTTCGGGATGAAATGTCACGTCCACAATGTGATTTCCACATTGCAAGCAAGAAAGTACTACCGAAATTTGCAAGATGTCTTTTATTGTACAATTGACACAAAGATACAATGCAATCTTGGCAAAAAGAAATAATTCTAATGAATCCTTTTATGCTAATGCATTAACTAAAGGCCAAAAGTATGTCTTCAAATTTATAGGCACCACATAGGCAAAGGGAGCAAGTCCGGCAGCAGCTGGAACTCCAAATATCCTCAGGGTCCTTCGGATGTTCTTTGCAAGCATGATGTGAAGTGACCTGTATATGCCAGTCACATCCAGACTTTTCCTCAATTTGCAAATTGTCAGTTCTGCACGTGAGAGTGAAACACTAGGCAGCACAGCGCTCTCCTCCTGTCAAGAAAAAATATGCAAATAATCAGAAACATGTTAAATGCATTCATTTAGAAAGAGCCATGCTCAAAGTAGGTTACTTGCAAGTGTAACGCATGCAATAAATGAAAGGGGTCAAGGGCTCGTTTATTAGAAACAACTTAATAAACCAGCCTAGGAAAGCACAGGTGAAGTTATTAAAGTTTCTTAATTGTAGCATTGTAATTGTGGAGTAAGTATAAAGGAATTAAAATGGACGAAAAGGCAGAGCTGCCTTTGGATAATGCATCCATGCTGCACCAGTGAGCTACGAAAGCTGGTTCCCCCCATCCAACTTTATGAGTATTTATGTACATATAATCAAGGCAGTGTTAGGCAGCGCCACTCGTAGCCATGGTGGAGAGTGTGAAAATTGTTTTTTGCCACAAGGCGTCACGTAGAACGTGATCTTGAGACAAGATGGCTGCTGCCCAATGAACCCTTGTTTGCTACCTAAAGGCCACAAGTGCCGCAACGAGGCCCAAGGTATGAAATAACGAAAGGGCAGGGGCTCGTTTATTTGTTAGAAACAAAACTTAATGAACCAACAATGAAGCCCAGGAAAGCACAGGGGAAGTTATCGAAGTTTTTCTAATTGTAGTATCGTAATTGTGGAGTAAGTATGTAGGTTCCCACCAAAGGTTTTGTCTTTTCGTTCACTTTAATTCCTTTCTACTTATACTACACAATTACAATACTACAACTAAGAAACTTCAATAACTTCCACTGTGCTTTCCTAGGCTTCATTGTTTGTTGGTTCATTGAGTTATATGTGCAATTATCAGCTCACAGCCTTGCCTATCCATGAAGCAAAAATCAAGCAACTACATAAGTCACGCCAGTAAAAAGTAGCCATTTCTGCTACTCTAGAATTACTGTCTGCACGTTTAAGTTCCTGCACATGAAACGTCGATGGGCTTCTTAAACTGAAACATGATTGGAAGATAAATCATTGCACTAAATCTACAAAGAAACTTGGTTGTTTTCCGCAGTAAGTCAGCTTTTCAGGAAAAGTTCCGCTGACAGGTTATGGGCCTGACCCCTTATGTCACCACGAATCAACAATATTGCCCTCACAGGCATCACAACAGTGACCGGCACTGCAGAGTACATGCAACTTGCTCAGCAACAAGTGCAACTGCAGCACTATTCAGTTGCGGGGTGTCAGCAGCAGGTGTACTACACGAAACGGACACCACACGTTGGAGTGGTGCATCATTGAATAAAACACCTTGGAGTTATTAACTTGTTCCAGGAGCAAATATTGATGCATGAACAAAGAAGAGGTTACAGACAGAGGGGTGCTAACTACCGACTGTTTATTAATGGTCTGGTAAGCCAAAAAATGATGTTCTGGGCACGCACAGCAGTGCAACTACGATGTCAAAAATGTCAGCTTTGGTGATGACATGTTTGATGTCGTAGTTACAATTGCTGCCCATGCATAGATCACATTTTTATGTACCTTGACCATCACTAAACACACACTAGTTCGTGCTCCTCTGCCTCCAACCTCTCCTTCCTTCGTGCTTTGATCTCTGCAGCTGGAATGAAACGTTAAATGAGTACTAACACGACTTTGAGGCACTGCAAAAGGGACATTTTTCCTTTTCTTGGCATATACTGTTAACACTCTTAACACACCTAAGCCAGGAAACATTTAAGTATTTTAATTCGACCTTAATGTTTTGTCGCCCAGCATTTGCATTAGAGCCGCATCGCAATGCACAATACAATGACGTGTAAACACAACGTCTAAAAATCTACGAAACCCCTTGAGAGTTGTTGGGCAACAGTGAAGCCAACGCAGTTTATGTGCAACATGTGCAACTGCGAGCAGCCAACAGAGCTGTGCCCAAGTGGCTTTGACCTACGTCTGATTGTGATGGCATGTCAATGTGAAACCAGTCTCAAAATCAAAATGGCTTTTCAGGTAGCTGTATTAAAAATATACTGGCTGCGTTCCAAGGCACCACAATACTTTTTTTAAGGTTCTCGACACCAGTACTTTTATTTAGAGCAGCAATACAAAAATGTCTATACACTGTTTAATACGTCAGGTATAATGCTGTGGAGGCTACACTAGAAGTTCGGCCAGCAAAATATGTAACTACATAATCGCACTCAAGTATGAACAGGCTGTGATAAGGAAGCTCGACGTGGTTGTGGACGACGAGGTCGGACTGGCAGACACGATGGCGTCTAGGCTTAACGAGCCCGAGCAGCGAAATCACCTTTTTGCTCGCGCCCCACTATAGCATTGGCGATTCGGCTGCGGAGCTGTAGTGCATGCGCTTCTTCACTACATCTTTCCCCTTCCCTGGAGACGGAGCCACTCCAGTGGGCTAAGGCGCAGTGAGAACAAGCGGTTCGTGATACTGTTTTAGGCGATCTACGTGCACAGTCTAGCCGCCGCGATGGCGCATGTCCGAGGTTGGTGTGACGGGCTCGACGACGTAGTTGACGGGAGAAGTTTGCTGGAGGACACGATAAGGGTCATGATACTTCGAGGAAAACTTCGGGGTGATACCTGGCGTAGAAGGAGAGGGCACCCACAGCCAGACGAGAGAGCCGGGTGGAAACTGGCGGTCTGGCAGGCCATCGTCGCGGCGAAATTTCTGCAGTGCTTGTTGTTGGGTGGTAAGGGAGCGAGCTAGTCGGCGACATTCTTCAGCATATCGAGCAGCTTCGGAAACCGGTGTGGCCTCGGATTAGTCGGGACGGTAGGGCAGGATAGTGTCAATCGGGGAAGATGATTCTCGACCATAAAGCAAAAAGAAAGGGGAAAAGCCGGTAGTCGCCTGAGGCGCCGTACTGTAGGCGTAAGTTACGTACGGAAGAATGACGTCCCAGTCGGTGTGGTTGGAGGCGACGTACATCGAGACCATGTCGCCAAGGGTTCTGTTGAAGCGCTCGGTCAGACCGTTTGTTTGTGGGTGATAGGCGGAGGTGCAGCGGTGAATGATACGGCATTCAGCAAAGAGATTTTGAACCACATCCGCTAGAAAGACACGGCCTCGGTCGCTGAGGAGTTCTCGTGGTGCCCCGTGACGGAGAACGAAGCGGTGGAGAAGGAACGAAGCAACGTCACGGGCTGTCGCGGATGGGAGGGCATCAGTTTCTGCGTACCTCGTTAGGTGGTCGATGGCCACAACAACCCAGCGATTTCCGGCAGCAGTGTATGGCAAGGGGCCGTATAGATCTATCCCAATGCGGTCGAATGGGCGGGATGGGCACGGCAAAGGCTGCATTGGAGCAGACGAGCGGCAAGGACGAGGCTTGCGGCGCTGGCATTCTGTGGAAGATCGGATGTACTTTTGCACAAAGGTGTACATGCCGCGCCAATAACACCTAAGGCGCAGTCTGGCGTAGGTTTTAAACAGACCAGCGTGTGCGCACTGAGGATCAGAGTGGAAAGTGGCGCATATAGCGGCGCGGAGCTGTCTCGGTATGACCAGCAGCCATTTGCGGCCATCTGATTGATAATTGCGGCGATAAAGGATTCCATCCCTAATGGCGAAATGGGAAGCTTGGCGGCGTAGAGCTCGGGATGGCGGGCTGGATGATGGTTCAGACAGGTAACGGATCAAAGAGTCAGTCCAAGGATCCTTGCACTGCTCCAAAGACATGTCGATGGAAGCTGACGGCGAAAATAAGTCATCAGTGGCGGAGACACTGGCAATGTCGGTGTCGACTGGCGAACGAGAAAGAGCGTCGGCATCGGCGTGCTTCTTTCCTGATCGGTAGACAACACGGATGTCGTACTCTTGAAGGCGCAAGGCCCATCGGGCGAGACGACCAGCCGGATCTTTGAGAGTCGACAACCAGCAAAGGGCGTGGTGGTCGTAACGACATCGAAAGGCCGGCCGTGCAGGTATGGCCGAAATTTCGTAATTGCCCAAATTATCGCCAGACATTCCTTCTCGGCGACGGAGTAATTCGCTTCAGCCTTTGTGAGAGTGCGGCTTGCGTACGCAACAACATATTCTTCGTATCCGGGCTTTCGCTGCGCGAGGACAGCACCGCGACCGACACCACTGGCATCTGTGTGGACTTCTGTGGCAGCGGTAGGGTCAAAATGGCGCAGTATCGGGGGCGTCGTGAGGAGTTGCCGTAGCGTCGCAAAGGCACCATCGCAAGCCGGCGACCACGCAGAAAGGTTGGCGTCTCCGCGACTACACTAGAAGTTCGGCCAGCAAAATATGTAACTACATGCATATGATAGCTGCCCTTTCCGTGTCGTAAGTGCCAATGCAAGCAAAGGAAGGACAGGCATGTCAAGTATCATGGCCTGCTACAAATGTGTTAAAATGGAAACTGGCACTGAGATCCCAGGAGATATAGATTAGCATATTCACAGCTATACAATGGAGTTCATTCCTAAGGCATGAAACATTTAAATTTATGCTCAGCATAAACCAAAGTAATGTTGTGGACGAGAAAAGAAAATGAGCTATTTTCTGGTGCAACTGCATTTACTGCAACAAGTCTCACTACCCTCCACAGCACTGCACATGATATAAGAAACCGAGTGTAAATGCACATGATATATGAAACTAAAATTTATGTCGGTGCTCTATTAAGCAAGGCCTTGTAGATGTTCAACAGTTAATACACTATGATTGCACTCAAGTATGAATAGGCAATTATTAAATGATAAAGACAGCAAAGAGAGCTAATTGCCAATCCCTCAGGCCTGAAGTAAAAAGTATCTGTAAACATGATTATCCCTCTTTTGTGTAGACGTGTGTTCAATCCCTGCGATGAACCACATATGGCTGAATACTGGCACACATACTTTTTCATAGGGACAGTTTTTCACTGTCTGTTAGGCGTGTTATTGGTGAGGGCAGGCCACACTTGAACTCATGCATAACTCTGCTCACCAGATCTCATGTGGTAATGACAATCTAGCAAGCAGAATCCAAACCTTAAAGAATGAACTGATGTAAACATGTGCCAAGCAAAGCAAGCAAATCACACTGTATGACAGCGGCTAGCACAATCGTTGGTCGTCAATAAAAACTAATAATTTATGGGGCCTTATGTGGCAAAACAAGCTTAGTGGAGTGGGCTGGGGTAATTTTGACCACATCGGGACCTTTAAAGGGCACCTAGGTATAAGCATGTGGGTAAGCTGCATTACACCTCTATCAAAATCTGTTGCGGTGTCTAGGATTCAGTCCTCCACCTTGAGCTTCACAAGCCAACACCTAGCCTCAACCTAGACGAGTTGTTCATAGGAACTGATCAGCGGTGAAATGTGTAGCCTTTTATACATGTCACAGAACATTCAAGCTTCATAGTTATACTTGCACAAGATCTGGATTGTACTCAAGCACATTGTGCATGCAAAGTTAGTAGTACAGCCAGCAGCATTCACGAAGCTATGCATGAGTTTAAGCATGACCTGCACAAAGCGATAACGTAGCTAACAGACAGTGAAAAAAAACTGTGTGAAAAAAAAAGTACATGTGTCAATACTCAGACTGACATTTTTTTAAAGGCATAGAAGGATGCTTCCACGGCATGAAAGCTCCTACAGCTTGATAAGAGATGTCTTATAGCAACAAAGCACAGTTTGGAAAAATAAACAGTAATTAAGAGAAGGTTAAGAGGAAGCTCAGGGACATCAGTTTGCTTTATATTCAAATACATGTAAAGGCTCTTATAGATCTGGTGTCACGCCTTGTCGCTAAGTTGCGGTTGTAAAGCTCAAGTCTATTAACTATGCAACTTTTGATAACTGCTTTCTATGGTCTAAACAAAAATATGCTTGCTACATCAGAGGGTACTGGTTTCTTTTGAATGCAACAAACCCAATCATTAACAGTGCAGTGCTTGCACCGACTATAATGAAAAGCTGTTTCCCAGCTGCTATGTATGTACATAAGGCATTAAGCAAATGTTTTTCCTTAAGGTGCCTGCTACACTTCTCAAACATGGATAACCATGAGGATCAGTGGTGATGTGTGCTGTAAACATATGAGCAAAGTATGAATGCACTGCACAAACCAGGAAATTGGCAAATGGGTTTTAAGTACAGCTGAAAACCACATGCTCTTTAAAATGAGATCACAAGGAGTCTAAACGCCTCTTTGGACAGAACTAAATTGGTGATTTCATGATCTTGAAAACATCCTCAGTAATGCTTTACTCATCCATTTTGAGTTCAACAACAAAGAAAATGTGTGTATCTTGCTTTAAGAAGGCTGAAAAAAGTTAAGCCACATAGTCGGGGCTCCTTGTGACGTCCTTTATTAAAGAAGAGCATGTGATTTCCAGCTGTGTTTGGAATGAAACTGCAACTTCCCTGGTGTTATCAGTGCAATGTTTGATGAACAAATCGCAAGGTACGATTTAAAACAGGGAATGTCGCGGGAGCCAACGTTTCGACAAGCGGACTTGTCTTCGTCAGGGCGGCAACTGTAATCGTACCTTGCGATTTGTTCATCGATTCAAGCATCCATCTTCCCCTGAGCTTCTCTTCTAGTTTGCAGTGCAATGTTTGGCTTACATGTTCACAGGAGCCTGCCCAACTGGTTGGCACCATTCAAAAAGTATTGCATGGCCCCTTAAAGGGACACTAAAGTGAAGAACAATTTTTCCTGTATGAGTGGGTTAGCTTTTCACAATAATGAAAACACCAATCTTGAGAGAACACCATAAGTTGGAAAACACACACAGAGAAATAAAACACAGATGCCAATGCCACTCTTGAGTTCCAGCACCAATGTGTATGATGTCAAATCTTTTACAATGCCTGCTGAGGCCCACATAACTTTTTGTCGGTAAGAAAGACATGCATTGTGTTTAAGCAAGCCAAGGACTTAACACAGGCAGTTCAGAACACTTGGTGCAGCGAATTTGGCAAGCACATGAAAAGTAGTAATGGGCCTTCTGACATCATGAGGCCGAAGTTCCAGCGAAAAATTTCAAAACAAAAACAATGATATTCACTTTCTTGTTTAACAATGAGCACAAAATGATAAAATTAGTGACAATCGAGCTTTAGAAATATAAGTTATTATAAAGTCGAGGAAACCTGTCTGGTCAGGAGCATACATGAAGACAATTAAAAAGACACTGACCATGATAAAAGCAAATAAAAGCAAGACGTTTCGGCTCCTGCAGGGAGCCTTGTTCACAAGTGAAGAATGTGCTTGAGCAGTCCAGTTATGTAGGTTTTAAAATGTGGCATAAGCAACGTGTGTACATTTGTGGGAAGTTTCCGTCATTGCGATTAACCATGCGCGCCGTTGTTTGGATTTTCAAAGATTCCAGATGAAGTCGCGATGATCTTTTCTCGTTCTATTATTCTTGCATTATCCCAATCTATTTTGTGGCCAGATGCTTCGGTGTCTTCTGCCAGCGCGTTCGATGAGACCTTTTTTACGTCATATATATGCTGCTTTAGTCTTTGCGGAAAATTGCCTGTCTCGCCGACATAACTGCCACTACAGTCTGCGCATGGGATGCTGTAGACAACGCCTGGAAATTTTTCTTTTGGCAGCTTGTCTTTCACCCTCACAAGAGAATGCCTCAACTTGTTGGTTGGCACGTCTGCTACCTGAACATCGTAGGGGCGTAGAACACGCGCAAGGTGCTGCCTGATACCAGGAACATACGGCACAGAGGCACGTTTTCTTGGGAGCGAGTTGTCAGAACATGGCGAACATGCTAGCTGACGTTCCACAGAGTATACAAACGAGTCAGGGTAGCCACTTTGGGAGAGATCCCGATGCACATGCTGTATGTCGGCAGCGAAGTCCTCTGATTTTGCGCAAAGTGTCTTCGCGCGATTCACCAGTGAGGCGATCACAGACCTTTTATGGGAAACCGGGTTCACCGAATTAAAATGCAAATAGCGACCCGTGTGGGTGCTTTTTCTGTAAACGCTGAACGACATGCCTTCTTCGTGCTTGACGAGGACTTCGAGAAAAGGAAGCTGACCGTGCTGCTGCTCCTCTATGGTAAACTTGCTGAATTCATGCTGTTCAGGTGTTTGGTGAAAGCAGTAAATGCCTTTTTGATTACGCTGAAGCAATCATCCACGTAACGTAAAAAGGTTTTGGGTGCAGGACTAAACCAACTGAGTACGCATTGTTCAAGACGTTCCATTGTCAGATTTGCTGCCGTTACCGAGACGGCAGCGGCCATTGCTGTCCCGTGTACCTGCTTGTACAAGCAACCCTCGAACGTGAAGTACGTGTTCTCAAGGCAAAACGTCAGGAGGCGCCGCAAGTGCCGGACTTCAATAGGTGTGCGCTCGGGCAAGGTTCTGTCTATATCGAGAGCCGAGACACATGCGTCAACTGCCTGCGGAACGTCAGCTAGCACGTTCGTCACGTTCTGACAACTTGCTCCCAAGAAAACGTGCCTCTGTGCCGCATGTTGCTGGTATCAGCGAGCACATTGCGAGTGTTCTACGCCTCTACGATGTGCAGGTAGCACACGTGCCTTTCAACAAGTTGAGGCATTCCCTTGTGAGGGTGAAAGACAAGCTGCCAAAACAAAAATTTCCAGGCGTTGTCTACAGCATCCCGTGCGCAGACTGTAGTGGCAGTTACGTCGGCGAGACAAGCAATTTTTCGCAGACTAAAGCAGCATACATATGATGTAAAAAAGAAGGTCTCATCGAACGCGCTGGCAGAACACGCAGAAGCATCTGGCCACAAAATAGATTGGGATAACACAAGAATAACAGAACGAGAAAAGAACTGGTTATCGCGGCTTCATCTGGAATCTTTGACAATCCAAACAACGGCGCACACGCTTAATCGCAACGACGGAAACCTCCCACAAATGTACACGCGTTGCTTATACCACATTTTAAAACCTACATAACCGGACTGCTCAAGCACACATTCTTCACTTGTGAACAAGGCTCCCGTGCGGGAGCTGGAACGTCTTGCTTTTATTTGCTTTTATCATGGTCAGTGTCTTTTTAATTGTCTTCATATAAGTTATTATACTAAACCACTTCATGTCTTCACTTTAGCGTCTCTTATGGTTGATAGATAATACAAGTGTAAGTTCATGAGACTTACATTTGTGTATTCTGAAGCAAGGCTAGAAGAGAGCTGATGACCTTATTTGCATAATGTTGCTGAAGCTTACCACAAGAACTTAGCCAAAAAGTCATAACAGTGTTACAAATGGCTTTCATATTTCAACCCCCGACTTTCAGAGTGCAGATATACTTACAGAATTCACAAAGGACTCCTCACACTCCTTCAAGAGACAGTACAGCAAACCGCGTCAGATCGAGCAGCCCACATCAGATCTGGAAGAAAAAAAGTCTGTGAGTAGGCCACACAGCACAGCACAAGCAGCATCGTATCAGCCAGTAAAAGAAGTTTGAATTAGATGGCACGGCAGATAATACAGATCACTTTACAATTCCAATATTTATTTGGGATCCACATGGAGACTTTCAGAACTTATAAGACTGACTGGGCAAACCCATCTGCTGTATTGAAAAATGCGCCGTTCAACTTAAGAAACTAAGATGTGCATTTAGTTAGGAAATCGTGCAAGAGAATTTCCAGGGTATTACGTCCCAAAACCACGATATGATTATGAGATGCCACAGTGCAGGGTACCGGAAATTTCGACCACCTGGGGTTTTTAAAAGGGTTGTGAAATGTTTTCTGAATATTTTGTACTAAGTGCATATTCAAGATACTGACCCTCCAATCAACAATATGCACTGTTCCAATGCATCATGTGGGCTGATTTAGTGATAAAAAACGTGGTTTCGGATTCACTGGGTGCATTCCCCTCAACTCAGCAGCTGAAGTCATGTTAGTCGCCACCAGACCTCCAATATTAGGCATGCCTTGAGAGGCCACAGGAAACAAACCATGCTGCAGCCCTGCTTCTGAATGGCGTCACCGCATGGTTTCTAAGTATTTTCTTTCTTTCTAGCTTTCAAGTAAATCGGTTCCTTTAGAGCAAACGAACGTGAGTTCACTATACCTTTACACTTAAAAATATCTTACTGAAACATCACTGACTAGTACCATGTCGGAACACGGGGTCGCATAGTCGTTTTGGGAGCGCAAAAACGTTGGGCTTTCAAACAAGCGTTATTAAACATGCAGTGAATATTTCGCCGATATATTTGGGAATTGGTTTGTCGAATCCATATTGAAGCAGTGAAAATTACAACCGGCATCTCCATATTTTTTCACGGGCCCTTTAACATGCACTGACATCGCACAGTACATAGGCCTCAACATTCGCCTCCATCAAAATGCAACCGCTGCAGCTGAGATTTGATCCCGCAACCTTCAGATCAGTGGCTGAGTGCCGTAGCGTATATACCAGCATAAGTGGGTGTGATTATGTAAAGAAAAATATATAGAAAAATGCTCATAAAGTGAGAAACAAATGAAAGAAGAAAAGAAATAAATCGATAAAGAATACTCTTGTGCAGAAGGAAAAGGCGGGCCCACACTTTGCCTCGACTTTGTACCTTCCGCCTAAAAGGACAGAAAGCTCAGAGTTGGTAGGGAGTCATTATGCAAGGAAAAGGCAGGCAAAGCACGGACACAAGGGTTGTCCACTTCTCACCCCTTGTGTCCGTGTATTGCACATCTTTTCTTTACATAATGTACCCTCCACCCACTGGTGAATGACAGTGATACATGATCTAGAAGGAAAAAGTGAGAGAAAGGAAGGAAAAGTGTTGGGTTGCACTGAAGGGAAAAGCAGATCTGCACTTGCCCTCTGACCACTGGTACATGATAGTGATAATGATAGTACTACATGATAGTGATCTCCACACCCTTGCCTAACCTCCACTGTTTACTCAGATTTCACTGACATAGAAAGGGCTTAAGTTTTTTTTAGTCCATTTAAGTTTGTTGCAGGCTCAGAGCATGCCTATTTATTCCAACAAGCATCCAACAACAGAAAGAGAAGTTGCACCATTATGATTTCCTTTTTTTTCATTTATCATTCTTTTGCCCACTTTCAGTATCATAATGCCACATACCCACGGTGTAGTTTGTGGCAGCACCCTATGGCGGCAACAGCAACTGCACAGTATAAAAACCAGTGCTGGTGTACTGAAGTCTGCACAAAAACACCAGCTCCCAAGGTGTAAGGATACTCATGGCATTCAAAGCTAATCTAGACGAATGAGGCACAAGGACCTCAATGCTAAAAGAACAGCACAGCCATACAGTTTCACTCGAATATACATGCGTGGTCATGCAGAGTTCTGTTCTCATGAGATTGTGTCATTTATATCAAAACTTGAAATGTTGCTTACCTTAGCCAGTATATTTACACACAACTACAATTCACAGTACCAATACAAAGCACAGTTGGCCCAGATTCTGCTCTTGATTTATACCAGCTGTCGGCTAATAGCAGCAATCTGCTTCATGAAAAAATAGAGCAGATTTCAAGAGAATAAGGGCTAGAATCTGTTCAAAGAGAGGGCTCACAAGAAAGCGGCGACTGTGGTCACTTGAGAACTCTGCATGCAACGCACGAATAGAAACTTTTTCAGAGCTGTTTGTTGCATTATCTGCTATCTGTAGAAATTGTTTATTCACCAAGCACGAGGGGTCGCTCAGGACCCCTTAATATGTACTTTCCTCACATGACCTGCACACATAACTGGTACAAAGAATAGTAGTGCATTTGAAAAAAAGGAAAGCTCCTTTACCATCTTTGTTGCCCTTAGTGGCATCCTCGAACCATTCTTCTACAGTCGCAAGGGAAGCCCTGGATGGCATTTCTTTTGGGTAATGACCACTTTCTTTGCAACGGCACTCAGGAGTGGTTTTGGGCATCATGCAAGTTGATTCCCATCTGCTGCTTAAGCCTGCGAAGCTTAATGGAGAAAAAATATGAAAAAACAATGCATGAAGCTTGTCAGTTATTAAAGCACTTTGCTCTAAAACACAAGAAACTGCAAGGATACACTCATTGTGAAATTTGCAGCAAACACAATGGAGTAAGCTAGACAAATGCTTGCTTACTCTTAGAAATGGACAACCAATTTTTAAGGGACCTGTTCACTTCATTTCAATGGAAAGCTTACCACTCAGTGTCTCCTCATGCACTGGCAATGAGGAAAATGCCGTGAGACATTTCTTATCAAAATTTTTGCCTATGGAGTCTGATACGCAACACATGTTGCAAACAATGGCAGACAGCCGTCAAGTGTGTTTGCACCATGTTCACCATGGCTGAGCGCATGTGCACAGCACCTGGGAGACGCCATGTGCATGCTCCACGGTTTTTTAAAAGCAGGTTTTCGGATGCTGCGAAGGCAGCACGGCTTCCCGTGCAGACTACTTTTACTGCATTGAAAGCAAATAATATGGCATGTACGCGTTTTTGTGCACCCACTAATTTTAAGCCCGAGTTATGGTCATATGAACTGCAGCAGCTGACGTACAATTTCAAATGGCGAAAGGGTGCTCGATCCCGTCACCATAATTCAGGGTCTTTGCAAATGCACATAGGTTTGTTTATATGCTCTGGCCAGTTGTTGATCCTTCTGAATGATTTCTGAGGTTAGTGGCGGCCATAGTGGAGGGCTCAGGAAAAATTGACCACCTGGCGTTCTTTAACGTGCACTGATATCACACAGTACACGGGCCTCAACATTTAGCCTCCATTGTGTGATTTCCTTTAACTGTTTGTTTTTTGGAAAAAGATACAAACATAAAGCACCACATATCTGCACTGAGCATGTGCAAAAAAAGTAATCAGTTTTTACATAAACAGACTCTAAAAATTTAAGCAATATTCATAAATGGAAATTCTCAGTGATTGAAACCTACCATTAGGCACACACTCCATCTGCATTTACCATGTCACTGTCTATTTTGTTTTCACCATAAACAACTATCAACTCGGCCAACTATCAGTTCTGCTGCAAGTTTACGCTTTCACACATTGGACACTTAGATTCTCTTGCTGTATTAGCGGTGGCTACTGACTCAAAGCATCTAATTCAGTTAATATTGTATTTTTATCTACAACTCAAATGACCAAAACAAGCAAAGTGTTACCTGCTAGCCCTGTCAGCTGTCAAACTTAAGTGAATAGACTACACAAACAGGCTGTCCTGGGTAGCTGATTATGTTTACACCTTAAGTGAGAGATTTCAACATTAAAAGCAGCACACAGAGAGCAATGAAAATGAGGAGAAAGGAGACTTTCAGCTGTCTCATATAATGAGAACGATCTCACATTCATGTAAATTTTGTCAGTCTCTCACTAAAGAAATATATAGACACAATCACAAAATGACACACATACATCACGACAAACGCTCAACAATTCATACCCTGATGTGTGCAGTACAACTAATGACTCACTCACACAAATGTTTCTTTGTTTTTAAATAAAATAAGCATGCAGACCAGTGCAGAAACCTCACCACTGTTGCCCAAAGTGCTACTTCCCATGAAATCAACTTTGCAAGCACAAGCAGCAATGTGTCCTAGCGAATGTGTGCAGCTGTCTTTCTTGATCACTGCTTTTGTATGTTCCTGGAAGAAGTGACTTCTACACTACTTGAGTTAGCCCATGTGTCACCACCACCTGTCAATAGGGTGACGGCACGAGGCATGAGAAGCCTTTGATGACATCATCGAGAGTAGTGGCTTGCTAAACATCAAGGGTTGCAACCCCTTGAAATACGGTAGCTAGGGTGTAGATAGGCACGCCGAATGATGCAAAAGGCACTGCTTCCAGGAATGTGTGAGAGCACATGGGCACACTTTGAACGGAATAAGCTAATGCTTGTGCAGACGTGAAAGTGAATATAAGAACTACCATTTCGGAAAATCACGGTAGACACTCCCGCACTCACCTTTCACACCTGTTGAATTAAAAATACATTTTGCTTGGTAAGTGAGCCATGAACTGCACTGCACCCCACCGGATACGGATTCTTCAGCTCTAGTTCTCAATGCATGAGCATCATCTTTGTTTCCAAAGACTGTCCATGATTACCAAATGTGTGTGTGTGCACGCACATGTGTTGCAGTGTATGTATGTATACATATGCACACACATGCTAGATTGTGTGTGTACACACACACACACACACACAACCTAGTGAAGCCAACAGGCAATGAAACCATGGAAGGTGTAAGAAAAATTAGTTCGAACTGTGGTGTAATAATTATGACAAAAGGAAAGGTCTTAAAGGAGGACAGAAAAATGCCTTCCATCAGTAGAGATTGAGCTTACGACCTTTAAATAACACGTCCAATGCTCTACCAAGTGAGCCATTGCGGCAGGCATTCCCCCGTCCACTTTACTGGGTATTCCGGTTTGAATAATCCTGGTTAGCCTGCGCCACTCAGACATGAAACACTTTTTGTAAGCGTATTCCACACTTGCTGCCATGGCTGCTGACCAATAAACCTGTGCATGTTGCCTAAACGCAGTCTGCCACAGCGGGACCATTGCTATGGTATAATGAAACAAAGTAAATGGATGGAGGGCTTGTTACTTTGTTAGACACAACCTAATAAAAGCCTATGACATCAAATGGCAAGAAACTAAAGAGGACAAAGAAACACCTGTTGCTGGTGGAGGTCAACCCTACGACCTTTGGATAACACGTACATTGCTTACTACAATGGCAGCGTGTCAGCTGAAAGTGCCCCTTGTCTTCATATTTTTACGTCTTTGATATGTGCACACATTTCCCAGATAATATAGGCTATGCAAAGCTTACAGCAACATGGGAAAGTACATTTTATCTTTAGTTTCCATTTAAGAAGTCTAGCTAAAAGTTGCAGAAACTACAAGTTTCCTCCTTCATTTATATATGAAGGCTCGACATGACATCAGCTGGCATTACGCAGAGCTATTGCATTTCACAGCAATGCGTTATGCACAAGAACAAAATTTTCCTTGTACACTAGTCATATCTGCTATCACAATGAAAGGCAAATAAAAATGGGTAAATACTGCTCGACAGCCCCTGGTCCAAAAGCAACTGGCTCTTCCCTTTTGCAAATTTGTCCTTTCAACAAATTGCCAAATTTTGCCTGCCTGTAATCCTTTTGCACAGGTCCATCAACTAAGGCACACTATGCTCTTGCTATTCACCTGCATGTAATGGCTGCCAGGATGCAAGCGCATATTTGCAGAAATAACAATTGGGTGGCTTTGAAAGCACTCCAAAGTACGTAAAATACCAGACACCGAATAAGAAAGGAAAAATGGGCGAACTGAGCCATGTTTATGGCTTAGAGCTCAAAGGAGAAGAACGAGAGCTCATTTATGCATAGTGTTCTAGCGAGAGCGAAAAAACGAAGAGCTTTAAAGGCCAGATTGGTGCAGCGAGAGCGTGCATAATTATTTTTATTTATTTATTTATTTATAATACTGTCAACCCTCACAGAGGGTCATAACAGAGAGGTCAGAGGGGGTCATAACAATACAATTACACACACAAAAAATGTACAAGGTACATAAAGTTGCGTAATATTTGGCACTTCGCAATGGAAACAGGTATTTCCTTAAATAACAATTCAGAATTCAATAACAATACAAAATAACAATTCAAAATTCACTGACATTTTTCAAAATATTTACAATGAACATGAGGTCGCTTACATCATTTGGCATTGAAAAAAATTAAATTAAACAGTCTCGTAAATGCGCCTCTACAGCATTTTCGAAGTCGGTGGCATCGTTTAAAACAACAATAGCGTTTGGTAGTTTGTTCCACATTTCTATGACATCTGGGAAGAAAGAACATCGAACCGTGTCAGTATTTGTTCGGTATGGTTTTATGACGCAATCGTGGTTAGTACGCTGAAATCGTGGAATAGCTGTATACATACAGTACATACGTGCCGCCACGCTCTACCTGAACGCTGCGCCTGCTTACGTTACTCCTTCATTGAGGCGACCACGGAACCGCCTTTTGAATAAAGTTTGTTAAGTAATAGGTGGTATTAGAACGTTTCTGAGAAGGGCACTGTCAACCACCGAGCGTGCGCAGAAAAGAAAAAAGTAAGGAAATGTAAAAGGAAACCACCGCGCAAAACAAAACTATATGGAAACGCGAGATTTAGGTAATGGCGGCGACAAGGATTTCATTGCGCAAAACGCGTTCGGTTAGTAGTTTATTTCGGAGTGCTCTTTTTCGCATCATTCATGCACGGGATCTGCATGGGCATGAACGCATACATATGTCCGCTAAGAATGCATCGACCACAATGAGAAAACAACAGATCGAAAGAAGTGCAATACTTACCGTAATATCAGCCGGTCCTTAGCGGCACCGTATCGAAGTTCACCAAAGCATCGTGTCTTCATGCTTCCGAACAGCTCTTTCCGCATATGTGATCCGTTGAAATGTACGAAACGAACAACTCTCTTTTAAGACTCGACAAGTCGTAACAAGCGCCAGCACAAAAAGACCACGACCGAAATGACGCGTTCGCGTCGCGCAAAGCAGCCGGGCGGGCCGGGCGAAAAATTGGCGCTCAATCCTATGCGACCTCGGCTGCCCCGGGCCTCCGTCCCTCCGTGACCAATTTTATGTTTTCTTTGTTGCCCATAATACGTTATAAATTATCGCAAAAACAACGCAGTCAATTTTAAAACTTTCAAAATATTTTATTAGAACACACTTCACAGGGATGCATATATTTTTTGTGCGTGCTGCGGTGCCCGGTAGAGTTTGAATTTGAATGGTGAGCGCGCGCCGCCGCCGATGGCCGGTATGGGCGAATGTGAGATCATGAACACACGGACGATGGCGGCGGTAACTGAGCACACGAATCTCGTCACGTCGCCGCCACTGAACACCGGCCCAGCAGGACGGCTCGCACGGTGGAAACACAAACACACACACACACACACACACACACACACACCACACACACACATATATATATATATATATATATATATATATATATATATATATACACACACACACACACACACACACACGTTTTGGCGTGACAGCAGTAGCAGTTAGCGGCAGCGAGTGACGAGAATTGCATTTGTGGACTTTTTAGAACTGCGACCTAATCTTGATCAGACGAGGTCACTGCAACGAGCATGAAAGAGGGTCCAAACTCCGAGCCCCCGAAATAAAATTCTGGTATGTCCTTTGTGCAGAATACCCGACTGAACATTCCGATGCTTGGCAAATGTCAGCTGTAGCATGAAAGCAACGAGTTTTGTGTTGCAAAAGTGTGTTAAATGAGCGCATACACAAAGACGCTGATTTTTGTATTTTAACTGCGACCTTAAATTGTATTGTACAAAAATATATAAAAAATGTGACACGGTTCCACTGATCTTGCTGGCTATGTAAACATACAGTAGATGGCTGTATAATGTCTGCATATTTTAACAGAGCAGGGGCTCTAGATATTACGATACTGCGCTGTATATACTCCTCATCAAGGAAAGTGAAAATTCTGATAGTGTTTAAGCATACACATAATTCTTATCTCTAAATATTAATACATAGCACATAAAGATACACCAGGGACTCGCATAAGGCAAAATACGAAAAATGTACCTCGACATATGTTATGTCACAGTCACATGCAGTTCTTTGAATTTCAGTGCAAAATTGAAAAAGATCGTTGGCCTCCATCTTCTTTTCTAAAACTTTACCTACAAGGACTAAAATTAGCCTACAACGGCATGGTTGTGCCAATGCGGGGGATATTGCTCAAACTGAAGACGTCTTATGTCACAACGTCCATGATGGCAGAACTCACAGCTCTGCGTCATGCACTAGAATTAATTAGCACTGAGAGACCGAGAAAATAGGCTGTGTTTTCGGACTCGAAGGCAGCGTTACGGTGCATACGGTCATTTCTTAGGTGCGGATGCCAGAAGCAGCTGATATACGATATAACTGTGTTTCACCACCACCTCAGAAAAAATAGCCACGAGATTGACTTTCAGTGGTGCCAGGTCACTGTGGTATCAGTGGAAACGACTCTACAGATTGCGCAGCTCGCACTTCACATCAATAAGTGAACACTGTTTACATTGCGCTCTAAGGAAAGATGCTGCAATGCAGCTTCGACACCTGGCACGCCGCCTCTCACTGGCTGGGTGGAACTCGCCAAACATAAGACGAACGCGACTACCAACGAAATCTTTTCCTGCATCTCTGCCCTCCATCAGGACTTCCTCGACAAGATGCCTCGCTTCTTTGTTGACTTTCGCAGGGAGTTGCCTTCACAAAGGCATATAACACATTAATTGGAGCCACTGACGGTGCAGCATGCGAGGTGTGTGACACTGACAGACCCTCGACCGTTTGCTCTGCCACTACCCACAATTGGACGCGGAAAGGAAAACCCTTGTTCAGACACTACCACAACTCAACAATCGGCCACTTTTCATGCAGATGCTTCTTGAACACCGCCCTCACCGCTCATCGGCCCGCAAGGCACTGAAAGCACTTTTGCGCTTCTTGAAGACGACGGGTTTGAGCGAATGCCATTGACTGATGGAGTCATCTTACAATGTCTCTTCCTTTGTTCCCCTTCTTCCTCTCTCTCCCATCTTTCTATCCCCTCTTCCCACTCCCCCAGTGTGGGCCAACCGGACGCCTTTCGGGTCAACCTCTCTGCATTTCTTTATTTCCCTTTTCCTTGCTTCCTTCCTAACCTACAATGGCAAAATTAGCTGTAATAGTCCTCACAGGATCACTCTAAACTTGAGAAATATAGTGTTCTGAGCGATCTGGTAAAGAGTCATAATTGAAACATTTTTTTAGGTTCTTGGTTGTTTTGTTCGTTCTAAGAAGTGCACACTATCGCTTCTTTGTGTGCCTTGTATAGGTGACTTGAATTGGCAGCTGTGCGCTTGTCTAGTGAAAAGAGTGAAATCTCTCATACGGCAGAGGATCAAGAACTTTCCTTTTGCCGCCCCCGAGCAAAGTACATAGTTCGCCAAAGTGAGAAGCATCTCCAACAAAAGTGCCTCGTGTGCTTTGAGAAGTTCCCAACACCGCTTCCAATTTCAATACTTGTGTATTTGAACTTGCCATGCCTACTTTCGTATAGCTGACGGTGTCTAATATAAGAGCACCCACAATCTGTCATTGCAAACTGCGGGGAATTGTTCTTCTGCTTTATACATAAGAGAGAAAAATCTTCAATTCCTTTGTCTCTAAATGAAGTGAACGATTACTCCTAGCTATGTTCTGCTGCTTACAAAACATGCGCGTGAAGTACAGGCCCCAGCTTCACAACATATGTCTGGTTTTCTTGGTTTTTGAAGCTTATATCAGTAAATATGGCTCAAAAGGACAGAAAGCTGAGCGAGTTGGTAAGGGTCCATAATGAAAAGAGCAGGTGTGCAAAACACGGACATGAGGGGGGAGAAGTGGACAACACTAATGCTGACTATCAATTGAAGCAGAGCACAAAAGCGAAAAAGAAGGAAGACAAACAACTTATCTGTGCATGCTCAGGAATGGTAGCACCACCGGTCAAATGGTTACACATGCCGGTCTACACAAGAACAAGTGTTAAGGCATTCTATCACTTCTCTGTTTAAGCTAATCGACTGATGCTGATATGCCAGGCCTTAAAAATTAAGTGCTTTTCTTCATTCTTATGTCTGTACAGAATCATGCGCTCGTCTAACTTGGGCGGGCAGTTACAGTCCTGGCAATGCAACGATAGACTAGACGGCGTTCAACCTGATAGCGACCTTTATGTTCAATTAATCTCTGATTAATACAACGCGCTGTTCGACCTAGATAGAACCGCCCGCAGCTCAAAGGAATCTTATAAACCACACCCATGTGACAGTAAAATTATTGTTGGTAGTGTGCTTAACCTGACAAATATCTGCTTTTTTCCTTGCAGCAATTATTTTTTCTGTGCATGGCAGCACAAATCTTTCCTAACTTATTGGGAGCCATAAACACAATGTTAACCCCAAATCTACTTCCACTTTCTTAAGCCTGTGCATAACTGTGTGGATCTACGGAATACTCATGACTCTTTTCCTGCTATTACTACTTTCTGCTATGGCACGCATTCTGGTTAAAACCAACTTCTTTAGGGGTTCAGCTACAGTGGCTACAGCTAAGCTAGGGCAACCAGCTTCTAAAAGATGCTTGACCTGCGCATTAAAGCTTTTGTTCAATTGGTGCACACAAGATTTTTTTAAGGATGACTTTAGACATGACACGGCTATTATGTTTTTTACTACTTTTGAACGCTTGAAGTGAAAGTTCAACAACAGCTTAGAAGCTGTAGGGGAGCACACGTGGTCTTTCTCAAATGTCAGTGATATCTAGAAATTGTATTATGTTTCCCTGAGACAGTTCTTTTGTAGATCTTTCGCCATCTCTATCAACTTTAAATTGTCTGCTAAATGGGTGACGACAGATTCAAAATCATCCTCGCTGCAAGAAATCAAGTAAGCATCAGCATAATGACGTACCCTAATGACGTGCTCACCTAAGGCCTCCTTTAAGCTGCTATCAAACTTGCTCAAGCAAAGATCATTAAGAATAGGGGGCAACCTTTAGACCTATACAAATCCCCGATTTCTGCAGAAATATGGCTTCAATAAAATGTTCAGCTGGGCAAGTTGTTTATACTTCAAAGAATAAAGTTTATTCCTCCTCCTCCAATAAAAACAGCTTTTTTCAAACTAGACAGAGATGCAGTAAGGACCTAAGCAAGTGTAAACTTTCAACTGACTTGATTTTTTGTCGCTGTCAATACATACACGCACTCGCTTATCTTCAAATAATGCTAATCACATTGTCATGGTCAGCAGATCACAACAAGCTGCACAAGAGCCTCATTTCACTATGCAATAAAGAAATTGACGTGTCACACAATCATCCCCTCTTAATGGGATATAAAATAAAAAGCTTCTAGCAGTTTGTCGGCAGTGGTATCACAGCTTTTGCCCAAAATCTTCGTGCCTTGGACATTTGGAGCACACATCCAATGAACAAAGTAGTTAAAGATTGTGCTCATCCATGTCTTCACAGCATCCTTCTCTAGTTTGTGCATACCCATTTCCACTGCAAATGTGGCTTCACTGCCACATTGCAGCCACTTCTTAACAAGAGAAAAATGTTTGACTATGAGTTAACAAAATGGGAAAGGACAAGGGCTTGTTTTTATTGTTAGACACAACCTCATGAAGCTAACAGACAAAGATGCCTAGGAAGGCATAAGGGAAGCTATTTGTAGCTTTTATCTGTAGTGTAGCAGTTGTGACATAAATGGAAAGGCATTAAAGTGGACGAAAAAACACCAGCCATCAGTGAGGACCTGAAAGCTCCCACCCTTGTAGAACAGCGTCCGATGCTCTACCAACTGAGCTACAGCGGCGGTCGTTCCAACATCCCCTTATTGAGTATTTCTGTACATTTCTAAGTACATGGAGTTGACATTCACTGTTTGGAAAAGCCACAAAGCACGTGAAAGGGCTTCTATTTAGCTTCTGCTATGACAATCTCTCTATGAATCATCCTGAAGAGTTTCATGAATCATCCTGAAGAGTTTTCATGCGGCTTCTCTAGTGAAAGAGTATGCCAGTACTGCACGGTGTCAGCACAACCAGCAAACTTGATGGGCGAGGTAATGTGCCAGGCACGTCTTCAAGAAACTTCTGTTAACAGCCTTGTGAACAGGCATGTTTATGGAGTAAATTTGAGGTATCTGCCCTCCTTCAAATGCCATACTTCTTGGTAACATGTGAGCAACTGCCACCAGATATATTGCATGAAATTCTGAAAGGAAAACAGAGCTTAATGCTACTTATGCCACATACCTGTCACTTTTGTCCAGTGGCTGAGTTTATAGGCAAGGTATCAAGTAAATATCCTCATTCCAGTATGACCCCAGTGGCTCCAGAAACAAACCAGTGCAGATGAGCATGCCATTTATGATGAGCAATGCCAAACTTCCAGGGCACAGCATCAATAAAATGGTGCTTGTTGTGAGTTCTGCCTTGATTTCTAGGAGGTAAAATTCCTGAAAACAATGATGGCTGGGACACACTACTACAGTTGAACCCCTTCTTAACAGACATGCACCAGGGAGCAGTTTCTGTACCTTATGTGAGGAGTCTCTCATAAGCAGGGTGCCATGCTTTCATTTTCTGATCAACCTTTATATCGATATAGGCACACAACGACCATGAAAGAAGTCTATGGCCTGTTGTAAATGGTACCATTTGCCTCAATGTTAAATGATTTGCTTGGTAGACTCTGTCAATCAGAATAGTAATCATTACTTGGTTACTATTTCCTTGTTTCCACAACAAATTAACTGCTCATAGCAGCACACAGCGCTGCATTTAGAGTTTAAATACCTGTTAGGAAGATGGCTGAACAAAATTTAAGGTTATTTTGTTTTTTATGATACCGAGCAGTGTGTATGTTACAAAAGAGGTGCACCTAATGAGAGAGATGAGGCAGCCAACTATGCGAATAATTGGCATAATTTATATCCAAATGTCTCTTACATCAGTGTCTCGTTTACAAGGGTTACAGCGTAAAGCAGCAGTGGTGAATAGAAAGTCTCCGCTCCTCAAATTCCTTCCAGTCAGCTTGACTACTTGGTAGTACTCGTACAGATATTTATAACAAAATTTTCTAAAACATGCACTAGTGTAGTCATTACAAAATTTAATCCTATAGTTCATCAGTAATGATAAAATTAGACCTATAGTTCATTATGCAAGCTTTACTCTTAAAGTAGGGCCGTTGAAACTTTTGGTCAATTCGATGTAAAGCCATAGATCAGTATTTTCGAAAACCTGCAATGGCACGCTTGCATTGCACCACCAGTTTAAGCCGAGTTATCAACTGCACACCTTCCTGCTTCTGAAAGTTCTTATAGAGGACAAAGCAACCCCATTGTCTAGAGCGCACAACCACAGTGTAAAAAGAGGCCCTGCCAAATATGTCTTTTAAAGTGGAGCATACAACTCAACTCAGCTCTTACAGGTGCATTGCTGTCCTTGTTGAGAAAAATATGGAATCTGAAGGGTTCAATGAAATTGAAGCTTTGTCATGAATGGAAGGATTCATATTTTAGCCAGCAATCTAATAGTACACTGCTTTTATTGCACAGTTACGTTACAGTAATAAAGGTGTCAGGTTTTAATGCACGCTCCTGCAGATAAATACATATACATGATGACAGCAGCATTGTTTCCAAATGGTGGATCATGTGAGAAGACGGTTTCACTGCAATATCACGATATCATTTCAACAATGAACTTGTTCAACAATATGTTGTAGTAGTTTACTACGAAAAAGAAGAATGTGCTGTACGCAGCTTTTACTAATTGTCATTTAATGATCCTGTCAATATTTCATTTGATACTTACACTATTATGGCATTGCAAATGGCCGTGTACCAGATGTTGAAACTACAGTGCTGTGTAGCATGTTGTACAGTTAGTTACGTTGTATTGTTCCGTTTTTCTTGTGTGTGTGTGTGTAACAAAATTCTTATTGTGTCATACCTTAATTCTTGCATATATTAGGTGCGTCTGCGTCTATGCTCTGTTATTTTTACTGCATCGCCTCACCCTTTTTTTCTTCTGTGTGTGCATAACACAATTTTTATTGTGTCATACCATCCCACATATATTAGGCTGTGCTCTATTATTTGGACTGCATCCTCTCATTATTGAGTAAGCTTGAAATGCAGTAAGCCTACAGTCTGAGCTTTATTAATTTATTCTATAAGCTTGGAAAGGCGCTACCAGGCTCGTAGCTAGGGGGGTGCCCTAGGGGCCAAGGCGCCTGCCGAAATTTTGGTTCGGGGTTGTGTTGACAACATAGTGTATTGCTAATAATAAAATTTAAGTGCATTAATAACATTGCATTTAAAAGTATCTTATTAGACATACTGATATTTTTACTCAAACTTTATAATAATAATAATAAGAAGAAGAAGAAGAAGAAGAAGGTTTTTTCTCAAATAGTCAAGGCTTTCAGCAGGTGGACACCTTCCAAAAAAAATTCCTGCCTATGGGCCAGAAGCTATGTATTGTTACCCATTGGCTGAACAAAAACTAAAAATACCGTTTACAATGCAGAAGCTTGGTCTTCCTCAATTACGGGTGGAGCTGAAACCATACATGGTTAAAGTGAATGCACCACAGTCAGGCTCAGCCCCAAAATACACCTTCAATATCACGTACACTGGAATGAGGATCTACCATTGCCGGACTCAGTTGAGCTATTTTGAACTAGACATGTGTTGCTATGTAGAGCATACTAAGACAAGACCAAGGGTATCAAATGCCCCTCCCTCAAACTTGTAGACTTACTCGTTCCAACTTGCACTGGTTGAACTTGGGTTCAGAAATAATTTTTATTTATTTATTTATTTATAAAATACTGCAGGAACATTCAGGGCCCAAGCAGGAGTGGATACATACATAGGTAATAATAATAAGCATTGAAACAACGAAATATACATACTCTTACATATACATACTCTAAACGCCATGTACACTTAAAAAGAAATATAAACATACACTTAAACGACTTACATATACAAAAATAGGAGAAAAACAAAAAGTAAAACGACTGATAGGTAGAACAACTACAACAATGTGCTCTATGCCTATAAGCAATAAAGTAAGTGCCGACACAAAAATACTGCAGCCTATGATCGCCTATGCACAACATCGCCATGCACAACTTTTTTGATCGCCTATGCACAACAAGGTACACCACAAATCACAAAAATAAAAATGATAATATTATGTCCTATTTTACCATTTGTTCTATGAGCTCGGCGCTATGTAGCCATGTCGATGGGAGTGCGTTCCACTCATTTATCATGCGCGGAAAAAAGGAAAATTTGAAAGCATTAGTTTTGGTGCTGAACGGTGTTAGGCATTCAGCATGACGGTGCCTAGTTTGTCGGGTTCAAAGGGGCGATATATAATCTTCTGGTTTTAACGCTAGTTTTCTATGCTTCAGCTGAAAAAGAAACTTTAATCTCTGTACCTTCCGCCGAAGTTGCAATGTTTGAATACCGTGTTGACTCATTAAAGTGGTTGGGGAGTCAGTCTGCCGATACTCTGAATAAATAAACCGTATAGCTTTCCGCTGAATCCTTTCGAGTGCATCGATGTGTTTTTTCGTGTGTGGATCCCAAACTATAGCGGCGTATTCAAGCTTCGGTCTAATAAGTGATAAGTATGCTAATTGTTTTGCCTCAGCTGGTGCTTGTTTTAACTTATGTCTGAGAAGACAGAGTTTTCGGAAGGAGGATGCACAAATGTTCGATATGTGCGAATTCCATTTCAGCGTATTTGTCATAGTTATCCCTAGATATTTGTAGTTTGTAACTTCAATGAGTGGAATGGATTCAAGCGAGTACGGAAAGGCAAGACACTGGCTTTTTCTTGGGCGTTAAGAACCATGTCCCATCGCTCACACCATTTATGAATTTTTTGCAAATTAAAATTAAGGAGTACTTGATCCTCAGGACATTTAATTTCATTAAATAATACACAATCATCAGCAAAAAGTCGAATACAAATTGGTTCACTAATTTCATCAACGATATCATTTATGTATAGAGAAAACAACAAGGGACCAAGCACACTTCCTTGTGGTACACCCGATGTCACTGGTAACTGCCGCGAGCAATGGCCATCGATACTTACAAATTGTACTCTGTCACTTAAATATGCTGTAACCCATGAGACTATGAAATCTGGTAATCCTACAGCCCGTAGCTTTAAAATTAGTTTTGCATGGCATACAAGATCAAAAGCCTTCTTAAAGTCGAGGAAAATAACGTCAACCTGTCCTGACTTGTCTAGAACCGAGGCGAAGCTATGTATGATTGTTGTCAACTGGGTCACTGTAGACAGCCCCTTTCTAAAACCATGCTGAAACTGGGTTATTGTGTTATTGTCAGTTAATAACTTGTTTATGCAATTTGCGATGACATGCTCCAGCATTGTGCAACTTGACGATGTCAGTGATATTGGTCGATAGTTTGTTAATAACATGTTGTCTCCTTTCTTTAAGACGGGAACGATTCGAGCTGTTTTCCAGTCAATAGGAATCTTAGCTGATGACAGGGAAACACGGAAAATAACAACAAGGAATTTCGCAAGCACTTCGGCATACCGACGAAGAAAGGGGTTCGGTATATTGTCAGGCCCAGGTGATGACATCGTCTTTAAATTTAACAACATGGAAACAACACCGGCCTCTGAAATGGGGGTAGAATTTTCATGCTCGTTTTTATGGCTCTGACGTAACTGCTCAGTTTGACTGCAAAAAACGCTATGAAAGTAATCATTGAACCTTTCAGCTATGCTACACTTATCATCGATTGGTACACCATCGCACATAATTCCATCAACTGCCTTTTTCTGTGAAGAAAAGTATCGCGAATACTTCTCAGGAGAGTTTTTAATAAAATTAGGAAGTGTGTAGGTGAAATAATGTTGCTTAGCATTATAGATTGCCTCGTTCAACCTTAATAAGGTGATTTCCACTGCTTTAGTATTTCCTTTAGCTCGCTTTAATCTTTTAAACTTTCTTTTCAGATGTAAAATATCTCTTGTTATCCAAGGATTATTCATGCGTGTTTTTTTAATTTTGTTCGGCACGAAATTATCAAGACAGAACGTGCATAGGCTCTTAAATGAGTTCCACAGTACCTCTACATCATGCCCCTGAAAATTGTCTAGGTTGTGAAGTAAATAATCCACAATACTTTCGTCTCTAGCACGAGAGAAGTCTTTAATGGTAACCGGAGTGCTAATTGCTTTTTCTACCTCGAAGGAACACGTAAGACACGCCATACGGTGGTCAGAGATACCTTCTTCTACAGATATATTGTAATTTTCAACCGAACGGCTAATAAAGACAAGATCCAATAAAGACGCAGTATTATTTTGGATGCGAGTCGGTTGATTTACAATCTGGTGAACGTTAGCACTCAGCATTATGTCGGCCACATAATCAACATGGTCACGGGTAGCACTAATTGAGTATGGGCGATTCCAATCTATGTTTGGAAGGTTGAAATCGCCTGTTATAATGACTCTGTCATCCTGAAAGCGTGCCACATGATCACACAGACGATGCCAAAATTCATGAGGTGAATCGGGTGCCCGATAAACCGCAATCAGAACTATAGAGTGCTGCCTGCATGATATCTTAAGCGTAATACTTTCGTGATTATCAATTTGGAGCGTAAGTAAAGCCGGTATATTTCTTTTCACAAGTACGGCAACTCCCCCTCCACGTGAACATCTGTCCTTTCGAAAAACTTGATAGGATGGTGGAAAAACACTTGCATCATCAATATCACTGTGTAACCATGTTTCAGTAATTACAACCACCACTGGGGGTATAACGTAGAAGGATCGATTCGAGTTGCGTAGTTTTGTTTACGATGCTGCGCGCATTTATATTCAGGAGTCGAAGGTCAGAGTATTCAGACTGGTGACGTCACTTTTTAGAGAACCTTTGTTCTCGGTTTGGCACTTTTATTCGACTGTTGTTGCTATCATCCCAATAATACAAATCACCATCGATTCTCAATTTATCGTGAACAAGGGTTACTTTCTTGCCTTGTTCCTTTTCGTTTTTGGCACTGTTCCACAACAGCTTACGTTTCCACAGTGTGTTACGCGAGTAGTCATTCTGTATGACTATTTTCGTTCCTTTGAGCTTGTGTGCGTTTTTAAGAACAAGTTCTTTTTCATTATAATCCTGAAAATATACTATCACAGGTCTTTGTTTACCGGGTTTACCGAGACGATGGATCCGGCCCACTGTATTGCCAGAGGTATTTAACTTTTCGCAGAATATCTCTGTAATGACTTTCCGTTTCAGATCCTGATCTGTCTCTTTTGGATTTTCCGGTACACCAAAGACAACGAGGTTAGAACGTCTGCTTCTGTCCTCGAGGTCAACGACCTTCTCACTAAGAAAACTAACAGCTTTTTCCAGTTCATCAATGCGGGCAGTTCTTCTTTCCAATTCAGTGAACCGGTGGTTAAATTCTGTAAACAAGTCCTGCAAATTGGTCCGTTGGGTTCTCAGTGCTGCTACTTCGGCTACTAACGTGTTCTGGCCTTCAAGCAACTGTTTTAGCATCTCCTGAGTAGTTGGGCCGGGATTTGCCTCCACATCCCCGCACAGAAGCAGCATGCACACGCAAAACACCTCGCGAGCAATGTCAATGCACATCGTGGGGGACGGCATGACCATAAGACTACGAAAGTCACTCTTAATAGTACAATAAGTTTCACCAACCTGCGCGAACCAAAAAAGGTGCTCGTAAGGCAACATGCCGAGGGTCGGTCTGCCGTCCCCACTGAAGTGAAAATTCTGCAGTGCGGTATTTATAGGTAGTCGATGTGACGTGTAGATCCCAGGTGGCGCATCTTCGATGCCGTCACGCGCCCAGTGCTGATAGCGGGAAGATGTCACTGGCGTTCCTTGGTCATAGCTGCACGTGTTGAAATTGTTGTTGTAGACGGGCGGACCCAGCTGCGCGGCACTTCCAACATGGAAGAGGAAAGCCTGCGCGAACCAAAAAAGGTGCTCGTAAGGCAACATGCCGAGGGTCGGTCTGCCGTCCCCACTGAAGTGAAAATTCTGCAGTGCGGTATTTATAGGTAGTCGATGTGACGTGTAGATCCCAGGTGGCGCATCTTCGATGCCGTCACGCGCCCAGTGCTGATAGCGGGAAGATGTCACTGGCGTTCCTTGGTTATAGCTGCACGTGTTGAAATTGTTGTTGTAGACGGGCGGACCCAGCTGCGCGGCACTTCCAACATGGAAGAGGAAAGCCTGCGCGAACCAAAAAAGGTGCTCGTAAGGCAACATGCCGAGGGTCGGTCTGCTGTCCCCACTAATACCTCATCGGAGACTCAATCTTGAGAAAAAATAACTGCTAGTATCTTTATGTTATTCTTTTAGTGTTGCCAAAGCGTCCATAAATACATTCTTCCAAAGTTTCCTTGTACCTTAATTATTGCCCTTTCTTTTTTAGCCTTGCTTGTGCTGCAGTGTATTGCAAACAATGTAAGAACTACGAATGATAAATGCTTCCAGCATTGTCAACCATTATAATGGTCTGTAACTGCACCAAATTCTATGCTGCTTGGGTAATTATTCAAGGCACATTGATTGACCTTTTCTCTGCAAAGATCTCAAATGTTTATCTGGCAGGTCCACTGGTAGGTCTTGACGAACAATGCATGGCTATAGACACCAATAAAATCTCAAGTAGAAGTCTTTACACGTGCACTCCAACCCTACTACAAATGGGTGCCTATGTGTGTACTTATTCATCATAAAGCTCTTATTGCATTGTGAAGACAAAGAACTTAACTTTGGCCCTACAAATACTAAGAGAAATAGTGGATGCCATTGCTAAGTTTCTGAGTAAAACTGAGTAAACTGACTGCAGTCACAGTGAAGTCAGGCATTGAAACTCTTGGTGACATAGAGAAAAAAGGAAACCTTAGCACAAACTGTTGTTGCCCAAACAGTGAGATATTCTGTGTTTGGATCATATCACAGCCCTGCAATTGTCAGTGATGCACCATTGTAATTGATGAAGCTGTCAGTATAGAAGACCAGAAACACGGTTCCTGAATGAATGATTTAGAAGACAGAACATGTTGCTCTTTGAAATATTAGACAGCCTAAATAAAACATGGGTTCATTTAGAAGGCATTGTTCATAATGCCTTCCAGAAACACAAACAGTTCCTGAATTAATGATTTAGAAGACAGAACATATTGCTCTTTGAAATATTACACAGCCTATATAAAACATGGGTTCATTTGGATGGCATTGTTCATAATGCCTTCTCTAGTCACCTTAGACTACACATTTCTGACCAGGAAGTTTCTCAAACGCACAGGTTAGGATTGCTCATGGGCAAAAGAGACTTGACCAGTTATGATCAAATATCGACAATCTAAATGCAGGTGTCTTGGCAGAGAAACATAGTATATAAGCTTGAGAGGACTGCACAAACAGCTAGCGGGTATTTTGCAGAGCTATAAAAGACTTGAGGAGGAGAATAAAAGTATTTGCAAGGACAACTGGGAAGGCATACTCACTTTAAATGTATGAACTTTAATGAAATGCCTACATTTATGGTCCAGTGATCAACCAACAAGTTGTTTATGTGCAAAACTGAATTACCGTGAACAGCCAATACGCGGATTAGCATGGTCACTGTATCTGCACAGGCTGGGCAATATCACAGCTATGTCTCTCTGCATTGTTAGCAAGAAATGCCCCTTTTGTTTTTCTTTCCACATAAGTGCGTTATGTCTTCTGCTATTCATTCCTTTGCCAGTGATGCTGTTAGCTTCATGGAGACTCGGTTTCCTGCAAATGTTACAACTGAAGAATTTGTGGACTGTGAAACAGGCTACGATTTTTATCGTAACCATAGTTACCAATCTAGTAATGGTGCTGGCAGTAGCTTATGCTCTTGCTTCCCATCTTGTTCCATTTGTGTCCTCACTTGAGTGGGTGTGCATACGTGGTTCAATTATTAGCAGCATGTTTAGATGCTAAGGAAAGAACCCATGGCCCTGACAAAGACATATCCACTTGTTGAAACATTGGCTGTAACGACATTCTCTGTTCAACTATATTTTTTACTGAATATGAGCCTTCATTGTTCCTTAAACGTCTCTTGTTCTTTCTGTTTATTTTTAATTTATTTTTCATTTATTTATCAAAATTTTTATCCCTTCTCTCTGATCATCTGGCTTGTTTGTGTTGTACCTTGCCACTTTTCAGGTTGGCTGAGGCCATAACATAATAAAAAGGTTAAAGAGGGAAAGCTCATAACGCTTTCAACCTTGATTGTCTTGCTTTCCTCGTCAGACACAGGCTCGCATCAATCATGCTTGCATAACACAAACATTTTGGTGAAACTAGTAACTCTTCCAGCACTCCTACAGACCTTTCCACTGGAGCCCTCCTGGGCACTTCCATGAAGTGCCGCTAGCAATGTCTAGCAGAGGCACCATCTTAGGCTGTTTGCTTTTCGGACTTTTCCTCCAGGCACGTGCATTTCTTGTGTGTGTGTCAGCAACATCTTGGTTTTGCACTTTGTAAAGATTGTGGAACCATTATGTAAGTTCATTTGTGAGTGTGTGGTACTTGGTTTATTGGCAGGACAGTTGCAAATGGCAATGTTCTGCATGCTCTTGCATGGCGGAGTCGGAACCAGCGGGGCTGGCTGGTAGCAGTAAAACAGGAAAACTGCAGACCATGTCTCCTCTATTCAGTTTGAGTTACTGTTTTAAGATGACTTACCTCATAATAGGAATACTGGTGATTTTGCTAACAATGGTCCCACTCACTAAGAAGGAAGCCTTAATGCAATTAAAGTTAGCTGAAATGAGGAGAGTGCCAAAGTTATGGTAAATTATCAGAAAAAAGTGGGTACCCTGAGAAATCAGTGACCAATCATGTATCACGATATATGAAACGATCCCCAAATTCATTGCAGACATGACTAAGGTATAATTAGCGTGATAGCCAAGCTTTGAGTCATGCTCATGACCATGACTATGAAAGTCGGTTGCCAGTCAAGAAATCAAAGGTTGAAAATTAGTTTCCAAGATACAAAAGCTAGATTACAGTGGTTGCAATAATGAGGGTGCACCATAATAATGACCCAGTCATGATTAAAGAATGCTTTGATTTGTCGAAGCGTGACAATGATGCACAATAAAAAGAAAAACTTGAAACTGTAGAAAGGTGGTCGAGATGGGTGTCATTTGTAAGGTGCATGTCGAAGTATGTGATATTGACCATAATCACGTTCATGGCATGACATGAGCACGACTTTGCGAAATAAAGGTACTGGAAGGGGGTCGAGATGGGTGTCAAAAGAACGGCGCTTCTCAAAGAATATGGTATTGGTAGTAGTCATGTTCATGACGGCACAACATGCTCATGTCATGATGATGACTCTGCAAAAATAAAACTACCGGAAGGGTCGAGATGGGTGTCACATGAAAATATAGGTCGAGAAATATGTGCTAACCACAGTGATCCACTGTCCCTTCAGGTCTGCATCAGCCGGAAATCTATGCGAGAAAGAGATTTCGCAGCCACACTCCTCTTGTGCAAAGTTGTGCACATGCTGCACAGTTGTTTATAAGCAGAATTTCTTTTCTTTTTGTTGTAGATGCAACTGTAAACACAGTTATGCCCTGTCAGTAGACTTAAAGCGCACTAGTGAGCGAAAAACAGCGCATGCATCATACAAACACAGCAACATGTGCAGGCTGCTCCACGGCCACAAAGAGCCCAAAGGGAGGTGTGGCCCAGATGGCTCGGAGACCTCCCTCCCGTGCTATAGCAGACGACAAGTTGGCTCCTAGCTCGGCATTCCGAGAGTGCTGCTGGAAATTTCTATACTGCTATATTGATGTTGAGTATTCCTATGCTGAGAAGCCAGCTGCCTACAAGATGCTTCAAAATAATAATAATAATAATAATAATAATAATAATAATAATAATAATAATAATAATAATAATAATTATTATTATTATTATTATTATTATTATTATTATTATTATTATTATTATTATTATTATTATTATTATTATTTTTAATAACTTGAAAGTACGTCAATCCCACTGAATCAAGCTATGCTTCGGACATGAATAATTTTTATACTGAGGTAGTATTTCGTATGAATGCAACCAGGGTCCTCAGCTAAAGAGATTATTGGCTCATGCAAATCATGAGGACAAAGAAAAAGTTAAAGGTGGAGTACATTCTGTTGTCCTTGTCTTTTACTTGTACTGTTAATATGTTAATTGCTGAGGAGATACCAGCTATCCAAAATAAACACTGTGATTCTTGTATACATTTTGGTTGGATAGATTAATAGCTATACGGTAGTGCTTCAGACAGTGCAATGACAGCTGCTATGCACTGTCTGGGTAGTATTAGGCTTTTATATCCTCGTTTCCCTCTAGTTGTTCTGCATTTACAGAGTGCATCATTTACATAAAATAAAATAAATGTAGAGCTGCTTGGCATGTTCTTCATACAATTACCCAATTACTCAAGGTAGCATCACCTTCACATTGTTTTGCAGTGCACAGAAAAAAATTAGGCAAAAAGCTCTATAACTGTCGCTATTGTTTGGTGCCCAAGGAAAGAGTGAAAGAAAAAATTTCACACTTGCAGGGTGGTAGATGACTAAACGTGACTTTATGCTCAGATATAATGCCTGCTTACTACATATGTGTTTGTATTTCTAAATGAAGACATACTGGTGGTGAAATTTGATACAGTCATATATGATGACATAAACAGCTCTATTTACAATTTCTTCTATGAAGCACTACCTACCTGTCACAGCCTTATAAAAGTAAGGTTCAGGGAAATAGAGAAATGAAGCAGAGAGGCAACATGATCAGCAAAGTACAAAAGTACATGCTTGGTTATAAAGGGGTAATAAGAGATAAGGTATAGATAAGAAGAAGAATGGAAGAAATCAGGGAAGGTAAAGTTAATGTGAATAAATAAAGAACACAAAGCTGACTGTTCACATTTGTTCCTGAAGCCCATTTGACTTCAGGAGACATAATTTGGCTTTTGTGGCTTAAGGTTCCAAGCACTTTTTTTTTCTGAAAGTGGCCTTATCAAGGCACCCGTGTTTGGCTTCTAGAGCACATCTTTGAATTTTGAGGATGGGCTAGCTGCGAAAAAGGCACTTGTCTCTGTCTCGTCACAGCCACAGTAGGTGCGTGCTAAATGTATCGCTGGCCTTTCTATGAAGGATAAATTAGCCATCATATGTGTTGCACAACCAACCACACGTAACACATAAAGGTTGCGTCAGGATCGGTAGAGTCATGGTGGCAAATGTAGTGTAAATTAGGGTTTCAAGTTTCAAGTTTATTTCGCATTTCCTTTTTTACAGGAAAAAAAAACGCAAGGGCAAGGAACAAAAAGCTGCAAAACAGCAGCTTGACGAAGTTCCTGCCCCCTTGGTTTGGCGACAAAACATACAGCATATATACAAATGGAGGGGACAAAAAAGAAAATACATATTCACACACTTCTATGTCCACATATCCATGTACACACAACATCTGAACACTTTCCCATTTATACACACAAAATATCTACAGCTACTCACATACAACAGTTTTCATACATACATACAAAAAATGTATACAGTAATGTGCGCACATATAAACTTAGTCGATGCAGGAGTGATTAATGCGCACATACATAAAAATACTTAATAAGGGTTTAATATCGAAATTGACACTGTTGGGCTGAACGAGACAGGCAAAAAATATAGATAGACAAATACACAGATAAAGTAAGGAGTACGAAAAGAAAAAGCTAAAACAAAAAAGGATAGAAAACATGAACGTGAAATCGGCAAATATTATTCATATAATTGTACCCTTATTTAATAGGTTTGATTTTAACGCCTTTTTTGTAAGAGTGCTCAACTCGGTTTTTGAGGAATACAACATATTTAATACCCAAGGCACTTGGTACTGCAATCGACATGAGCCGTAATTTGTTCTTGAAAATGGCAAAACCCAGTGATTTCGTTTTCTGAATTCATATAATGGTTCCTGTGACACAACTAGCGGGTCTTGAGGAAACCCGGTGAATTACATCGTAGAAGTGTAGTGTGGAAAGTGAGTGACTGAACTTGCCCTGCGCAATTCCTTCTAAAAAGGAGTATAGGCCCTGAATCTTGATTAGCTGAGCACGCACAGCTTCATTAACACTGTTGTCCTGACTAAACTGTAAATGGATGGCAACTATTGAGACAAGACGTTGTGTCAGTTAAGGAGTGCTTGGTTGAAATATGGTGCTTTATTTCATATCAACAGCTGTTCATGCAGTCTATGACATAAGGCAAACGTTAGTGTTGTAAGGCTGGCTGGAAGTCGAATATAATGGAAGAATGATTGATAAATATGAATGATAAATATGTACTTGAGTGCACGTTGGAGCACTGCAAGTTCTACAGCTGTTGACAGTGTAGCGCGAGACATTGTGCGTGTCGACTGTAACTGTAGAGATATGGCATGAGAAGGCATAACCACTGCTCTCTTCGAGTCAACCATATAAAATTTGCATGTGGTCATGTTGTTTAGAGAAAGAGAAGCAGTCTCTTATTGTTAACTGAAGCTGCAGCCGGGAGGTTATGCTATGAAAAATTCTGAAATTTCTTTGGGCAGTGCTTGTACATAGTTAAAAAAATGCATGTATGAAGTGCATACATGCATATATTAAGGCACGTACTACATAGTGCCCCCAGCGGAGGACCCTGCCAATAAACAGTTTTGGAAGTAGCTGTACGTGCGTGCGTCCGATGTGCACCGCTCACCAACAAACTCATTCGTGCGAATGCACGGGTGTGCGCACATGCTCGCGTGTCGACCACAATACGCATCTGACAGTCATATGGTTAGCAGAGAGACAAAAAAAAAAGTAACATGCACTCGCGTTCAGCCTTCGGCGCTGTCGCTGTTTTGCTCGTGAGTCAGGGTGGACCGCTGACGGGCTGGCTGGTGCGCCCGTCGCCGTCACCGACGCCGATGCTAATAAATACATTACTTCGTCGTGGAAGCGGTAATATGATCACTGCTAGACATAACAGCTGGAAAAAAGGATGAAAAAAAAACAACGCTCCACAGGACTGAGACACTGCTGCTTTGAAACACCACTGCGCCCTCCCAACCACTACGCCACTTCAGCCGTTTCGAAAACCCAAATTTATTTCTTCAAAGTTTGAAGCACGATAAAACATAGCGCTAATACTCCACGCATACACGCATGCGAATGGACATACCAGCGCGCACTCGCGCTGTCGCGCACACAGTACATAAGTAGGCAGTGGCATGAGTGCCTGCATGACGGGCGCGACAGGGCAGGCGGCCGCCAACGCTCATAGTTTAATTTCCAAAAAAAGAAAAGAAAAAATTCTGTAATCGGTAAACCTCGTTGTTGTGATTACCCGACGTGACATCAGTTGCGAGACGCTCAGTGCAATTGGCAGAAGGCAGAACTGCATGCACATATCTATTTTTCTGTATAAATGGAAATGCACATCGTTTCTTCTCGGAGCACACAGCTGTCTCTCACTCCAGCGAGGTTTATTTACGTCATTACGGTGTCAAGCGGGCACTCATATCTAGTAAATATACGTACGGTGCGGTGCACACACGAACGGCACGACAAACCAACATCGCGAACAGTCAGACTAAATGCTGTCGTTCGTCCCTTCAACAAGCGTCACCCGAAACGTGGCGTAAACAATTTAGTCCTCGAGTTTGCACACGGCACGCACTTCCCCATAGTTGCTCCCTTGCGGAATAACTTTTAGTCAAAGTGGCCTATCGGTCCCCGTTAGTCCAGTTTTGAGTAAATTTGCCTTAGAGTGAGGCCTACGGGAGAAAGAAAGGCGAACTCCTTCAAAAACCGATCACATGCGATCGCACCGGCATATCACATCAAGGTGTCAGCCGAGACGACTCACGAGCGCCTTGGCACAATCTAGAGCAAGAGCCGTTGAAAGGCACCATGAACCCACCTCAATCCTTTGGCTTCTGTATGGGCAATTATACACACGCGAAACAAGACATTTAGGTAAAGAGAAGCGAAAACCGAAACAAGGAAGGCTGTGCAGCTCTTGGAGACCGCCCTGAAACCCGCGGATTATGGCCTATTTCAGAAAGCAACACTGTACATCAGAGCAGCAGCCCGTCGCGGAATGCAATAACTTGACCGAAAGGACACTTCAGCGTGTGTGCTCTGACTGATATTTCGAAGAAGGCGTACTTTTTTGCCGTACAACGTGTCTTACGCTAATGAATCTATTATTAACCTCGAACACAGACGAGCAACACGCGCTTGCATTGAAGCACAGCCTCGACTTGCTCAAGTAAGTCAGGTCTGGTCAGGTCGAGCGTCTATGAAACGCGAAAGCAGACTTGGACGGTTTCAAGTCCGCTTCGTGCTTCGGGCCGACTTCCGCAAGTCCAGGCGCGATTCAAGTTACATCTCTGCATACGGGGGTTAGCGTCCTTCTGAACGAGTTAAGCAGGAAGCATGAACGTGTACATGCAGAGCTGCAGCGATATCGTCTAGCGGTATGTGATTGCGAGCATGACGGAAAACAGCAGACGTTTCTCGCTTGAAATACGCTTTTTTTATGTGCGTAAAAAATAAACCTTTTGTTGTCATGAACACGCAAGTAATCATGCGAAGGAGGCGATACGTTTGAGTATTAAAGGGGCCTTGAAACCATATTTTACTCGCTGAGTTTTGCATAGGGAAACGGGTTCTTCGTATTGTTCTGAGGTAAATGCAAAAATAATTTTTGAGATCGAAGCAGGCAAACGCCCAAGTTATTCAACTTACAAATTCAAAATAAAAGCAGACGACAGATATCGGCATCGGGAGACGTGCACGCTGCTCCCAATCAAAACGCGGCTTACATGTCGCAGAAGCGGAACCGTGCTGCCCTCTGCGGCATTTCTACCACAACAACCACATGGGCCGCACAGCGCTCCTTGTGTCATTTACCAGCAAAATGAAATTGTAATGCACAAATTCGTACCTTTTAGTAGCTGCAGCAAGCATAAAACACGTTCTCAATTTGAAATTTCTTATGCATGTGTGATGCATATTGTTATTTCTACTGTTCCCGGCCAATCACAACCTGCAGCAAAGCCAGCATGGTGATGTCATATCCGCTCGAAAAACTGTTGATGTATGGCGCTGCAGTCAGCGCGGAAACCAATTTAGGTACAAATTAAAATATAATACTGTTCGATTTCGTCGCTTTCTCTGGTGTTTCGGTCTTCATCAAGTCCCACACAAAGCAAAGGTACAATAAAATCAACGTGCGTAAAATGCGTTTCAGGGCCCCTTTAAAACATTTACTCAATATAGGTGTGTGTCAGATATGATACAGTCACCTAGCTTGACTAGCTGAGCAGTTAACTGCCTTGCGTTTCATAGAACATGACATGCAAGGCAGTGAAACACAAGCATGCGTGGGATACAGCGGAGTGCACAAGCTGCTACTTGAACTCAATGCGCAGTAACAGTGCTTTTTTGTTGTTGTAGCCAGTAGTGAAAAAAGAGCGGGACTACAATACTGAACTCGTTCAGTCGTATAACAGCAATGCCTACATTGTAGACAGAAGAGAACTTAAATATGGTGAAAGAAAAATGGACGGATAGAACCGCCGAGAAAGTCAAACTGTGAGGTTGGGTGATGTCAATTGAATGGCATACCACGCTTCCTTCACGTGCAATAAAAACGTTTTGCATGCTTCCTGCACCCACGCGCGATTGAATTGGAGGCATGTATTACTGTTTGACTGCAATCAGTGCTTTTATTTAACTAGCAAGTGCCTCAAAGCACTCAAAACAGAGCGCCGCTGTGTACATTTCAATGCACACAGAAGAACGCTTATCCACACTCACGCGGTGAAGTCTGCAGTGAAGCCCCTACCACGCCCTTATATAACCACCAACCACTGTAGCTCCGCGAAGCTTCAAATAGTTCCTTCTTTGAACTTTCCATGTTACCAAAATAAAGCGAGGATGGCAATAATATTGGACAGATGCATAAATTATGACTTGATTCGTTTATTAGAGTGGCGTTAGAGTCGCGAAGAAAAAAAAATCCCTCGCAATTCCAACGTTTCTCTCCTTTATAGTTTTCTCGTCGGTTATGATTGTTCCCCAACAGTGAAGAAAGGAAAACATTCTCTTTTTCGAGTATGCACTGTTCTATAAGAGTACGAAATGGAATATAACGCTATTCGATTCGTTATTCGAAATTATCGAATATTTGAACACCCCTACTATGTACTAGAACTTTGATGTCTTACATCCTTGCATGCTGACGAAATGTCACCAAATGAGCATGCCTGCATTTCTTATGCAATATACATATTCCTCCTTAAGATGTTTCGCTATAAGCTTATATCCTTTTACCGGTAAACAGGCGTCGCATCTTTTCATCTTTCCATGGTATGATATGATGCACCACATATTTTACTAACCTCGCATAACCCCTGTGACCAATATATTTGACATGTATACTTATTTCTATGTCGCAGGCTTATTATTTCAGTGCAACATATATGCCCAACCACATGGGCATGTATATAGAATCTATTGCTGGCTATATAAACTGAAGGAGAAATTGAAGGACACTTTGTAAATTCCAAAGTGCGTTTGGCAAAAGCCTGTGGCCATTCTACTTGTCTTTGTGTGTGTGTGTTTGTGTGTGTGACAGTCCCAGTGGAATGAGCGCAGGCTTTTGCCGAACTTCAATTTTTTTACAGATGTTGAGGAAATGTGGTTTGAAGTAACGATGGACTGTTTATTCATGAATTCATTGTGCCTTTGCTTTAATGCCCCAGGAATTCCTTATGCTTGGCAGGGACGACGTCTACAATAGCTGTCTTGTGATCACTGAGGTGATATGTAAGCCCGCAGCATGCACATTCGCTCATTCTTCTTCTGGCGTTTGGTATCGCAGGAATCCACATTTTTGGGGTGCATCTCCGAACCGCTTGCTGTGGAATCATCACCGGGCCGCTTGGGAGCCATCCAACTAACTCGACTGCTGCAACGAGACGTCTGACGAAGGCAGTGTCCACCTTCTTTCAACACATGGCGCTAAGCCGAAGCCAGAAATTCGCTGACTAGTCAATAGTGTTTTCGGAAAAGTCGTTAGAATATCGTTAACATTTTAAAAGTTATAACTATATGCTATAGTTACACCAATTTCAAGTCACTATGAAGTCCAACTGCAGAGCCCTAAGATGAGTACTAGGATCTTTTCAAAACTGTGACGACTATGATAAAATATAAGCGAAATGTGATAAAAAATGTTATAGCCAGCGCAGCGTCACTGAATCAGTTAAGTCTGCTTTATTCTGCAGTCTACTGGTGTTTTGCGCGTTTGTCTGCTACTCGGCGGCCCGCCGAGCTAGCATATTTAAATTCACTCGTTAATTCCCCTTCTTTCTGCACTTCACGCATGATCAAGGGATGAACAGACTCCAAAATAAGATGCTATTCCCGGTAATGCGCGTACGTGCACGACATTTTCGTTACAGCCCCTTCTCACCTTTTAAGGTTCACGTACTTAGCGCGTGTTGGTCATCGCACGACATGAATGCTCACGCATCGTGATCACATTCTTATCGATGCGGCGCTTGATGGCTCCCTAGTTTTAGCTGCAACCCAGCTGTCCTTTTCTTGCCTCTTTTTGGCTTGGGTGGCAACTTATCTGTTCATCCTAGCACGTTTCCCAAAGTTACACGTAACACTTTCCGTATAAATAAAGATTTTTATAGTTATTTTCCAAAAACAGACGAAATATGCATACAAATACTAAAAAGTACAAGGCCATGAGAAGTCACTATAGCCTGGCTAGACAAATGCCACAAGCTATTGGCTACAGCAGTGACTCATCAAAAATGTAAATGCGTCCCTCAACAGTATCATCATTGACCAAACTTGACGGCTCGCTGGCACTTTTGTATAGGCTTGAACTCAGCCATTCTGACGCACAACTCCTGGAAGTTCGTATTAAAACATCTTTTCTCGTGCCTTTTAACTGCAATGATGGTATTTGCCATCAGGGGAGCCATCCTTTTCCGAAGCTTGGTATTCACCACGTTCAGATCGCTGAGAAGGCGCTCAACTTCCGTATTTGAGTACGCATCATAAGCATCATCTTCCGCATCATCATCATACGCATCATAAGCATTGTCAGTGCAAACTTAGCTAAAGCACCAAAAATCACCAAACGCTCCAAAAATCTTCAGTGGTATTTGTCTTCGACTACGCCACACTCGCAGTCGACTTCCACTGGTTTTCAATTTATTCGATCTCAGAAGTATCTAGCCCCATTGACACAAGCAGTGGATAAGTGATGGCTTTATTGCACACAACGTGTTCTTAACTTACAGATGTGCTGCTTGGGGCGTCAACGTTGTCGGGTAGGCCTTGGCGTATTTTCTGCACAAGTGAAACGACAAACTTGATGCACCGTTTTCGCAGTGCGTCGGCATCCTGGGCGAGAAAACCCTCCTTTTGCATTTCCTTGACGTGATTCTCAAGATAAGTCTGGGGATCCAAGTGGTCTTCTACATTTGTGGTTAAAATGGAGATCCTTGTTGTCGGAAGGACAGCCTTTTTTATCAAAGATACCAGAAAACGCTCGAGGAAAGTTTAGGCAATACTGAAAGAAACTTGAGGAAATACTGTACCTATGGTATTCGCTTCCACTTAGCCCAAGAAAAACTTCATCGAATCATATTGTTTATTATCGAAGAGTAACGTGTATAAACAGAAGTTCGTTCGCGTCTTCGACGTGAGGCACAAAAAAGGATATACCAATAACGAACTTTCAAATGGAATGCTAATGTTTTAGGACTAAAACCAGATTATCATATGATGCCCACCATAAGGGGAGGCTTCAGATTTATTTTGACGGCCTGGAGTCTTGTAACGTCCGCCTAAATTGAAGAACACGGCTGAATCTTCATCGCGCCCTCGTCAAAATGCGGAAGCTCTGCATAGGAGTTGACGCCACGCTGTCATGATTTGCGGCACGACGTCATAGCGTTAAGACATCAAGACATGTTGCTGGCTGTGGAAAGTCCAATAGGACTACAGCGACAGCCAAAGGGAGACAGAGGCATCGATTCGAAGACGCTGCACAATCCGTGCTCCTCGAGTAAAGGACACTACTCTGACGTGGAGAGACCATCACCTGCGCTTCCCGTATGTACAAAACTTTGCGTCCGCCAAATTGCTTTCCTACGCCACAGGATAAAGGGCAATCATGCATAAACCAAAGGGAACAGGGAAACAGGGTAATCGTGCACGAACGCGGCCGCAATATCTGCTCAATAAAGTTGGTGACCCTTTGACACGACGGAGCTTTTATTTGTGCCAGGCAAGCATTGCTTTCTCGAAAAATTCTGCGGTAGGTTGGCCCACGAAAGCAGACACTCAGCAGAAGGCTTAGGCATTCAGTCGCTGCATCGGCGGGGTCGAATGGAGGATGCGGCTTGAACCAGCCTGCAGCGCCGTCCGTCAGGGGTGCTCCACCTAGACCGACCTGGGTTCTCGGTCGACAAGAAAGATGTGACGCCACCCAGCGCACGCCCGATGCGGTGCCTCGAACGCGATGTCAGTATGGAGGCACTGTCCTGCGCGTTCCAGCTTCACAGCATCTCGGCGCTATAGACCTGCCTACCTGCCTCCGGAGCGGCTCGCCTTCTCCTTCACGTCGCTGGGGGGCTCAGTGAGCGTGAGGTTTGCAGCAGCCTCCTCCAGCCGCATGAGCTCCAGCTCGGTGAGCAGCTCTTCCTTGGACGGGCGGCTTCGAAGCGCCTCGCAGGTCGCCCGAGTCCCGCTGGCACGCGTCCAAATCATGTGTGCAGGGAATCGCGCCACCACGCGCCCTTGTTCGGCCTGCGGCGATGCTCCAAGGTTCCCGCGTGTGCCAAACCGCGCCGACGATGGACTCGGCGAAGCAGTGGGCCTCGCGAAATACGGGTGAGAGTACGGTTGCCAAGGTCGCCCGATCCAGGATTCTGAGAATGGGAAAGGGGTATGACGACTCCGGAGGTTGAAGATATGTTCGGGCTCTGTAGGCCGAAGTGTCCAGTGCAACGTAGTAGGTGGGCCTTGGTCATGTTGTAGGTAGACCGCGTACATCGGGTCTTCAAACCCCGGTTGCTCTTGCTGCAGGGGTCCGCGGTGAAATGTGGCTCTCCGCTGTCGAGTGCCACCCAAGCGATGCGGTGACGGAGGTGTTTGGGAGCGATTACCCATTCCGATCGGGGTGCGGTTCTATTTAGAATGACGTCGAGCGAGTCACTGGGAAATCTACTGCGCGCGCGAGCGCCACCAGGGCGTACACGTGAGATGATGATGATGATGATGATGATGATGATGATGATGATGAGCCTCTTTTATGGCGCTCACCCACTGAGGGGGATAGGAGGCGCTTGCATAAAGTCGGCGGTTAGAGGAAAAAGAAAAAAATACGAGGAGCAGTTTTGCCCTAAAAGAGCAGAGACTAAGGGGAACTGAGAAAAGAAAAATTATTTGCTGTGGGCAATACGACCGACACTGCTCTAATGATAATTTGTGCCGTGTGTTCCTGTCGTTCCAGCTCCTCAATCTTGTACTGCAGTTAAGTTGCTAAAAAACAGCAGTTGGCAACAAGGACCGACGGATCGCGCGCGTCGTACTTCGCCAGCCAGTGGCTGAGACGGAAACGAAATCCTCGTTATGCGCCCTTTTCAAAATGGCGCCGTGTTTATGCCTTCGGCACTTGCGAAGCGTCTGCCGTTCTTGAGTCCTTTCATGCTTTCATAAATACGAAAGGACTCAAGCCCCTCCTGAGTCACGAGGGGGTCGAGAAGCATGGACAAAAAGGTTTGTGTCTCAACGTTTCTATCTACAAAAGGCTGCGGTACAGTTCATTTCCATTCCAACCGCACTTAAACTTTATTCAGCTGTGTTGAAAGAAACGTGGCGGTGCTTTTGGTGCGCTTGCTTTTCGCACTAATCTTTTGGAATTGCAAGCGCCGGATTTGAGCTGAATAAAGAATTATCATTTCCGTGTTCCACTGTTGCAAACGAATGAAAACAAAAATTTATGCACATATCCATTATTATTGTGACCCTCGCTTTATTTTGGTAACATGGAAAGTTCAAGGAAGGAAATGTTAGAAGCTTCGCTGAGGTACAGTGGCTGGCGATTATAAGGGCATGGGAGGGGCTTCACTGGAGACTTTTATCCTACTATATATGGTATTCAAGTCAAACGTTTCATCTTTTAGTGTCAGCTATTCTTCTTCGACTAAGATTTCTAGCATAAAAATTGTCGCGCATAGACAACTATCACGTGGGAGCCGTCGCATTGATATAATGAAAAATTGCAGAGGCGACGGGATTGCAGCCGTGTGCCGTATCCAGCCGCGCTTCCCGTTACGGCTGCCAGCGCAATTCCCAACGGAATCCTTTTTGGGTGCAACCAACAGTTCCACTTACTATGATTTGTCATTAGTGAGCGCAGTTATCATGTGATATTGATAAAAGACCTATACTGTCCCTGTCCTATCCTGCAGGACTAAACTTTTAAGCGCACTACTTTTTTTTGCAGGACTACTCCCGCGGCGACACCATCCACGCCTACAACGTCGCCGCGCTCAAGAACACGTCTGTGTGCAGAAACAGCGAACAGTGGCTGTTTTATCACTTCCCACTATTTTTTTAGTTCCAAATCCAGCGAAGGAGCGCAGCGGACTAGACGGAACTTGTCAAAGGATTGCAGGGTAAGTTTGAATGAGCTTGCATTCTTTGTTGTTTCAGCTTATATGTGTGCATACGTACGAATCACCCACCCAAAGCATGCCCGTGCGCTTGCGTTTTTCATCAACTGTTGCAACTGAGCATTTCAATTTGATGCCGATTCACCTGCTGGCGATGTTACCCAGTCGGTGGGTCCTTGTCGCTTGGTGTAGACGCAGAGAGCCGATGATATGTAATTCACGGACGACTGTGGCGGTCATTCGCATCGTGCATAGCGTGGTGCACGAACTTCTGTTGCCGTTGACGGCGTACACGTCTCGTTCGTTAGCCACTCGTAATTGCGAAGTACTACGTTACTATGCTGTTACTAGGTGCCATGTTGTTCAACTGCTCCTTTACTGCTCACTAGGTCCGTATAAGCATGCACCCTGTACGTAATGCGTGTACAAAGTATCGACTCGCGCTGACCCGGTCGTTGAGCTTGCAAAAGCTCACCACGCGGTTGACCTAGCGCGGATACTTTTTTTGGTAAAGCGTATATTATTTCCAAAGCTTGCGACCTCCCGACTAATTCTCTTTGTGCGGGTTTTGAAGGCGCTTTAGCCGTACAGCGGGGTTGGAGTTAAGTATGTTTAATTTCGATCGGACTGTGTGGACATGCACTACATCAATGAGTATGTATTCATTATTGTGTTCCACCTGGAGCAGGCGGTAAACAGTGCTCGTCGATATCACTCGTTTCATTGGTACCGACTGCGCCGGAGTGGGTATGCCGGCCAATAATTTTTGCGCTCCAGTGACTTAAGTGAATAGGGCTGGATGCACAGCCTTGGGCATGATAGTAAATGTCACGCTTGCATTTAATTAAATTGAGTACAATATCATGTGACAACTAGGAAAAGTGACGTGCACCTTCGTTTGTTCCACCGGATACTTCATAGCGGTACACTCTTAATCTGGATCCACATAAGATCCACTTAGTAGCTGGAACTTTTTTGCAAAAAAGTTCCGCTTATATATTTGGAACCACGTTCCACATACTTTAAAAAGTAGATGGAACAGTGCACCACTTATTTTTACCTCACAATTATGTGGATCGTCGTTCCACATAAGAGTATATGGAACCCTGTTCCAAATAAAAGGGTCATTTCAGTTACTGGAACGGTGATCCACATAAAACAGTAATGGCTATATCCGGTACGCCGTTCCAGATACTTTCTGACCTGCTTTTTATATAAAACAATGTTCTAATAGACAGTTAGGAAACTGTCCTCTGGGTTCCCACTTCTGCAATATTTTTGCTTTCCCCTGTCAGTACAAACTGAGGTCATATGCCAAGCTGGCTTGGCATGTGGCCTGCGGTGATACTAACAATTGGAAAGCAGAAATTTTAGCAGCAGTGCAGTCCCTGACAGTTCCCCACAGTTGCCTATTAGAGCAAAGTTCTGCATAAAAGCAGGTTTGATGTACCTGGAATGGCAGTAGAAAGCTTGGCTTCACCTGCCGGACCATGTTCTGGCCTTTAGCTGCATGTAAAACAAACAAAATTAAAGCCCCTATGAAACAAATTATTACACTGCTTTTCAAGATGAGTAAACTTTATTGAGTGGCAATATTGCATACACTGAAGACATGTTCATCTGAAATTTCATTGAATATGACTAGTCAACATGGAAAAAATACCAAAAAGCAAAAAGAAAAATGGCCCAAGACATAAGTGCACCACATACAAATAAACTTGCACGTCACCTGCGAAAAAAAGAAACCTTAAACAAGGCTATAAAATAGGCTGGCTTATCACAGGAAATAAGGTAACTAAAATGCGCAAGTACCCATCTGCCATTTACCGAGTTTACACATCCCCGTTCCAAAAGAATTCAGTACTCTAAGAATTATACGAAAAAGACATAAAAAATGGGCTTACAGAGTTGAATTAAAACAAGACCAATGAAGAATATGTAGTGGATGAGTCATTAAAGGCAAGAGACAGTGCAAGCCCAATATAAAGAATGAAACCTTTGCACACAAAAACTTGCCAAAAGCATCTGGCAAATATCGCAACAAAAACATCAGCACTAGAAACAATACAGTTGGCAGATCACAGATGTAAGTATAATACAAAGATAACCATGACCAAAACAATATAAGCCTCTAAAAAAGCCTCCCACTCCACGCAGGTTACTTGTCCCCGTCGATTATCAACCGAGTCAACCGTCGATTATCTTAAACAGAGAGGAGATAGAATGTCTTAGCAGTTGTCTATCGCGTAGAACGGCACGTGTAACAGTATGACAGGTGGCGCTACCATTCCGAGCATGCGCAGATAAGCTGTGTGTCTTCTTTCTTTTTCGCCTCTGTGCTGTGCTTCAGTTGTTTGTCGGCGTTCGTGGTGTTCACTGCTCTTCTTGTGTCCGTGTCCTGCACGCCTCTTCTTTTGATTATGGAATGTTACCAACTCGCTCAACTTTCTGTCCCTTTGTCCCAGCATTGTGTAGTTTGGGATAACTCACCCCAAACACTACCAAGAAAGCTAGTGTAAATGTTTACAAATCCTGCCCCAAAAATATCTGGAATCATGTTACACATTTTTAAAAGTCAACAAGGCAACAATGAAATATAAAGGTATGAAACCCTGAAAAACAAGAGAGATCTCTAAATACCCAAACAACTCTGACCTGAAAAATACAGGTGAGATATCATAAAGAAAAAGAAAGAAAAAGAAAGCCTGCCTTGAATCCTACAGCCAGTACTTTGCCTTTGTGATACAAAATCATAAAAGGCATGACTTCAGTGTTGCAGCTGACACTCTGCTTCTGCCTACCAAACATTTAGCACGTCAATACCAGGCCTGACCGCTTGAGGTTTTTCTACAGACTTTACCTTAAATGACATGAAGCCACTGTCAAATGGCTCACCCTTCAGAAAAACTCTCTGCACAAGTCCGAAAATCTGTAGAAAAGTGTATGGGTATGACAGGTTTAAAATGAAATATACAGTGAACAGGAGGATGGCTGCCTTGTCAGGTGATGATGCAGGTGGTAAAGCCACAATGTTTTCCTTGCAGGCAATTTTGAAGTTGCCATTCCTTTTTGAAATGCATGGGTCTGGTGGAGACCTATTGCCAAGTTCTTGTGCCTTTAAAGAAAAGAGAAGCAGAAAATTTTACATACACAATGGCTTTAAATTGCGTTCATGACCATACCCATTTTATAAAGCTAATTTATTTCACTATGATTTCTTGGTTTCCTTTCTTTCAAACCTGCAAAAGGTGCCAGTGTTCACAAAAAATCTATGAGCATGCTGCATCTAAAATTACTTAGTGTGATCAGAATCACTGCTTTATTTCTGGAAAAAGCAATACCCTTTTCTGTTTGAACGACCTGAGCATAAATCGGCTTTTCCAGCCTTGAGGGATCTTTAGTTACCAACCAAACAATATATTAATTGTTGCACACTTCATACTTCATGCACATACAAACTACAAATAAATGTCCTCTTTACTCCAATATCTGCTGTCCAGTACTGTTATGATGCTTAACATAAATTACAGGTGAAACATGGTTTAAAAAGTCTGATCTAAAATTCACCTTTCCATACTTTTTTAGGTATTTTGTCTAGGGAACTACAGCCCTGAAGTTGTTTTTCAATCAGTCCCTTTTGATTCAAGACATAAGCAAGTGCCATCTTAATGTAGTAAAAGCTTCAGCATCAGCCTTCTTGGGTCGAAGAAATTCTTCCAGTCCCATGAGATTTCCCCAGTCCAAAATCTTTTGCATTTTGCATAGCTTGGCCTCCACAGCCTCCACTGTGTCTTTAAAACTTATTTCTGCTTCAAAGGCAAGCTGAAAGAAATGAACATTGATTGACACTTTATGGCCCAGTGAAACAAAAACAGGCCCTATAATAGCTTCAATACTTTAATTCTACTGAACGATACGATGAGAGAAAATATCATCTTTGCACAACTACTCAAGCAGTGGAGTTGACTCTATATTGATCTTGACTTAGATGACATCTTTTGATTTCTGGGGTTTTACATCCCAAAACCAGCTGCAATTATAAGAGGTGCCATAGTGGAAGGCCCTTATAATTAAATTTTGATCACCTGGTGTTCTTTATCGTGCACTGACATCGCGACAACCACACATAGTAATATCCATGGAAAAACCCCTGACGTTAACACTTAAAATGGCTAAATGCATCTACCTGATCGCAGAAAATGTATGCACATAAATGAAAATTGATAGCATAGGTGAAGAGATGGCAAGTAGCTCATCAACAAAAGAAATAGAAAATCCTCCTGTCTGGAAGCTAGAGCTAAGCAAATGACACCGGGGTACAACCCAGGAAATAACGACAGTGAGCCAATAACGCATTTTCATTCGAGAATCTCAAAATATATTACACAAGTGCAGCTTCCAAACTGAGTTGCAGCACAGGCATTCCTAACATTCCTTGCTTGCCACAGCTGTGGCCAATGGCATAAATGCTTGGACTGACAGCCAGCACAACACTAAATACCTGCTAACATCTAGTAGTTCCCAATGATTAAACGTCTTTCAAAAATGAAATTCTCACCTTCAGTTGAAGAAGTGCGTCAGGATTTGGGACTGGGTTGTTGGAAGCATGGTCACTTTCTGCAGGCTTCTCCGATACTTTTCCCATCAGAAGCAGCCGCGTTTTCCTCGTTCCACTCAAAGACCACATGAATGCTTTCTGAAATAACATGAGTCAACATTGAAATACATGGCGGTATATGCCTCGCTTGGTAGTGGCCTCTCCAGATAATGCGGGAATCGAGTGCTCAATATGGAATGGTTATAAATATGCTATTACATTTAACATAACAAAATCTGTAACAAATATATTCAGAATGTGTTTTTTAATGCTACTGCCACGTATAAACATTACTGTTCAAGTCACAGGATGTGATAAATTTTGTGCTGCGGAGCAAAATTTATGTAACAAAGGTGTGTCCATCTTAGATCTTATCCTCTAGGTATATACCCTGAGTGGTGGCATGAGTGAGCCAAGCCAGGACTGCTGGTGGATTAGGCTGCTGCATAAGATTTTCACAGATCATAACTACATGCCTATTACATGCATTTTCGATGAAGATTTTAATGTTGCATCACATTCTATGGTCTGGCAGATGTATCTGAAAGGTTGAATTAAACCTTATTTACCCATCCAATATTAATCTAAAACTAGTGTCGCTTATGAGCTTCGCCTGTATTTGGGGGTACCATAGATTTATACCACTTCTTTCAACAGCAGACCACATTAGTATGCCACCCTGACAAACTAAATCAACCAGTTTACAGGGCGTTGGTGAACATCTATTTAAAAAGGTGTGAAAGCTGTCTCCATATGGTTCGCGACTATGTTATACAGCATAATTGACACTCTCAGGGTAGCAAGATACTAATTTTGATTTTATTACCTATTTTTATTTCTTTTAAAGCCTGTTTCAAGCACAAATTCACTAATTTTTTAAAATCATCGTACCAGGGGCTTATTTGGTCAGTGGAATCAAAATAAAAATTAATTAAATGTCATGTTCGTACAGCCACATGCTTTTTGTATGAACATTAATGCCAATATATCTTCAAGCAAGAACCATGTGAAAACAGGTACCACATGAATTACTGTGTTAAATAGGCTGCAGTAAACATGGACCGGAGAAAGTTAAAAGCAATCAGTCAGGATCTTCCCTGCACAGTGAAACAAAAAGTTACAGAAAGCACGCTATTGTCTGTAGCAAACTGTGCGGCATGCGAACAGGCTAACGTATCCGATGGAGCAAACAATACTGGTCACGCTTACAGGCCACGGGAGCACCTTGTGCACTCGGAGCTAAAGAAACTGAGGTGAGAGCCCAACCACATTAAAATCAGTTCCTGTGAGGCCCAGAGAAATGGCAGCACCTCTCAAATAATGAGTGGAGGAAAAAGCAGAAAATTTTAACCTTCAGTTACTGCCACAATGTTACGGCAGCAACCATGTAGGACACCTTCACAATGCCATATTGCAGTAGGAAGCCTCAAAAGGTAAACATAGCAAAAAATGTGAGATATTGGTCATTTTTAACCACCTGCTCAATCCAAAACAGGCTGAACATTAAACTAATGCTAGACATGGTAGTTCTCACAGAGCAGTCAAAATACCAATGTGCACAATCCAAACTAGAAGAGAAGCTCAGGGGAAGATGGATGCTTGAATCGATGAACAAATCGCAAGGTACGATTTAAAACAGGGAATGTCGCGGGAGCCAACGTTTCGACAAGCGGACTTGTCTTCGTCAGGGCGGCAACTGCCTTCTCCAGCGTGCGTTTATGTACGCCTTTGCACACTCTCCCCCGTCCTCAGAAAGGGAGGAGGAGAAGAGCAGCACGTGCGAACACGCACACACAAAAAAAAGGAAAAAAAGAAAAAAAAAGGAAAAAATAAAAGGGAACCGACGTTGGAACCGACTGCAGTGGGGTTGGGTGCAGGGGTATTTGGGTGACAGGTGTTAGCGTGACTAATATAAATGGCAAGAGCGAAAGCTTCCAGAGAATCCGCTCTTTGTACATATCTTGCAAATGCATTGTGTGCACAGGGCTAGACAGCAGGGTGGAAAAAGGAACACACGCTCGGAACAGAAGTTACTCCTATGTCATGTGTCCCCCCCTCCACCCTGTACCACCTGCCCCGCACCAACAATGCATTTCAGGGAAGGCTTGGGGCTAAAAAAACTACACTGTTTAACGTCCTTGTTCTCCTGGAACTGGATGGGGGCTCAGCACCTGAAAGGAGACTTTCTGGGAGAAACATTGTTAGCTTGTGCATACCTCAACCTTTTGTCGTCTTTGTTAACACTCTACCGTATCTAATGGACTCAAGAGTTCCCTTTGAAAGGTTTATGCCTGTAGGTTGGAGTGTATTAAACCTGTATATGAGATAGGATTCCCTGTATTTTCTGTCCCTCGGCGAGCGGAAGTTTCCTTGGAGTATGTAGAGTTTCAGTTCATCGAAATTATGACCTGTCATATTAAAATGCTGCGCCACTGCCTTCGGCAGGTTATTCGCGGTGTCCGCGCGGTGCCCGTTTAATCTAACATTAATTGGTTGACCAGTTTCGCCGACGTACTGCTTGTGACAAAGTGAACATTCCAACATGTAAATAACGTTCGAACTAGTGCAAGTGAAACTTGATTTTACATGATGGACATAGTCACTTCCCGTGCTTTTAACTTTAAGATCATTTTGAATATGCTTGCAAGTCTTACATCTGGGACGGGAGCAAGTTGTTACGCAGGCGGTGCGCTGAGGGTTTACATTGGCATGTACTAGCAGGTCCTTAAAGTTTAAGGACCTGCTGGTACATGCCAAAGTAAACCCTCAGCGCACCGCCTGCGTAATAACTTGCTCCCGTCCCAGATGTAAGACTTGCAAGCATATTCAAAATGATCTTAAAGTTAAAAGCACGGGAAGTGACTATGTCCATCATGTAAAATCAAGTTTCACTTGCACTAGTTCGAACGTTATTTACATGTTGGAATGTTCACTTTGTCACAAGCAGTACGTCGGCGAAACTGGTCAACCAATTAATGTTAGATTAAACGGGCACCGCGCGGACACCGCGGATAACCTGCCGAAGGCAGTGGCGCAGCATTTTAATATGACAGGTCATAATTTCGATGAACTGAAACTCTACATACTCCAAGGAAACTTCCGCTCGCCGAGGGACAGAAAATACAGGGAATCCTATCTCATATACAGGTTTAATACACTCCAACCTACAGGCATAAACCTTTCAAAGGGAACTCTTGAGTCCATTAGATACGGTAGAGTGTTAACAAAGACGACAAAAGGTTGAGGTATGCACAAGCTAACAATGTTTCTCCCAGAAAGTCTCCTTTCAGGTGCTGAGCCCCCATCCAGTTCCAGGAGAACAAGGACGTTAAACAGTGTAGTTTTTTTAGCCCCAAGCCTTCCCTGAAATGCATTGTTGGTGCGGGGCAGGTGGTACAGGGTGGAGGGGGCGACACATGACATAGGAGTAACTTCTGTTCCGAGCGTGTGTTCCTTTTTCCACCCTGCTGTCTAGCCCTGTGCACACAATGCATTTGCAAGATATGTACAAAGAGCGGATTCTCTGGAAGCTTTCGCTCTTGCCATTTATATTAGTCACGCTAACACCTGTCACCCAAATACCCCTGCACCCAACCCCCCCCCCCCCCTTTTATTTTTTCCTTTTTTTTCTTTTTTTCCTTTTTTTTGTGTGTGCGTGTTCGCACGTGCTGCTCTTCTCCTCCTCCCTTTCTGAGGACGGGGGAGAGTGTGCAAAGGCGTACATAAACGCACGCTGGAGAAGGCAGTTGCCGCCCTGACGAAGACAAGTCCGCTTGTCGAAACGTTGGCTCCCGCGACATTCCCTGTTTTAAATCGTACCTTGCGATTTGTTCATCAATGTGCACAATGAATTTTAGGTTAGTATTTACTATGAACACTCCTATGACCCGAGCTGTGCAAAGATTAAAGTACTAACTTACCCAACCGAAATCAAGATCTGTTTTTTTGCCAGGGCCTCTTGCATCAAACAGCATTTCCAGGAAAGTATCCGCCAATGTGCTAGCAGAAGCTTTGTACTTCCACCTTCTGATTGCTGTATTCAGACTGTTGATCAAGTTGTTTTCACTGAAAAGTTGTTTGACAAGTGATTTGTAATCCGACAATACGAAAGCAAAGACAATGAAGTTCCAAAACTGATGGTGCGTACTTCCTTCAAGAATGTAATAATTTCATCTCTTAATTGGGTGTTCATGTGGTGCCTTATTTTGAGAGGCAAATCATGTCCATTCAAGAACGGGTTCAAATATGAGGACAGCTGCGGCATGAATTTCTTGTTCCATTGCTTGTAAGTCAGTGTTCGCCCTCTAGCCCCCAATATAAAAAATAACCAAAATCATTTATGCTTTTATTCGCACACGAAGCACTACAAAACCTAAAACTGATTTGTTTATTTATTCAGAAAACACTGCAGGCCAGGAAATGAACCAAGCAGAAGTGGAGCAGTTAGAGAAAAAATGTACACGAGCAAAGACAATACAGGCATGGCAAAATAACAGATAGGTATATAACACAGTAAAGTACAAGATCATAATCGCAGTTCCCAATAATTTTCCATGGATTTGAGCTTCCAGAATCAAAAATATGAGGCGACAGGTTGTTCCAATCTGTTATCGTGAGAGGAAAAAGAAAGAGCAAGAGAGTATCGAAATTTGTTAGTATGGGCAAAGATAGGGGTGAAGTTGAGTGGATGTATGGTCTTGTGGGATGCAAAGATAGCAGAGCAAGGGTGTGTGTTAGGTCTAGAATACATTTTTTCCTAGATAGGTGTAAAATTATAGTTATTTAAAATCTAAAATTTATTTAAATATCTAAAATTGTGGTGGTACTGAGGACAGGAAAAGGGACAAGCGTGCTTTTGCTTTCACATTACATCATTGAGGTCTGAGCATATCCTAACAAATGACAGAAAAGGTTTGCTAGTGATTACATTGTATATAACGTTCTCAATGCGGCAGCTGGGTGTAGAAGCGAGACGAACAGCGGACAGAACTGATACCTACATACCAAAAGACAGGCCATGGGAGAAGAAACCTCTACTTTGTGACAATTGTCCCATGCCCAGACTCCCTTAAAACAAAGCAGTTAATGTCACGATCATACTGCCGCAGCATAAAGACCTTGCACAGAAAGAAATCTCGGCTTGAGACACGAACAAATGTGATGGCCTTAAGACAGCCGATGACCAAGAAGAGGTCGGTCATAATCATACTAAGCAACATACTGTAATGGGGCATACAGATTACTCGGAAACTAACACGCGAACCAGTAACGTGGTTGGAGTCATGAATGTCGAGCGGATTCCGGCCATTGAGCACGAAAATTGACGCGAATTACTGTTTACCGATTACGTTTCGTCAAAACAAAGTGAAGTTGAGCGCTACGACAAAAAATTTCCGCGCAGAACTTACGACAGCGTAAATTACGAAGCAAGCATATTAATTCGATATGCCTTTACGCCCGTTGTCTCGTGATCCAAAATCTGGAGGAAAAACTGTCGTCATTCAGATTGCTCTGTTATGCGCGCTATAAACAAATCCGCCGGGGTGGTACTCAAGCAATCGGGCTACGTAAGCAGCAATTGCCTTCGGGGAGCGAGTTTGGCAGGCGTGCCCGAATTCAATTGAATACATAAGGCAACGTAGCGGTATCCTACCCTACCACAGTGGCGTTTTTATTCTCACTGAACAGCCGAGCGCATAAATATGCAACACTCACCTTTGTTTGCGCCTCCTGGAAACTTCGTCACTCCGCTTCTCCGTAACGGTTCGCGCCACTGGCCGACAGCACACTACCTTCACTTCTAGTAGTTCACATCAGCCACGGCACGCGCAACTGCACTGTGTCTGCCATTGTTGGCGTGGGTGAAGCAGAACGTTCACAACTAGCGGAGCGAAAGCTGGGAGGTGGAGGCGCTGCGATCGTAACATGTGTTTGCGCAGTCCCGCTTTCGTGCTTTGGCGTCGTAGCAGTTGCGGCCCCACTGTACTTCGTGTCGCGAGCCGGCGAGGAGAGCCGGGAGAGCTCGCCTGACATCGCGCATGCGCATCTGGAGGTAGCGATTGGAAGGGCGATTTGGCCAGTGGCGAGCCCGCGGAAGAGCGCGTGAAAACCGCGCGGCCGTCGCCGCGTTTTTCTTTCTTCTCTCCTGAAATGACAGCGCGCCGTGCACCCACAGGGCGCAGTGTTTATATATATAATATATATATTTAGCACACCGCTTAACGCGTTAATTTCTACTAAAGTTGTTTCGCGCCGCTGGCCGTGAGCGCGCGCAGTAACCGTACATGATTTTTGAAGAAAGCTTTATAGCGTTGCTGTTTACAATACGCGCAAAATGTACGCTACTCCATTTGTTGCGTTTCCTTGACCACAGCAAGCCTGGTCATTACCAAAAGGAAAGATAATGCGACGCGCTTTGATAAACACATGACAAATTACTCGTGTATAGCCAGGGGGAGGTGTGGCAAAGTTTGTTAGAAAGTAATGCAACGGCCCGTTTCAAAGCAGTTTTTTTTTCCTCATAAGCACTAGAATTGCAGGAAAACAATAAACAATGGAGCAGCAGGAGACGGAAGGGTCATTCGGTGAGATGCGGTTACCACGAAAAAATCGATGTTTAAACTGCGAATTTTTCCTTTATTGAAGTGCATAATTTATAAAAGTACTATGATATCAGTATTAATACACACAGTTTACTGCATATACTGCGAAGTACTTTAGCTTCTCTAAGTTCAATTTCGTTCCGCATTTCTGAATCGTATAGAGTCAACCTTCCCCTGCAAACTGATATTTTTGTTTGCTTCTGGAATTCAACAAGCCACCAGGAGCAGAAAAATGCAAGCACACTTGCATGCGTATATGTAAACATGCGCAATATGCCGTAACCTGACCCAAGTGTCCATTATACCTGACGGCTATGGTCATTGACTTATTGCTTAAGCGTTGAAAACTCTGTCCCTACTAGACCACAGTGAGCGAATGGCTGAACGTTGAACCAAACCCTTTGTTTCTATGGTGCTACTTGTTAGTCAAATGCACAGCACGTGATAGGCTCAACAAGCATTTCGTAACAGAGGCGTCTAGAAAAGCGCGATGTCCACCAGAAATTCTTTAGCCCAGGCAGTTATGGGCTTCGTTCATAACAGCAGAGTTGACACCAAAAGACGCCAGATCTTCTAGAATTCCAGTGTTTGATGATTTTAGACGCACTGAAGTAAAATGGAGATTCGAGCTAGCTGGTGAACATTCGTCATTGAAACAGCGCAAACTGAGACACGCATGAAAGGGCAACGCTTTGGTGTACTGCGTGTCTGAAATCAGTGACAGGAAGACCAGGTTCACAAATGCCGTTTGAACTTTGAGCGCCGCAGACAACCTGACAAGAGGTTCCTGCAAGTTCTGCTTTTAGCTAAGACATATCCTTTGCTCTCAACTAGCTTCACAAGTCAACTAGCTTCACACATACAGCCTAACTTTCCGCTATTTCATATGCCATGTGTGTATGGGTCAAGGGCAACTTCGCGCAAAGAGTGCCAAATTGATATGTGGTGCAATGCACACTTCACTGCAGCGCATCATTTATGTGGAACAAGACACAAGCAAAAAATATACAAGCGCACTCTCTAGAAATTTTACTGGGACATAAGTGGAACGGTAGCTGGATCATGCAACATTTCATCCCCCCCTTTACCGAGTTCCAGATAAGAACGATAAACATAAAGGAAACAGAATGAACGTTCCACATAAGATCCACTTATATGTCTTGTTCCACTTATTCAGAGCTCGGATCCAGATAAAAATATGTGGATCACCGTTTTAACTGGAACTTATATGGAAACAGATTAAGAGTGTACCCTGTGCTTTTGCTGGTATTGCGACATAATTTCAAGTGTTCACCAATACAGCATCTATTAACCATAATTACACATTAAGTGTTCTGTTTAGTAGTGGCCGACTGGGTACATAGACATGAAAGGAAGCCTGGAAGAGCGGAGTGAATATGTGCCTCAACATTGTCCTTGTTTGCTAAAATGCTATGAAGTGCTGTGATATGTCACTATCCATTGCTTATATTTTTCGTCGTTGCTCCAAAGGGATACTTGAAATCCCTCCTACCTGTACTGAAATATTCTTGCAAATAAAAAATCTCAATGTTACCCGCAGAAATGTTCGCTTTAAATGTGCATGTTTTCGCTATCTTTTTAAAGTCATTATGTATACATATGGTACTAATTAATCAATAAGACTGATAATAGTAATCAATATGCATTAGTAAATGTAAAGAATATTCATAGGCACCATTACATTGGGGGGTCGACATATGAGACACCACTGCAGTATAACGTATGTAGTGATCGTGATGCAAGAGGAAAAGGCGGCCAGAAAGCACCAGCAGGTGTTCTGACGTGTAAGATATGCTGTCAGATTTCAGGGGTGTAGCCCTAAGTTCATTTCGGGAGGGGTCAGACCTCCCCCTTATGCATGTGCATGTGTTTTTATATGTGCTACTGTCACGGAATGACATTGCCTCGTGGTGGAATATAGCTGAAGGTCCATGGTATCCTTGCACGTGCGAAGTTAGAAGCGCTTCAACCGCTTCAAACACGTCAAAAGCTCTCGACCCTTTTCGGAGAAAACGACGAGATGGTCATCTGAGCTGGAAAACTGCGATTTGGAGATTTCCCACGCGAGCCCCCGGCGCGATTCTTGAAACACCGAGGGGCGGTGCTTCGGATCAGCAATGCAGGGCAGGACAGCGGGGCGCCGTTTGGCGTGCACTGACCACGTGCGGGCAGTACGCTTTTGTGTTGTCGGCGGCCCCTCGCCTCCGAGATGGACCACTGATGCACATCTTTGTTGTGACCGCCGAAGAAGGGACCCCCGCCAATCGAACACTAATGACCTGTCAATCTGGCGAGTTAAATGAGGATGCCGACTCTACGACCACGAGAAAGGATTTGACCATCGGTCTCTCCAGTGCATTAATTGCGAGAGGGATATTTTCGGCGGAGCAAGAAATGCAATGCCGGAGCAATTGTCTCACAAACACGCCCCGATTCCGCAGGCAGCGAATCAGGGGAAACATGCGCGTATTTAAGCGCGGTGTATTGAGCCCCGCCACTGTGGTCTAGTGGCTGTGTTACTCGGCTGCTGATCCGAGGGTCGCGGGATCGAATCCCGGCTGCGGCGGCTGCATTTCAATGGAGGCGAAATGTTGAGGCCCGTGTGCTGTGCGATGTCAGTGCAAGTTAAAGAACCCCAGGTGGTCGAAATTTCCGGAGCCCTCCACTACGGCATCTCTCATAATCAGAACTGGTTTTGGGACGTTAAACCCCACAAAACAACAACAAACAATGGCGGAGTATTGAGGGCTACGGGGTTCTAGTCGCTTGGCTCGCATGGCGTAGAAGCCGATCATCGTATCGCTCTAGAAGCTGTTAGCGTGGCTTTGTACCGGCTGGCCACCTAAACTTAGCCGCTTCGCCTAGTTGAGGTGCGCGCTTACCGTCTGCAACGTAGGCATCGGGACTTCGGCTGGAGTTCAAACTGCTCGAATTTCCCATCAAGCACTAGTTCCCCGGAAACATCAGCGCTGCAACTCCGTCGACCTTAATGCTGTGCCAGAGCAACGGACTTCTCGCGCCAGACCATCGTTGACCCTTCAACGCTACCGGTCATCATCACATATGACATCCCATGTTTATACTCCTGAACTCTCTGACTGAACTTTCACAGCTTTTGTAAATTAGACTCTTGTATTGTTGACATTGCCCTACTTACTGTTAGTTTATTTTTCCTAGTTTGTTGTTCTCGCGCGTTAGTATTTTTTTTGTCAAGCTCTTCCATCGCTGTTAATTGTTAGTTTGAGTGAAGCGTAGTTCTTGCCATGTATTGTTCGTGCTACTCATCGCTCTAGATTAAACTGTTGTTTTCGCAACCACGTCTCTGATCCTTTCACTGTGTCTGCTTGCGTACGGAACGACCGAAACTGCCGTCGTTCCCTTCGCCGACTTCGCGCCGGGGAGCTTGAACGACGGCCCTGTAACACCTACGTATATATATATATATATATATATATATATATATATATATATATATATATATATATATATATATATATATATACAACTTCAAAAATTTTGGTATGCGTTTGAAACCCGAGCTCTGGCTATGCCTGTGCCACGGCTGTCTCAATAAAAACGAAAAAGTGCAGCCTGCCTAATGCACTTCTCCGCCTGTGAATGCGATAGTGCTAGTTTCCTCCGCGATAGCGCTAAACAACGGCGTAGGAATGCGGGTTCGCACAGACGGCTAGCTGCTCGGACATACACGTAGTCATACACCGACCCAATTAAGAAAGCGAAAATACAATTTTGTGTACTTTCATTACCTGGCATATCGCTACCTGCGCCATGCCACCGAGAACGTTTTGGAGTGTTTGCAATCGCGTTTGCGCGAGAGTTTATGATCAGTGCCACCGCCGTCGCGTCTGACATTTCCGCTTGTCACATGTGTTCCCATTGCAAACACTTTCATTCGGCAGGTCGCAGCTTTGTTTTTATTGAGCTGCCATGCCTGTGCAGTCAATAATAATTACATGGTGTGGCATTCCCTGTACATAAGTTTAAAAGCTGCCTAAATTTGAGTTCCACATGAGGACATTGTTTTCTCAAATGCGATGTTTCACATTTGACCAATCAGTATGGACCTCCTTTTGTAGCAGGGTGCTATCATTTGGCTAGATGTTACTTCAGTAATTATCTGCCTTACAGTTTTTGCAGGATTAAATCGGGTTCCATATTCGGTAGACCACTCTGGGCTGTTTTAAGTGTATGTCGCTCTTGTCAACTCGAGGGTTCAACGGAATTCTCAGAAAAAGCAAACACGTACGTACTTCTTGGATTTCAGATGATTGTGGAGATATGGAGCACTGACAGGGTATTCGCAACTCCAGAAAAAGTGGTTCATCTGGCAACATTGCTGAGAAAAACAAAGATGGCTTCTATATCCAGGGTCACGGCTGCGCTTCCGCTTAGCGCTGTGCTAAAGTTTTTTGATTGCGGGTTTGAATCACGATGCTTCGTCGAATGCGAAAGGGTTCTTGCTGCCGAACATCGGATATTAATCGCTCTAAAAGATTTGAGCGGGGAAACAGCGGAAATAATTGCGCTGTGCGTTCAGACGTCGCACTTGTTCGGAGACCCGCATCAGATTTTCTTAAAGATAAAGAACCTTTCCAGCGAGCCTGAAGTTGAAGAAGGCAGGTACGTGTTCATGCGTAGCAGGCCTCTCCGAAACATACAAGCGCTTGTGCGCGGTGTTGCTCCATTGACTACAAATGCGTAGTGCAGTTCTATGCGCGGTGCCGGAAGACAAACTTAGAGGCGCGGTGAACAGGTCGAGGGCTGAAAAGTTGGAACTAGCGCAATAAATCCTGAATTGTCACCACATGAACTCGAAATGCAAACGCGCTACGTTAAATGATCGCTCATTACCTCCATAACCACCAGACAACTTGCGAGGCGCAGCGCGCGCATGGGACGAAGGCGGCGAACGAAGGCAAGCGCTCGCTTTATATCTACTGACCACAATGCATGCGGGCAAAAGTACGTCAGCAATAATGTTACCGCGGTACAAGTTGAGCATAGGCACGCTCGGAAAACGTCACCAGATATACACGCATAAACGATGTCGCTATTTTGTTCACGCGCTTGCCTAAACTAAACTACACTCTGGCTCTTCCAAAAGCGCGCATGATAACAAACGCGCGCACACACAACCTGTGCACTCACCGGGGAGGAAGAAATTGTCGCGAGTGAAGTGCCTGGACCAAACTAGCATAGTTCCCGTCACCTTCTTGCCGATGAGCAAGTTCCTAATCCATGTTGCCCTGCGCGAAGCGTCGTCTGCTTCTTAGGGGAACCGATGAAACGACGTGTTGCTGTCTTTGCATCGCGGTGACAAGCTCTGAGTCACGCAACAAAAGTCTTTTGATGAGGATTCTTTCTTTTTCGTGCTGCTTCGAGGCGGCATGGCGTCGATTAAGGAACTATAGAGCTGTTTTACAGCCTGCGGTAATGCGATACCATTCCGCGTTTCGAGGCCTACCTTGGATCGGCTGGTTCCAGGAGCGTCCGCTGGGTGGCGAGCATTTAGATGGAGTCACGAATAGTCAAGAAACTTGCAGTTGTGAGGAATGTTGATGCGTAAAGAGTAAAGCTGTGGAAAGTTGAATGGGCAGAAGTGATAACTTTAAGGTTCGTAAATGCACATTAGGCTTGCCTGGTCACTGTTTATGCTACGAGACGCCGGAGTCAGCGACCGGCATTGCACGAGACGCGCCGAGTGACGTAAGCGGGAGCGTTCGTAGCGAGCGCGTCCCCGCTCTTGCAGGCGAGACTGCATCTAGCTAGCGACAGCAACGCATCGCTTCAGCGTCTTCTTGCTACCCCAATAATTGCTACGCAGTCTTTTAAACGCGTCTTGTTCATTGTGACCCGAGAACATCACAACTGGCGACGAGGATGGGATATTCAACGCAAGACGCAAGAAAGAAGCACTAAAGCGTGGCAACGAAGCACCTATAACCTTTTGAGGAGCAACGCGACGACAAAAGGCGAAAACTCTTCCAGGATGGCAGCGTCCAGTCAGATTGGCCAAGTTGAAGCCTTCGACGAAACTGTGAGTGACTGGCTATCTTACGAAGAGCGTCTCAGTTCGTTTTTTGCGGTGAACAAAGTACCAGAAGATTTGAAGGTGCATGCCCTGCTTAGCATCATTGGGTCAAAGTCGTATAGCCTCTTGAAGTCTCTGACTGCACCAGACAAGCCGTCAGAAAAGACGTTTGAGCAGCTAACGGAATTGCTTCGCAATCACTTCACCCCGAGAGTGTCTGTGATCGGAGAGCGAGCAAAATTTCACAGGAGATGTCAGCTGCAACTTGAAGGTATCGCACAGTATGTAGCCGAGCTCAGGAGACTCGCTCAAACCTGTGAATTCGGCACCTTCTTGGACGAATCACTTCGAGACAGGTTTGTGTGCGGTTTATTTCGAACGGACGTTCAGCGATACTTGTTTGCAGTAGACAAAACGCTGACATTCCAAAAAGCCGTTGAACGCGCACTTGCTCTGGAAGAAGCTAAGAAAAATGTTGAGGAGGCGCATGCAAAAGAAGCTGTCGACGATCTTCAGAAAGTGAGCACTGAAGATAAAAAGGAAAAGAAGCAATCTTTTGACTGTTACCGTTGCGGCTCTGACAAGCATCTTGCCCGTGCCTGTCCGCATATTGCTGATAAGTGCAGCAACTGTGGCAAGAAGGGACACATTCAGCGCGCTTGTCGTGGTCCCAAGCAGAAGTCGGCGAATTCCAGGCGGTCGATACGTACTCTGCACAGCGACGACACAGGCAATGTCCAGACGCTGTCTCAAAAAACCCGGAGTCCCATCACCGTTGAAGTCGAAATTCAGGGTGTACCGATAAGTATGGAGTTAGACACAGGTGCCACAGTGTCCGTGATATCAAGACAACAGTTGAAGATTAGCCCACGTTTGAAGCTGGAACCAACGGAGCTGCGTCTGAAAACGTACACAGGAGAAGTTGTCCAGCCCAGCGGCGTCTTGAAAGCGTCTGTGCGGTACAAGGACCAAGTTAGTGACCTTCCGCTGTACGTCATGGACACTGGAGGACCAGCTCTACTGGGACGCGAGTGGCTCGAAACTCTTCGCTTGGACTGGGACGAAATCTGCGGTTTACACAAGCTCTGCAATGACTCGCACCCTGGCGCAAACCAAGAGGACCACAGCATGCGACTGAAAGGACTCCTTCACAAGTACAGCGCCATTTTCGATGAGAGCCTTGGCAAGATAGAAGGTGAGCAAGCTACTTTATTTCTTAAAGAACAACGTCCAAAGTTCCTCAAAGCTCGAAGCGTGCCGTACGCCTTACGTTCAGCAGTGGAGGAAGAGCTGCGAAAGCTGCAGGAAATAGGCGTCATTACTCAAGTTTCCTCTAGCGAGTTTGCCACACCAATTGTACCGGTTGTTAAAAAAGACGGGACAATACGTGTGTGTGGAGATTACAAGACCACTTTGAACCCTATCTTAGACACAGAACGGTACCCTCTACCGAAGCTAGACGAGATATTAGCTACGCTTGCTGGAGGGCGGTACTTTTCGAAGCTGGATTTAAACAGGGCTTACCAATAGGTGGAAATGTCGGAAGACTCTGGAAAGCTCCTCACGTTGAACACGCATAAAGGACTATTTGCAGTAAACAGGCTGCCGTTCGGAATTGCCTCAGCACCGGCATTGTTCCAGCGCATCATGGATAATATGCTGAAAGGTCTGCCAGGAGTGATGTGTTATTTAGACGACATTCTTGTGACAGGAACTACTGCCGAAGAGCACTTCCGGAATCTTGAAGCAGTGTTTCAAACACTGGAGCGAAAAGGCGTCCGGGTAAAGAGCCAAAAATGCGAGTTCTTAAAAGAAAGCCTTCAGTACCTTGGGCATGTTATCAGTAAGGCCGGAGTCAAGCCAACAAACGAAAAAGTTCAAGCTCTCTTGAAAGCCCCAGCGCCTACTAATGTAGCACAGCTGCGTTCGCTGCTTGGACTCATTAACTACTACAGCAAGTTTACCCCCCAGTTGGCAACGCCTGCTAAACCCTTCTATAGGTTGTTACAAAAGGGCGTCTCTTGGTCCTGGGACCTTAAATGCGAGCAAGCGTTTCAAGCCTTCAAAGCAGTGCTGTCATCAGCCGAAGTCCTTGCGCACTATGACCCGACGCTACCGCTGCAGCTGTCATGCGACGCGTCCGCGTACGGTCTCGGCGCCGTGTTATCACATGTTATGAAAGACGCCACTGTTAGGCCCATTGCTGTTAGGCCATTGTTAGGCCCATTGGCGAAGAAAACTATAGCCAGATTGAGAAGGAGGCACTTGCCTTAATCTTTGGCCTCAAGAAATTCCATTTTTATATTTATCGTCGGCAATTTACATTAATCACAGACCATAAGCCACTGCAAACGATTCTTGGGCCGAAGAGCGGGCTCCCGGCTATAGCGGCTGCTAGACTGCAACGGTGGGCTGTAACTCTGTCAGCTTACAAGTACGACCTGGTTTACCGAAAATCAGGTGACAATGTGGACGCGGACTGTTTTTCGCGACTACCACTGGAGACAAGTGACGAAGAGGACAGCGCCAGTGAGACATTTTATACGCTTCGGTTAGCGTCTCTTCCGGTGACAAGCAAAGAAATCGCGCGCCACACAGCTCGTGATCCTCTTCTCAGCCTTGTTTTGGATTTCACCAGAAAAGGATGGCCTTCGTATGTTGAAGACAAAGAGTTGAAACCATACTTTGACAGACGCTGTGAACTGACGCTCCACGAAGGGTGCCTGATGCTTGGAATGCGGGAGGTGGTGCCGTCAAACCTGCAGTTTGCCGTCTTGGAGGAGATACATCAGGGACATCCAGGTATCGTACGAAGCAAAGAACTCGCCCGCAGCTACGTATGGTGGCCGCCCGTGGAACGAGATGTTGACAATCAAGTGAGGCACTGCATGGCATGCCTACAACAACGCAACATGCCACAACAGGCACCATTGCACCCATGGTAGTGGCCGACATGACCATGGTCACGCGTGCATATTGATTTTGCGGGCCCATTCCGTAACCGTATGCTGCTAGTTGCTGTCGACGCGCATTCAAAATGGCCAGAGGTTTACGTCATGCCATCAGCGTCAGCACAAGCAACCATAGCAAAATTACGTGATTTGTTCGCTCGATATGGCACACCGGAAACGATTGTAAGTGATAACGGTGCACAGTTCACATCGTATGAGTTCAAGATGTTCATGAAAGAACACGCCGTTCGGCAAGTTCTCACATCTGCTTATCACCCGAGCAGCAATGGACTGGCAGAAAGGTTCGTCCAGACCGTAAAGAACGCCCTACGCAAAGGTCCTGCAACAGAAAGTCTTGAAGAAACGTTGTCTAAATTCTTGATGGCGTATCGGACCACGCCACATGCGACGACGCTAGAGACACCGTCTTACCTTTTTCTGGGTCGTCAGATGCGCACTCGTTTGGAAGCACTGAAGCCCACGTTATCACTCACGGTCAGCACAAGCCAGTCCCAGCAAATGATGCGGCGAAACACCGATCACACTGCATTTCAAGTAAACGAGCAAGTTTTGGTGCGCAATTTCAGGAGCGGACCAAAGTGGCTCAAAGCAACCATATTGCAGCGGACGGGACCAGTCTCATACGAGGTCAAGGTGCAGACGTCAAACGGACCTTGCACATGGAGGCGACACAAAGACCATTTGCTACGAGCCCCTACCACAACGACGGCGTCCCCATTTGCGGTGGAGGAGGAGACAGACAACTGCTATCCAGATTTTGCAGACCATGTGCCAGCAGCAGCCGCCGTCTCCGAAAATACAGCTGCAACCCGTGTCACTGAGAACAGCCCTACGAGGCGATACCCTCAACGAATTAGGAAGCAACCCGACACATTCCAGGCATCCTGATTCTTGAATTGCGGTAGAGGAAGTGCTACGAGACGCCGGAGTCAGCGACCGGCGTTGCACGAGACGCGCCGAGTGACGTAATCGGGAGCGTTCGTAGCGAGCGCGTCCCCGCTCTTGCAGGCGAGACTGCTTCTAGCTAGCGACAGCAACGCATCGCTTCAGCGTCTTCTTGCTACCCCAATAAATGCTACGCAGTCTTTTAAACGCGTCTTGTTCATTGTGACCCGAGAACATCACAGTTTACATATATTGCTTGCAAGAGGGGATATTCAAAATGTAGAGCGCCGTCTGTCGACATCCGCACAAACGTCTTCCGCCATATTTTTCAGGGCGCCGGAAACCGAAACTTGCGTTGGCTCAGCCTTTATCGGCTACCAGTCTTGTGCGTTAACTAGTTACTTTTTTAGTAACTTATTAATAACTTATTAATGTAACTAACGAAAGGGAAGGGGTCAAGGGCTCGTTCTTATTTGTTAGAAACAACTTAATGAGCAAACAGACTATGAAGCTGGGCAAAGCGTAAGGGAAGTTACCTGTGGTATTGTAATTGTGGAGAAAGTAGAACGGAATTAAAGTGGACGAAAAGACAAACCTGCCTTCGGTGGGAACCGAGCCCACGACCTTCGGATGTCGCGTCCGATGCTCTACCAACTGAGCTACGAAGGCGGTCGTCCCCTCGTCCTCTTTACTGTGTATTTATGTACGTATTATCCTGGGAGTGTTAGGCAGCGCCACTCGTGGCCAAGGCGGCGTGTGTGGAACACACTTTCTTGCCAGGAGGCGTCACGTAGAACGTGAACTTAGTTGAGATGGCTGCTGCCCAATAAGCCCTCGCATGCTACCTAAGGCACCAAGTCTGCCGCAACGAGGCCCAAGCTATGAAATAACGAAAGGGAAGGGGTTAAGGGCTCGTTCTTTATTTGTTAGAAACAACTTATAGAGCTTCTACTTTCTCCACAATTACAATACCACAAGTAACTTCCCCTATGCTTTCCTCGGCTTCACAGTCTGTTTGCTCATTAATGTAACTAGTTACTTTTAATTTAGAAAAACTTGTAACTGCAACGCTATTACTTATTACACACTAACTGTAACTGTAAATACCGTTACAGTTACTTACTGTTCCAAAAAAAATTATCGAACAGCAGGGCTCCTTAAAAGCACGGCTGGGCAGTACCGCGATACAAGAATATCGCGATGTTGCTCATAAATACCTTGGGCTATCTGTATCTCTGTATCGAGATACAAAATGTGTTGGTATCTCACTGGTGGAATACTTTTATAGTGTACCGCTTATATGGGATGCTGTGCAGGACAGGAACATCTCTGCTTTTGTTTCGGAAATGAACTGACGTGTTTCCAGAGTGCAAATGAAGGTTTTTTCTACGAAGCCAAGCAAAGCACCGCCGGTCGGCGGCAGAAAAGGACAGTGAAGTGTTCTCCCCGTCCCCATGCAGAGAAAGGTGCGCGACACTGCAGTGTGGTCGGCCTAAGTGACGAAAGATGCTGTTGTTCAGAGGCCAGTGCAGCGTCCTTTATTTTGTTTCGTATGACCAGCCATTTTTTCATGACAGCCCGCGCAGAAACCGCCTAAAAACAGACGCTTTGCAAGGCCTTGAACACATGCAGCTCTCAAAGCAGCGGTGGTTTCAAAATGCACTTCCCAAAATCGCGGCGGCAACGTGGCGCGAAGGGGCCTATCCTCTGTGTCGTGTCTCCAGCTGAGCTGTTAGTTCATTTACAAGCGTGCGGCACCTTTGTCCTTTGCGGCACCAGGCTGTCCCAATGAATTTTGTAAATAAATTCCCCACAATCAATAAAAAAGATGTTACAGTAAACTGGGCCGTATACACAAAGATTGCTGGTTTTGGGCTTTTGAGTGAGCCCCTTTCCTTTCCTTCTATGTGGCATTTTAGCACGAGAGATTTTGGCTAACGGCATGCCTTCCTACCTTCCTATTAAAAATAAACAGTATAATTTGGTTTGCCATGTATTACGTAGCCTTGTACAATAACGAAAGAGTAACGACGTTACTTTTTACCAGATATTGTAATTGCAACAAATTACTGTTGGAAACTTAGTAAGTGTAACTGTAACATAGATACTTTTCCATAGCTTAGGTAACTGCTACTTTTTACTGGTAACGTGCCCGTGACTGTCGGCTACCACGCCCCGTTCTCGGAGGCAGCTTTCGCACACGCTTCGCCGGCGGCAGTGGCGTGACCGTGCAGGACCGCGGCAAGCGGTGGGCGGGGCCTCGGTGCCGCGACGTCGATACAAGCCCTGGTTATATCGCCGGTGCCTACCACTGTTTACCAACATGGAATAGGTCTATACTCGCTCAGCCCGCACGCCTCTCCGCACGCCGCTTCGGCTCTCCGTCTCGCCAACCGGCCGACCGGACGGACGGAGACAAACTTTTTGGCAGCGCACGGACGGTGCGGCACTGGTCGTTCTCTCGGTCGCTGATTGGCTGACGCCGTACGACGATTTCACGGCTCCGGCAGCCAACATGGCGCCTGCCTGCAGCTACGCCGAAAATAAGTTTATTTTGTTCCTTATTTGGAATATGAAGTGGAGTTATCTAGCGCCAGCAGAGGTAGTCATCGAAAGCAAGCAAGCCCACGCAGCCTTCCTGCCCTCATAAATATGTGCGATCGCCGAGGAAGAAACCACCGTGCTGTGTTTACGCGACCGTCGGATACCGGCGATTTTGTGTGTTGAGCGCCGTCACCCGCTTTCTTAGGAAACGAGAAGTTCATCGCATGCACGTGAAATGTCGGCGTGACTAGTACACTTTAGCGTGACACATGTTCACTGTGGGCGAAAACGAAGTGTTCGATCGCTGCATTCAGCGCAAGCAAGCGATGTGTATGTGCTCCGTGTATGGGGTTCCGCGATGTGAAATTTGTGCCTCAGTATTTGTGCTTTCAGCGAACGATCAGTCCCCCAAAGGTTCTGAAGTGACGATACAGCCACTAGCGATAAGCTTTATTGCCTCGTTATCGCCGTGTTCGATGTGTGCTACTATGTGTGAGCTGTCGTTCCGCTTGCGATGATGGGTTGTGGTAACTGCGTGGCGTGCGAGTGCTCGGTCCTGTCCCTTGACGAAGTGTCTCTACTTGATACAAATCGCGATATGTACTACCTGTGATCGGCTGCAGTGGTGGTAGACGTAGAAGTGCTCATAATTTGCGATGTGTGTGTGCCCTCAAGTGAGGAATGCAGTACGCTGCCAGTTCAATTTGTGTATCGTCTGTCTGGGCTAGATCGAGAAACGCTGTCAGAATAGAATTTGATACTTCAATCACGTATCGTTTGTTTAATGTCATTTCTGCACTTTTAAGGATACTGATGTTATAGAAGGCTGTTGATGACTTGCCCCATATTATCGGGTCATGATCGCTAAGTTCAGGTAGCCTTCGTACTTGCGATGCGGCCAATGGAGCCACATCACAAATACGAAGGTGGACAAAGTATGAGGTGAACAGGAAATTCCAGAAATTTTAGGATTCGAGATGATGTGCAAAGATGACGCAGATATTCATATAGATGAATAATGGGTGCTTCATTTGAATTCATCGGAAATTTCCGTTTGATGATACACAACCATATGCATGAATAAATATGACAGAATGCTCAATAAAATGGGTTATGTTCAGTAGATAATGTTCTGCGAACAAGCCGCGGAATAATGTAGAGGAAACCTAGGCGGCAGTGCGCGTTCGCTGGTAACAGCCATAGTCGTGTTGTTAAAACTGGCAGCCTTGCTTTTTAGAAAGCCTTAGTTGGAAAGTTAGTGACTACATTTAGATCTGCCTTTGTTAACTCTGTGACAACCATTTATTCCATGAGTGTAACTTGATAAAGTGGTAGTGTGGGCGAGTTGGTGATACAAAGCCGGCATGGTGCACAGCGCAGAAAAGTGAGGATAGAGACAAGAGAACACAACACGGGTACTGACTTCAACCGAGATTTATTGGCGAAAGTGCCTGAAATATATGCATGAGAAATTAACCAACATGACCATAAGAACCTATGGTTCACATCGTGCACCCCATCACACCCCAGCCAGGTGCTCGCTTTCATTTTCAGAGAGGGCAGCTGATGACATACTGATACAGAGGTGACCTCGCTGCTGTACCTTATCTGCTTCTGTAATTTCTTGAGTGAGTTGCTCGCGATGTTTTGATACAATGGTGCTCTTTTTGAAATCCAGCTGACAGCCACAGTCCCTGCAGTAGGTGCCGAGATTATCCTGAACAGTTGTGTTAGCATTATAAAAATGCTCCTTGAAACGTGCATTTAAGCATCTGCCCGTTTTCCCAATGTACTTCTTGCCACAGCTTAGGCTGATCATATGTGCGACACCCTAAGTGCATCCTGCAAGATGATTCCTATGGCAAATTTCGCAAGTGCTCCTTCATCTGGCATGGCCATCCACACAACCACAGAGTATTGGGGCAGAAAAATGACCTTGATGTCACCGCAGGTGTTGTGGCTGTCAGCTGGATTTAAAACACTGCACCCTTGTATCAAAACATCGTCAGCAGCTCACCCGAGAAAATATAGAAATGGATAAGGTACAGCAGCTATGCGACCTCTGTATCAGCATTCCATTGATCGCCCCTACCAAAAATGAAGCCGAGTATCTGGCTGTGATACACGACCTACTGTGCCCCTGACCTGCCGACCTAGTGGTGTTCTATAGAGCTTCTTGCGCCTTCTCCCGTTCCAAACTTCACCGCTAAGAAGGCACTCTAGTTACCCCAACTTAGCATTGTCAGAAGCGTGGGTGCAGAACAGTAAACGCTGTGCAAATGCTTTGCTTCTTCATAGTATTTAGAAATTTGTGCATATTTTCGAGCTCTTGCAATGTCTTGTAACATCGAGAATGTTCATGGTGCGCTTTAGGCAACCTTCAGGAGCTTATTTGCCAAAGAATCAGCTGCCCTCGTACTCCACTAGGACCCTTGGCATTTCCTTTTCTTTTTCTGTGTTGCCACTAGCCCAAGCGAAAAAGTTTTCAAATTGGAAGTGAACACACTCGGACAGTGTTATTGAGCAAAAGAAAATGTTCGAGTTTGGCTCATTAGTGATACAACACGTCCATACAATATTGCGATGTGCGCATTTACACTTTTGTGCATGCAAATGTTAAAAATTCTCACCTTTTCTAGAAACTACCCCAACCTCTTTCTCACACACGTACGTCACAGACAACTACAGTGTACCGTTAAAGCTGATTTAGCTCAATTGAGGCGCTTTTGTCAATATTTGCTTCTCAGTACAGAGTGCCTGACCATGCAAGCATCTTGGCACAGTGGAAGCAGATGACCGCAGAGAAGCGGCGTGGTTGGGGTAACTGATGGGGCCAAAATCCGTGGCGAAAAGGCCCCTAGCGGTAGAAAGAAGAGCCAGCACGTGTGCGCTGGCTTTTCGCTTGCAGGGAAGGTCAGGAATACAGTTGGTTGTGCTGTGAGGCGATGATTGATTGATTTTTGGGGTTGTACATCCCAAAGCCACACTATGATGATGAGAAACACTGTAGCGGAGGGCTCTGAAATTTTCAACCGCCTGGCGTTCTTCGGTATGTAATGACATTACACAGTACGCAGGCCTCACCATTTTTCACTCATTGAAATGCAGCCACTGCGGCCAGGATTGAAACCGTGACCTTCAGATATGCAGCCGAGAGCCACAGCCACTAGACCACCGTTGCAGGGAGTGATGCGGTGGGGTGCATGATGTGATCTAGATTCCTGTGCTCATGTCAGTCAGTTTCTCACCCATATATTTCTGGTGATTACGCCAATAAAACTTAGTTGAAGTCAGCGCCTGTGTTGTGTCCTTCTCTTCCCTTGTTTTTTCTGCGCTGTGCACCATGCAGATTCCGACTTCCAGGAGCCTTTGCTCTATTGTGAACAAAATTGACACCTTTTACGTGTATAATCTGAATGGCCTCTTTTTAGGCACCAATAGTGTGCCACTAATTTAGGCAACAGTCATTGTCGGATAATGTCAAAAAACAACTTGTGCCTGAAAAATGCACTGGTTTAGTATGTTGCTGCTCTTGTTACATATAGCTGTCCTCACTGTGCCATCAGCCATGTGTAGCTGCAGCATTTTAGATCGCCCAAGTGCACACCCAATGTCTATGCTCTTCAAATGCTGGGAGTCTGCTCATTAAACAAGCTTTCTTCAGCATACTGCCAGAACATAGAAAGAGATACATCACTATAGTTCATTGTCACAGTTGTTCATGAGCATTCAGCTAATATTAGTGCACAAAGAGGCTCATAATTGGTGACAGCACAGCATCTCGTCGCAAAACTTGTGACACCACAGCACATGAGCTCGCCACGAAACAAACACGGCACTTCTGCGCCTCTTGAACTGCACCCAGGCATGGATCTCAAGAAGATGTCCAATTTTCTGCTACTCTGAAAATAAAGGACGCACATTTCCTGCCACTAGGATATTCTGAACAATAAAGTCACCCGAGTTTTCTGTTAGATACTTCCCATGCATGGGTGATATATGCCTAGAGTGCTATAAAAAATATGCATGAACAATAGAGACAGACAGACAGACAACGAACTTTAATTATGAACAATAGAGAAATTACGTGTTTTCTGGGACGGCAGCCCATTCTGTAACCGTTGGGTCACGATTGAGCGCATGCACCTCTCAAGCTGAAATCTCGCTCTGAAGTGCGCGGTGCATTTGATAGGTGCTTGGTTTTCCCTTGAGATAACTGGTGCTTCGTCGTGATGTGGGCCAGTCTTGTAGGCTATGCTGCCCGCAAGATTGCAGCACTTTTCTCATCACAATAGGTACATAGGCCCTCCCTCAGTCACAAGCTTTGTGGTCGTGTGCAAGGACAACAATATTATTATTCTAATTAAAAGAAGCTCTATCATCCAACCCTTGCGTTTCCACGTACATATTCAATAAAAATGTAAATCTCCTGAACACTACCACAAAATGTATGCTGGTTTGTATTGGTAGTTCAGCTACTCTGCTTTACTTGCATTGTTTCAAGATTTAGTGTTGGGTTAGCTTAACATGCCTTAAGTATTTAATAAATGAGCAGGTCCGAAATCAAAATATTGCTTGATGGAAAGCAATGCTTTGTTTATATATATTCTACTAGATTACCCCATCAAGTTAGAATGATTGTGCTTGATTTAATCGTAATATTTAAAGTAAGCAAATTGTATGGACCCACAGGCTTAATGCCTAGTATTGGCTTCAATAATGAAATGCTCTTTTAATTGCGCAGCATGGATAGTCAAGGGACCATGACACATAAATACAAATGTACAATTTAACTAGCATTGAGACACGTACCCACCCTTCATTTAAACCTGCAAGTGCCCTCAGAAGCAACTGTTCATGTTGCAGTAGCGTTTTCTTCATATATGAAGTTAAATTACATGTCTTTTTGACATTATTCGCTTTGGAGTTTCTCATAAGAGCATCAGAAAATGAGTACCATATGTTTCCACCGAGGGTTCGTAGATTTATCAACATGCATATTGCACGAAGCTGCAGGGGCAAGCTGTGCTGGTACATGTATCTTTCTTGATCATATTTGTGTTTTTCATTGTAAACTGAAGTTTGTACACCGGCAGCACTGAGCATCTACCCCCTTATGAATATCTGGCACTCATGCAAGTTACGTTTTATCAATGCTTCATTCAGAGGAACGTGTTTCCTGTCTTTTTTGTGTGTGTGTGAAATGAGCTCAGTGCATAAAGGATTTCCACTTTAAAGTCAGCACTCGTCGGTGCTTCGTTCTTTTCATGCTGTTTAAGAAATCGTGTTGTTGTGTCTTGTGCTATCTGTGCTTGTCCTAGCTGTGATTTTTGAGCTGCGATTTTTCACCAAAGCTGTGATTTTTGAGGCTACATTACCTAACACATAGATTTGCAGTCAGTTATAGGTAATGTGAAGCCATGTGGCAAGAAATGAAAGACTGTGTGTGGTGTGTGAATCTGTACGGTGCAGTGAATGCACTCAAAATTTGCACTATCCATGTTTTCTTGGTAATCAATTTTGTTTCGCTCATACTTCTATGTGCACATTACAGTAGTTGTAGAGGTATCCTCATTTGGTTGGGTACTTGGGCAATGATTATGTAAATCTAAGAGACATGAACCATGTATGTTCAAATAGCACATACTACACATCAATCTCAACGGCTCAGTAAAGGAGCTATAATTTGGCTTGTTATTGCATAAAATATCTTGGGCTGCTTTGGCTGTTGTGCTGATAAAAGAGCCACAATGCTGATGTTTTGCGTCTAACAAATAAATGAGAGTGATAGTGATGATGTGGCTACAGGCGCTGAAAATGAGTGAGCTACTTGGGTCTCTAATGAAGTAATGGTCATGGAGTGAATACTGTGCTCTGTAAGTAGAGCCTGATATAAGATGCAGAAATGCAATAAATGTGCATTCAGTGCATGTACACAGCTACGGCTTCAAATAGGTGTGACATTCAGCACAAGGTAAGCGTTCTGCACCATCTTGTGTCGTACGTTATGAAGCTGCCTCCATTTTATTCTAATGACTTCATGGACCACTTTAAAGCCACAGATGGAAACACGCGTACCACAGTAACTTTTCACACAGTGTGAGATCACTGTGCTCATTGCAAGCTTAATTACATGATAACCTGAGTTTGGTTTCATATGAAATACAGATACTGGCTGGTTGTTCATATTTGGCTTTAAATTTTACACTTTATGAAAAGGTAGCTCCACATTAACTAGGCGTCTGATACGGAAACGTCCAGGCTATACTAAACTCCCTCCACTAAGTTGTGCATTATTTTTGATACTTCAATAACATTCTTCATCCTCTTCAAGGAATTCTAGACTTAATATAATTAAAAGAGAGCACGAATGGGTGATGTTCTGAGCACCAAATTAATTTCTGTGGACCTAAACAATGCGCCATTCAATGCTGAAATGCTGTATGAAGTGTGACTAAATACAGTGATGGTGTGGCATAATAATGACAGCAAGGCGAGGAAGAAAAATATGTAAGCATTATGTGTTCTCACACGAAACAAGTTGTCTTGTGAGCAAACACGTGCTTTCTTGTAGCTGCTGTATTCTTTAAAAGTCATTGAAAAGCTCTGCACCTGGTAACTATCGCACCATTTATATACTACTGTGCATGCATTTGTGGCAACTAGTTAACTATTCATGCCCATTTTCATGCAAAGAAGTTCAGACATGGTTGGGCACAGCTGTACATTGGGTTACCCGTTGAGTAGATCTTTAATTGAATTTGAAAGCTTACAAACAGCAATCGTCAAATTTCGACTAAGCTGCGGTTTCATGAGGGGTTGCTTGTCTGTGTGGCTCTCACATAATACGAAAAATGAAAGTCGCGTGCACCCACCACAGGCTTGCACAGGGAGGGGTGGGGGCAAAGGGTCTCGTGATCCCGCCCCTGATTACAAAGAAAGGGCACAAAATTTCTGACTGCATTTCCAAATATATAAGAACAGCTCTATTTGCTCTGCAGAGTAAACACACACACGCACAAGATACCCCATGTGTTCAGTGTATGAGGGCCCTGCGTACCCTATGAGATGAACAGCAAAGTGCAAATAAACAAATAAGCAGCAGCTCAGGTTTGGCACACGTGCTCAATGATAAATTGAGGTATTTGACCTGATTAGATTTCTCGTCGATGTAATCGTCTGCAACGCTGACGTCGCGACATGCTCCGCAGCTGATTAATCCGTGGCGACGCAGTGTTCCCAAAGCAGTACGTGTGTGGAGACGCCGTGTTCACGCACGCTGCGATGCGAGCACAACTCTGAACGCTACGATATTGTACCTGACACAACCGAGTACATTTGGGCCGGTTGGTTCTACGTGGTGCCGCAGCTACATGTGAAATATATCTTTAAAAAAGTGGCGCAGGTCCTGCGCAAGATTTCAACCGCCGCTGACCGCCACACAACCTAATCTTGCAGCACAAATGTTTCGCTTTTGCCACAACGCGGAAAAGTGAACTCACATCAGCAAAAATATGTGTCGTCTCCTCTCGGTGAACGTTGCCAACCTCGAACACGTTTGCTCCGCCGAACTGTTGCCTCCCTAACAAACTTAGTGTCGCCCAATCAGCGCGCGCATCCAGTCCAGCCGGTGACCGGTCGTGCGGCCCCACCGAGAACGACATTTCGCGACCGGTTCCGTCTACAGCCGTTTTTGCCCCTCCGCACGCGTGTGGAGGGGCAAAAACTGCGTGCGGATCGGCGCGCGGGCTGAGCGAGTATAGGCCCTAAATGTGCCTCGAGTGAGGACACCTGAACTGCTACTCCCCTGCAACTGCAGGGGAGTAGAAGGGAGAGGTCACACGCCGCTCAGGGATAGGACGGTGGCTTCCCTTTAGTGCGGTGTATCCCGCGACAAAACAGCCGACGATCTCGCAGCAAGTGCAGACACCTACCGTTACCTGTCGATGTCCCCTAGGCATGAGCAGCGAAGACATTCGTCTCACCATTCGACGCCACATACAACAGCAGCACCGCGACCCAGGCATCGAACGCGGGCAAAAGCTATCCGCTGTCACCTCGCGTAACATGTTGCGCTATCAACGGACGGGACTGCTGCGGTTGCGCGGGTGCATGTGGACGCAATCGCGCACAAACAAACCCGTCTACTTCAGGTCGGCACATGCGCTTCGTATTCTCCATCGAACCTACCTGTATACACCCAAGTGTCTTGGATAGGGAGCTATCTCGACGTTATTTCACGTAACGCTGGAATTTCATGTTGTTATGTGGGGTTTAACGTCCCAAAACCAGCTCTGATTATGAGACGCCGTAGTGGAGGGCTCCGGAAACTTCGACCACCTGGGGTTCTTTAACGTGCACTGACATCGCACAGCACACGGGCCTCAACATTTCGCCTCCACCGAAATGCAGCCGCCGCGGCCGGGATTCGATCCCGCGACCCTCGGATCTGCAGCCGAGTACCATAGCCACTAGACCACCGTGGCGGGGCCGCTGGAATTTCAGCTTCTGATAATTCTTCCATTTCATCTAACTAAATGCTGCGAGGCTATGCTGCGTGACGCGAAGCCCAGGTTTTTCGGCGAATCCTGAATCGCGGAGCACAGGGCGTTGCAGCTGCTTTTGGTATAAACTGAGGGCCCCACCCTATATTCAATCAATGACCTGAACAAAAGCTCTTTCTCTCTTCTTGGCGTAACATTACAAGTGTGCAGTGACGGGTGACAAGGTGTTTTGAATAGGGCGCTTGAAAAACGAACTGCGAGAAGTTGTGTGCACAAGCGAATAGCACACCTACCACATGGCCATATCTCCCTGCCCCCTACTCTTCCGTCCGTCACCGCTCAAAGCCTTCAGTAACCGAGGAAGCGATTTTGAAGTGCACACAAAACTTGCCCTCGCCTTCCCTGTTTTTTCCAGACTCGTACGACGATATCTGGAAAGTTACTTTCTCCATACACTGTAAAAAAAAATTTACTCCCAGGTGGGAGTAAATGACGTGTCCTCTAGCGACCCCCCTATTGGGAGTTAATTGTACTCCGTATGGTCGGAGTAAAATTTCACTCCGCATCGGTTGGAGTTCCTGCGTGGTGCCTTAGGAGTATATATTTTTATTTTTTACTCCGTGCCTGACGGAGTTCCTGCGTGGTGCCTTGGGAGTATATATTTTTATTTTTTACTCTGTGCCTGACGGAGTTATTTCGGCGGAACATTGGGAGTATGTTCTATATCGTAATACTCCCTCGTGGTCGGAGTTCCTGCGTGGTTTTTCGGGAGTATTTTTTTGCATGCTCCGTGTTTGGCGGAGTTTTCAAGAGTCGCATTGGGAGTATATATATCAATTTTCGTACTCCGTGCCGCACAGTTTTTGCTTTTTACGCCGGGACTTTTTATTGTGTATGTTTTCGCTGCTGTAGCAACTTTTTACTGCGTCCTCATCGTATACTGTGTTGGGCATCAGCACTATCTTTACATAATGGAATATTCATGACAGCACTTCCCTTCTGCGTTCCAGTGGTTTCTTCGAAGATCACAAGAAGAGATTCAAATGGTAATTGAGTTGTTATTTGGTTTATTCACAACACACACCAGTCTGCGGTTGCAGATCAAGCAGATGTTCATAAAAATACAGGGAGTAAACAAGGACACAGAAAGCGACCGATAAACAGAACATAAGGAGTAAAGTCGCGGGAAACGTGAAAACAAGTGCATTCAAGTTTTAGGTGCAGTGGGCAAAAGAAAGCAGAACACACGACAGAAATGAGCTGCAACAGAAGACGCAGTAATAGTAAAACACAGGACAACATACGTTCTGCAAAATGCTAAGTGGGAACGAAGGCTTCCCGAACATCAACATGCGTGAATAATTTCACTACGAATTCAACTTAAAAGTAAACTAGAATAAGTGCATCCTAACAAAAAATCCTACATTTGACGTACTGCAAAACCAGGGCGCGCTGTTCACTGAGCCAAAGTGATAGGAGAAGGAAATGTCGAAAATGTATATTTTCCCATTATATTATCGCCGTTTCAAATAACTACAGGAAAAATTTAAAAGCACTTAAAGGTTTTCAAACACTCAGCAAAATGTTCACGCTCATCAGTCTAAAAAGATCACTGCTCTAGAGCAGAAGTCAAACTTGTACGGAATAAACACAGAGAGGTGCTTGGACATCATGAATAGGGGTGTGCGAATATTGGAATGTTTGTAATATTCTTGAATATCGCATATCTAGATAACATTGCATTTTATACTGATAGCTTAATAATGCACTTTCTCAAAGTAAATTGTTGTACGAAGTTATTATTACGGATTAGGCATTTTTCTTGTGATATCCGATATGTATTCCATATATAAAATTTGATATTTTTACTCGATTCGCATCGGGAAAATTTGGTCTTCTCACACCTTTAATAAAAAATATTTCAACATTTCACACACAATGCGGACGTTTCATGTCCCATCTGCATAAACCAGACAGCAAAGCAATGAATAAAATTTGGGATGAATTGAGGTCTACGTATAGCTATAAAGGGCATTTCAGAAAATGTGTCCCAAAAATGTTTTGAACGCAGATAACCATCAGCTAAATCTTTGCGGTCTTCCTTCATGGCAGCACACACCGTGTCAAGGGCGTTAAAATGTTAACGGTAATTAAGAATATTAGAATGATTAAAGCTCAGACAATAACAGCAAAACACTAAAACCTAATAGAAAGATGCATGTCACTTATACGGGAATTCGATATCCCTTGTCGTATTTGTAAAATGGAGCCTTTTTAGAATTGCTGCAGCGCGAAAAAATCCGGCTTATTTCTCTCAGGAAACCGAAATTAAATGGTCAGAAAGTGATGTTGTCGGTACTTTCCGTGGTCCTCTGTGCGGCATAGTTGCTGCCCTTATTATGCCGCGCAACAGTGAACAAGTGTCGTTGTAAAGCGACTATTTTAGGAAGCGTGATCAGTTGTTGCAAAGAAACAATAAAAATTGTCTCTTGATAACACTTGCCTATCCTCGCTCGCGGCAATGGGAGAAAAACTAGTGTACGTCACACTGGCCACTTCCAATTGTAGCTGCAAGTGCGCTCTTACACCGTTCAGTTTGTGTTTCCTGAGTGGAATTAGTCAGATTTTTATCGATATGTAGAAATTAGCAGCATCGCGCTTTAGCAATTATCTTAGGCGTGAACTCCCAGTATAAGTAAACTTTATTTTCAATTCGGCTTGAACGCGTGGCTTTTCAGCTTATAAAGTTAGTCGATCTTGTCATACTATCCGATTTCACTCCTACCATATTACAGTGCGCGCTGCCGTGAAAGAAGGAATTCCCCAAGAACCACGCAAATATCCGGTGTTCTGTGTATATAAGATTCTAGCACATATTTTCTCAAGATGTCTCATACAATCACAGAGATACGATGAACACAGGGCAAAGGTAACTCGACTCGCAGCTCATAGCACAATGTAAGTTGCCGTTGCGTTATGTGACTGCTTATTCGTATGTAGAGAAACTACGAGATAAAATTATGCGGGCACTTATATGTGTTTACTGGCAACTTCACTTGCATTCGTGTGTAACTGTATTTGCATAAAACGATCACCTTTTTGTTGACTCTAATCGTCTTTATATATGTCGATTGGGCGGTAAAGTTTCTGCGCACACAGTGAAAATAGTTCCAGGGCACAGTCATTAAGACTGGGTTAGAGAACCATGTCAAAAAAAGAAAGACATATATGGTAAAAAACAAGCAGTCATATACGGACTCTTTCAATAATACAGAAGTTTGACTAGCACATGCAAGAAGGAACACCAGCAACATCCGCGCCGCTAAAGTATTGGCGCTTAATTCCTTCAGCGAGCCGAAGAAACTGGTTCTCGCTGATCGCATTAAACGCCCCACAACACAAGTACAATGTAAGGATATACGGGGTGTTTCAGTGAAAACTTACAAAATTTCTTATAAATAGGCTGTTCGAGAGAAAAGAAAGGAAGACCTCCTCATAAAGAAACCGTTCGCTGAGGCAAACGTCACGAAGGCTCAGGAAAGAATTTATCAATTGGGTAACAATGCAATATTTACTAATTACAACATTAATTAAACTTTTTGTGATTACTGCAAAGGACGAGTTTTAGCCACGCTGATGCCGATGCCATGTGAGCTTTTAAAACAAAGAAAAATGAATTGTGCAATGCTCTGCTGCGCTAGAAAACCTGGGCTTTTTGCGGCACGAAAGCGCGCATGAAGAACGCCAGAAGTCACGTGCCAATGCAACCACTGCTGCTGACATGCAGCAAAGATTGCACCGGCCAATTCGAAATGTACGATGTCCTCGATGCTCTGCATATACAGAAGCCTCCGTTATCTTTTGCTTATTCGCTCACTGTATGACGTTATCATAACAGACTACGTAGTATTACGATCGGGGCGCTGAGAACAGTTATTAGGGTCGTGCCGCTGACACCAGTCGTTGCGATCGCCTTCCGCTGCCACCAGTCGCCCTCTTCGGGGACGACAACATGCCAGTGAGGATCGAGGGGCGAGAGAAACGGTTAACACTGGAGTTTTATTCACATATCTACAGGCGAGCTTGCTTCCGCAAGACTCAACTCGTCAGAGGGTTCTCTAGGGTTCTCCGGGCTCTCTTCCTTGGTCCCGCGCTTTTTGTCTCCCGGGCTCTTCTCCCATTGGCTCCTGGGCGAGGAAGGGGGGAGAGGAAGGGACGTGTCCAAAACGTCCTTGACTCGCCCATGGCTGCAGTCCCGGAAGGCCCCGGGGGATGATGCCGAAGCCGTCACGCGGCCAGCACCAACGTAATCACTCGTGTGCGTGTGGAGACATTCCCACCCGGTAAAAGTTTGTTTGGTCCGAGAAGGTGAGCACTCAACCACTTCAAGATGTGCCGCACGGCGGGGGTCTCCTCTTCGGCCTGAAAGCCAAACGTACAGGTTCGGTCCCGAACAAAAGGTCACCCCCTTAGGCTCTGGAACGGGCGTTCTTCCCGACACCACCGCGGCGCCTCGGCTGAACACAGACGTTTCTTATCTGCGCTGTCGCGGAACTCAGGCCAAACGAGTCGGCGACGTTCATCTTCGGGCTCGTTCCGCACGCCAAACGTAACAGCTCCTCCGCGCCCCGAAAAATTCTCGACGGTCCAGCGCTGTCAACCGCTGGGCAGGAAGAGAATGGTTGGTGATGAAGAGGACCCCAGGTCGTCTTGCCTCGAACAGCTGCGAACTTGCATCGAACCCGGAATGCACTCCACAATGACAAGCAGCAACAAGACGAACCCAACAACACGATACCGCTCGTGATCAAGCACTCGGGTCGCCTCAACTCAACAGGCCTCATGAACATTCTCAAACACTCACACAGAAAATCCCAAACTTTTACGTAATAGCCTAATGCTGTCTCGCGCGGACCAAAGCGGTAATTCTCATGAAGGAAGTGATCACAACGACAAAGGAGTACCCTGCCATTCCTAAAATGAACGATAAAATTTGGCCCACAATTTCTAAAACAGAAGCTCTCAACTGAACCTACAAATCTCCTAGCGCTGCACAGCTATCACCGTAAAAAGACAAAACGCTCTCAAAACAACAAAAGCAATCCCACTTTAACTGTCGATTCTTCAAAACGCCTTTCTTTCAAGATGTACTACAATCATAGATTCGTCGCATAAACTTGACATGAATATTCAAACACACAAGGTAGCATCTAACCTCACTTCAGAACATGTCCAGTGTCACTGCTCTTCCCCTCCGAAGAGGCACTGAACGCAACAAGTAGGCCAGTATATCATACCACCGATCCGAAAGATTGCCTTGTCATCGACATCCGATAACGCGTTATCCTACTTCATGACACTTAGCGACCCACATGACACTTCGCGACTCTTAAATTCTTAAACCAACGGTTCCTAAAAACAAACGAACAAAACAAAAGAACAAAAACATAAGTTCAGGCTACTAACAGTCGATCCTGTTAATCTACTAACATGTTAATCTACTAACAGCTTCCTTTGGTTAGTCGCTTCCTGACTCACCAACGCTATTTCCCGCAGAGCGCGGCAACTTGACACCATCATAGAGCGCCGCAAAATTACCGCATACTTTCAAACTCACACATGGCGCCTCAGACAACTTTATGCAATTTCGCGTCCGCTAACCTTTACACCGCGTACTCTAAACGACCTTCAATGCCCTACACATGAAAATAACAGTAAGAAATTGGCATTGCTCATGCGTTGTAAACAAAGTAACTAAATAATGCGCAACAACACTGTACCACTCAAGCCAAACTTCACGGAAAACTAACTGCTTAACTCTAACACCGTCTTCAAATGCGCGTTTATTCCACGTAGACGCGTAATCAACACTACACCACTTCGTGTTAAACCTACAAACTACAAAAAGAACAACTGTTTCGCGCTATGAAACCTTCCTCAAAAATTAAAGTCAATAAGCGCGTTCACTAAACCCCAATCTGACTTCAGCGCTACTGCTCCGGTTACTCATTATTTAACACTGTCTGACAGAACCTAGATTAAATCAACTGAAAGTCGTCTTTTGAAAAGAACCAAATTCTACGACACTTTTTCATGCGCTTTCCAGATGACCACGATGGTCCGCTCCCCGTTTACCGCAAGCAGATTCCTTTAATTCGCACCCTATGGGGTCTCGGTCCCGAAGGATTTATCGCTCGCCAAACACACAAAGCGCGAGCTCTTTCACTCGTTCTACCATCATGCTCGATTCGGCTCCTCGGCGGCTTTCTTTCACTCCTGCGACGGGCCGACCTGAACCATAGAGGGGAGACTGGCCTGTCCACCTCTCTGCGCTCTGCACTCTTAATTAGGAACGGCTGGCGTCTCAAACAAAATCTAACCCGAACCCGTGCTTTTGGCCGCGCAGGGTGCGTCTCGCCGACGAAACCTCCTCTATGCTCTACTCTTCTCCAGAAAAACCTGATCTTTCCCCTTCGTCGGGGGGGTCGCGCCCTTCTCGTTCCCCTTACTGAACCCGACAAAAGCCATTTCCCTCTGCTTCTCGTTGGCGTGGTCTTTCGTCTCGCGCGCTGCCTTGCCGGTTCTTTCAAGCGCTTCTGGTGCGATCTACGAGCTCGCTTCTTCCTTTTTCGCCGGTGTTTACGAACACCTGACACACTATCCTCTGAACAACCCAGCTTCGGGCATTCAAACTGGAAGGATACCCCTGCACCCGTCTCCTCTTTTCTCACCGAAGAACCGCTCACCTCACTCGCGAAAAGGATATCTTCCTCACAGACATCTGTAGCGCTGCCCAAATCCTCATTCTCACCCCGCGTGCACTCGGCCGTTTCTTCCGAATTAGGATCATGCATTTCTTCGCACTGTTGCTCGCCGCTACAGATTGCGTCACAGGCATCGCCATCAAAGGTCTCACCACTAGTGGAAGCCTCTCCACTCTGAACACTCATTTCTACGACAACTTCTTCACTACGCGTGGGCTCCACTTTAATTACTTTGTCACTTACGGCTTCCACAAGCCGGAGCCTCTCCGACAAAACCGCTAACCTCACTTAGCGCCTCTTTCGTCTCATCTGCAGTGCTAGCTTCTTCCTTTCTTTCCGGAAGGCAGTCCGCATGCTTAGGTACGACGCCGGTTTCCAGCTCCTCAGTGACCCGATTTGGGCGGCTGGACCTAGCATTGCCCAAGCAAGGAGCGCCTTGCGGAACAACCCTTCTCTCTCGACAGGCCGCGGCCTCGCTCTCCGCATTCTCCACCCTCGACGATCTGACACCGTCGTAGAGACGCGCACGCTCGTTTGAGGCGATCTCACAAACCGCGCCCTGTCGCTCCCTAGTCTCGAGAAAACGTTCTCTGCGCGTGTCCTCCTTCCTTTCCTTTACAGCGACACCGAAACGCCGAAACAAAGCTCTCTTAGCGGCATCGTAATCCTTATACCTTTCCTCCGGAAGGCAAGCCAATACTTCGGACACGTCTGAAGGGAGTACACCTAACAAAGCCACTGACCAATAATTGCGGTCAAGCTTTACCTTCTCACAAACCTTTTCAAATGAGGCAAGAAAACCCTCAATTCTTTCACCCTCTCGCAACACGTACATTCTGGAAACAACTTCGTCCCATCTCTTTAATTGAACCCTTCGCTCACTATCTTCCACTTGAACGGCACGCTCTTTCCTTTCTATGCGGTCTCTTTCTTCGCGCTCCTCTCTCTCTCTTGCCTCTCGTGCTTGTCTCTTATTTTCAAGCCCTGTTCTCACTAACTCGCATTCCACCTTTTCTTTCTGTCGTTCCTCTCTTGCTCTTGTCTCTAGTGTTTGCCTTTCATTTTCAAGCTTTTCTCTCATTAACTCCCATTCTTTCTCCCTTTCCTGTTCTTCCTTTTTCTTTTTCTCTCTTTCTCTCTCTTGTTTCTGAAACTTTCTCAAAATAAATATTGCCTCCTCAATCTGATCCTCACTGGCTTTCTCTAAAATCAGACGCTCTATTTCCGTCCTGCTCATACTCTCATTAACTACAATGCCTATATCCTCACACACAAACAACAATTCCTCCTTCGGCATTGTTCTCACCTCCATCACTGCTGTCTCACTGCATTGGTCCTGCGCTCCACACATAACTAGGTGATCCCTTAAACTCACAAACTCACACAAAGAAGGTGATCTACCTAAACAAACAATCCAGCCTCTGTTCTACTCGAATTTCGAACAATCTCACAATGAAGCCTGGAGAGTTAAAGCAAGAACCAAGCACTCACCACAATACAGCACCACGTCACCAGGTCCATCTCACCGCTGCCAGCCAGTTATTAGGATCGCGCCGCTGACACCAGTCGTTGCGATCGCCTTCCGCTGCCACCAGTCGCCCTCTTCGGGGACGACAACATGCCAGTGAGGATCGAGGGGCGAGAGAAACGGTTAACACTGGAGTTTTATTCACATATCTACAGGCGAGCTTGCTTCCGCAAGACTCAACTCGTCAGAGGGTTCTCTAGGGTTCTCCGGGCTCTCTTCCTTGGTCCCGCGCTTTTTGTCTCCCGGGCTCTTCTCCCATTGGCTCCTGGGCGAGGAAGGGGGGCGAGGAAGGGACGTGTCCAAAACGTCCTTGACTCGCCCATGGCTGCAGTCCCGGAAGGCCCCGGGGGATGATGCCGAAGCCGTCACGCGGCCAGCACCAACGTAATCACTCGTGTGCGTGTGGAGACATTCCCACCCGGTAAAAGTTTGTTTGGTCCGAGAAGGTGAGCACTCAACCACTTCAAGATGTGCCGCACGGCGGGGGTCTCCTCTTCGGCCTGAAAGCCAAACGTACAGGTTCGGTCCCGAACAAAGGGTCACCCCCTTAGGCTCTGGAACGGGCGTTCTTCCCGACACCACCGCGGCGCCTCGGCTGAACACAGACGTTTCTTATCTGCGCTGTCGCGGAACTCAGGCCAAACGAGTCGGCGACGTTCATCTTCGGGCTCGTTCCGCACGCCAAACGTAACAGTAGCCACGACTTTGGAAAGTCCATGCATATCGAATTGACTAGCGCATGCACTGGAACACGTCCCCAGCGGATGCTGTGTTCACACGCGGCTCCTGGAGATCCTTTTGCAGCGAGTTCCATGAGGGAAAAAACGCTAGGTCGCTGTGTGTCGGCGAATAATTTTTTCTTTCTTTCAGACTAAAAGCAGATAAGCATCGCCGTCTTTCGGCTGCGAATTCCTCAATGGCAGGAACCTGAAAAGGTTGCTGATTAGAAATGGATTGCACGATCTTAGTTATTTACCGTGAAAACTGCAAGTATCTTAGGACTACTCACGTGCGCCCAACCTTAGAGGTCGTTCCTTAGAAAATAAACATTTTTCTTTTTTCTCAGAAAGCCTATCTTTGGAAACTTGAAATCGTTCTCTAAAACACCCGGTATATAAAACACCAAGACTTCATATCGTGCGTTACTGCATGCGCGGAAAATTCTATACCTTGTCAGACAAAGATAAGGTTTCGCTGATAGAAACAATACTGACACAAATAATTTGCTCCCTCTAATCATAACGGGAGGTCACGTCACGTTTGTTTTTCTAAAGATAACTGCGTTACCGAATACATTCATATCTACGATCTTGGCTATGTATCGCGAGAATGCAATCTTATGGCATTTTAACGGACGTGCTGCAACGCTCTCGAATAGCCGCTCATTTTCGCACCGTCCTGTTTTCCCGATGTAACGTGCGCAGGAGAACGGGATCCGAGTTATGAGACCGGAATTGCATTCAGATTTTTTCTCTTCTGCTTCTTTTGACAACCACGCTTTGCCTTCTTTGTGGGATCAGTGTTTCTTCCTTTTTTTTTCACAGATCCCCCTGCGTGCAATTAATGTAATCTGCACCTTTTCTCAGGCGGCTAATATCCTTGCATTAAGGGAAACGTGATAGCTGTAGAGAATAACACAACTACAATACGTTTCTTAGCAATGTACATAGGATTGGCGTTAGAGTTGGATACACCATACACCGGCTTGTAAAAACCATGAAGCTTGCTCACCGAAGCAAGCTTGCAATAAGTGTGACCGGACTTAAATGCCCTCTAATAATAAACACCTGTGTTAGCACGATCACGTTTTACCAGTATGGAAGGGCTGAAACGAAAGGCGATAAGTGCGTCATTAGCCCTGGCTGAACAACACCAACATGTGAGGTGATCAGTCATCGCACATTTAATGTTCAGGAGCTTAATAGTTTCATATGTACGTATTTCGACAATCAGAATGAAAGGGGAGATTCGCCTATGATCGGTGCAAATTCATCGCACACATACGGAAACACTGGCTACTACAACTGTTCCTGGCGCATCCAAAGCTACTCTTGTACTTCAGCCTGTGAAATGCATAATAAAAACGAAGCTGTCATGCTGTTCTGTCCCCTCTCGAAGAGAGTGGACAAGCGCCATGTGCGTCTTTCGAGAGCCGGTTTTTTCGTGCTTGGTCCAACGGGGGTCTTTCCTGATCTTCAAACCCCTCAGCTTTTGTTCCCCATGAGACGTGGTTTATTGACGTCTGGACGTCTAGGACCGTCAAGGCGAGCTCCGACAATCGGCAAGCGTCAAGCAGCCAAAATACGGGCAAGCGCGAGCTCGAGGCACGGGAGCATCGACAACGCTGCGGCTTGCTTGCTGGCCCTCCTTATCGTCTTCTTCATTAAAATGACCCCCGGCGACGAGCGTAGCCATCATGGCTACTTAAGGCGTTGATAGTATGGCGGGGTCATAATAAGGTTTGAGGCGGCTGGCGTGGACAATTTCTCGTCCACGACGACGTAAATCCTGCGATGGAGTCAAGGGCTCAACTTCGTAATTGACGGGAGACGTCTGAGTGAGAATGCGGTAGGGACCGTGATATCGTGCGAGGAATTTCGACGAAAGTCCAGCGGTACTCGTGGGGACCCAAAGCCAAACGAGGGCTCCCGTTGGGAAAGTGGAGAGGGAGCGGTCACAACCGAGTCGAAGCTTCTGGCGGCCTTGTGCGTCTGTTGTCATCGAACGAGACAACTGTCGACAATCTTCCGCGTACTTAGCAACGTCAGAAATTGGTGTGTATTCACTGGAGTCAGGTGTGTAAGGCAGCACAGTGTCCAGTGTACATGATGGCTCGCGTCCGTACAAAAGAAAGAACGGTGAGAATCCGGTGGTCGCTTGCGTAGCAGTGTTGTACGCGTACGTCACGAATGGGAGGACGGTGTCCCAGTTGGTCTGGTCGGACGCAGTGTACATTGTCAGCATGTCACCAAGAGTGCGATTGAACCGTTCTGTCAAACCATTCGTTTGCGGATGATATGCGCTCGTCGTGCGGTGAATAATGTTGCACTGAACAAGCAATGCTTGAATAGCATCAGAGAGAAAGACGCGTCCCCTGTCGCTCAAAAGTTCCCTAGGAGCACCATGGCGCAGGACAAAGTAGCGTAGGATGAAAAATGCAACTTCTCTCGCAGTAGCTGTGGGCAACACTGCGGTCTCAGCGTAACGTGTGAGATGGTCCACGCCAACAATTATCCACCTGTTTCCAGATGCAGTCGAGGGAAGCGGGCCGTATAAGTCGATTCCAACTCGGTCGAATGGACGGCCAGGGCACGGGAGAGGCTGGAGTGTGCCAGTTGGGTGTTCAAGTGGAGTTTTGCGCTGTTGACACTCAATGCATGCGCGGATATACTTGCACAGGAAGGCATACATGCCGCGCCAGCAGTAGCGTTGACGAAGGCGGTTGTAGGTCTTTAGAACGCCTGCATGAGCGCTTTGCGGGTCGTTGTGGAAAGCGGCGCAGATATCCTTGCGCATATGGCGCGGTATCACAAGTAACCACTTGCGGCCATCAGGTGCGTAATTTCGTCGGTAAAGGAGATCATCTCGAACGACGAAATGGGAAGCATGATGACAGATACATTTGAAGCAGGACGAAGGGATGGGTTGGCCAGAAAGTCAAGGATTTGGCGAACCCACGTATCCTTGCGTTTCTCCGACGACACATCCACAGTCAAATGGTGAGAGGGAAGAACCTGACGGTGAAGCAGTGTCGGACGCTAGTGGTGAGCGGGATAGTGCATCGGCGTCGGAGTGTTTACGGCCTGACCGGTATATAACACGAATGTCGTACTCTTGCAGGCGGAGCACCCAGCGACCGAGGCGCCCTGATGGGTCTTTCAGCGACGAGAGCCAACACAGAGCATGGTGATCTGTGACAACGTCAAACGGGCGACCATAAAGATACGGGCGAAACTTCGCCAACGCCCAAATTATGGCGAGGCACTCTTTCTCGGTAACAGAGTAATTGGACTCGGCTTTCTTGAGGGTTCGACTCGCATAAGCCACAACGTATTCCTCGTAGCCTGGCTTCCGCTGAGCCAAGACAGCACCAAGACCGACGCCGCTGGCATCAGTGCGGACCTCCGTAGGCGCATTGGGATCAAAGTGACGGAGTATAGGAGGCGACGTTAGCAAGCGCCTTAGCGTCATAAAAGATGCGTCGCACTCGGTTGACCATGCAAGCAGGCCGTTAGAGGCGGTGAGAAGATTCGTAAGAGGTGCGATGATGGTAGCAAAGTCGCGGACGAATCGACGGAAGTAAGAACACAACCCAATGAAACTTCGAAGCGCCTTCAAGGAGGTGGGCTTGGGATACTCAGCAACAGCACGCAGTTTCGCGGGGTCCGGGAGGACGCCGTCTTTGCAGACGACGTGGCCTAGTATCGTCAGCTGGCGCGCACCAAAATGACACTTCTTTATGTTAAGTTGAAGTCCGGCAGATGTGAGGCACTTCAGAATAGCACGTATGCACACAAGGTGAGTGGGAAAATCTCGAGAAAAGACTACGATGTCATCAAGGTAACAGAGGCAGGTATTCCATTTGTAGCCGCGAAGAATGTTGTCCATCATCCGTTCGAATGTAGCTGGCGCGTTACACAATCCGAACGGCATCACCTTAAACTCGTACAGTCCATCGGGAGTAATGAAGGCAGTCTTCGGGCGATCAGGTTCAGCCATCGGGACTTGCCAGTAACCCGACCGCAAATCCAAAGAGGAGAAGTATTCTGCTCCTTGCAGGCAGTCGAGAGCGTCGTCGATGCGCGGCAACGGGTACACATCCTTCCGAGTTATCTTGAGGCGGCGATAGTCAACACAAAATCTGATGGGTCCATCCTTTTTGCGCACAAGTACAACAGGCGATGACCAGGGGCTCTGCGACGGCTGAATAACGCCGCGTGTAAGCATGTCTTCGACTTGTTCGTTGATGATACGCCGTTCTTCCACCGATACTCGGTAAGGGCGCTGGTGTAAGGGAGCATGAGAGCCGGTGTCGATGTGGTGCGCAACACTCGTTGTACGACCTAAGGATGGCTGGGCGCAATCGAAGGAAGAGCGGAACTCTCGCAGAAGGGAGGTGAGTTCGTCGCGAAGCGTGGGCGGTAGATCGGCGGCGACAGAGGGGCAAAAACCGTCAGGAGGTGGAGATTTTGAAACGGGTGACGTCATAGCATTTAGTTGAAGGCAGGGTTGGTCCTCAGTGAAATTCAGGGAATGCAGGAACTCGACATCTTGTATATGGCCCAAGCACTCACCACGGAGTAGGGTAATAGGCGTCGAGGATGTGTTGGAAATCATCATCGTCGCAGTACCAGACTCCATGGTAAGTACTGCAAACGGCAGTCGTAGACCACGACGACGGAGAAAGACATCGGAGGGGGCAAACAAGACCATTCCTTCTGGGGCGGCCGGGCAGGAGACAGGGACGAGGGTCCATGTTTTCGGCGGTATATCTGTGTCTTCAGCAACCACAAGTTTGCGAGGTTCGAGAACAGGGTCAGCCGAAATGGAGTCTTGAAGCGGCGTAAGAGCCACTTCCGCCCGAGAACAGTCTATGACGGCACGATGACGTGAGAGAAAGTCCCATCCGAGAATAATGTCGTGGGAGCATGACGGCAGCACATAGAACTCTATCACGTAAAGTACGTCTTGGATAACGACACGCGCGGTGCACATGGCAGAAGGAGAAATGCACTGCGAGCTTGCAGTGCGGAGCACTAGTCCTGGAACCGACATCGTGAATTTCTTTATCCTACGGCAGAGATTTTGACAAATTACAGAAACGGCGGCCCCTGTGTAAATAAGCGCTATTGCGGCAGTTCCTTCAATGTTCACATCGATGACGTTTTGCGGCGAAAGAGATGGAGGCCTTTGATAGTTCGCGTCGCGTGCAGCTCTTGCCTCTGGAACTGCAGCAATCAGTTTCCCTCTTCCGTAGTTGGACGGCGACGCATCGGTGATAGCGAGCGTCGTCGAGGGGATGGAGAGCGGCGGTTTGAGTAGGGCGGACGATCATCCGTGGTGTACCTTGGTGGCGTACGGAAGGGTGGAGGAACAGGCTCGGCAAATGTGTCGTACGGGCTAGGAGGATACCGGCGACAGTAGCGGGCGACATGCCCAGCGACACCACAGGCGTAGCAGATCGGCTTGTTGTCGGACGTCCGCCACGAGTCCTGGCGTCGGAAGAACGGAGCCGGAGGCCTCGCGTAAGTGGACGTCGCAGCACGCACGGTCGTCGGGGCGGTGTGGGTCGAAACCACGGGTCGGAAATACGACGCAGGCTGTTGAGGTGGGCGAGCAGCCACAGAAGCGTAGGTTAGAGGGGCAGTGACAGGTGGTGACACTGGCATAGGCGGGAGGCTTTCGGCAACATGGGCGCGAATGACCTGTTGAAGGTCCGGAGCCAAAGACGGTGTAGGCGCGTGCGTGAGAGGTAGTAAGGAGAGCTGACGTGCTACCTCTTCACGGATAAAATCCTGGATTGTGGATAACAGCGGTTGTTGATCGGCGGGGTGGGGGGCTGGCTGCAAACTTGACAATGTAGAACGCGCACCAGGAATTGTGAGGGCTTGGCGAGCGATTGCGCGCTGCTTACGCAACTCTGACATAATGAGATGAGGGAGTCTACGGTGGCGGGATTTTTTGCGAGAAGCATCTGAAAGGCGTCGTCCTCGATGCCTTTCAGAATGTGCCTGATCTTCTCGTCCTCAGTCATCGTGGAGCTCACACGGCTGCACAGGTTGAGTACATCCTCGATGTAGCTCGTGAAATTCTCTCCGGGTTGCTGAGCACGTTGACGCAAGGTCTGCTCTGCGCAAGGTCTGCTCTGCTCTCCACCAAATGAGACGTGGTTTATTGACGTCTGGACGTCTAGGACCGTCAAGGCGAGCTCCGACATTCGGCAAGCGTCAAGCAGCCAAAATACGGGTAAGCGCGAGCTCGAGGCACGAGACCATCGACAACGCTACGGCTTGCTTGCTGGCCCTCGTTATCGTCTTCTTCATTACACCCACTTCAAATGGGCGACACATGCAACCTTCAGGAAGCGGACGGAAGCATCTTTGACAACCCACGGAGAGGGAGAAAGAACTCTCGCCGAAGGAAGGAATGCAAGGTTGCGGCAGACTCACCCCACCAGCCCGAGCAACAGCATCGCTTTTTTGCGGAGACCTAGTGCTTGTGGATGCTTGAACGAAATGTAACTATATTCCCTGTTAATTAAAGTTAGTATTGTTTAAATGCTCTTGAGTGTTCGACCGTTATCTGGCTGGATAGCGGGCGCTTTGATCAGTCAAATGCGAGCCTCGAGACCAGCACACATGCTATACATTCACTAGGTTTCTCACGATCTAAATAAAACATCCCCTTGAGACAACGCACTATTTCTATCAGCACAGTCTTCGTAATAATAATAATAATAAAGTGATCCCATGAAGACCCCCTGAAAGCAGCGTAAGAAAAATTTTTATTATGGCAAATCTATGTCGTCTGTGAAATCCCCTTCTCCTGCGACATATGTTTCATCAGGCAAGCAGGTCTGTGCATAAATGGATGGATGCGGGAGTATTGCAACCAGGCTAGTAAAATGCGAGTAGATGTTTTCCTGTGCTACGTTGCCCTGGTGGTGAATATGAACACCCCCCCCCCCCCGCTCGTTATCGCAGGAAGAAAAAATTCGAAGTCACTAGCCTTGCAAACGAAAGTGAGAATGTCGTTAAAATTAGTGATGTTTGCTCAAGTGAAAATAGGCTTTCACAAATCTTCCCCTTTCGGTATTAGCGCGGCGTTATCGTCTGAAGTACATTGAGTGTTTGGTATCGTCCTCTCATTTGCCTGCTCCCAGCTGAAACATTCTTCCAGTTTTTTTTTCTTATTTAAATACGAAAATGTGGGAAGGAGGAAACATTACAGCCAGCTGTCCTAACATCATGATATTGATATTGAAAAAACAACAACACGAAAACAAAAGCGAGAATAAAAGAAGGAGAAACGGACAACTGAAATAATCAAGACCGTCATGTACAGATATCATCTCTCGCTTACAAAGGATAGTACCTCTAAGTGCTGTGTTCCACAGATTGCTAAGGATGCATTCCGTAAAAATTGTCCTCGGCCGCCGCGTTCACCTTACAGTGGTGGGGTTCTCACGAGAGCGAGCGTATGCACCCACAAGAAGGGGAGACACTATCTGCGAACAATTAAGCGTCTTTCGAAAGGCAACAAAAAAGATACATGCGGCGCACTCGCTCGTCCTCGCTTGTATACCGTCGGCTCGGGGGGCAGCTGCGGCAAAGCCAGCGTCCACACCGCATCCCTGGAGCGCTCAAAACTGGAGAGGGTACTGCAGAATCTGCCGAAGCCGGCGGGAAGGCCTGCAGACCGGAACAGTGCAGAACCGGTGTCGACACAAAAGGCGCTCGCTGACTCGCTTGTGGAATGTTCCTCTTTATTCCTTCGCAGAACGCGTCCGGTCCGGTCTTGCTTGCACGCCATGCCGCAGCATAGAAAAAAAGAAAACAATAAGAAAAAAGATTACCGTTCCGTGAACGAAAAGAAAGCGGGAATGACAGAAATTCTTTCACAAAATTTCTAAGTCGATGTCTCTGATCTTGTGATACTAATAAAGCATTTCTTTTTTCACCAAGATGAGCGCATCGATGTGTTCTTAAAGACGATACCAAAAAGGAATCCTCAGCGCAATTGGCTAATTTTATAAAAAAGTATATTGCTGATTTCAGTTTTTATGTTTTTATTTGGTCAGTTTACAAGCTAGCTGAAAATGAATTGCACCTTGTGACGGATATTTACCTAGCGCTTGTTAGCGCGCGAAAATTTAACTTACGTACATAGAAAATATAACAAAATAGCGTCTTAGCATTAAGCTCGTTATAACTTTGTAAGTGATATAGGTACGATTGCGTTTTTCAGTGATGATATAGATATTTAGGCAGTCGCTACGTATGCCACTTAGTAGAGCTTAATAAAACTGCTTCTTGGGCTAGTTGGTTCATTATAAAGTGCAAATGCTTACAGGGCGCAAATTGAACAAACAAAAGAGAGAGACACACAGACACACACAAAGCGCCGGCGCTTGTGTGTGTCTGTGTGTCCCTCTCTTTTGTTTGTTCAATTTGCGCCCTGTAAGCATTTGCACTTAGTAGAGGTTTATCTCTACATTTGCGGAAGTTAGTTGCATTTATTTCGCTCTCCGAACATGTGGTCCGAACAATGGATTTTCCGGAATTCGGCAGACCTTTTCAGCTATATATTCAGCACTATAACTACTCCTTTCGAGACTACTTTATACCAGGAATCAGGAATAGTTAACGATAGATTGGTACCGAACTTCACTCCTTTTATATCAAAATGGAACAAATAGTTGAAATAGCGTACAGAGCTCACTCACCAACGCGGCCGCTGCACCCATTATCCGTGGTTGTATTCGTTCACTGCACAACACCGGCACACAATTTGAGTTCCCTCGACGCTCGACACTGTAGATCATATCCTTCGTTGACGCTCCTCGGTGCTTGTAATATTCACAAGATAGACGAAACGATTTTCCTTTTCGTAACGTCGCAAAAGCCTTTGCCAGCTTCGCGAAGGACTTGCGTCCGTTCGACGTGCTGGTCTGTCCGGCCGCCATATTATTTCTGGCTCCCGAGGCCCCCCCGTCGGTCGGGCGGCGACGTCCCTCCTCCGGCAGCCAGAACCCGTTTCGCGATGCAGGGGAGGTTTTGCGGCATGCGATAGGGGTTTTTCATCAACATCCATGGGGGTATCGTCAGGGAAGTGCGCCGTTATATTCCCTAGGGAGGTTAATGACGGCGTTGGCCCCACGTGCCCCCATCGACCGCGATGGGAGGGGGTATATGTTGCGGTCATGGGAGTTTGTGGGGAGGTATACTTGCAGGACCTCCCAGCTGGGTATGTTTTCATTTAAGTGTAAGCAAAAGTTCTGTCCGGCACGGAGTACAAAAATTTTTCTATATACTCTCAATGTGACACTTGAAAACTCCGCCAAACACGGAGCACGTAAAAAAAAAAACTCCCGGAGAACCACGCAGAAACTCCGACCACAAGGAAGTATTATGATATAGAATATACTCCCAATGTTCCACCGAAAAACTCCGTCAGGCACGGAGTAAAAAAATAAAAATATATACTCCCAAGGCACCACGCAGGAACACCGGCAGGAACGGAGAAAAAATAAAAATATATACTCCCAAGGCACCACGCAGGAACTCTTACCGATGCGGAGTAAAAGTTTAGTCCGACCGTACGGAGTATAATTAACTCTCAATGGGGGTGTCGCTAGAGGTCACGCCATTTACTCCCAGCAGGGAGTAAATTTTTTTACAGTGTATCGCCGCCAATATGCACCCCTTTAGCACGCCAAGCTGCGAAACATTTGGCAATAAGGCAGACGGACGCTCGGGTAGAGGTTACTCTGCCAGGCACAGAAGCAAATAACGTCATCCAATATTTCCAAAATCACGGTGTGGGCCATTTTGGCATATGTTCAATGAGGAATTATTTTTTACGTGTCCCACTCTAAACAAGTGAACACAAATATATTCAGTTATATTAGTTCTCCAGTCATTGCTTTATTTTGTAGTGCCAACTATTTACGGACGAACGGTGGCTGGCGGTTACGAGGGCGCTGGAAAGGCTTCTATGCAAACTAAGTTGCTCAACTTAAACACGGGTCATCATGAGATCCGTACTCATTGACTAGTGCTGGGGCCTGTAACGTCAGGTCGCGCATGCGCTCCCAGATTACCCCTTTTGATTGTTTAGCGTAACACGTGTCTGTTATCTAGCAGACAACCAAACCTATATATACTTGTAATCGACCATGAATAAAACACTTTCCGTTCTTGTTGCTTCAGCGCTGGGTGTTCGTCACTGCACACCGGAACAGGGCCTATCGACGAGGCCCGATTTGTAAAGCCCTACTTGGATCTGTAAAGCCCTGTTGACGAAGGAGGGTTTTAAACCAGCGCCCTCATTCACCAAAAAACTCGGCACTATGACTACCCGCTTGGCGGCAAGCTGTAATGTGAATAAACGGGGTCTGTCGAGCTTGTTGTGTTGTTACAGAAAACCACTATACAATCAATAAAGGCAACTTGCCATGTTCCACATCAGTAGGCTGTGCATGTCGTGAGGCGTGATAATTAAAGAAAATGAAACTGTTATCAATCGCTCAAGGTTTATTTCATGCGCCTATTCCGGCCAGCAGAACGGCAGTGCCGAAAAAGGAGAACTCGCAAGTTCGGCAACCCAGTCCTCGCAGCTGCGTGCGCTTTACATAAGCGTGTGTCCTTGGGAAAGACGTGCTAGTGCTGGACTCAAGCAAACTAGAAAAGCCGACGACTAGTCAGATGTCCACCAAAAACCGGCTCTCCTCCGGAAAAGCATACCTTAGTTCTTGCTAACAGTTTCATCTGCATCAATCCCCATCTCTTTGGGAGTCGCCTAAGACGTTTTGTGGCTCGCAGTGAACTTGAGGTGGGCGTCAGAGTCGGCTTCATTTCCGTCCATGCCCACAGGCACAGATGACTTGCGACCCCCACTAGTAGAAGCATCCTCATCTGCTTCAAGTTGTTCGCCGTTTGCAGAAGGCGGCTGGTGTAAATGGAGCGCTATCAGATATGGGGCAGACTACGAGCAACAACTCCCGCGGTTATCTACCATGTTCTGATATGAATGTTCTTTTAAAGACGATAGTCTTCCTTGGGATACTTCAACGCAGAAATTTTGGTGTCTGTCTGTGTGTGTGTGTGTGTGTGTGTCTGTCCTGCTGCGAAAGGTGAACCCCTTCCTCAACGACCACCCAGCTTGAACTGGGAGCTACGTTCATACTTCTGAACACAGTCGACCAAAAAGCAAATATTACGCATATCTGAGACGCAACATCAATACGTAAGCATTAGATAGTGTGTTCCTTTAGTAGAAAATACATAGATGCGTAATTCTAAAGACCCTAGTGCTTGTTAGGATGCGCAAAAGCGGACGTTTCCTACACAGCTCTGCGTACTACGCAAGCTTCTTGCGTTTCCCGATATCATGGCCAGATGGCGCCCATATCTCACGCTCGTGCCGAACGGGTAGCCCAAGGCAGCGGAACGGCCGCCCGCCACTCCAGCCGGTCCCTTTCTCTCCTCGCGTCTCTTCGTTTTCCCTCTCGCTTGCGTGACTCCTTGGGGAAAGAGAAACACGTGAACCGGGACTCGTAGTATGGCCGGTACGGCCGGTAGAAGACTATCGTCTTTCGACGACATTTGCAGCGAAGCACAGAGATACGCGGCCATTTTTTAATGGTACTGACAGTCCTGTTACAGCCAGTGTGGTTCAGTTTGCTCTGAAGTGCACCAATTATTTTAAATAACCTAATGAAAGGCTAGTTCAAACTGAAACCGAGACGGATAGGTGCTTCGTGCAGCGTATGCGATGACGTCACAGCCTCCCTACCATCAGAAATGTGGAGCTGGTGCGAGAAATAATGCGATTGGCGAGGTCATTCGACGATGTATTGAGTTTTGCCAACTTTTCTGAACTTGACAGCGACGATATGAGCGCCGAAGTACCGCCGTTCTCTTTTTTACGTCCCGCTGACTCGGGTAGACAGCGTTGTAGGCGATGACGTCGAAAACACGGGGTGGCCTGCGTGGGAATTTGGTTAAAATTTTTAGAATTCATTTACAGAAAAACTAAATTACTTACAACCGCCTGACTTGGCATATATTATTACAGTACCGAGGAAAATATATGGTGAAAATTTCACTGGGATTAGTGGACACTCAAAAATCCCAAGAGTTGCCCTTTAAGGCACAGCGCGTGTTCACCGCTAGAGGCAGCCTGTGTTAACTGGCCAAAAGTTAGGAAACAATAACTATCTTTTGATGGATACAGAAGCTTGCGCGCCAACTATATGAGCGTCATTTTATCCTTTACTAGTTGCTGTTATTAAAAAAAAGTTTATTTATGCGTTACGGGGTCTGTTTGGCTGGGCCGCCATTATCGTCAGACAATGAGCCCGCTTCATGGTAAACTCCGTACAGGGACTCCAGAAACGGAGGGGCAGGGGGGTCGGCTCCCTAACATTTTTACAGAGGGAGCAGCAGACCCTGCCTCCCCCGCCCCGCCTCACACACACACTTCCGGACCTTTTACATAGAAATCAAATTTTGAAAGAATTTCCAAGCTATGATTGCGCGGTCCAGTGCTTCGACAACACAACCGCACGGGTTGTTCAGTACTTCCGAAATTTCCCACCATTTTTAATGTGTGTACCAACATAACATATGTAAATTTATATGGCTGAAATGAATTGAGACATAATTATTGGCTACCACTAGAAAATTACTAATTAATCAATAATGCCTAGTGTAAATACGACTTGACAAAGAGGACAAATAAGAAATACAACATACAAAGATGACAATACTTGCTCCCCCCCACACCCAAAAGCTTTTCGGAATCCCTGATTCCATAGCCCTGTCGGAAAAAAACAGATGCTGGGCATGCTGGAAAACACTATAGTGGATTAATGTAGTGGGTGGTGCTGGGTGATGCCGGGTGTTGGGTGTGTTGGGCAAGATCGATGGATGGTGGGTGTTGGGCATGTTGGGAGGTGGTGGGTGTAGGTGGGCAAGCTGGGTGTAGGCGGGCAAGCTGGGTGTAGGCGGGCAAGCTGGGTGTAGGCGGGCAAGCTGGGTGTAGGAGGGCAAGCTGGGTGGCTGGCCAGCGGTAGAGGCAGAGAGCCACGGGCTTCTTGGATGGACATATTTAGGAATTCTACTTTTGCTCATGCAGGTACATTAGCAAACTTGCATTGATGGCTGAAATAAACCACATAAATCAAGCACAAGGAAGACATTCTGGCCCACACATTTTGTTCTAAATATGTTAAAAGGCCAAGCAGGCATTTCAGTGCCTTTCTTACAAAAAGCAGTGGATAATTTGGCTAATCAAATTAATTTATTTTGCCTTGAGACATTCTTTTTTTGAGTCACCCGGGCTTTCTTTGCTGTGCTGCTTCGGTGAAAAAGCTCCGTAAGTACCGCCTTATGGCGGCAATGCGGATATCCTTTGGTGGACCTTCACGTGAAGTTCCACATATTCTCCAGGCAACCTGCAAAATATTAAAAGAGCCACATCAAGCCAAAATGGAAAAGCACTTGAGAAGAACAATCACTGTACTGTCTGAAGTGATACTATCATTTTTTTCACATTAGTAAACTGACATCCCAACTAAACAGCATGTGCGCTGCAATCAGTATGTGTAGCAATATGCAGGTTGAATGTGTGCAGCATGATTCACTTACTTTTAACCATATCCACCTTTTCTGGTGTTGCTGGAAGTTTTTCAATGCCTGTAGAAAGGCTGCGGCACGCCTGGCCCGTCAAGCTGCGATTGGCAGCTTCAGCAGCGGGCCAGAAGTACCGTGCTTCAAGGCAACATTTTCCATCGGTGTTGTCCTTCATGCCCAATTTTGACCTGCACGAAAATATTTATGAAAGTATTAACTCTTTTTGAACAATACGGCCACACAGATGCACTCAAAGGTGTGTAGACAAGAATTATAATGCAAACCTTCGCTGCCCATAGGTGTAAAACAATCAGCAGCAAAGTAAAACACAGAAATGCACACACAAAAGTAAATTTCAGGATGATTTTTATGTGTGCAAACCAGCTCCTCTGCCATCTGCCATTTATATAACAGGAATTCATTACTCTGCTACATCAGCAGCACTGCCCCAAATTAAAGGACTGCTGTCATCATGTGGCCCCAGGAGACAAATGTTGGCATCAACACTGATGCAAGGACTTCCATTGATAAACACTACATTTTCGTTACATTTACTACTCCACAGGGATGACAGTGATATTAACTAAATTTTTCACCTATGTAGACATGCGCAAAAAGAACTCCCAACCATTCACAAAAGATTGTTTCTACATATGTTTCATCAAACTAAAAGAAATGAAAATTAATGGTAGTTATATCTCAATAACAGAAAAATCTGAGCTTTTCGCATGAAACTATAAGCTCGATAAGTTGTATGTAATGTCACCTGGCCATCAACTACTCTAAAAAGGCCCTCCAGCACTGCAAGGTCAGCTGCAGGCACTGCCACTACTGCAGCTGGCACCTGGTGAACTACAGTCCGTGCGTGGCTTGGGACAGGGTACATCATTGTTTGTTCCTTCATAGCATTAAAACGGCAAGTTGGGCCAGTTGGTTGGGATTCATTTTTTCACTTGGTTACAGCGCAACATAGACGAGGACAATAGAAGGAAGTGAAACACAGCGCCGTGTTGTTCACTTCCTTCTATTGTCCTCGTCTATGTTGCGCTGTAACCAAGTGAAAAAATGAACCTTCATAGCATGTTTGAAGCCGCTGACATTGCTGCTTACAGGACCCTACCTATTCAACGCTTTGTAATCACAAGCACCGTAAAAGATCAGTCATCTCGATGAATCACAACAGTATTACCTGCAATAAAAACGTGATAATATACAGAAATGTTCCTGACATTAAGCGAACCATGCTTTCATACAGTAACACTGAAGCTACCAAGAGTTATCAAGCCATCAAATACAGCTATCAATGAGCAGCCAGGCAACATCGCACCCACACACAAATCTCACAACTGCACATCTGCACAGTGCACCTAGAAAAACATTTAGTATGCTTTCTTTCAGCAATTGGTCAACACACATACTAAAACAAGAGACCTGCACAGGAAGAATGGAAAAACATGCTATAGGTTGGGAAGCAACTACAAAGATGACAATATCAATGCTCATATTCCAACAGTGTTTAAGTACACACACCGTATAGACGGCTACCAGACAGCCCAAATTTTTCCCCGTTAGTGCATACTTTCACATATGCCACATGGTATGAACTATGAACAAGCAGGCACATGTATCACTTAAAAAAAAGATACTTCACTTCATGTGTAGAACCACCAGAAATTTAAACAATAGTAGGCACTTCACTCTGTTGACAGCATCAGAAATGTACTACCAGCTCCAATATAAGTGACACTTCTAAAGTAATTTAACAAACAGCTCACTCCAGGTAGTGCCTAACGCAGGCTACAAACAAAAAAAATGTTAGAAAAAGAGGGCCCAGTTACATCTGCACCTAAGTTAAATTGTGAGATGTCTTTGTCAACATTCCATGGCTGTAAAACCTGTCTTCACCGATAAACACATTAACGAATGCGGATAATTACATACTTTAGCCCAATTTTTCCTTTACACACTTCTCACTGACATGTGCAGATTTTCGTGCATTCATCACATGCTAGCAGCACCCTAAATGGTGTGATATTAGTGCTGCAAACAACTGCGATCCAAACTCATTATGCAAGTATAATTATGTTAGCTACCAATGAAAAAGGGCGAAACAGAGGAAGTTCGAACACATGAGAGTAGTAATAGAAATTAACTGCAACAGCCGACATATGTGAACCTGCAAACAGCAATAACATATGACTGAAGTTTTTTTTTTTTTTGAAGGGCGTTTTTTATAGCTAGCCAGCTCAAGAGCTATGTATTGTTAAGTGAAGATAGCATTCACTACCGCATACCTCTGCAATTCTTCACATTTGTCACAGATTGGAATGAAATATAATGAATATATGTCAATGAAAGTTTCTCCGAAGTAAATTTGTCCTGTATTAAAGTTGTTTGCTTCATGAAAGGATGGCGAATGGAATTACAACAACAGCAAGCCTGAGATAGTCGGATGAATTCATAATGAAGTAAGGCAAGGCAAGCAAGCATGGATGCACGAGAGCTAAACACTAAACACTAAAGAAAAGGACAGCACAAAAATTATCTGCAGATGCCTCACATTAAAAATGCCAGCACTTTGAAAAAACTGCAGTCTACACCTGGCCCTTCGTTAAGTGATCCAAATGCTTCCAAATAGTTTCTGAATGAACCCACTGACTTATCATCCAGAAGCTGTTTGCAAACACTTGACTCCTTCCAGACAGGCCGAGATGCATATTGCAGTTTTTCAAAGTTCTGGAAAGTAGAATGGAAAGGTATGTGCGGTTAAGTGTTGTGCAATCTTCTTTTATATTTTTTTTCGTCAGCATTTGTGTTGTCTACTTCTCATGGTCAGTGTTCGCCTGCCTTACTTAGTCATGAATTCATACAGACTAGCTCAGCTTTTTGTTGCTATAATTCCATTTGTCTTGCCTTCGTGAAGCAAAGAAATTCAGGGAAGATTTATTTCAGAGAAACTTTCATTGACAGATATTCAATATCTTTCATTTCTATCAGTGACAAATGTGAATAATTGCAGAGGTAGGCGGTAGTGAACGCCATCTTCGCAAAGCGATGCATGGCTCCCGAGCTGGCCAGCTATAAAAACTGCCTTAAAAAAAGCTTCGTCATGCTGTTGCTGTTTACGGATTCACATATCATATCAGCTGTTACAATTTATTCCTATTGCTACTGTCATGCGTTCGAACTTCCTCAGTTTTGTCCTTTTTAATAGCAGCTAAAACATTTTTATACCTGCATAATGAGTTTGGATCGCAGTTGTTTGCAGCCCTAAAATGGCAGTAAATGCACAAACGCTTGCATACATCACCGATAACCACAGCAATAGGCACGTTTCGCGAGTCATGTAGTTACACGTATAAAAAGCAAGACGATCATGTTCGTGGCGACAATTTTATGCTCCCTTTCATGGAATGTCCACGTACGATAGCGCGGGCGGACCAGCACTTCGCAATTGTTGCGACTAAGCTCTGCACAGACATCGTGCACACGCCAATTTGACGCCACTGGCACCGCACTCTGCACCACGCTACTCGATTTCCTTTGCTCTAAAGAGCGCACACAACAATGACAAGGCACAAAGCGCCGCATTCACAGCCACCCACCTTAGCTAAGAAACATGCTGATTCCAGTTCGAGTCGTCCGACGGCCTTGAGGCGCTGTGCCGATCCGCGTCGTTCGTCCGTAGGTCAAGAAGCGATGTGCCGACCCTCGATGTGTGCGAACGAGAAGGCATTTCCTAGGAACACACATCACGGAACGTAGAAAGCATTCCGGCACTGCTTCTCAACGATCGCGTACACACTGAAAGACGATGTCGCGACGACTCACGTCTCTCGGCGAATGGACGTCAACAAAGGATCTCCGAGGTGTCGACGCTGCCGGCTGCTGCTTTCTCAGTCTATCGCACACCGCACCTCACACTGGCTCAAGAAGGTCCACTGGAGCTAATGAGCACAACGCTAAACATACACCGAGATGCAGCGCAACCAGAAATCGTCCATACGAAAACAAATATCGCCCCCACGTTGAACACGACATCCACAGCGCGCCGCCATGTTTGGAAGAAAAAAAAAACAGCAGTAGCGCGATGGTGGCGACACCACGGGTTGCGGTTTCGGTTTAAAAATTTCAGACCAGTTGTGATGTTTTCAGTGTAAGGAAATACAGAAACAAATGCTCTGAGGCTAAAAACTGCAAACACAATGTAATATTTATTTTACATATCATCCTCCAATTGGAATTTGCCGTAAGCTCTGCAGATTCCGTAACTTATGCGAGCTTGCATTTCGCGACGTTTTCCTCGGCCTCGGTCCAACGTGTTCCGCACGTTGCATGTGTAACGCCAGATTGCATGCGCAACAGTACACAGTTGCCCTGTAGCGCATATTCTGTGCATTATCAGCTGCAGCCAAAATGATGTTATTTAGCAATCAATACGGTTGAGGCGTGCGTGCGGTGGTAGTACAAATATTGATTGCTACAAGCAAAAAACAAAAATAAAAACGAAGAAGAGGACAACGTAGTAGGCATGCTACACAGCGCAGGAAAAAAAGAAAACGAAAAACGAGGAGAGACTTGCTGTGTTTTGTTGTACCTGCCCTCGTTTTTTGTAATTTTTTTCCTGCGCTGTGCGCCATACCTATTACCTGTATCACCAACTCGCCCAACCTGCCACTTTATCGATAACGTAGCATTGGACGAAAGCACTAATAACACTGCCATTAATCGCAGTTAGATATTTTCATAAAAGAACAAGAAAAAGAATGCTAACAAGAAACTGCGATAAGCATATACGCAATGATTCATGACGCATTTGTTATCCGCTGCTTTCAATGTGACGCTTATCACAGCCACCCCAACTTGAGCTCTCCATGAAGTCTTAATTTGCAAAATGCGGTTCTCTTCAGCATAGCATATTGCCTTCAATGATCTTTCACAGTATACCCACCACATCGCTCACTGCTTTCTAGCGTGACACTAATGGTGGGCAAAAGTTTCCAAGATTGTACACCATGTGCCACCATCGTTTATACCACCCTCGTCGCCTGCCAGCTGCTTCCCAGCATTTCCACGATGGTGGAAGCAGCCTCCTAGTTCTTCCCAACATTGCCCGTCATCCTTTCCACTTTACCCGCCTTCCGTACACCATGCCGCCCACCATTTCCCTGCATCGTACACCATAACCACCATCTTTTCCAGCTTGCCCAACATTTTTTCCACCATAACCACCATATTTTCCAGCACCCATCATGGTGATTTTTCTGATAGGGAGGTCCTTTATTGCGATAGCAATTATATGGACAGCCTCGGCTGGTTTTCGCCGTCTCCGTCGCCGCCGCCATGAACCGTATATGTATAAGTATCTATATATATATATAAAAGTCCCAAAGAAAAATAATTCGGATAAATGCTTCCCACGCGCGGAATCGAACCAGGAACCTCTCACTCCGCAGCACGTGGCAATAACCACTACGCCACAAAGAGCAGACTCTTCAAGGAACTAACGGCGAGCCTTATAAACACACCCTTTACCGCTGGCAGGACTCAGAGACGGCAGGCGCTTCTAGCGTTTCTTCGTTACCAGCGAGATGGCGCGAGGAGCGCGATGGGCAGCCGCCTTTGCAACAGGAGCGCTGTTCAAACTGAGTATCCATTGTGACGGCTTATTCGCGTTCGTTCGGTGTACATCTGTGGGTTCGTTTCGTGCGTGCTTCGCTTGATAGTTCGCGCTCATCTGTTTGTTCATTTAGCGGCCTCCCCTAGCTTTGTATGTGTAGCTTTGTGAAACGCAACGTATAAAGCCCTTCGTACCAGCATGGCCCACGGGAGACGCTCACTTAGCAAATGCATGTTTCGTGCAATTAATATTGCTCCTGAAGCGGCGAGCCTCACTTCGTATAACATTGCAGTTTCTTGATATCGCATTCATTGATTCGCCCTTGCGGCGAAACTGTGACTTTTTTTCCCTCTCCTTTCTTGTAGCGTATACGTTTGAAGGGCTGCTGACGTGCCGTTCCTTTCCGCACCCATGGCCTTCGCAAAGCTCTTCCCCAAGAGCAGCTGCTGCGAGAGAATGTCAGTGTGTGTGTTCCAATACGCATTTCTCTTATGTTCAATTCCTTTCGCCATGATATTTGAGAGGAACGCGTATGTTGACGGTCGGACGCTACCTCTATCGATAATGGTTCGGTTAAGAAAGGACGCTAATTTCTGCAGCCCACGTCGGGAGCACGGTTAAGCGCCCGTGGGAGTAAGGGAAAGAGAATGAAAGAAGCGAAATATAGCCTTTGTCTCTGTTTGCACACCTAGCATGCGCTAGCATATAGATCTGCGCACGCCATAAGACACATACGAAAAACACACAAACAGCACTGCGGCACGTTTAGTGTTCATGTCAGTGCATATGTTTATCAATTTTGAAGATCTAGTTGAAAGCTCAAACACATCGGTTTGATCACACACCCTAAAATGACCGACGAAGAGAAATGCACCTTCAAGTTACCGTCTTTGCAAACTGCACAAGCACAAGATAACACCGCACGAACGCTAAGAGGTAAGAACGGGCACCACGACACCACACTAAGGCGCGCCGCGGCGTGTGCGTACGATGTCCTTAATTTGGAGACACGAAGCATTTGCAAGGCGAGAGGCAAGGCGAGTTGGTCGTGCTGAACTAATAAAGTTCACATGACAACAACAAAAAATGTTGCAGTGGCTTAGCTCGGCTATGCCAGGATATACGTAGCGTTAGCAAAGGTTCAGCTGAATCATCTGCTTAACGAGAAAGTTCTCGCACGTTGTACAAACCCGCGCCACGGTTTCAGCCCACTGCAGCGCCGCCGCTAAACTCAACGTTTCACGCATGGCACTACTCAGCGGCGTCAAGTCTTTCATGTGCCATAGTCTTTCGCACACGTCGCACACATATCCAAACGGATTGTTTACGAAGTCCGTCTGGAAGGTCCGAGTCCCACTGGCGCTTTCGCTGAGTTTCACAGTATATTCAGTCGATCGGCGAGCCTTGACGTCATCGACGGCGTTTTGTTGTTGCTGCAGGGGTGGTCGGGCACGTCGCTCAGCCTCCTGGCGACGCCGCGTTGCTAGACGTTCGTCCCTTTGCTCCAGTGTCTCCGCAGCACGTTTAGCCTTCTTCTGTTCATTCCTCCTACGCTCAACCGCTAATTGCCAGGCAACTACTTCCGGATCCGATGAGTCAAGCTTCTCCGCTCTTCTGCGCTGCTGAGCAGCATTTGCGCTCTCCTTCTCCATGGCTATACCACACTGGCAAACGCCAGTCAGAAGCGCAGCGGCTCCAGCGCAGTGTCAGACGGCGACTGCACAGCGAGCGCGCGCCGGCGCCAGTGCGTCTACCACGGCTACGACGTCACTCCTCTGGAATGCGCAGACCGGCGGCGGTGAGTCGCGCGTGGCGGCGGCGGAGTGCGCGAGAGGTGCCGGCTCCGGTGGCTCCGGTGCGCAAGCCGTGTGACATCACTGATCCTTGCGCATGCGCAGCACGGCTCGATGTGCCGCGCGAAACGGGCTTGGCTAGGCCAGTGTAGCTAACGCTACAAAATAAAAGCAATGAATAAACTCTCCACCTGTTCGCCGCACCGCTCGAATGGACCATCTTTCACGGCGGAACGAGCTTCGCAACACAACGTCAAACTTAACAACAGAATTCCGAAGGAGACGTCCTCAAGCTCCCGCGCTGCAATCCGCCAGGTCCCTGTAAACATAGCGGCAAGCGAGTGCGACCATCACATTTTGGCGTCTGCTAGCCTGAAATCACCCAAAAAGCTTCCAGGGCGATTTTGACCAGGCTGGTTCTGGCAACCCGCGGGTCACCAGGTGCAGCCCACCAAAGAAACACGAACGCCAACCGGAAGTGCGCCGCGCGGTGGGCGGAGCAACCCTAGAGAAACGAACGCGCGCCGGCAGGCTCTGGCAGACCGCGGGCAGACAGAAGTGCAAAATCGAAGAGCCTTAGTAGTGGGTTTCGGTTATGAGGGTGTGGGAGGGGCTTCACTCCGGACGAGTTGTATCCCACTATAGTCGCCAAATCTCCGTTTTTGTAGCGTTAGCTACACTGTCCTAGCCAAGCCCGTTTCGCGCGGCACATCAAGAGCCGTGCTGCGCATGCGCAAGGATCAGTGATGTCACACGGCTTGCGCACCGGAGCCACCGGAGCCGGCACCTCTCGCGCACTCCGCCGCCGCCACGCGCGACTCACCGCCGCCGGTCTGCGCATTCCAGAGGAGTGACGTCGTAGCCGTGGTAGACGCACTGGCGCCGGCGCGCGCTCGCTGTGCAGTCGCCGTCTGACACTGCGCTGGAGCCGCTGCGCTTCTGACTGGCGTTTGCCAGTGTGGTATAGCCATGGAGAAGGAGAGCGCAAATGCTGCTCAGCAGCGCAGAAGAGCGGAGAAGCTTGACTCATCGGATCCGGAAGTAGTTGCCTGGCAATTAGCGGTTGAGCGTAGGAGGAATGAACAGAAGAAGGCTAAACGTGCTGCGGAGACACTGGAGCAAAGGGACGAACGTCTAGCAACGCGGCGTCGCCAGGAGGCTGAGCGACGTGCCCGACCACCCCTGCAGCAACAACAAAAGCAAATAACCTTGTGCAACACCGTAACTTGGAAGTAAAAAATCAGCTGAACCTTTGCTAACGCTACGTATATCCTGGCATAGCCGAGCTAAGCCACTGCAACATTTTTTTTCTTTTTTTCTAACCCGACCTAGCAATACCTTCGTTTTCTGCATGTCCATGTTTAGCCCTGCCTGAGCTCATATGGTCAGTTACTGTTATCATGTAAAACTGCTAGCCGCAGCGCGGCTAACAGTATCTTGTCTTCAAAGTGCAAGTTACTTAGATATTTTCCATTAATCACAATCCTTGTTCCCCTCCAATCTAGTTTGTATATATTTCTTCCATATAGCCAGTGGAAAGCGTTGGAGAGATTGCATCCCCTTGGTCAGCATCTTTCTAGTTTGAGGCTTGCTCGCTCTTTTAAAGAGACACTAAGTCGAAAAAACAGTTTTACACGTACTAGTAGGTTACCTTTTCAACACTAGCAAGAATGTCCCAGTTGCGTGGACGAGACCCTCGGTAAGCTAAAGAACCCGCAAAAACCAACGTTGGCAGCAACACAGGGGTTGATGCCGCTTTGAAGTTGCAGTACTAATACGGCATGATGTCACAGATCTTTGACGGTGTCTGCTATGGCCTACACTTAGCTATTATCCAGCAAGAACGATATACACTTTGTTCTAAGGAAGCCCGAGACTCACCACGGGGAGTTTGAGAACATTTGATGCAGCGAATTTGGCGAGATATGTGAAAAAATAAATAAATTGGCCTTCGGACATCATAAGGTCTGAATTCGGCGGTAATTTCGCAACTAAAACTTTGACATTTTGTTCCTCTTTTAATGTGGAATATAAAATTCCGGAATTACAGACAATCGACTTCTCGAAATATAACTTATCAGTCCAAACCACTTCAACTTTTCACTTAAGCATCCCTTAAAAAGGCCCTGAAACCATACTTCACTGGCCGAGTTATGCTTCGAAAAAGGTTCTTTGTATTGTTATGAGGTAAATGCAGAAAGCAATTTCGAGGTCGAAGCTGGCAAACGCAAGTGACCTTACAAATTCAAAAATAAAAGCAGAAGATAGATATCGGCTTCCCGTCAAAACGCGGCCAACATCTTGCAGAATCGGAACCGTGCTGCCCTCTGTAGCCTTCCTACTACAAACACCACATGGGCCGCCCAGCACTGCTTGTGTCATTTACCAGCAAAATGAAATTGTAATGCACAAATTTTACCGTTTAGTAGATTTAGCAAGCATAAAACACGTTCTCAATTTGAAATTTCTCATATTTGATGCATTGTAAACATGTGTGACGCATATTTTTATTCGTACGGTTCTCGGCCAATCAGAACCTGCAGCTGAGTCTGTTATATCTTGCTACAGACGTGCCGAAAAGGACCAGACAAGTTCCGGTGAACGACGTTTATTGACCCATGCTTTTGGGTTCGTGGTTCGGGCAAGAAAGGACGCCGCTAGCAAGCGGCACTCTGCTTTTAACGTCTACTGGCGCATGCGCACTTCGCAGAGTGCTCTTATCAGTGAAGCGCCAGCCGACACAACACCACCTCCCCTTTTTAATAACGCGTACAGTCATTCAGAGTCCAGCTTGGAATCTATCTGGTGCGCGACGATTTCGCATGGGGTAGCGTCTTGTCTCGGCAGCTGCTGGCGTTGCCTGTGGCGTAACCGGCGGGGCCCTGGACGGTTGTGAACTAGAAGGAACTGGTCCGTCGCCGGTCTCAGGAAAAACCAGGAACTCGCTGGTCGTAGCTTCTTTAGTTGTGCTATGCGCAGTGGTAGCGTTCTCTGGAGGCCGGTGCAGCAGCTGATCCTGGTGACGACGCCAGGTGAAGGTGCCCCTCGGTGTGGTTGCACGCACTTGGAAAGAGACAGGTCCTGTTTGAGCAACAATCACAGCGGGAGCCCACTTTGGTTTTCCCGAATAATTACGTGCTAACACGTTGTCGCCTACAATGAACTGACGTTCGCGACACGCACGACCTGTGGCCTGAGTGCACTGTTTGTGGGCTACTCTTTCCCCCACGGAAGGCTTTACGGCATCTAGCCGACTGCGTAAGCGTCGTCCCAGTAGCAACGCCGCTGGTGATTCACGAGTCGTCGCATGCGGCGTGTTGCGATAAGACAGCAAAAATTTATGCAGCTTTACCTGCAGTGACTCTCCTGTGAAGTCTTTGCGGAGGGCGTTCTTTAAGGTCTGAATAAAACGCTCTGCCAGCCCGTTGGAGCTGGGGTGGTAGGGAGCCGTGAGGACGTGCCGTGCGCCCATTGCCTGCACAAATTGCTTGAACTCCTGCGAAACAAATTGAGGCCCATTGTCAGAAACAATTGTTTCAGGGAAACCGAAACGTGCGAAGAGCTCGGTCAAACAACGAATCGCGCTTTCTGCAGTTGTCGAGCGCATTTCGAAAACTTCTGGCCATTTAGAATGTGCGTCGACCACCACTAAAAACATGGCATTCTGAAAAGGTCCCGCAAAGTCTACGTGCACACGCTGCCACGGTGAAGTCGGCCATGACCACGGGTGAAGAGGTGCGTTGCTTGGCGTGTTGCGTTGCTCTTGACAACTAACGCAGCTTTTGATGCGACGTTCGAGGTCTGCCTCAAGCTTTGGCCACCACACGTAGCTTCGCGCTAGCTCTTTGCGGCGCACGATGCCGGGATGGCCGTCATGGAGTTCGTCCAAAACGAACCCTTGTAGCTTTGCAGGGACGACTACTCTTGTGCCCAGCATGACGCATCCCTGATGCACCGTCAGCTCGTTGCACCTGCGAAAATAAGGCTTTAACTGCTCATCCGCCACCGACGTGGGCCATCCAACACTTGTGAATTCTTTCACTTGACAAAGAACTCTGTCTTTATTCGTGGCAGCCGCGATATCTCGACTAGAAACAGGCAACGAGTCCAATCGCAACGAATAAAACGCTTCTTCTGTTTCTTTGGTATCCGTTTCAAGATCCGGGAGCGGCAGGCGCGAGCAAAAATCGGCTTCCGCGTTCTCGCTCGATTTCTTGAAGATAAGATTGTACGAGTACGCTGCCAACGTCACGGCCCAACGTTGCAACCGCGCAGCCGCGATGGTGGGAATTCCAGTTGTCGGGCCCAATATTGTTTGAAGAGGCTTATGGTCTGTGACCAAAGTGAATGAGCGCCCATACAGATAGAAATGGAACTTCTTTACACCAAAAATGATGGCTAACGCTTCCTTCTCCAGTTGACTGTATTTCTTTTCCGCTTCAGATAGCGTTCTTGAAGCGTAAGCAATCGGCCGTGCCCTACCGTCATCGTAGACATGAAATAGGACGGCTCCTACACCATACTGTGACGCGTCGCATGACAGCCTAAGTTGTTTTTCAGGGTCATAGTGTGCGAGCGTAGGTGGTTGCGCCAGTAGCGCTTTCACCTGGCTAAATGCTTTTCGAGCATGCTCGTCCCAGTGCCACGCTACTTTTCCCTGCAGAAGCCTGTAAAATGGTTGAGCTATCGTAGCTAACTGGGGCACGAACTTGCTGTAATAGTTGACAACGCCCAACACAGATTGAAGCTGCTTCTTTGACTTCGGCTCTGGTGCCTGGAGGAGGGCGTCAACTTTATCTGACAATGGGGAAATGCCTTCAGCGCTGATTTTGTGGCCAAGGTAGTGAAGTTCGCTTTCAAAAAACGAGCACTTCTCTTTCTTTACCCTGACGCCTCGGCTTTGAAGACGCTCCAGCAGCGCTTCGAGATTGGCTAAGTGGTCCTCTGTTGTTTTCCCCGTTACCAAACTATCGTCCAGGTAGCAGCAAACGCCCTTGAGACCCTTCAACATAGTGTCCATTATCTTTTGGAAGATCCCCGGCGCGGACGATATCCCAAAAGGTAATCTGTTGACAATGAACAATCCTTTGTGGGTATTCAATGTTAGGTATTGTTTTGAGGCATCAGACATCACCACTTCCTGGTAAGCGCGGTTCAGGTCGATCTTTGAAAAATGCGTGCCTCCAGCCAGAGCAGCGAACAAGTCATCGACCTTCGGCAACGGATAACGCGTGACGTCAAGGCAAGGATTAACTGTCACCTTATAATCGCCACAGAGGCGTATGCCACCGTCTTTCTTGATAACAGGTACCACTGGCGTGGCGTAATCTGATGTGGCGACGGCTGTTATGATGCCCATTTTTTCCATCTTGGAAAGCTCAGCCTCGACAGACTTTTGCAGCGCGAACGGCACGTTTCTTGCTTTGAGAAACTTCGGTGCCTCATTAGGCTTGAAGTACAACTCTGCCTTTTCCTCGGTAATCATGCCTAGCTCATCTTTAAAGAGAGAGTTATACCTTGTGATCAAAGTGTTTAGCCTTTCTTCTAAACGACAAGAAGTTGGCAGCTCTGACCTTGGCAAATGGTGGACGTTCCATATTTTGCTCCACTCCAGCCTGATTGCCTGAAGCCATTCCCGGCCTAGCAATGGCGGTCCTTCCTGGTCGACAACGTATAAAGGCAGGCTCGCCGTGTTGCCGCCGTGCTGCACCTTGACCTGTAGGACGCCTCTTGGGATCACCAGGGCTCCTGTGTAGGTACGCAGCTTGAGTTCAGTCGGCTCGAGGCTGGTTGATGAAAAAAATTGTCGGTACTTTGTGAAAGGCATCACTGTGACGGCTGCACCCGTGTCTAGCTCCATCGGGACTGCCACATCATTTATTTTCATCGGTACCATGATAGGCTCAGTGCTGGAAGCAGATACACCCTTTACGGCCACCACTTCTGAATGGGATACCACCGCTAAAGTTTTTACCGGGCTTTTGATGGGGCGTTTCCCGCGCGACGTGCCGGAGCAGCTACGGCAGACCCGTTGAAGGTGCCCCCTTTTGTTGCACTTATAGCATTTGTCGTTTAAATGTGGACACCCTTTGCCGAAATGTTTCGGCGACTCGCAGCGAAAACATGCCTGCGCCTGGACACTCGAAGCCGCCTCTACTTTATGCATGGCGTTGGCTGCAGACACGCCCGTGCGGGCTTCCGCAGTGCTTTTCATTGCCGCCTCCATAGCCATAGCACGCTCTACCGCTCTCTGAAACGTGAGCTTGCTGTCCTCGGTGAACAACACTCGCTGCATATCCTCTCTTAATAAACCGCACACGAAGCGATCCCGGAGGGATTCGTCTAACGAGCTTCCAAAATCACACGTTCGTGCTAGCTTCCGTAGCTCGGCAACGTAATCAGAAATGGACTCGCCTTCTAATTGCTGCCTCCTGTGGAACTTCGCTCGCTCGCCGATGACCGAAGGTTTCGGTGACAGATGGTCCCCTAGAGTCTTCTTTAGCACCTCGAAGCTCTTCGTTGAAGGCAGGTCCGGGGCGACCAGTGATTTCAGAAGACTGTAGGTTCTGGGACCGATAATGCTCAGGAAGGCATGTACTCTGTCACCTTCGGGAACACGGTTGACGATCAGAAACGACGTTAGCCGCTCGTCGTACGACGCCCAGTCTGTCGTGGAAACGTCGAATAGTTCCATGTGGCCCAGTTGACCAGCAAAGTGCATTGAACCTGCACTGGATTCTTCGTTCATTGTATCAGTCAGCGATGTGAAAAAAAAAAGCAGCACTCTTCAATCGTCGATACTGAACACAGGCTGAAAGCCGAGATCACTTGCCTTCCTTGACGCTGTGCAACACTTCAAGGTCCCATCCTCGTCGCCATGTGTTATATCTTGCTACAGACGTGCCGAAAAGGACCAGACAAGTTCCGGTGAACGACGTTTATTGACCCATGCTTTTGGGTTCGTGGCTCGGGCAAGAAAGGACGCCGCTAGCAAGCGGCACTCTGCTTTTAACGTCTACTGGCGCATGCGCACTTCGCAGAGTGCTCTTATCAGTGAAGCGCCAGCCGACACAACAGAGTCAGCATGCTGGTCCTATCCACTCGGAAGAACTGTTGATGTATGGCGCTGCAGTCAGCGCGGAAACCGATTTCAGGTACAGATTAATATATAATACGGTTCGATTTCGCCGCTTTCACTTGTGTTTTGGTCATCATCGATCCCCACACAAAGCAAAGGTACAAGGTACAACAAAATCAGTGTGCGTAATATGCGTTTCATGGGCCCTTTAACGGAGTACAATGGCTAAATATATGCTATTGGACAAATATGGGCCAAGTGCGCTCATTGATTTCTGCTGTTTTAGGTCCCAATACCAGCTATGGTTATGAGAGATTATGAGTCGAGGGTTACGGAAATTTTGACCACCTGGGGTTCTTTAACGTGCGCTGACATCCGCAGGAGCCTAAACATTTAGCCTCCGTCAAAATGCAGCCGCTGCTGCAGGGATTCGATCCCGGCACCCTCGGGTCGCAGCCGAGTACCATAGCTACAAGACCACCGTAGCGGGGCTAAGTGTGCTCATAAAATGTTCGCATGGGGCAAGAATATACCGTACCTAAAGTATATAGGTGCAAGGTCCTACTTCTAATTGCCCTGTGGACAGTTTATTGCACGCCGGCGCAACAAATTAAAGAAACGTTCTCATAGCAACCAGGGTTCATGCGATATCTTCGCATTATGTTCTCTTTCAGCTATCCGCGTGTTACTGAGGCAAATCAATAAAGTAGCTCTTCAGATCGGTATATCTGGTCATCAAGTCAATCCGAAACGGTGCCTTATCAGGAAAGCCCTCGCATTCTGCAGCGTATAGAGGACAAGTATTTGCCTAAAGAAGTGTGATGATGGAAGTGTATCCGCATAAAGGGTTTCAGCACCAAAAGGTGAAAACCACCAATATGCCAAAAAAAGAGAGGCCGAGAGCTCCTCGGCGTACAACTCCTCTTGCAGCTCCCATACGTCCGCATGTTTGGTCCACACGGTGAATACGTCTCAATAATACAACCTTGATTGTTATTTCCTTGAGCCTTACGACCAGATGAGTTGTCAGAACTCGTTAATTGCTTTTCTTAAGTGAACAATTCTATTATGACCATGAATTTTCATTTTCCCAAGACACGCATGGAGCTAAGTGTCGCCAATAAATATAAATCGTTACATATAAATACATAAAAAGGAAATAACAAAGAATTGGTGTTCTTTCAAAATTTTCATAGACTATTTCATATTTGCACTGTGGTCTCTTGCCTTATGCCTTATCACTTTGTTGTCGTATGCTCTTATGTCCTATGAAGCCTGCTATGAAGCCTCCCCCCTTTACCGAGTTCCAGATAAGAACAATAAACATAAATGAAACAGAACGAACGTTCCACATAAGATCCACTTATATGTCTTGTTCCACTTATTCAGAGCTCAGATCCAGATAAAAATATGTGGATCACCATTTTAACTGGAACGTATATGGAACCAGATTAAGAGTGTACCTTCGTACAGGCAAGACTCCAGCGTGTTCTCAAAACCTTGGACTAGTCTTCTTATCCAAAAAAATCACAGCATATCCACGGGGTGAATGATGATGAGTGGGCGATGCTCCGGAGGTTCATCGGTAAACCGTGAATCTTCCGTGAATTTCACCCAGTACATCATCAAAAACGTGACAAACACTGCATATACAACGAAATGATTTTATTGTTCGTAAATGGTAGCTAGACGTGGCTTTCGTTCACCCTTCATTATAACTGCTTTATGGTCGGTAAAGTGAAGGGATAGGGGTTCTTGGATGGGTCGTAGTGGGAAGTTTGCAAAGACGAGATCGATGCAGGTTCCTCGGATGGTTTTGGGTTGCATGTGGTCGAACGATATGCACCTGAGACCATATCGTATCAGGCGCTTGGACGCCGCTTCCCGCGCTCGCGCCGCTTCGGGATTCGCTTGCCTTTGCGTGCGCTTCATCGCCGCTTCTCGGGCTCTCACGTCCGGGTCTTGCCGCAGCTTCTGCCTCGCTTCGGCTTCGCGGGCTCTCAACTCGGGATCCTCTTGCCGACGCTTCCGTGCAGCCTCGGCTTCGCGGGCTCTCATCTCAGGATCCGCTTCTCGGCGTCTCCGTACAGCTTCGGCTTCGCGGGCTCGCACCTCCGGGTCCCGTCGGCGAGCACGCGCTGCAGCAGCTTTCCGAGTCCTCCGATCCGCTGCCTTGTCGCTCATACTCCAAGCGCGCACGGGCTCGCACCTCCAGGTCCAGTCGGCGAGCACGCGCTGCAGCAGCTTTCCGAGCCCTCCGATCCGCCGCCTTGTCGCTCATACTCCAAGCGCGCACGGGCTCGCACCTCCAGGTCCAGTCGGCGAGCGCGCGCTGCAGCAGCTTTCCGAGTCCTCCGATCCGCTGCCTTGTCGCTCATACTCCAAGCGCGCACGGGCTCGCACCTCCAGGTCCAGTCGGCGAGCGCGCGCTGCAGCAGCTTTCCGAGCCCTCCGATCCACCGCCTTGTCGCTCATACTCCAAGCGCGCACACCATCGGAGGAAGAGGAAGCCCGCCAAGAGGGAGCGCATTTTATAGCGATCACCTCTAGCGGTCTCCCATCACACTAACGAACATAGGACGATGTCGAACGATCTCCCATCCAATCCAATTCTAACGCTCTCCTATCACACTATAGCACGCATCTGCAACGCAGCGAGCACCTCCGCACCATCTGTTGATCAATTCACGTACTGCGGCACCGCAGCGCCATCTCGTGATCATTCTGAAAACTACAGGTGGCTACGACAACGGCGAGGGACTAGCCTATGCCCTACGGAGCTTCGCCCCTAAAAATGATGTGCCATTCCCCTCCGTGAAGGTGGATGTGATGCTGTGTAGCACACAACAAACAGCTTTGATGAAATGTAGACACATTTGCTCATCTTCAAAGACGGTGAGAATCCTCATGACAAAAAGAAAAAAACACACAAATTTGTTCTTCATGGATGGCTAATACTTTCCTCTATCAACGCATTGATACTCGGTAGTGGGCACAACACTTGGGCTGCCATTATGACCAGGAAAGTGAAATTCAGAATGGAAAACGGCACCTTGTCTTTCTGGCTAACTACCGCACAAAAAACCGAAAGAAAGATGAAAGGCGGAAACACATACAAGACGCTGACATACAAGACGCTGACAGCGTCCCCGAGTGAGCACAAATGGCACTAAGAGTCACGTGACCAAGGAGTAGTAACGTTATCAATGAACGTCGTGATGATGCCATCGATTACACTACTGACGTTAAAACTTAGGTGGTGTGTCACTTCAAACCCCACTTTCAGTACAAAACAACGAATTCTCGTCCGAGCTATTGTTATCATAATTATTGCAGCATAACTGATGTAAAGGCCGAAGGCAAGATCTGTTGTATTCGGACCGGAGACAAAGAAACCTTGAACCTGGAACCTCCTACAGTCGATCATCATGCGAATGTAATTCGCCAAAGCCTCTAAGTAATAACATTCACTCATTAATGTTTGCCCCATAGCCGCATATTGCTCATACCAGCATTGGAGTTCTTGCTTCTAGATGAATTTGCTCCAGCCATACGCACCTCCACTGAAATGTGTGAGACATGATCTTGGTTCTATAAAATTAACACTCTTTCGCATCGTCATTTTACGTAGTGAGAAAAACGCAGATCTCCACAAGTCTGTTCGGCACTTCGTTTTCCTCTGAATTCATTCAGCCTTGTCGTGTCCACATCCGTCCAATTCGTGCCTCTTTGTTCCACAGTTAAAAAAACCACACTGCCTGCCCTAAAAGCGGTCCGCTATGGACGGTCGCCATGACTTCTACCTTAACTGACTTCTACCCCACATACGCAGATCTACGACATCGACCAGCCCTGCCTGTGCAGTGGCCATCACAATGCAACATCTCAACCTCTGGTCGAAGATATGTGACTCGCCAACGTCGAACGGTTGAGTCTTTGTTTTCCTCCCAAGTGCTGTCAAAACATACGTTCCCTGAAATCACTCAACAGGCTCATTAATCGCCAATATTCTGTGACTCAAATGTAGTCTTACACTGCGTTTGCCAGCTCTTCAACAGATCAGATAAAGCACGTCAATGAGGCAAAAAAGACAAAAGACACAACTTATCGGCGGCACCATTCCTGAGCATGCGCAGATAAGTTGTGTCTTCTTTCTAGTTAGCCTCAGTGCCCTGCGTCAGTTGATAGCCGGCGTTCGTGTTGTCCACTCCTCTTCCCTTCTTTCCGTATTTTGCATGCTTCTTTTTTGCAATATGAAATACGTGTGTCGTAGATAAGAAAAAACGCATCACCATATCACGGATAGTGGACAGCGCATCATATTTCAGTGGCTCTCGCGTGCCCCACCACGGTGGTCTAGTGGCTATGGTACTCCGCTGCTGATCCGAAGGTCGCGGGATCGAATCCCGGCCGCGGCGGCTGCAAATTCGATGGAGGCGAAATGATGAGTCCCGCGTGCTCTGCGATGTCAGTGCACGTTAAAGAACCCCAGGTGGTCGAAATTTCCGGAGCCCTCCACTGCTGTGTCTCATAATCAGAGTTGGTTTTGGGACGTAAAACTCCACAAACCAACATTTCAGTGGCTCTCGCGCTGCTATGGTATTTTCCGCAAGGACCGCCATCACCGATGAGCCTGCTAGAAGAGCACATGAAGGAACAAAGCTTGATTTTACACTATTATACGTAAATGATGGAGCCCGGCTTTTTGCTGTGGTAGAGCAACGCATCCATTGCACAAGCTGTAGATAGCCGGATTCACTATGTGTTGCATTACGCGAATGCATCGCTGCCCGTACAACTACTTGCGGGTCATTGTCAGCCTGAGGAAGTGCTGTGTCCTCTTTGCCTAGGTGTTGAACTCACTAGACATGTTGATTTGTGGCACGTCTCTGACATCGTCAAGCGGAACCACTGTGATCTTCAGCATGCTTTCGGTCATCTGCTGTGAAACAGCCCGTTTCCGAAAATTGAAAAGCTTACCATCCGTACAGCACTCAGTCACCTAAACGGACAAGTTTTCATTATGAACAATCTCTTGGTACAATGGGAGAATGAGCACCACAACTGCAAGGAGACACAAAAGTGCTGCTGCAGTTTCAGTTCGTCAAGGCTACCAGAGCCCCACAGCACACCGAGCAAGTAGCTGTTACATCGATGGCACCGCCGTGTTCTTTCTCTTTCATTTCCACTGTAAGATCATTTCTTGCATCCGTCCTTCCCCCGTGCAGAACGGCTAGCCAGCTTCAGCTATGGTCAACCTTCTGCCACGTCATTTTTATTCTTATGATCGTCCTCTTCTTCATAATTTGTTTTCACACTTCTGTGATGACCTTGACTGTTTCTGGTTCTAGTGTGTTGACAAGCTTTGTAGGGACAATGTGTGGCCTATTTTCATTATCAGTACGAGTTCGCAGTACGCTTTGTTTCAATTAATCTACTAAAACGCTTCTTTCATAATCAGAGCAGGGGTGAGCAATGATGCCATCCTCTTCCGATTTACAATGAAGCTGTCTATAAACAACGCTGTAATTTATAACTCCGAACGCCAATGCTCACTACATGTGTAGTGATCAAATAACAACTGTTCCTCGGTGGTTATCGTTCCTCGTACGCGAGAAACACCTACTGGATGCAAGCACTTGAAAAGACGTGGCAAGATGGTCACGCACTGCCTTCCCACTCGCCTAGAGAGTTGCCGGTAGTGTGATCTGCCCAAAACGCGACGAACAATCTTGATTCGAGTGCTGTTTATATCAGTGACAATAAGAACTCCTGTGTAATTTCAGATGCCTATTCATATGTGCTTGCAGACAGGCGATATCATATCAGTTCTTCTGTTTCTCTGTGAATGTTCACGGGGTCATATACTGCAGATAAAACTTGTCGTAGTGCCTACTAAATCTTTGTCACATCAATAATTCAACAATGTAAAAAACTCCCGCATTTTATTTCAGAAAACTTTTTATACACTATCTGTTATGCTCATATAAACAAAATTCTATTATGGCTAAATTATTCATGCTTTAGAATATACGTCCTTGTACTGACCATCAGCGGCCTTTATGGTATAATGACTTCATTACCTATAATGAGAAATACATATAAGCATGCAGTCCTTGTTAAAAATTGCGTTTGTCGCAATAAAACACTAACATATTGTTAAAAGAATTATTTCGTTTGCACCTCACGCCAATTCAAATAGAAGGAGATTTGTGTTTAATCGGTGAGCGTCGTGCAAGGATTATTTTCAAATCAAAAGGTTTTAACGAAAATTGGATCCCGAAATGCACAAGTTCACAAGGAAATAACAACATGTAAGTGGTCACTGGCTCTACTGTAAGATCCCTTGAAAACTTAATCTGAATAGAGTGAAATATTTTAAGCATAATACTTCGGCATTTGAATAGCGAGCGCGTGAACATCAAGGCTGTTCAGGTCAATGTGTGAGCAAGATCCTTATCCTGCAATCCACACTTCACATGAACGGCAGCATTTTTCCAGGATCACGGCGTCCTCTGGGAGTAACAGAAGGATCGCCAAGGTCGCAAGCTGTGGCACACGACTGGCACACTCCAGGCCTTTTCAAGCAGCTGCCGTCGTTCGGTCAGCGAAATATTGCCCAAGTCCTTGTAGTGCATCGGAAATTCAGCCTGCACATGAAGGGGAGAATAGCATTATGCACAATCCATCAGAGATGCAAAACAGAGCCGTGAATGCAAGCACCAGTGCAAGAGCTAGAGACACAGCGAAAAGTATCTGCAACATCGGCTTAACCTTGAAGGAAATGTTAGGAAATTGCTTTACATTTGTCGCTAAACCCACAAAATATTTTTCACCAGCGTAGAGAAGCAAGAAGTTAATAAGACGACGTGTCAAGTTAGTCGGCTCATTAACAAAAAGACGCTTTCGTAACAACTTACAATTAATGAAAACCTGCTCCGTATGCTGCAATTTCCTCAACAAAGCGTTTTGCTTTTATCAAGAACATCGACAGCCAGAGTCGGTGTACCAACAGAGTGGTCATGACCTTTTCATGCCCAACAGGTTTTTGTGAGCGAGGTGCGGGATGGGGCTACTTATTTGAGGTAGCCACGTGGAAGCCACATGGAACAGTTGGGCACCTACATACTTTAACAGATATACGGACCACGAGCTCTCAAAACCCAGCACGGCATGTGTATGTCCTGTTGTCTAAATATTCTCTTGTGTTCTTCGTAAAGGAGTTTTGCCACGAAACGTTTCAGTTGTCGGTTTTTTGCATCAAATGAAAAGCCAAGACCACCAGAGCCCGTAAAACATACTGGTAAGAGTGAGCCCGTCGTGAAAATTTATCGCACGTTTTTAAAAGCTGGTTTCGGTTCCTACTGTAATAGAAATGAGCTCCTCGTCACGTGCTCCCCAAGAAATCGTGACGTTTCCACCTAGTGGTCTCTCGCGCGCAGCACCTGTTGCAAGCGCAGGGTGGATGTACGGAATTTCCTATGGCGACCCCGCGACTACAGCAAGTACTTCGGCAAAGTGCAAGATGCAATGTATGGCACGCATGGTCGGTGTCGGCATAGATTCGGAGCCCGCAATAACTTCAGGTGGCCTCCGAGACCTCTGCCGATTCTCGAAGGTCTAGTGTTCTCGAAATCCTTATTCTTCTCCGCCAGATGATCCACCCCGTCTTAATCGCGAGCTCCTTTGTTGCTCCAAGCTACTCGACAATGAGCACATGAAGGCAGAGCTGTGGCTGTTGTCAGCGAGAGAGATTGTAGCGCAGGGCCTGAGGAAGTGCGCGGGCACGAGGGATGTATGTATTACGACACTTCTGGTTCTCGACTCATTCCCAAAGCTTGGGGGTACCGTAAAATAATGCTGCGCATTAAAATAAAAAAATCGCCATAAAATATCACAGGAAAGGCAACCTTCCGAGAAGTACTACAGCATCTCTCTTCGTTCCTTGCAGAGAGAACATAATTTGCCGCGTGGTGCAACTAGGCCACAACGTGGCAACTCCACAATGGCCAGCAGCCGCCTGAGCTACGAACAGCCTACTACAAGGGGAGGGACAGGGCGGCACCACTACTTGTCCAGTCAAGGCTGCCCCGCTCACCCTCAACTCTAGAAACTCTGGCCGCATCCGAGGCATGTCGCGGACTAAGGAGGGTGTGTTGATTTCCAGGCTCGTGAAGTCAATGGCTTCGTCTATCAAACCAAAGTCATGACGATATAAGCATCGCTCCATAGAGCGAGTTTCCAGTGTTTCGGAAGTGGCAATGAGCACTGCTGCTTTGCCAGATGTTGCGATTCGCCAGCCGATCCGACGTGCGGCGTCCGGCCGCTACACGTGGCGGGGCTCGAGCGATTAGAGCACAGGCTCTGCCCCCTTCCACCGCCTCGCTGCACACACTCGGAGGACTTCGTATCCTTATCGCTAAGCAAAAAACGAAACTACAGAGCCTTGCTCCTTTTGATAGCAACACAGTGCATATATGGGGTGCACGCACTGGCGACCAGCGGCACGACGCCGCACGCCTCAAGCACCTGCCATTGACCGTTCCTCCCCGAGACACATCTTGCAACACTAACACTCTATTAGGTTTGAAGGTCGGCGTGTATATGTGAAGATGCTCTCTCAATCGGCCTGTCCTTAGTAGTCGCCTTAGATGTGATTCTATTTAGAAATAGAAGTGAATTCGAAAGGTAAAGCGGTGCTAGCGTTCTTCGAAGCTACGAGTCGACGTTCTTAATCCAAGTCTCTCACCTACTAGGTTAAATCGACGACTTCTGGATAGCAGCCATCTGTTCTCTGCTCTATATCATAACGCTGCTCGAACCGAAACTTGATGTTAGCGATTTCGTCGCAGCGTGCACAGCGTATTTGGAAGTGTCGCTTAGAGGCGTTCAAGGGGACATCAGTGATTTCGCTTTCGCATCAGGTGCCCTAATTTTTAGGCGGATTTATGTTTTCATCGCGACAGGCACATTGCAGGAGCACTTAATTTACTCAAGAGATAACCAACATTTGCAGTGCTTACGCCGAAGGGAACATTGTCCATGGATGATACATAAATTACAGGTCTGGTGTTTTAGAAGGGAATAACTTCATGTTTTCACAAAACAGACAAAGTAATGTTACCGCCCTGGCCACATTACAAGCAATAATCTTTCTAGAAGATGTTGTTTGGTCCTCGGAGAGCAGGCCTATTTCAAAACGATATAAAAAATATTTCGCAGCTTATGTATTATAGGCACTGCTCTTTTCGGACGTAAAACACTACGTAAAGTAGCACGAGACAGGAAAATTCAGAACTGGGCAGAAACGTGAACCAAACCTGTATATTTATCACTGGCGCGCACGAGGGGAGCGATGACTAAGGGTACAGAATGCATTATTTCTGCAAGGCCACATGCGAAACAAGCGCTATCAACTCACCATTTACTGGACCACGAGTCGCCGTGACTGAACAGAGAAAACGAAACTAAACGTTTGCGGTCATCACAATCTACACAAACACTGTAATCTCAGGGCCGCGGTACCAGACCCAGTGTTCAGCGTCGTGGTCGCTACAGTGCGCCTTAGGCGTGATTTACTGTTGGCGCCACCTGCCCTTGGGATGCGTCAGGGTTATGTTAATAAACGCAGTCTTGGTTTCGATCACGAAGTGGCCTGTCGTCTCGTACCTCGCGCCTGGCACGCGCCCTTTACGCCTGCCCGTCGATGTACCCCCCCCCCCCCCCCATCTCGACATGGTGTAAGAAGGCGTGGAAGCTAAGATGGCTGCATAAATAGGCTACTGCGCGTTCCGGAAATACAATTGTCAGCGCTGTAATGGCCCAGGAAGAAAACCAAAAGTCGCCTCCTACAAAATGGCTCAGCGTCTCTCTCCGACAGCCGGAACCCTTCGACTTTTCTAACGCTGCAAGTTGGCCCTCTTAGAATGTACGTTATTAAGATTATGCGGCAGTGTCAGGTACGACTTTTGGCTAATACCCCCCTTCCGTACGTCTTACAAGCTGCAGTCATCCTCAATAATTAATCCTCAATAAATACAAATATATAGCGAAGCCCACAGTAGCATTATTGTGTCAACTCTTTTTTTTTAAATCATACCTACCACTATTGTCGTGAGGCTACATACATTAGTATGTAGCTTCATTACCATGTAGCTAAACTCTTCTGTGTCTGCCGGTATTTCACGTTGTAGTGTTTTAGAATGTAATATCTTTTCCTGATGTATTATATGCGTATGTGCGTATGCACATCTGAAATCATATATATATATATATATATATATATATATATATATATATAATAGTGTGGGTGTGTGTGTGTGTGTGTGTTATTTTCCCTCTTTTTTCATTATATTCGACTTTTTTAAATGCGGAGCATTTCTTAGTCGCACAATGTCGCGCTTCGGCGTCGGCGCCGCCCACACCCCCACTGCGCATGCTCGGCTCGTCTCGTGCCGGCCCACAGGGCGTTCAGCAAGCTGAGCATGCGCAGTGGGGCGGTGTGTATGTAAGCGGCGGAGCGCGCGTTCGGAATTCAGTCAAGGGCGTCTTTGCGGACCTCTCCCTGTACTCCTCTCCCTCGAACGCGGCGGTGGTATATAAGCGGCGGAGCGCGCGTCCGTGCAATGGACAGCGTGTACGCGCGTTTGCGAAAGTCTGACCCCTTCGTGCTCGTCGGAGACTTCAACGTCGACATACGCAAGGACGATTGGTTAGTCGACTACATGTGCACTCGACACGGGCTGTACTGCGTGTCCAACAACAACGTGGACAACGGCAACCAGCCCACCACCATCCACGGCAGTTGCATCGACCTCGTCTTCACCAGTTACGCAATCGCACGACCGCTCCTCAAAAACCCCTTGACAGTGCACTTTCAGCGACCACAAAGCAGTCATCCTCTCCGTCTAATACAACGACGGCACCAAGCAATAAAGACACACTTTAACATTACACTCCTCTCCTTCGCTTCTCCTTCATTCAATAAATAAGAATAATAAAGACGAAATAGCAATTAATCATTCCCAACCCATACCAATTACGCAACATTCACGCGATACCCCCACCACTCTGCGACGCATTTACTCGAGTTCCCCCCGTGTGAAGAGCGGGCAGCATTTATATATATTCTCTTTGTAGATACATTAGTTTTTATTATATCAATATCTAGTATTGTGTATTCTTATTCCTATAGTGTACTGTTATCTGATGAGCTGTTATTTCTGTTTGCTTCCACATGGCACGTCGAGGTCAACTCCTGCCTTGAATATGGTGTCCGGGGCTATGCCAAGCTGAAGACCGCGCTTTAGCCCTGTCAACACCAAATTCGTTTTGGCAATAAAAAATTGAATTTGAATGCAATGCAAGTGCGTTCACTTTTGTACCGCATGAGGCCCCGAAGCTCGTCCATATTTGAAGCGCTTTATCTCGACGATGCATCGGTGCGTGCTAGGGACACTCGTCGCGTGCTTCAAGGCAACATACAAGTCAGAGAGCCCGGACTCTCGTTCATGCCGTTAGACAGTGTGTTGAATTTATGGATTAAAAATGATTCTCTGAGTTCGCGTTCATGATGTGAGTTGAACCCTGATTCAAGTATTGTGCCTTTAAATTTACTAAAGGAGTGACCTGCGTCAGTGACATGCCTTGAAACAGGCAAATTAGGAAGGGCATACACATGTGCCTTGTGGTTGTTAAAACGGTACCTGAAACCTGTCTCGGTTTGGCCTATGTACTGAAGATGGCAGATGGAGCATTCTAGCAAATAAACGACGTTTGCTGTGTCGCAAGTGAAATTGCCCCTGATCTTTAAACTGAAATTTGCAGTGGTACTCGTGGCCACGTTTGTCGTCGTCATGTGTGCGCACACTTTACAGCGCGGTTTCATGCAAGGATGGGACCCAACCGTCTGGTCATTGTCCTTACGAATCATCTTCGAAGAAGTTCTTAAGTCTCGCAGGTTTTTTCCCGCCTGTAAACAACCCGCGGTGGCTTCGGAAACGCTCGGGCAAGGCGCTCGCTCTGCATAAGTATATTTAATGTTTTCGGAGAATAGCCGCACAACGCTCTCACGTTCTCACGTTCTCACGCTCTCACGTTCTCGAGAACCGACGTATTTTTAGCCTGCCTACTTGTTTTATCTTTTTTCTTCTCTGTTTTCGCGTTCTTAAGTATGACATGTGCTTTTTCGTGATGTCTGTTCTGTTTATTTACTCACTACAGTAGTGGCTGTCCGCGCTTTTCTCTGTCATGTATTTATGTATAAGCTATCGACGAAAGATTGAAAGTGTCAATTCACGATTGTATAACGTCGCGGGTTGAAACTGTGTGTCAGCCTAGGACCACGTGCATGCGTCGATAACTCATCATAATTCCTCAGAGACGATATTAGTGATGACACGGCTTTGTGATACGCCAGTATATGCGGACGCTATATATGCCCTGCGTGGCAAGCCAGTCTCTGTTACTCTGACGAAGGTAGGCCCACCTGCCGAAACGTTAGTAAAGAATTTGTGTTTCGAACGTTTGTCACCCTCTTCCTCAAACACATATTTCACCGGATCCATCGATTTTCATTCGCTCATATATATATATATATATATATATATATATATATATATATATATATATATATATATGTAGTATGTGTGTGTGTGTGTGTGTGTGTGTTATTTTCCCTCTTTTTTTCATTTGATTCGACTTTTTTAAATTCGGAGCATTTCTTAGTCGCACGATGTCGCGCTTCGGCGTCGGCGCCGCCCACACCCCCACTGCGCATGCTCGGCTCGTCTCGTGCCGGCCCACCGGGCGTTCAGCAAGCCGAGCATGCGCAGTGGGGGCGGCGTGTATATAAGCGGCGGAGCGCGCGTCCGTGCAATGGACAGCGTGTACGCGCGTTTGCGAAAGTCTGACCCCTTCGTGCTCGTCGGAGACTTCAACGTCGACATACGCAAGAACGATTGGTTAGTCGACTACATGTGCACTCTACACGGGCTGTACTGCGTGTCCAACAACAACGTGGACAACGGCAACCAGCCCACCACCATCCACGGCAGTTGCATCGACCTCGTCTTCACCGGTTACGCAATCGCACGACCGCTCCTCAAAGACCCCTTGGCAGTGCACTTTAGCGACCACAAAGCAGTCATCCTCTCCGTCCAATACAACGACGGCACCAAGCAATAAAGACACACTTTACACTCCTCGCCTTCGCTTCTCCTTCATTCAATAAATAAGAATAATAAAGACGAAATAGCAATTAAGCATTCCCAAACCATACCCAATTACGCAACATTCACGCGATACCCCCACCACTCTGCGACGCATTTACTCGAGTTCCCCCCGTGGGAAGATGCGGGCGGAATTTTATATATATTTCTCTTTGTATATACATTAGTTTTTATTTATATCAATATATCTAGTGTTGTGTATTCTTATTCCTATAGTGTACTGTTATCTTGATGAACTGTTATTTTCTGTTTGCTTCCACATGCACGTCGAGGTCAACTCCTGCCTTGAATGTGGTGTCCGGGCCTATGCCAAGCTGAAGACCGCAGCTTTTAGCCCTGTCAACCACCAAATTCGTTTTGGCAATAAAAAAATTGAATTTGAATGCAAATGCAAGTGCGTTCACTTTTGTACCGCATGAGGCCCGAAGCTCGTCCATTATTTGAAACGCTTTATCTCGACGATGCATCGGTGCGTGCTAGGGACACTCGTCGCGTGCTTCAACGAACATTTCCTACACCACATCAACGAACCACACGAGTCGCCTCGCTTCCACAAGCGGGTGCAACTACCTGGGCAAAGTGTAGACGTATACTACGCCGAATTGTGCCGGTTTGTCAAACGCTGCAATTATCCATCTGCATTTGCCGTAGAAAGACTTGCCCGTTTGTGGTAGGGCTAAGGGATTCCCGTCTCTCAGAACAACTTTGCCGAATTCTGAAGCTCTCACTGAAAGACGCCTGGGTCCAAGACCGCCATGGCGAGGACGCCGAAAAAGAGAATATGGCTCAAGCGAGCTATGTGACTTCGCCGAAAATCGGGATTCACGCTACTCGGTGTTTTCGACTCAAAGCCTTGGGACACGCTAAAACGAGTCGAGACACTTGTTGTTTCTGTGGACGCTCGCCTTCCCTCGGTCTGAACGCCCTGCACAACGCTCACGCTGCTGTAATTGCCGCAAGCATGCAAATTTCGCAGTGTTTTGCCACTCAGGCAAATCGCAAGGGAAACGGAACAAGTCGCCAGCGAACGCGAAGTACATCGGCTTCACAGTTGATAAATGCACGACATCTTTCAAAGTGGACTAGAGACCTGCCTTCGCAGCTCGAGCGCTTCGATAACGAGCTAACTCGCCCAGGGAACTAGCCGCTGAAAGCACTTGGCTCTTACGTTGCGCAACTCCTCTGGCAAGGCAACAGAAGTACTCAACACCTATACGTTGTTCAGGTCGCTCACCGTACGATTACTGTGTTTCGCAGCCTTACAAGCACTCAAATTTATTATCACTGCTTGCTTCTCTAATTATTCCACATGGTTCGCATGAATACGCGATCCATATATGAGAACCCTTCGCACATAATTTCTTGAGTACTACCTCGTTCAAAAGATCGGTAATAAATGAATTATCAGGTCCACTGGCTAAGGCTTCCTTCCATTCCAGGTGCTGTTCTTTCTCACCTTCCAAATGCGGCTTTTGTTAGTGCGGTCAGACTCAGAAAGCACCCCTCATTTATGTCGACACCATGTCGTGCATCCTCACCTCGTTTACAGCACTTCGAAATACCCTTGGAGGAGGACATATTGCCAGAAAAAAAACATAAGCAACACTGGCGAAATCGTAATGTCGAATCCATACATCAAATTTATATATGCATAGAGCAGGTCTGGGGGTTCTCCTTTATGTGCCTTTTGCAATCAGGCAATCGATCACTTTATATGATCACTTTCTTCCTATGAATGTAGATGTTTTACTTTGCTTAAAATACGACCGATACCACACTGCGAGATCTAGGTATTTCGTTTACAAGCGCAGTACTGTTCTCACGCGGGTCGTCTCTGCTGGAAACACGAATAGGAATATATTCAGTGCTGTGCAAAAGTTCATTACTGGATCGAATGGGCCAAATTATTTTGTTAACCTGTCTTAATTAAGTAGTTCATTGTGTTCTCGGATTCCATCGCTTAATTTTCATTTTCGTTCTTATCGCAATAAACTATATGAACTAAATATCTTATAGCGATTATAGTCAGAACACCGTTCTGGAAAGAATGAAGCATATGGTTAACATTCTTTTGGGGAAAAATTATGTTTAATCCAGGGTCTTCGCTTAACCCCTAAGTTGGTAGCTGCCGCTATTTTAGGAGGAGCATCATCATCACCAAACCTGAGGATCTTTTGGAATGACGTCGAAGCAGCAGTTTGCCTCCCCGCCTTCCGGTATCGCTGCCAAGAAGGGTATGTTCGTAGACACCGTGGCTTGGTTTTCAGAAACCGTCAGCGACACGTACAAGCTACTGTGGAAAGCGCACGGCGGTGTGACCGGCGAGGTCGAGCATTCCGACTGCTGGTTCGCGATGACGGAAGAAGCCCCGGACGTTCAGCAGGCTGCTCGCCGACTGGAATGCCAGGACCATGTATTCCTGTGTCCTCGTTACATTCTCCGCTGTGTGCTTCTCGGCAAGTTAGCGTCGCCTACGAAACAACACGTGCTTGGAAGTGAGCTGCCTCCCAGGCACCTCCAACAGCGCAATGAAGAACACGAAGGATGAACTAGTGAAAATTGCGAGTTGCCGGTACCCGCGAACATAGCCGGAATTGAAACCGAGTCTGATGTCGACATCGTGAGCCGCGCGAGCCACGAAGTTTGTGAGGTGATCGCTGAGAAACTGCTGACTGTTGTGAATGAAGCGAGTGAGAAAGACTAAGGCACCCTTTCCCGAGCGCCCCTGGTTATTGCAGAACATTTGACCAGACATCGGCGGTTCTTATTTATGGCAGCGCATCACTATGAGGCTCTGCATCACTACTAGACATCGCTCGTAAAAAACGTATCCTGCTCCGGGACGCGAGGTCTCATACTTCAAAATTCTGCTTCCTGGGCACTGTCGTTTTTCTGGGCCGACTAAGCAAATAAACCTTGCGCAACTAAAGACATTTTATTCTCATTAATTATCGTGGCGCCAACTGTCCTCAGCTTCTTGATGTGAACCATGTTAAACGGGTCGTGAAAAATTACGGGATACCCTGTTGTAATTTTCAGTGCTTCAGTATGCATTCGGCAAGCCGATTCCGAAATATTTCGGCGAAATATTCAGTGCACATTTAATAACGCCAGTTTGAAACTCCAGCATTCTTGCGCTCCCAAAGGACTACGCGACACTAGCGGCCAGCACGGTACTATTCGGCGACGTTGCAGTAAGTTATCTTTAAGTTCAAAGGTATAGTGAACACACGTTTGCTCTAAAGGAATCGATTTACTTAAAAGCTAGAAAGAAAGAAAATGGTTAGAAACCGTGAGGTGCCACCATTCGGAAGCGAAGCTACAGCACGATTTGTTTTCCCGTGGCCTCCGATGGCGCGTTGTTGTTGTCGGAGGTCTGGTGGCTACTGACATGACGTAAACTGCAGAGTTGAGGGGAGCGCGCGGTGACACCGAAACCGCGTTTTTTATTGCTCTAAATCACAGAGTTTCTTACTAAAATACTAGAGGGAAATCTGGCGCTCCGATCGTGAAGCTGCCATGGGAATTATGGGGATGACATGTGCAGCGAGGGAAGGAAGCGAGAAGCCGTGACGGCGACCAACGTAGGCCGTGCCGTCGTCGCTAGCCTTTTATTAGCCAAGAGGCGAACAAGTGCAGAGCGGAGCGACAGGCTACAGCGTCTCGTCCAGCCGTCAGCGTGAACGCGTTCTCTTCGTCGTGGCTCACGACCTCGAGCCACGCGGCATGAGCTCCGCGAGAGGCGCGGCGCGGTTAGCACGGTGGCGGGAAAAGGATGATGGTGATGAGCGTTCATGGAGATGACGCTACAACATGGATTTGTCTAGTCTTTGTGCTGGCGGCTTGAGATGTTCTGGTGGATTTGTTTATTCTTCCTTTAACTTCACTGACGCCAGTCACATCACTACGCTTGCTTACGCGACGAATGCAGCGGCTGTAGTCATAGAGTTTCCTACTAAAATACTAGAGGGAAAACTGGCGCTAGTGTATATGGGAGTTACGAACAAGGCGGTTGAGCCAGCATGGAATAATGGAAGTGACTATTCCGACCGGGTCGCAATAGACGGCACCCTATTCCGACCGGGTCGTAATAGAGAAACACTATTTTCACCCAACTTAGCTTGGCTCGGTTGTGGATTGCGGCTTTTTCTAGAAATTTTAGAAAGGCGACCCAGGCAACCTACGACGCTTTTGCTTGTGTTTTTTCGAATGAAGACGTCGTCGACTTCGTTTAGCGTGGTTTTGCATGTGTACACTGCCATGTACTGCTCCTGTGTGATCGCCTCTACAATTCTTTACGTATCCTGTGATGAAGCAGCTTTGTGGTGGTTGCAGTTGTGGCCGCGTATATAGGTGTTCTCTGAGGCAACCTGCGTTGCTGACGTCGCGTTTTTTGATCGCCTGTACATTTTTTTACGTATTTTGTGATGGAGCAGGGCTGTTTGTGGCGTGTGTGTGGTGGTCTCGGCAATTCTCACCGTGGTTGTTTGAGTAGTAAATCGTTCTAGGGTGTTTATTTGGGACTGCTACTGCGCTTCGCCTGGAATAGCGGTCACTACGGTCTCGTCATTTGTGCTCCTTTATGAACCTTGATTATTTCTTGATATGTGGATGATATGCTCGTGCGTGCGCCGTAATGTATACGTGGTAATCCACTCGTATACCAATTTTATTGTACGCGTTTCAAGCAAGGTATGATTCCGCTTTGCACGAGGGTTCGACAACCAGCCTCTGGACTGTTTTGCGCGTATTCGTCGAAGAATGCGTCGCCAGCGATGCCACTGTTCGTTCCCGATCAAGCAATGAAGGGGTCACTCGATGTAATTTCGATCGCGATCGAGCCCGTGTCCCCGTGTTTCTTGACCGCGATGGGCTTATTCGCGCAAACCGCGGATACGTTCGATCCAATCGAAGTGCCTGTCACACTGTACATTCAAGCCTAACAAAGCTGCAAGATCGAAAGCTTTGCATGAACATTGTTCGACATCGTCCCCGACACGTGCATTTTTGTTTCGGTATGAAACAGCTGATATCTACAGTTTTAGTGACTGGCTGCACGCTTCTTATGTTCTAGGTACAGAAAAATCAGACTCAGTCACCGAATCATAAATTTGTGTAACCTGGAGTTACTAGAAATTAGGCGACAAAGAAACAGCCTAAAATTATTATTTCAGATTCTCAAGGATCATATTAGTATTGATAAAATCGTGTACATACGAGCAAGCAAGAGATTAAATCAGAATGCAGCCATCAGACCTTATGCCATGCACACAAACGTCTTTCTGTATTCGTTTTTTCCTGATGGTATGGAAAGATGGAATGGATTGCCTGAACATATTGCTGAGTGCACTGATATAAAGGCACTTGAAAGTTCTCTTGATAGTTACGTTCCATGAAATTCGTTAATTTGTCTGTTTATGTTCCTTGTATCTTGTCATGCCACTTGGATGATTTTGATGTATTTTTTCATGTATACTAGAGTGTTCCTTATGTATCAATTCTTATTGATGTATTCCCTCCCTGTAATGACCCACAAATGTGGTTAACAGTATGTTTAAATCAATAAATAACAGTTTAATGCCACTGTTATGGGGCCAATTTCAATGGCGACCAGGTTTCTTTATGGAATTTCTTGCACATGATTTGCTCCTTTACGTTAGCTGTGAAAAGAAATCAATCACTGCCGTGTAGTAAATGAGTTAATGTGCCTGTGCTGCTTCACTCTATCCATAGAAGCTTATGAGATACTAAATTGTGTGATTCAGCTGCAGTCGAAAAAAATGCATTTCTTTGTATGATACCTGTCAGATTTGAACTGGGATTTGACATTCTTGCAGGTCTTGAAGTAAATTCATGTTTATACCATTTTTTCTCCGTGACTGACTTAGTTGATTCACGGGACACAAGTGATAATCATTGTGCTGCTTTATCCATGTTGTGCAGTACAGACCAAAGAAGCACTTTCATTGGCATAGTAAAAGTGCAATGAAACAAGACGAGGTCTAAAGAATAAACGCAAAATAATGCACTGACTGACAGAATCCCAGATTTAGTAACGTTTCGTACCCATGGTGTATGATTTTTCGTTTCTTCGGTATGAACTTCCCAGCGGAATGGCTGCCATCGAATTTTGCATATCACCTGTTGTAGAAGGATTCTGGCAAGAAACGCAGCAAGAATGGCCACATTTCTCTCCCTTGAAGACAAGAATGATTGCCTCAACAGAAAGCAAGATAAACAGAGACCAAGGAGAGAAACTACTTTGCATCATGCTTTCTCATATGTAATTACTTCTTTTGTTACAAATAATTTCCCTGTAATATCGTAATGTCTCTATGCTCAGCAAACTGCTGTTACAAAACAATGGCAAGAACAACTGGCATTTATGTGGAGTGACCGAGCAGGTCTCTTGTGGTCTTGCCTGTTGATAAAAAGACACCGTAACCCTGAGTCAAGCTGGGACTTCATTTACTGCATCCATTTATAGATGTTGTAATTAGGTAGCTGCATTTAGATAGGGTGGACCAGCTAGTAGCTTCTTATGAGGAAATTGAAGGCCACTATTAAGTAAAAATGGAGTGAAAATGATGGACACATGTGTCTGTTGGAATTCCTTTGCTTCATCTGTGGCATCGTTTGATTTTCTCCTAAATAAGCCCTATTCAATAGCACACCTGCAGTGTGTGCTACTAGGCACCTTTAGAACAATTGCACACAAGGTGCAGATTTCATTTCAAAAACAAGTACTAGAACAGGGATCAATATCTGGTAAGTATCCTTTGTTTGATTGAAAGAAAATTAAACATAGATATATAGCTAAAAAGCTGCTTAAATGTATGTCATGTGGAGGAAAACCCTTTCTGAGAGCAACAAGAGATGAAGTAGCAGGCTATTAGCAAAATGCCTTGGCATTTCCTAGGATGTTATTAGACATGATGCTGATTATGTGGCACATTGCTCAGATGAAAGATGGGTTAAAGCTTTCAGTCACGGGAATTAATGACGAAGATTCTAGAAAAGCCACCTGTGTGTTTCAACCTGATGCTAGTGAAGGTAAGGCATGGATAAAGAGCATTTATGTGCTCAAGTCATGCACTGGCTATCTTTGTCGAAAAAACGGCAGGCTGTCCGATGTGCCTTGACCAGACTAGGCCTTTCAAAGAATAAAATGCCTGGGAGCCTGGCCTAACAGAACTGATCTGGTCGGAGTGCCCTACTGCAACACTGACCAAAGTTCATATACGTTGTTTCGGAATTCCTATTCCTTGATCATACAATCGAATACTTGACAGATCACGATATAATTCGCAGACGCGCCGTAGCTTCGGAAACTTTGACGATCTGGTGTTTCTGGTGCTTTCAAAAGGCACCTAATGTCATGGAGGCGCGTTTCTTCCATGCAAGCATGCATTGGCCGCATGACTCAAAACTGAGTACGCGTGGTTTAATGTGCTAGGTTTCATGTGCCATTGATTGTGCTAAGTCGTCTTTTGAGTTAATTGATTGAACCTCGATGTCAAGTGGATTTTTCTCTCCTACACGCGTTGTCCCAGATATCTCGATCGTGACGCCGTCTTTTCAGATCTGCGGGGGAATTTTGTCACTGGCGACATCATTCTTGTGATGTTTTTACCCCTGAATTCACAAGTTCTACTTTTCCAATCCGCGCAAGGAATCTTCTGCCGCGCCAGGGAAACGCTGCCGATCGGAGCGGATCTTTCACATTCATAGCAAGGCAGCTGAGATGTGCGCGATCAGCACTTGATTTTAAAGAGACGAGGTGGCTTCTTACACCTCAAATGTACGGACAGCAGCACGCTTTCGAAATGATGTTGAAGTAATCACGGCTTTAATCGCACGAAGTAGCACGTATGCACTACAATTAAAAGCTAGGAGTCGCAGGAAACACGACAATCATGAGATTTTGTTGTGAGCTTGTGTTAACCCTATCCAATGCTTGACGAGCTTGCATGGCTGCGCCCTATTCTAGTGGGTCCTTTCACGGACCCAGAGCTCCCCCTGCAAGTTGCATTTAACAGCTCGTCCCATGCAATCGGCGTTCATAAAGTGATTGCATGAAGGACGAAGAGTTGGGCGTGTTGTGATAACAGCACAATAAGCAACGAGGACGAGATATGTGTGTGCGTGTGTGCGTCCTTTGATCATACTTGTTGCTTGTGCTGTTATTACGTTTTAAGTGCACGTG